>JAMJFZ010000236.1:14032500-14632500 GCA_026225945.1 Cricetomys ansorgei
GTAACTAGGGAGTGGGGTAAAAAAAAAATGAAATGATTCCCAGACCCTTGGTCTCTTCTGGTTCCTGAACTACAGTCTCTGAACCCATCCAGATGGGAAGGTGCCACCTGCTATCACCCTATGTGAAAGCCTGGCTCTTTCTAACAGGACATGAGCCACATCAACACAGAGTCAGTGTTCACTAAAGAGTGACCAAAGTCTTCTGTGAAGAGGTCTCTTACCGTGATGGTTTTTTTTTTTTTGAGAAACATCTGCAACTGCTCCTAGGGAGGGAGACTCCATCCATCAGTGGCAGCCTGGGATGTAGGAGATGTTTGAGAGCCTAAGTGTTGTAGAAGTTTATTTTTAGTTGCGTTTAAAATATTGTTTTGTGCACTGTTAGGTGAGGGTCTGCATAGGTCGTTAGGTGATAGGTCTGCCGTTTCATATTGTCTGCAGGTGTTGAGTTTATATAGGGGATATTGATTGCTTATGATCTGCACCTGAGGAGTTCTGAATCAATAAAAACACCTGAGTTCAAACACTTGGGGTTCCACTGTTGAGTACGGAATTGGCCATGACAGCGGTTCCCTCTGCTGAGGTCTGGCAGAGTTTGCATGTATGAGAACTCCGCGGTGTCTTCCTTGCTGAGCGGCCACAGTAGGTGCGCTACTACACCTAACTATATTCTTCGCATACTCTCAGTCCTCTTGGTGTCACATAGTGTCATGCAAAGCACGTTTTAGGTATCTAATATGTGTATGACATATGTTTATATGAGTTTCATTTATGAAACATTTCAAATTCTTCTTATTCTTCATATAAAAAAAGACAATGAGCTCTGATGGTGATTTTACTATAGGCAGAAGAAAACTGACAAATTAGTCTTAAGATCCATTGTTACCAATTACACCCATTTGATTTATATAGATAAATAAATAATTTCCCCATATATTTTTCCTCATATATTTCATTAAACCAAATCAATAGAATGGCAAGGCTTTATGCAGATGGACAGGAGAGACTAATCAGGGAGGGTCCCTTGTCATCCTTAAACTGAAAGTCCTGTGGATACAAAAACACTTGATGAATAATTATACATAATTAATTAGCTCACTGAGGGGGAAATGCAAATTCACTTTACACTGACTATTTAGCAGACTTCTGTGAGAAGGAGAAGGAAGTGAGACAGGGTGAATGTGATGGGGGTCTCTGCTTGATCAGCCCAGACCCTGGCTGCTATTACTTCTAGTCTCCCTCTCTGTTCTAGGTCTCCAACCCTGGAAGTCTCCAAACCAGCCGTCTGTGTTACTGACCAAAGGTGCTGAGTGTGAAAGGTCATCTCTAGAAGGTGCCTTCTGAAAATCTGTCCCCCACGTTGGGACTTTGCCATGGACTGAGAAAGTGGGACTCATGGTCCACCTTATTCCAGGTATCCTAAGTTGAAATCTGAATCTGTTTTCTGTAGAAATCATGCTTTGAAAGTTGGTTAGATGCTAAAGCACCATAATTTAGTTGTATAATGGATTCGGTGATACGGAATCAATTGGTCTCATCGTTGATGTAACTAAAATCCTCCTGTTTGAAGCATGCATCGTTCTGTGAATGTGCCTGAGATGCTTGAAGTAGATGATCCTCAGGATGACTCTTTCTAATGGTGAGAGGTGCGTGTGAGTGACGTGGACTTAGGGCTGTGTCTCTTCAGATGACATGCAGAGTCCGTAAGGACCTTCAGGCTGGGGCGTGTGTCCGTAGTAGGGCACTTGTTTAGCACGCACAGGGTTCTAAGCTCTCTACTCAACAACACACACAAACACGTGCACCCATACATGCGCAAGCACACACAGGAGCATGCACACACACACACACACGTGCACATACATGCGCACACACATACACACAGAGGCATGTGCATATGCATACACATAGGTCTATGAGCTCCCATGTTTTGCTAAGCCTTGAACGATGAAATTAAGAAAGATCCTATGTTTTGGAAAACAAAATTGGTATTTCCTAAAGTTGAGCAAGTCAGGATGATAAATGAGCCAGAAATGACATTTAGAGCCTTTTGAAAACTTTATTTCCTAATATTTAAAGAACATGCATAGAAGAACAAGGACATAGGAGTCTGCTATCATTAGCTCTGTTCGCCTCAACAAAGGAGCCCTGTGAGCACACGGTGGTGGCAGGGGCCATCTGAGAGCCGGCCACCCCTGCCTAGCCTGCAGTGACAATGTCCAAGCACTCCACAAACTGCTGAGGGCTTGACAGGTCCATAAATCATCACACTCACTAGGTTTTCACTCCTGTTGTGTCACCAACCTTAGGTTTAAGTTTCGCATATTGACTCCTGCTTTATAAACCAAACCAGAAGTTCTGTGTGGTATTAGCCCAGACTTTCTTGCCCAGCCATGCCTTGTTGCCCTGGATTCTCCAGTGGTGTTTCCTGGACTACATGATGGAGCTCCCTGAAGACAGTAGAGGGAACCTCTGGATGTCAGCAGGATGGGCTTCTGCTGTCTGTGGGCGGGCATGGCCATAGGTAAGACCTCTCTGAAAAGCCTCCTCTCCCTATCACAGTTTAGAGAACTTCCCTTGCAGAGCTACTGTTAAGATGAAATGAAATATCATAAACAGTCCTCGAAACGCAGGGCTGGTCCCAGTGTACTGGTCTCGGTACCTGCAAAGCTCTCCATGGAACGTTCATTACCCAACCATGACTTGTTGAGTGCCTACTGTATGCTAAGGCCCTTGGGTTTGGGTCTGTGAGATTGTGTGAGTGCTCACAGGAGAGACAACTGCCATTAACTATTAAACTCGGGGAGGAACAGAAAAATGCTCAGGGCTCCCTTCTGAACACTGCAGGTACTTTAATCAAAGAGCAGGGACAGGAGGGAGCAGCAGGCCTGCTTATAGCTCTGTGATCTGACTACCTTCAGCCCTCCTTGGGGGCAAGCCAGCTTTCTACTTTTCAAGCTGCAGTGCCTGTTGGATGTTTCTATGGTGAACTGCCTGACCTGGACACGTAAGAGGTTATTTCAGGACTGCTGTTCCAAGGAAAATGCGTTATCACCTGATGGTTCTCTTGAGCATACTTCAACTTTGGGCGGCCTTCTGATGTGTTTTGCAGGAGCGGAGAGACCAAGGGATGGTCTGAGTCATACAGAATTGTTTCAGATGGTGCTCTGGAGAGCCGACAGGAGAGGCAAGCAGCCTTTCCCAAATCATCATGGAATTTACCAAGTGGCATAGCTTGAGAAATACAACATTCCAGGGGACATTTAATAATAACCATTTTTGGATTAGGAGGTTCCTGCCAAGATATGTCTCAGGCCCAGTTGTAAATCATGAGTTGCTATTGCAGGTGTAAGTTATTATGAAAAGAGAGCCTGTGTTCCAGCAGTCACATTACAGACCTTGAAGGCCTGTGTGGTAGAAACTCATTGTCTCAGGCCCTCCATCTCTCTTGAACTGCTAACATGTCTACAGTGCAAATTTTGCTTTGCAGTTGATGTATGTGTGTATAAGAGTAAGACTGGGTGAAAAACTAGTTTCTGGCTGCTTTCTTTTTGTATCTTTTTCTAACTAGCATTGGGAACCAGAGGGAAGTTTGGGAACATTTCAGTGTTTCTTCATGCTTAAGGTTCCTCAGCTGGCTGCTATCTAGAGCTGAATAGACCCAGTGTCATGAAGGAAAGAAACAGAGCCAACAAAGAGGTGGGATTCCATTCTACTATCAATGACATCATACACTGTGCACGTGTGTCTTGGTGGCATGTTGCTGTGCACAATTAACTGAGAATGGCACTAGCAGGATAGAGTTCTTCGAAATATAAAACAGAAGGCTATCATATGAGCCAGAGATCTGAACCACTGGCTGTTTATCTGAAGGAATGAAGTCAGCAAAACAACTAGACAACTACATTTCTGTGTTTGTTACGATGCATTGGCTAAGGTGCAGAATTAAAAAGAGACTGGATCTTGTTATTTGTGGCAGCCTGGGCAACCCCAGAGGACATCGTGCTAAATGGATAAATCAGTCACAGAAAGGCAAATACTTCATTATGTCATTCACATTAAATGTGACAGTTTGGATGTGGAGTATTCTCCAAAGCGCCATGAATTGAAGACTTGGTCTCCAGCTGGTGTTTGACTGACAGGTAGTAGAAACTCAAGGCGGTACAGCCTAGCTGGAGGAAGCAGATCACTGGGATGTGCCTTTGAAGAGTATATCTAGGATCTTGGCTCTAGTTTTCCCCCTCTTTCTTTCCTCTCTGTCCTTCCTGGCCCCAACAGGGTGAGCAATCTTGATTTACCACACACTGCCTGACTCACCACAGGACCAGAAACAATGGAGCTTACTGACTATGGGTATACAGCTCTGAAACGAGGAGCTGAAATGACTCTTTCTTTCTTAAGTCAATTAAGTCAATTCTTAAGTCAGCCCAAATGCTTTGTCATAGAATGGAGAGCTGCTTAGCATATGCAGAGTGTAAGAACGTTTATCTCAGGATCAGAGATTTAAATGGTGTTTTACCAGAGGTTGGGGGAGGGAGGGAGGGGGGAGAGATGAGTTCTGGTACTCAGGAGTTTGCAATATGAATAACACAATTTTACTGTATACTTTATAATGACCAGAAAAGAGGATTTTTAAGTATTCTCATCACAGAGAAATGATAAATACAGGAAGGGAGAGATGTGTTAAATCTGACCTGATCATCGTATTTTGTTTACACGCATTGAAACATCCTGTGTCTGTAAACCTGTGGAACCATTATGTGGCAAATAAAAAGAATTTAAAAATTATAAGAAGAGAAAAGTGATACCGAGGCCATCAGAGTAGGGAAGACAGGCGTGGCGGAAGGAGTGGTGGGGACAGAGCAGAGGGGTGTGCGATGATGGAGTGAATTCTCACACAAGTCCGTGCCTGCGGTGGGGACAAGGGCCGGGCTGAACCTTCACTGCTGAACTGTGTGTATGCTCAGCCTTGTTTGCTTCTGAGCTGCTGGGAATATCTATTCCTGCATGTTTTCCTCATGGGACAGTTTCCACGACTTTATCGGCCCTGTACCTGTTTGTGAGGACGCTCCCAAGAGACTGGCTTTCCATGACAGAAAACTGTGAAGGGGGAAGAAGGAAGCAGTGTGACACACGCGTGGTGAACCCCTCACAGCGAGGCCGACTCAGAGCCAGGAAGGGCTACTGCTTCTGCTCGTTTGAGTTTAGAGATCAATGCTAATTTACTACAGTGGCTCAGCGTCACTGTAAGTTTTCCTTTGGTTTAACAGAAATGAAAAATGCTTTACTAGGTTTCCTCTTGGCTGCGGAATAGCATACAACAGTTACAGAACTGTAAAAATATGCCATTAAATGCCACGTCTCTGCAATTACCAAACCAAACCACGAGGCCCGTCCAAGCTGTGGACTCACAGAACCGTACAGGTCTCACGGGCTTCACTAAGTTTCTTAAAATAGTCTTCATCTCTTGGCCTCCAGGAAGCGTGGAAAACCAGAGTCTTCCCGAATCATGGCTGAGACACAGGAGTCATCTTAGATGTTAGAAACATTTTGAAAGCGTCTGCAAGGAGATGTAGAATGAGAGCGACACAGTCTGTGTGCCGTCTTTCAGATGTCTCACTCTAGATGTTTACCTAGCAGATTGTTATCAGGACGTTGAATCCCATGAGCAGTTTATCATTTGCCCGTTACTGACGTGGAAGGAACCAGCCTTACCTGTGGACTTGTAAAGTTTGATGGACCACCTCCCATGTATCTGATGAAAAGTATCGTTTCAGAATGCTTTCGTACTTAAAGGAGACATTTTAAGTTTTTACCAACCTTGTACAGAAAAACTGTTGAAAATACAGTAAACACTGAAATGTGCTCCGAGGAGTTTCAAATGATAACAAACATATATGCATATTTTGCTTATATAATGCATCTATTCTCTCTGTATATGTGTGTATATACACAAGCATGTACATATATACATTTATGTAAACTCTCCACTTTTAGTAAGCATTTGAAAATAAATAGCAAAGGTTGAGACTCAGTATTTACTTTCTGAGAATAAAGCCCTTTGCACCAGTATGTTGGCTCATGTTTATAAATCCAGCACTCTGGAAACTGAGGTAGGAGGATCGGGGATTTGATCTTAGCCTGAGAAACATAGTGAGACCCTGTCTCAAAAAAAGTAAAAATGAATGCTCTAGTATAGTAACATAATTGAAGCTGATGAGGTTTAATTTATAAAATATCTGATATCTAGTCCATATTCAATTTTTCTACAAAGCCCTGAGAATGTCTTTTTACAGCCTTGGGATTCTTATCTGATCAAGTTTCTGGTGTTATACTTGTTTATTTCATAGTATCTTGCAATCAGGTTTTTACTCTGCTCCACCTCCACACAGAGCTCACAATTTTCCTTTCCTACGGGAATCCAGAGTTTTGCCTTTTAAAAAATCCACTCAACTTCTCCCTATCTCCCATTGGCTCTTGGCAGCATCGTGCAAGTCTCATTTATTTTCTCAGTTTTCTTTCAGTTGACAATTAGTTTACAGGGGTCATGACGGTAGTTTAAACCATCGAGGCCGAGGTGTCTTTATACGATGCCCTCCTAAGCGGGACGCAGAGTCAGGCTATCCTACAGGTATTGAGCTGGGGCTGATGACCTGGCTGAGCTGGCAGCGGTGGGCTCACTGTGATGTAAGGCTGTGTTTCTTTCTCCCTTTGCAATCAGTTAGCATGTGATGTGACAAGTATTTATAACTTTTGTGCCGTTATGTTTTTAACCTCCTATTTTAACTTTTAGATTATCAGTATCAGTGTATGCTGTTTATTTATTCAAGGTGTTAAAAATCTATTCTGGTGAATTATTCTCATTAATGTTCAAATTTTCCAAAGCTAAGCAGGGCAAGGCCTTCCAACTATCTCCTGAGTCATTTTGGCATCTCTCAGTCAAAATCCTGGATTTTGCTTTCTGGCTCAAGACTTCAAAATCTCTCGTACTTTCCTTGTGCAAATCCAGAGGCGGAGAATCCTACGGAGTCTGAATTGCTGCTAGCAAGAATGGTTCCTGGCTACCAGTGACACCAGGGGCTAACTGCTACTGGAGTGTCCTTGCTGTGTCATCTTGGCGAGGAACAGAGATCCTCATTCTGCAAGAGCACAAGAGACCCAGTAGTGCAGGTGAGGCAGGTTATGTCACACTTTACAGAGCCACGAGTCTGCTCAGAACGGCCAGCATGCTGACGGAATGCAAAGAACAGCTTTGCCAGTCCCCAGCACAATTCCTTCCGTTTCCTCATTGGCTGAGTAGTCAGGAGGGTACATCTTACATGCCGTCTCAGCTTCATCTCTCCTGACGCTTGCACCTGTCTATTTCTCAATAAAGACTGTGCCTGGCTTTATCTCTTCTTCTCCATCCTGTTCATTGTAAAGTTTTCTTGGAGCAGAAACTTGTAGCATCTGCAGATCACTAGGCAAGCCCGACTGTTAGTAATTTTCTGCTCTAAACCTCTAGTTTGGGAGGTGAGCTAGCAGAGTTAGAGTGGGTTCACGTAGGAAGCTGCTAGCAGGGGCCCAGTGTAGCCTGTTAATCTCTAGCTGGCCCTAAGCCGATTCAAGGTGCTTTTATTTCGAAAATGAACCATCCGATTTTATTCCTTACAACTTTTCTCATGGAGAATCCATCCTTGAGTATGTTACAAATTATGAGCTAATGTCAATGTTTCTAATTCAAATTTAGCATCTTTGGCGTTCTAAAATCACTTAATTATATTTGATTTTTCGTGTACAAGATAGCGTTTGATTCTTAATAAAGTTAGTATTTATTTTTCCTTTCAACCTATGATAGACATCAGTGAGTCCCAACATATGAGCAGTCACCTACTGCGTAGCTGCTTGTGACCACAAGGGACATATATTGGAGTATTACCATCAGCAATTTCTAATAATGGTTTTGTTTTTTGTGATTTCTCAGGGTCATGTTTGTATTTGGGATCTTGCCTATTTTATATGGTTAGACTTTTTTTTAAAAAAAGAATTATGTTCATTTTCATATCAAAATCATATGCAATGTGTAATTAGGAAAGCTTCACTTTTAGCTGGGGACTCTAGCCACTACCTTCCAAAAACTGAGTAGCCATTGTCAGTACTTTTTGGTTCTTCATCTCAGTGGTTTTTTTTTTTAAAGAAAAAGATGAAATATATGTAAACACAAATATACTCACTTTCTGTTCTTTCCTTTAAAAATGCTGACATTAATTTCTCTATTGCAGAATTTTCAGTAAACAATAGATCCATGCTCTGATCCATTTTGTGAAACCTAATTATGTTGTCTTGGAATTGTTTATTAAAAATTAATCTTAAAGGTAATTTTCAAGTGCAACTTTTCATGCATTTTATATAAGACTTATTCAAATAGGCTCTGATGTACGATAAAGTATTGTGTACAAAATATATACCAAATATATATCATATCCTTGCACTGAGAATTCTTCCCTCTTGTTCCTCTCACTGTACCCCACCACCAGCAACCTCCTTTGAATCTTGGCAAGCACTTTTGATTCTTGTGAATTATTTGGGTTATCACATAGCATACAGGATACTGCCTTGTTATTTTGTAGACAAGTACCTTGTGTTCTGTCTCATTTGGGGATGCTGTCTTTGAATTTTCATCTAGACTCTTGTTGCTGCTGCTGAGCTATAATAGTGGCCTGCTGGGCATAGGATTACTGTTAGTAGTGGCATGGCTATTACAGGGGTGTCCACTACATTCTGATTGGATTTGAGGCCTACTCTATACATGGAAACTGATACTTGGCACTGTAAACCTGGTTAGGAATCTGTGGCTAAAGAGGTTCTAGCCCCAGGGGAGAAGCTTCTATTGTTTTCCTAAATGGACATGTTGTCAATTTGCTTTCCAAATTCTTTTCTTAAAGCCATAGATCAGTGCTGCTCTCAGCCCTCATCACAAAAGCTTGGTTTTGCAGTGGGCAGTAGTTAATGTAGAGACTCAAAACTAGTCAGTATGTGGAGATGAAATGACTAGTCTTCTGTCCCAAGCCAGGCATCTGTATCACCCTCAGCCTGGGTTTAGGGAACATCATGGAAAAGGGACACAAAGAATGTCAGAGCCTGAGTTTGGAGAGGAAGGTTGTAAAATGGTGTCTTCTGGATACGATACACCCATCAAATGCATGAATTAACACAGCTGTGCTTATATGCACAAATCCATACATAGCACTGGGCCAATAACCATCTCACCATGCATGGATGAGGGATGCATGAGCTCCTGTCTTCACTAAGGGTCCACATGGGAAGGTAACAGGTGTAATCTTCCATAGTGGTGTAGCCACCAGTAAGTTGTCCATGTTTCAGTAAATAGCTCTTCACTCATGCTCATGCTAGCAACCCCAATTAAACTTAGTAAAGATAAATAAATAAATAAATAAATCATAAACCCTTAAACATCTAAAATATCATAGTCGGAGGGGGATTGTTGAGAAGAAGAATAGGGAATGAGAATAGGGAATTCAGATAGGGGATGAGAGAAGGAAGTGAGAAATAAAATAACCTAAACCGAGTTGCAGACGTTAGAAATGTAGCGAATTAAGTGTAGCTAAATTAGCTATATTTAATTCTTTGACAGTATAGATAAAAGTAAATGGGAGACTATTTGAGGAAGGGGAAAAGAAAAGGAACTACCAAGAGAGGGAAGGGATGGCAAGGGAGGGTAATGGGGAATGAACAGGATCAAAATAGATCACATACGTCTATGATAGTGTCATTATTTTGTACAGTTAACACGAATTGCTAATAAAGAACAATTAGTTAACAATAAAAAACAGGCCACTGGAGGTGAAACATCTAAGACATGCTTTACCCATTGCTGAAAGTAGCTACAGTTGAGCCTTGAGGTCCTTGTGGACCCTGATAGATGACTGGATGACCTCACTGGGTGGGGCCAACCCCATGGGGCCCCTCACTGCAGCATCCCTCCAAGAAAGCCATCTTCCTCCGTTCTGTGGAACCTGATTTCATATTCAAGGGGGTAACTCTACAATGTGATTTACCTTTTAGCTCTGCATGCCCCATCTGAATAATGAATTTAAGATTATCAGGCACATTTTTCTTATTTATTTATTTATTTATTTATTTATTTATTTATTTATTTATTTTTCTTTTTAAAAAAGTAGATCTTCGAGAATTTAGCACAGTGTGTTGTAATCTGTAGCCCAGAAAGTCAGCATACCTTGATGACACCATGTTTTTCTCCTAGGTAGGGATGCAGCTGGGTCCCTTTGGATCACACCTGAAGAGGCCTCTTGGGACCTGCACATCAGTCTGTAGAAGACATATCTTCTCCTAGTCACTGTTCTATTGCCCTAAAGAGATATCATGGCCAAATACAGCTTATAAAAGAGAGGATTTGATTGGGGGATTGCTTACAGTTTCAGATGGTGAGTCCATGATCATCATGGCAGGAAGCATGGAGGCAGGCATGGTGCTGGAGCAATAGTTAGAGCTACATCCTCATCTGCAGGCAGAGAGAGGGGCGGGGGGCACTGGCATAAGCCTCTGAAACCTCAAAACCCACCCCTAGTGACACACCTCCTCCAATAAGGCCGCACTTCCTAATCCTTCCTAAACAGCCTACCAACTAGACACCAGACATTCAAATATATGAGCTTACGGGGCAGGGAGGGGAGCATTCTCATTCAAACCACACTTCCTGAGCCTCTGTTTTGGAGCAGGGTTCCCTGAAATTCTATCTTCTCAAGCATTGCCCTTAAAAAAATTCTTTCAAGTGCTTTGCTTTTCTACGATCCAGAGCCTTCACTGGGCAGGATCTTGCTCTAGAGGCAGCTTACTATCTCACCGAACAGGTCTAGAGTCATTCTTCTGCACTGATAATTCAGTTTTTCCAGCTTCCTTTGTTAATGGCTGCCTTTTATTCCAACATATATTTTTGACAGCTTTGGCAGATAACCACGTGTCTATAACTGTGTGTATTTATTTCTGTAACTCCTGTAAATTACAGTGGCTTATATGTTTGTCGTTGTAAGTCTTGTACTATTTTGTGATTACGACTCTAACATAATTTGAGGTGATACGTTGAGGTATCATCAGCATCCCCGTTTTGGTAAAGGACTGCTTTAGCTCTTCAGAGTCTTTTGTGCTTCCATATGAAATGTAGGATTTTGTTTTCTGGCTCTATGAGAAATATCATTAGACTTTTGATGGGGATTCCATGGACCCTGTTGACAGCTTTGGGTAATATAGCCTCTTTCGCAGCATTAATCTGCCCAGTCCAATGAGCACAAACTGTCTTCTCACCCACTGGCATCTTCAATTTTATTGTTCAGTGTCTCAGAGTTTTCAGTGTAGAAGTTTTCATTTTCTTGGTTAGGTTTATTCCTGTGTGTTTAAAGAAATATTGTGGTCTAGTATATTTTAAAGACGATCCCATGAGCTGCAGAGAAGAATGTTTCTGTTGGATGGAATATTTTGTAGGCATCCATTAAGTCCATTTTATCTATGGCACAGTTTATCTCTGAGGTTTCTCACATCTAAAGATGTAAGTAGTCACTTAAATCGTATTTTACTCTTCATGTTTTAGTGTCTACTTTATAAAATTGGGAGCCCCAAAGTTTGACACTTACATATGTACAGTTGTTATGTCTTCTTGATGGTTTGTATCTATTATTTATCTCTCTGACTAGTTTTTATGTAACTCTGCTTTATCAGACACCAGAATAGCTAAACCAGCTTGTTCTCAGTTTTGCCGGTTACTATCGATTGTCTTTCATATTTGACTCTCAATGTGTGGACATTGAGGTGCTTTTCCTGGAGACAACAGAGAGTTGGACCCAGTTTTTTAATCCAGACAGCCAATCTGTGTCGGTTCACTGGGGAGATAAGGCCATTTACATTTCAGGTTTTATAGAGATATGGTTAGTAGTTTTTGCAACATTGTTGTTTTTGTTTGGTTGACTTATTGGTTGTTTTTCACTTTCTGTTAGGATCACAAATTTGCTGGCTTAGTGTCTTGGACATGATGGATTCCTCTCTAGCTCTCTTTTGTTCAGCTATTCCTCTCATGAAAATTCTTTTCTGTGCTCCCATTATTGAGACTTTTATTTTTTGCCTCCTGGGTATATGCTATTACTTTAAGTATCTTCTGCAGTGCTGGCTTTGTGGTCACAAGCTGCCTTAGTCGGTGCTTGATTGAGATGTCTATTTCTCTGTAAATATAGCTTTGGTGATTGCAGCAATCTTAGGGGACATTTATTTACTTTTATGCCTTGAAATTTAATAATCTATGCTTTCCTGGCTTTGAGGGTTGCTGATGAGAGCTCTGATATTTCTGCCATTTTAGGTATTTTTCCATTATAGCTTTTAATATTGTCTCTTTGGTTTATCTTTTTGATATCTTGACCATAATACAGTGAAGAGGTTTGACTATAATTGTTTCTACTTGGGAATCTAAATACATGATGTGTTTCTTCATTCATGAATTGGTAGGAAGATGGGCTATTTTGTACCAAAAGATGACCATTGGTACTATTACACATAAAGCTTATATCAATGTTCATGTATCAGTTTTAAAGATAAACTTTCGGTTCTTTTTAAGCACATACCTAGGACAATTACCTAGAAGTGAAATTATTTGTTCTTGTAGTAGCTTATGCTTAGCTCTTAAGAAAATTCCAAATTGTTTTTTAGAATAAGTGCTGTGTAAATTTCTAACAGATAATATTCAAGAAGTCATATTTCTTCATAGTTCCCCCAATATTTGTTACTATCCATCTTTATTAATACAGCTATCCCAAAGTATTTAAAAATGCATCTCATTGGATTTTGAATTTCATTTTCCAAATAACTTATGATATCACGTTAATCCCACTGGTTGAGAAAAAAAATTACCATGATTTTTGAGCCAAATTTGGAGCAAGGTTTAATACTGGCCAGGAATGATAGACTCTGACCAGGTCCATTCCAAGGTTCCTACAGGATGGCCCCAAGTCACATCCAGAAGAGGCTTATAAAAAGAGAACCCATAAGGCTACCTACTTCCCATCAGGCCCAACCAGGGGCAAGCATATATGTAGCAATACATGTGGTGTCTCACCAAGGAGGCATAATCATTGGTGCAAACCCTTTCAGACCTCAGCAGAGGGAACTACCATGATGTCAAGCACCATATTCAACAGGGGAACACCAAGCACCCGAGCTCAAGTGTTTTTATTGACCTAGAACTCCTCAGGTGTTCTACTGATAGTATGTGTAAACCATTAGCAATCAAAACCTCCCCAACTAAATCCAACACCTGCAGACAATACAAAAGGCCAAGACCTAGGCAGCCCCTCACCTAACATTGTACAAAACAATTATTTTATACATAACTAAAAATAAACTTCTACAGCACATATATACGGATGTACTTCCTACCTGTGTACCTTCGTCCTATGTTCAACCGGGGGGCAAGCATATGTCCTGATGTATTTCATGCCTATGAAAGTCTTGCCTATGTGATCAATCGCATCTAGTATACATGGACCACATCTATTACAGTTGGATTAGGGAATTCAAATACATGACTTGTTATCTTAAATGAACAACCCCCAGCATTCCAGGAAGTTATCTGTCCTTGGGCAAGTGAGAATTACTGGATTATCTGTCTTTTCCTTTTATAAATTGTTTAGACACAATAATTAAAACTTAAATCATAACTTTAGCTCTTCCAATAGACCACTTTCTAATATACACTCTGACTCTATCTTCTGTATAAAAAGGTTTATTCAGGTGTGTTGCTATTTTTCAGTTTGATTACTTGTCTTTTTATTAATTAGGGCCTCCTGGATCGATTACTAATCAATATAATCCCCTACAGATATGCTAATACAATCTAGGCAATTCCTCAGTGGAGGTGTCCCTCTCAGATGACTATAGACTGTGTGAAGCTGACAGAGCTAACTAGGACAATATTTTAATTATCTTTTCATCGATGTATTTCCTTCTTCTGCAGACTATTATGAGTGCCGTTGTTTTCTTAATTTCACTCTTCCTTTCTTTATAGCTACTGCATAAAAGAGTAATTGATTTCTATGTATTGGTCTTTTATTGCCATGTTGACACAGTGAATTATTAATTCTCGTGGCTTCTTAAGGAATTCCACACCCCTGTAACCATGTAACATTGTAAGGACATTGTTAGTTTGTAGTGTTTTCATGAAACACTTTATTCAGTTGAAAAAAAAAAGTTCTTTTATATTCTTTCCCTTGTGTAGTTTTAAACACAAAAGGTTGCTGGCTTTTGTCTTCTTTACATTATTTACATGAGGATGGTTTTTGTCCTTTATAATGGCATTTTATATGGACTTTTAAAATACCAAGTCCATCTGTGATACATGACACAAATCTTACACGGTCATGTAGTGGACTCCTTTTAATAAGACATTGGGTTCTGTTTTCTAGAATTCCAGTAAGCATTTCATTTTCTTACGGTGTTACATGGGTGGCGTTCATGTCAGGATAGGCCCTATAGATTTGTGTAGGAAGCACGTCTTCCTCCTTAATTTCGTGGAAGGGCTGTGAAAGGACTGGTGCTAATTAGTTTGTTAAGCTGTTTTTCAGAATTTCACAGGTGAAACCATCTGGTTTTGAACTTCTCTTGGCTACAAATTTTTGACTAGTGATCCAATCACTCAATGGAGTCTTTTCATTGAAAACCAGCTGTTTAGAATAACTGTTCTAAAGTCCTCATCTACTCTGACCGTGCTACTTTCATGTCAAGTCTCTTTCTATTGGGCTGATATTTCTCTTGGGATTGTGCCAGATTTTGATGCTGTTTTATATCTAGGATTTTTATAGCATACAAGATACACTGACCCCTTACTTCGTTAATTGCTAGATTTGAGTTTGCTCTCTCAAACGTGTTGAACTTTGTCTGGTCAGATAGTGAAGTTACTTAAGAGTGAATTTGTTTCTTTCTAGAATTATGTTGGAGTCTGTCCCACTCCAGTGTGGCTATGACACAGGTTAGCCCATTGCTTAGTCATGATCTCTGGATTCTTACTCTCCACAGTGGCTAATCAGCATGCAAATGTCTCCATTACAATCAGCTCTGGTTGTAATAATTCTTTATATGTGTGGAGGTGATGGATGGAGTTTAGTCTCATGAACGAGGGCAAGTTTTTGCAAAGGTTTATTACTTACAGGGGTGGGGGGAGTGAAGGATGCTGGGGTGGAACAGGCCCCTGTAGACAGAGATAAAGGGAGAGAGAGAGAGAGAGAGAGAGAGAGAGAGAGAGAGGGAGACCAAGAAGAGTAGAAGAGAGAGAATTGTGGCAGAGAAGGATTATATGGGGGTCAGTAAGTCCCCTGTAAGACAGGTGGCTGGGGGCAGATATAGCACCCATACAGGGCTCAGAGACGGTACCTGGTGACAGAAGGTAGGAATGTCACTGGAGCTGGGGTTTGGGGGTTGGTGAGTTCCAGTGAACAGTGGCAAGATAGCTTTAGGTAATTCATACCACTGGTGGCCCTGTGTTCACCCTCATGGAATATTTTGTCTTATGCCCATGTGGCTAGCAGTCAGCAGGAGACTCACACATGCAGATTTCTGGAGATTTTTTTGTAGTTTTTCTTTCTCCAATATTTTGGCTCACATAAACCACTGGTTTCACTGTACATGAACTCTTTCTTCCTTGTGTATCGTTCTCCCTGTGAATCTCTAGAAAGTGTCATTAGAAAAACACAGGTAATCCCAGCATGTATCCCATCCCCCCCCCCCTTGTTTTATCTCTGTAGTTACTGCAAGACTTTGTCTGGTTCTTTAGCTTACTCAAACAATAAAGTTGTGCCTCTTCATACTGTGTACCCGTTACTGGTTGACTGAAACCTACATTGTCTCACTCTCAGAGCAGCTGCTAACATGGAGACACCAGGAACAACACTGGTAGTCATGAAGAAGGAAACAGGGCTGTGCAATCTCAAACAAGCCACAGGATAGGCTGCCAAGGAGTAGACACAACATTCTTGCTTAAGACTTTACTTACAACCCATTGGCCAGGACAAAGTTGAAAAACTTGCACAACTACACAGAAGTGCAGTCCTATCACACGCCCTGAAAAAGGAAGCATCAAGTGATCAACATGTTGGATTGGGACAAGTTTGATATAAGTAACAGTTCATAACAGCTTAGACTTGATAGAGTCTAGGTTGTATAGTCAGAGATCTGAGAGTTTTAAATCCTGTAGATGACTGTTCAGCCACCAGTTTCTCTCCGTGATACTTGTGCAACTCAGACCTCGTTTGCCCTCCTTTGACTCTCCTTTTTCATTATCTGTGATATAAGGATGGTAACATTTGTGCTGTGAGCCTGCGATGACGGAATGAGCTGAGATACGGGAAAAGCACTGAGCACGGAGCTAGCATACGCGCTAGATAAACGGTGGCTGCTGTTGTCAGCAGTGTTCCACGCATCACTCAGATGAGAGTCTGTTTTCACTTAGGTGTGAGTCCAGGTTCACAGAATGCCATGGTTCTCACCATGGGCTTGAATGCTGCCTAGAAGTTTTCATATTAAATATGAAATCAGAGTAAGTTTCCTTTCCATACGGGTCTAGGGTAGATGAGACTGCAACATTAAGAATTTCTTTGCTTAAGTATTTTCTCTTTTAAAAGTGTTTTTTTTGTGTGTGGGGGGGCGGTTTGGAGAATCACCCTACAAACGCCACTGAGACTGCATATGCAAAAAGCAGAGCACTTTCATTCTGCAGAGCAAACCAGCCTGCAGGAGTCCACTACTTTACAAAATGGCGACAACCGGATGCAGCCAAGTGGGCCTTTTAAAGGAAACAGGCAGTGTAGCTAAGGGGTCTCTCTGATTGGTCAGGACTTGAGTACTGGATTGCTTTGTTATCTATTGGGAGGAAGGAAGGGACTTCTGGGAAAGCTAGGACTTGGTCAGTGTTGCAACCACTAGGGGGTGCTGGTCATCACAGTTTTATTGGTATATGTTAATTATATATAATAATGGATTTTATTGTGGCATTTCAAATATGTACACCATATAGTTTGATTATATTCACCCATTCTTACCTTCTTTTTTGCCCCCCCTCCTCCTGCTGACCCCCATTTCTCTTCTCAACTGGCCAACTAGCTTCCCTTCAGAAGCATGTGAACTTCACCAGTGGCTATACTGATTTTGTTCATTTGATGACCTCACCAATTAAAGTAAGCCTTATCTCTGTTTTGGCTAATAGGGGAAGGAATAGAAAAATTAAAAGGGGTAAGCAGTGCTATAGCATCCTTCCCCAAGAGGCTAGTGACTCCCCTTGCCTGTTCCTTCTTTGTGTCTGGTCATTAACCAGTTTGAAATTCTCTCAAACTTATGTCTTCCTCCCCACTTGCTTCCATGTATGTGCTGATGCCCTGGGCTGGTCTTCTATCTATAAAGGTGGGCCATCTAAGGTATCTGTCAATCAATTACTCTTTCCAGAGCAGACTCTGAGAGTTTATTGACCTTCTGTTCTCAGCCCCTGGCACAGTGTGTGTTACACAGTTGTAATATCATAATTGGAACTCTTTGCAGACTTAAGGACCTTGATTTGATAATTTGTTCTCTTGAGATCTTTGTTTGCTCAGGTCATTAGAATGGATGGGATGAAAAAGACGGAAGAAACACCACTCCGTCTTCAACTATATTTTGATATAGTGAGAGAAACGGGCACTCCATCATGTAAGGATACACATCGTTGATTCGGAGCCAGCCATATCACCTATGTGATGAATCATTAGATTCTGTCGTTACGCCAGCATGCCCATCATGAGCTAGCTGTGTCCTAATAAACCTTTATGATGGAAATAGCAGCAGACTGTACTCGACTTGGCCTAGAGGCTATGGTTTTCTGATTTTGATCTAGAGGCTTGACTGTTTTCTTCTTTATTCAATAAAGAAGAAAGAAGACCATGTAAGAGAATGCAGTGTGGGGCACTGTGTGCAAAAGATGAGCACAGAGAAGACTAGGGATTAATATGGAAGAAGGCAAGGGATGCAGAAGTTGGAGAAATGGACATAAGACAAAGCCAGTCTTGAAATTTCCTCAAGGTCCCTTTGTGGATCTGTGAGTGGATCTCATCCTGGAAAAAGCTGCCCAGGCTCCTTAAGTCAGCCACTTCCTCCCTGTTACCACTCATGCCTGGCTCTGTCTCCAGGAGAAGAGAGACTCTCCTGTACTGTACATGCCCTCTCCTTGGTATTGTGAGGGTACTGCGCTGGGGTGACCGACTCCTGCTCTTCACTTGCCGTATACATAAGTCCTTAGCATTTTACTTTGATGACTTGATGACAAATTGCTCTCTCTCTCTCTCTCTCTCTCTCTCTCTCTCACACACACACACACACACACTCACATATTGAAGGGAGGGATTAGAGCGTGTAGCCTCCTCATCCCACGAACTTTGCTTGAGTTGCACTAACGTTACTAAAGTTCGTAAACACTTCCCTTCTGATCAAGAACCACAGGGAGGCCCAACCTAAGTTTGGTGAAACCATTTTATGGACACAGACTGGTCCATTTAAGCAAATGTCTTTCATGATTTTAGTGTAAGCAAATTCCTTCACATTTTGTTTTCTTTTTTGGCGGATAGCCACTTAACTTGAACATTTTTGATTTCCCTGACGGTTAATCTGTGTGGATAGGAATATTTCTCTTTAGTGTCTCCAGCAAATGTTACTTTTCCTTTGTGAGGTACATGACTAAATTCGACTTCTTGTGTTTTTCCCTTGCTTGTGTGCAATTTCTTGTTTGTGTGCATCCCTGTTTGTGAGGGTCCAGACGAAGGCAGAGCTAGCGGAGAAATGTCTCAGTCAACTGTAGAAAAGTGAGACTCCCATGCACGTGTTTGCTGATTGAAAAACAAACAGAAATAGGTAGATGGGGGAGGGAAGGTTTATTGCACATATGAGAGAGTATATAGTAGATACAAGGAGAGCATAGCCAGGGGCAGAGACATCTGGAGGAGTCCAGGGTGAACATGACAAGACTGAGCTGTCCCGCCATGTGAGGAGAGGGGGACAGGAGAGGGAAGAGAGGGGAACCTGAAGTGGTGGCCAAGAGACCAGGAGGCCAAGACAGAGAGTAATTAAAATGGCTGGAATTATATAGGGAAGGGAAACCCAACCTCCTGGGCTGGAGGGTTCAGGGGTCAGGTATGCAAGTCAGGAGGAAGGGTGCTGTAACAAGTAGGGGTGGAAGGATGTTGGGAGAACCTGGAGGCCAGGTTTACATTGATATGCTAAAGAGTGTCTCAGCCAGCAGCTGCGAGTTTGAGACCTAACACACGCACAAAAAGGACTGTGCAGCATTGCACTATGACACCTGCAATGCACATAGTGAGGCTCAAAGTTGCAACATTAGGAGACCCCAGAGTCTGTGTTCTCCATTCCTCCATTCCTCAGCACTTTGCTGAGCTTGGGCCAGAGCACCCAGTGCCTGCTTCCTGTGGGTAGCCATCTCCTGGAGGTTTCACAGATCTCTACCTGCCATGCCGTTGAACCACGCTTTCTACAGAAATGCCTTGCGTTCACTAAGTACCTGCCATGTGCAATGCGCTTTCTGCAAACTTGTCCATTTAAATATTAGACAACATAAATATAGGGGTGCTATTAATATTCCCATGGTGCTGATGAGAAAAAAATTGAGGCTTAGAGAAATTGAAGACTACAAAGCTAAAAGATGGTAAGCCAGAATTAACACCCAGGCACTCTAATTCTCCTTTGTTCTTAACCACAACCCACTCATCTCCTAAATGTTCAGTTAGGATCTTTCCTGTGCCAGGCACTGCTCTTGGAATTGGATAGTAATTAGGAACATGTTTGCAGCTCTTGGTGCTTCCGATCTAGTGTGACCGGTCTGTAGAAAGAAAAACGTGTGCGCACATGGGCACACACACACACACACACACACACACACACATACACACACAGGCACACAAATGGGTAGACCTTTGATTAAGTGTGTCCCCCAAAGGTTTGTGTGCTGGAAGCTTGCTTGGTGTTGTTAAAAGTGGTGGGACCTTAAGAGTATTAGGGCAATTCTCCTGGGAACCCCTATGAGTCCTCAGTTTCTCTCTGCCTCCTGTCTCGCAATCTTCCTCTCCTACACATTCCTGCCATGACAGTGCTATCCTCTCTGTGATGGCAGCAGAGCAGCATTGCATATCTGCGCTCTCAGTCTTTAAAAGTGTGAACTAAATAAACTTTAAAAAAATCAGTACCTACCCTCAGATATGCCATTATATTAAGATAAAGCCGACTAAAACAACATATGTGCTATGAAAGGAAAGACCAAGTTGCTGAGCAATAGAACAGTGGGAAGATGGGGAGGGAGCAGAAACTACTAAATGGGGTGATTAGGAGAGGATTTATTCTGGATGTGTCCTGAGGTCAGGCTGAAGACCGAGATGACTGGAGGAAAGAGTTTCTGGGCACAAAAACTAGATGTGTGACGTTGGAGGTAAACAAGAACGTGGTGTATTCTTATGAAGTGAAACCAAAGCTACTGACCAAGTGACATGATGCTGCTAACCATCAACATCGGAGCCTTCGGCATGCAATGGCTCCTGGTGCTCGGCCTTGTCCCCTTGCCAGGACACTGATTGATGTGTAGCTTGTGACTGAGGTTGTGCTCAGAGCTTGGTGCTTGTTGTGGGGTAGTGGGACCTCTCCAGGAAGCCACAGCCCTGCAGACATCCTGTGCAGCTTGTGGTAGGTGACCCAGTAACCAAAGGACAGACAGCATGCTCTCCTTCCCTCTGTTTCCATCAGCTAACTTCACTGCTCTTCCTCCAGGAGCCTCCCTCAACAAGCAATCATTTGTTCAAAATTCCCCTTGGACCTTCTTCCAGGACAACTGACCTGGGAACGCAGACCTCATTAAGCTGTGGAAATTGCCTTACTTTCTACCTGGCTGGCCCTCATCCCATTTCTCTGACTGTCTGGGAAATCCATCTTACAACCTTCTTCTTATGGATGCCTGGAGGTGAGGGTCGAGGGAAATGTTTTCTCCAGGAACCGCATTGCTTGTGGGAATAGGCATCGGCACTGGACTGATTCACTCTCTTTTCAGTCATACACAATCCGGACCTTGGCAGACTTCGCATCATTCTTTCAGCGCTTTTGTTTTAGCTGGCATGTTCTTTCTTCAAGCATGTCTTAAGTTGGAGTGGTCAGATCACATTGACTCTGTGCCTTGCTCAGTTATGTCAGGCAACCTTGCAAACCTCTGACCTCTGACCTCTGACCTCCTTGTCTTCATGAAATTTCAGTGGCTCTAGAACCACAGTCACATCCCATCATCACCACATGCGAGACTGAATCCAGGAATACGTCCCAATTTCCATAAAGACTCACTTCACTTTTGAGAGGACCTACCCCTCCAATGCCATGAAGGCCAAACACCTTCCTTTTTAAGAAAATCGAGACTAAAGTTAGATATTGTTTTAAAATCATGAGGAATCAGCAATCCGTCTTCTGAGTTTGCAACTTCAGGACCAGTGTTGTCTGTGCTGATGTTTGCCAATTTGCAGTCCTTCCTTCTTAGTGAAGTGGTAAGCTGGATCCTTTCCTGGCTGCCTTCCTACCTAACTCCCAGGAATGATTTGCAAATTAATGAGATAATGTCTGAGAAGCACTCTGCACTCTGAAGAGAGGAACCAGATGAAGGCAGAGCATCCTTATAACGGCTCAGCTCTACCTCATGCTGCTGGGAAACCAAAGAAGCAGCTTTTTCCTTCCCCATGTCCTTTACCCAGGTGGCTCCATGGATCCTTGCTCTCCAGAGAGATTGGGAGTTCACTGTTCCCTCTGGCCACACTTCACCATCTTTACTTTAAGGAAAATAAAATACAAAATTTTAAAGGAGCTACCTAAGGTCATTCAGTTTCTTAGTGAACAGACTTGGATTTAAACAGAATGTTAGGCAGACCCCTGAATCCCCTCACACACATACTGTTCCACTGTAGAAAGTACAAAATTGCTTCTTCAGTGTCCTGGATTCCATGGTGAGGAGGTTCTGGACTCTAGAATCTAAAGAAAGTTAATCAGGTCAAATAACACTGGGATGTGTCCAGCTGTGGCCAGTGGAAAGGAGTTAGCCCTGCACATTTGCAGTCTTTCCTGGGGTTTTCTTTTCTTTCTTCCCACCCGCAAAACTCTGTGTACAACAAGCCTGGTGTGGTGCTTTAATCTCAGCCCTTGCGGAGGCGGAGGCGGAGGCGGAGGCGGAGGCGGATCCTGTCTCAAGAAAGAAAGAAAGGAAGGAAAGGAAGAAAGGAAGGAAGGAAGGAAGGAAGGAAGGAAGGAAGGAAGGAAGGAAGGAAGGAAGGAAGGAAGGGAAGGAAGGGAAAGAAAGAAGAAAAAAGAAAAGACAAGTGAGAGAAAGAAAGAAAGAAAATTCAAAAAACCTCTATGCTCAAGAACCCTTGTATGAATGTGGGTTGGTATTACGTATATTGTTGGATGGGGGCTCCACAGTTCACCTCTCCCACAGGATATGCTCAGATCCTACATAGGACATATTTCCTGCAGTATTGGAGGTGCTGTAGAAAAATGGAAAGACTTTGCCTAGGGTCTGCTCTTACCGCTGCCTCATACTAGCAATGAGACCTAGGCCACGAGCATCCTTGATGCAGGCTCATGTTAAGCTTGCTAATTTGGAACAAAGAAAGAAGTAATCTGAAGGGAAAGAATGACAATCCAATAGCCTAAGGTTTCCCCCAGAATGCACCTGGAATGGCTCACAATGAGTACAGTCATCCCTCAGCATCCCCAGGAATTGATCTCAGCTCCCCACGCAGTCCTGTGGGTACCCAAATCCACAAAGGCTCAGTTGCCTTGTATGAAACGGCAACGTGCTTGAATGTTACTGAGACAGGATTCCCATGCAGTTCATATCATCTCTCTGCAACTTCTCATATGTACACCACTATATACTCTATGCAAACAGCTGCTATAGTGTGATATTTAGACAGTGCTGGCAATTAGAAGGTTAATATATATTCAGCTCCCAGACAATTTATATTTCCAAAAGTTTTCCATGTGTGGTTGATTGAATCCATAGCTACAGAACTGTAGACTGAGATGCTGGGGATGTTAGGGTGCTGCTGTCCATCCTGGATGCCCATTCTGGACATTTGGCATGTGAAAAAAAGACGCTGGTGTTTGGTTAAACCACAGTAGAAAGGTTTCTATAGCAACAACCATTATCTCATCAGATCATTCATCAGTAAATAAAAATATTCAAGGAGCAATTGGAATATAGCTCATTAGTGATGGTCCTTGTGCTACATCTGTAGTGTGACTTCATTTATTGAGTAAGATACTTTCATGTACATATGGTTAAAATATAGGTGCATAATTATTATCAAATTCAGGCAAATTGTAGAATCTCTGTATATGATCTATAACTTGACAGTTATTCATATATTGGAGGAGAAGCACAGAAAGATTCTGGATCTGTGTGATTTACAAAGATGGGATTAGATTTCAGTGCAACCACTGTGGGTACCAACATGTTCACGTCTTCTGGATATTTTGTATTAAAAGAAAAGATAGCACTTCAGGAGCTGATGAAGAGGGAGCAGTTTGAGTTCTCATATGCTGTTTAGGGGATTATGACCGTGTGTAAACCTTTAAAAGACTGTGTGGCTAAAGGGACCATTATGTCAAAAGACAGTAGTCTATTTCTAGAAATGGATTTACACATCCTCTGAAAAATGTGTGCAAGGCTGTTCAGAGTAACTGTGGACCAAAAGTCTACTTGGAAATAATTTCAAGTAAAAAGGAAGCTGCATACAAAAAAAAAAAAAAACCAAACAAAAAGCAAAAAACCAGTTTGCAGCTCAGGGGATCAGTATAGGCTCGCCTATGCAAATGAAGGATGCCAGTGTGCGCAGCCACCATTGCTCATCTTCCAGTTAGAAGGGACTGCAGGGACCCCGTACCTAACTGGCTTACATAGTTCCCGATTCTCTGGTAGTTCTAGACAGCACAATGACATCTTTCCACCAGTTTAACCTAGCAGCTGGGCAGAGGACCATACCCGAGGAAGGGAGGCAAAGTTGAAGGTGTCCTTCTAGAAACAAGGTGCACATGGGGCCCAAAGTCAGCTTGTGGCCCATTCTCCAACCTGAATGTTAGTCACAGTCAGCTTCTTACAGCAGTTCTTAGAGATTCGGCTCAATTTAAGACCCAAAGTGGAGATATTCTGAAGGTTCAAATAGGAGAAAATAGAAGGTTTTTGTTCTTACGGTATGAAAAGGTGCATGAAACAGTAACTAGGGTTCACCTCTGATGCATACAGCACCATCTGTGAGTTCGACCAATGTGACACTGAGCTACTGAAGTGCCTTCGGGCAATGTGCAGTTCTGTTCACCGTAATGAATTCCACGAGTAAACATAATTCATGACAGAACTCCCTGGAGAGAGCTCTTAAAAGTCATTGCTAGAAATTTAAAGATCACTGCCTCAAGGGACTGAAGGGATGGCAAATGGGTACGGTGCTAGCTACTATAACCCGAGAACCTGAGCTTGGATCCCCATCACCAATGAAAAACTGGGCATAGAAGTCTCCTCCTGAATCCCAACCCTGGGTGATGAAGACAAGAGGATCCTAAGGGCGCCTTGGCCAGCTGGTCTGAAAAGATAAGGTGGAGAGTATTAGAAGAAGACATCCAAAGTTGGCCTCTGGACTCCACGCACTGTGCACAGGTGAGTACCTCCCCTACCCCCCCAGCCAGAGCCTTGAACAGAGCAGGCATGGATAATAGCATTCTCTGCTGGTCCAGCCTTCACACTGTATGACTGTAGTTGTATGCCACTGTGGCAGCTCATGAAAGAAGACAAGGAGGCGCTTTCATAGGTTGGAAACCCTGCCAGACCTCAGCAGAGGGAACCACCGTCATGGCTAGTGCCATACAGTGGAACCCTGAGCGCCTGAGCTCAGGTGTTTTATTGATACAGAACTCCTCAGGTGCAGATCACAAGCAATCAAACGTCCCCCACATGAATCCACTACCTGCAAACAATAAAAAAAACGCCAAGAACCTAGGCAGCCCCTTACCCAACAGCATCTAAAACAACATTTTATAATAACTAAAAATAAACTTCCACATTTGATTTCAATCTCATGAGTGTGTACAGGACTCCAGGGGATCCAGGCTGTGTGGATCACACGTGATTCAGGGAAGCACGCCATCTGTAGGTAACAAGGGGGGAGAAGAGGGGACAGCCTCACCCCGGGACACAATGTTTTCCCCTTGAACCAACATCTCTTCAAATGCAGAAAAGGAGTCAAGGGTGTTCCCCTGAAGAATCAAAAAGCTCCCCCATGGCATCATCTATTGCTGTCCTCCTTAGCGACGTCATAAGCAAAGACCCTGGAAAGAGAAGGGGCAGCAGCAGGATCTAGTTCTGCTTTCTTTCAGCCCTTTCTTACCAGCAACTGAGGTCAGAAACTTAGAGTGGGAATCAAGAAGCAAACTAAACACAGTTTAGATAACACACTGACTTTTTTTTTTGAGAACAAAATATACATGCGTGTACCAGCTACACAGTACAAGCCGTTTTCTTTATGTGCTGTCTTGAATATATTTATGCTCAGGGAGTAGCACTATTTGAAAGGACTCCAGAGGTGTGGCCTCTTTGGAGGAAGTGAGTCACCGGGGGTGGGTTTGGGGGTTTCAAAAGTCCAAGCCAGGCCCAGTGGCTCTCTCTTTTTGTTGCCTGCAAATGCATAGGTAGAACTCCCAGCTACTTCTCCAGCGCCATGCTTGCCATCATGCTGATCACGGCCTAAACCTCTGAAACTGTAAGCAAGTCCCAATTTAATGCTTTCCCTTATAAGAGTTGTCAGGGTCATGGTGTCTCTCAACAATAGAGCACTGGCTAAGACACTTCATAGTCTTGTGTGTGTATATAAAATCGGCGTTGTGGAATCTAGAGGTACATGCTGAAACTCATGCTAAGTTTACGTAATTAGAAAAAACATGGAATGGCAAATCTAAATGCTATGACAATTTAAGATGGAGAGGGGAGGGGGAAAACAGCGTGGGAGGGAGTGAAAGAGTGAGAAGCTGTGGGAAATCTTTTGGAAAAAAAAAAAAGGAGGTGGCTTATATTTTAGGACCGTTAGATCCACTTTCACTGCTGCTGTTTGAACAAAGGGCCCAAATTTTATTTTGCACTAGGGCTCACAAATTGCGTAGCCCCCTGGACTCCATTGAGATGGAGAGCAAATATCTTAGAGCGACTTTAAAATTGTCAGTGTTTTGGGGATATGAAACATTAGAAGCTCAAGATTTGGAAAAGACCATAGACTGAAGTTAAACAAACGAACACCACCTTCCACCGAAGAATCTGCGGGTTGGCTGAGCCTGATTAGATTGCTTAGAACCCCATGGTTGAGAAAGTCGGAATGTTGCAGAGCCAGCGCTGTCTTCAGTCTCCTCAATCTCCTTGCTCGCCTCCATGCCTGATCCAATATCTTTTTGACTACAGAGTAGAACCTTTGAGATGCTTTCTCAGCAGACCTCTCACTTTCACCAGCCGGCAAGTGAGAGGCAACATCGAAGTCTTCAACCTCTCTTTGCTTTGCTGGAACCTGCCCATCTGATTCTTTTGGTGAATTTGGAAAATACCTCGATTTAATGACTTCTTTTGATTTCTATAGAAGCTGCATGAAACCCCTTCTGTGTCGGAAGATGTTATTTGCAGGAATCTGCAATCCATGTGCCCAGGACATAGTCATTGACTTCGGCTCAAGGGTAAACTTTCTCTTACACTCTTTGAGGTGAGAGCTGTGTTTTGTGTCAGCAAGACATACACCTGGTAGATCATTAGTTTTAATCTTGTAGCACATTTTACTTTTACACACTTAGGTTTTTCAGTCCTGTTAGTAAGATATAAGTAAAACCGTTTTTTGTTTTTGTTTTTTTGTTTTTTTTTTTTCCTGCTGGAAATGGGAAAATGATGCTTGGAACTGCTTGACTGCAATACTGCAAGGAATAGGGGCATAGGACCCTGGCCTGCTGAAGGAGGGTGGGCACAGGACCCTGGCCTGCTGAAGGAGGGTGGGCACAGGACCCTGGCCTGCTGAAGGAGGGTGGGCACAGGACCCTGGCCTGCTGAAGGAGGGTGGGCACAGGACCCTGGCCTGCTGAAGGAGGGTGGGCACAGGACCCTGGCCTGCTGAAGGAGGGTGGGCACAGGACCCTGGCCTGCTGAAGGAGGGTGGGCACAGGACCCTGGCCTGCTGAAGGAGGGTGGGCACAGGACCCTGGCCTGCTGAAGGAGGGTGGGCACAGGACCCTGGCCTGCTGAAGGAGGGTGGGCACAGGACCCTGGCCTGCTGAAGGAGGGTGGGCACAGGACCCTGGCCTGCTGAAGGAGGGTGGGCACAGGACCCTCGCCTGCTGTAGGAGGGTGGGCACAGGACCCTCGCCTGCTGTAGGAGGGTGGGCACAGGACCCTCGCCTGCTGTAGGAGGGTGGGCACAGGACCCTCGCCTGCTGTAGGAGGGTGGGCACAGGACCCTCGCCTGCTGTAGGAGGGTGGGCACAGGACCCTCGCCTGCTGTAGGAGGGTGGGCACAGGACCCTCGCCTGCTGTAGGAGGGTGGGCACAGGACCCTCGCCTGCTGTAGGAGGGTGGGCACAGGACCCTCACCTGCTATAGGAGGGTAGGTACAGGACCCTGACCTTCTGTAGGAGGGTAGGTACAGGACCCTCACCTGCTGTAGGAGGGTAGGTACAGGACCCTCACCTGCTGTAGGAGGGTAGGTACAGGACCCTGACCTTCTGTAGGAGATGGGTGCAGGACCCTAGCCTGCTAAGGGATTCTAATTTTGGTATAAACTTGGGGAGAAGAGACTGATGTATGTATGTTTACATTAGTAATGGGCCAGTTGCCTACTTCCCAGTACAAATAAGAAAAGCACTTCCTGCAGAGGATGAAATGGATCTTATGGAAACCAGTGATGCTTTTCTTATCATTGGACAAGCTAAGAAGAGTCTGACACTGGTCATAGAGAAGCCATATTGGATCTTTTCTTCTCAGTGTCAATCAACACCCTGGTCTGTTTGCCCAGGATGGCCAAACCTTACTCATAATGGCTTAAGCCTTCTCCCACTGAGGGTAGCAGGGCAACATGAATGCCTTTCAGACCTATGAAGGAGCACTCACTGGGTGTGCTGCTGCTGTCTACATGTGGCTATGCTGTCTACACTCAGAGACAGGAAGTACTTACAGACAGCCTGATAATGGGAGGAAACATAGAGAAGTCTGAAAGGTCAGATGACATGTCTAAAGTCTTGTCAACAACACGTTGTTACAGACAAAGTGGTACAGGTCTCTTACTGTCCCCTGTGTGAACTATGACTGATCTGTCTTTCCACTGCAAAGACAGGAATAAGGAGAAAAGCAGAGGCTTCGGGTCATGCCTGCCATTGTCCCCAGGACTGGCCTGCCTGTGTTAAGTATCCTATTCGTGTTTCATTAGTGCCTGCTAGCACTCTAACTAAATAGCAAAGAAAATAACCTCTGAGTTGGAAATAGTATGTTATGGCACATTACATTGCATGGAACCTGGAGCCTCTGTGACCTCTGGGGTATTGTCCACTCTTTCTTCATGAAATGATGTTCTTTATCTCTTCATCTAGACAAACTATCTATTTAACAAATACTCAGGATCTATTCTAGGCCCCACCCTGTTTTAATTCCATGGGAGACAATGAGGAGCACAGTGTGGGATCTCCTGGAGCAACACTCTGAGAAAGCTGTAGTCACTCTGCAAGATGCAATAAACACCACCTTCTCAAGAGACTTGGCTCCTTCAGTCCCCCTCAGGTTGGTTATACTTTTCCTTAATGCCTAATACTTTTTGCATACACGTTTTACTTACTTAATTATTTATACTTACTGGTAGATGTCTGTCTATCCTTAACGAACAGCCACTTTGAGAAGGTAGGGCGCCATTGGCTCTGCCCACTGCTCTATTTCAGAGCCCATCAGCCTGTCTTTGGCTTTCAGGTATGCTTACAGAGTGTTTCTAATTGCAGGGTTTCTCTAAAGGTAGGAGCATTTAAAAATATTTCAGCCAAAAGGTGGCACTGTAGGGAAGTAAAAGAAGCTTTTAACTGGCCAACTCCACAGTTCCTAGTTACAGGTTAAAGTCAGTCCAGTTACTAACTAGGAGTAAGGCATTCCTGGCCTTGTACACTGTCCTGTGCTTACATAAAGCTGAAATCTCTTAAGAGGCTCAGTGAGTGTAAAGAGCCTGCATTTACTACAAATATTAACATTTCTGGGACTGTTGAAGGGGTCCAAATGGACTTTCGAATCAATATACCTGGAATCATCTTAATGACCCAAAACATGTTATGTATTAACTAATAATACCTAATAGGACATAGACATGCAAACTTTTCTTGTTTCTGTGGTTGTATTAAAAGAAGGAAAAAAATTATAATATTTCACTGCTTGTGAAACTTTCTCAGAGTTTGATAAGCCTTTCTGGACAAAATGATGTTATAATCAATAGCCTTATCAAGGGCTTCAGGAACAAATTCACAGAGTACAACCAGGCAACCCCAAGATAAAATCTGCTCATGATGTAGGCTGTAAATAATGAATGGTGGTTTTCATGTTGTAGCGTAGGCCACCTGGGTACCTGTGGGGCCCAAGGCTAGTCACCGACTTCAATACTGCACCTCCCCCACAAATTCATAATCCTTTTTCTATGTGTTTATTTTATAACAAAACAAATGTGTATATTCTGTTGTTTTCATATGAAATCTCACCTTTGTGTCTGGGTGATGCAAGGATGCCAGGAAAATGCAATTCATCTGGAAGCAATATTTGCTTTGTAGTTGAAATACAAGGCCATTGCCTTGAGGGGTATTAACTAGTTGGAAAGATAATGTACATACCTGTCAGGTGGTTGAGTTTTGAAAGTTCTTGAGGAGCAGACACAAAATCAGCAACCAGCTTTAGATTCAGGATCCATATTATATCACAAGTTGTAATAAAGGCCGTGATGTAAATTTTCTGCAGACTCAATAGGGAGTTTCCACCAAAGAACCAGTGGATTTCATTGCTTATTATTCAGTGAAGACTTTTTGGGGTGACTTCCTTAGTAGAATATAACAAGATTATGCCCCTTACAAATTATTAGAGACTGTGTCTTTAAAGTTTGAGGACCTTGAAAATTCTGCAGGGGTAAATTTTAAATTATTAGTCTTAAAAAACTGTAGCCTCAGCTGGGCAGTGACAGTACACAGCTTTAATCCCAGCACTTGGGAGGCAGAGGCAGGCAGATCTCTGTGAGTTCAAGGCCAGCCTCATCTACAGAGTGAGTTCCAGGACAGCCAGAGTTATAACAGAGAAACCCTGTTTTGAAAAACCAAAAAACCAAACCAAACCAAAACAACAACAAAAATAAAACTGTAGCCTCACAGTACTCAGTGATCTCTTGGTAATTATGGGAGATTGGCTCTAAGCCCCACCCACACATACCAAAATGTGAGGACCTCCAAACACTTTATATAGAAAGGCACAGGACTTGCATGTGATCTACACACAATTTCTGGCTTTAATCTATAAGTTGTTTCTAATATCTAACACAATGTAAATGCTACACATAGATATTATATTGTATTATTTAAAACATAATGACAAGCAAGAAGTGTGTGAATGGGTGTTCAGCGCAGATACAATGTTCTTCAAAATAAATTAAAAGGCAATTGGTTGTTTTGAGCTTTAGGCGTTTCTATCCAGTTCCCATGTTTTCTTAAACAAAAGCCAAACTCCATGTGGCCCCTAACTATTAATTTACAAATGAATGCTGTCCCTTAAAGAAACAATGACAATTGTCTTATGTTTATGAAAACACAGTGATGTGTACTTTAAAAGATTATATTAGTACACAATAGGAAAGCACACATCATCAGTGCGAGAAGGCATCCACTTTCCCCTTGGCAAGGGGCGCCACATTCTCCACAGGCTGGGTGGCGCCAATGGATTTTGGCAGGATTCACTGTAGGAAGAAAATGCCAGGTTGACAACCTTCATTTTCCCTGTAGAGACACCGCTTTATACGGTTAGCTTGTGGACAATAGCTGACCTGGAGACATTTTCAAGATGCCTACAGAGTATCTGAGAAGCTGGGACTCTTAGATTGACGGAGGAAATTAATATCTGGGATTAAAATGACTTCACATATACTAACACATATATACATATTCATATATAGTTAACATATAGGTACACACATATTAAATGTGTGTGTGTGTGTGTGTGTGTGTATGTATATGCCAAGTAGTATATTTCATGCTGCTGCCTGCATATCCTGTGAAGGAGAAGTTTGTGACAACTCAGAGGTAGCGTTGATGACCAACACAAGTCTGTGTAGTGTGCACGTGTTTGGTAAAGTGAGGCTGTTGGAAGGCCTGCTATTTAGCTTTTTTCTTATTTTCTAGTTCATGAGAAGTGTTTGGTTTGGAAAACTGCTGAAAGAGTACTTGATGTCAGAAAGGAACAGCAACTCTCAGGTCTGAGAGACAGGAAACTGAAGATTCTCCAGTCAGCAGGGGTGTCATGTTGAACAGTTGTGTGGTGTTGTCTGTGGAGGTGCTTCATGTGTTGAAACTACCCTTCTTCCGGAGCCACTGAACGCTTTCTTTGTAGTGGATAGTGGGAGAAGGAGACATGATGTACTGGAGAGATGACTGTGGCTCCAGGATCCCAAACAAGTTTTTTTTTTTTTTTTTCTCTTTCTGAATGACATTGTTATTAGGAGTTAGGAGCACTTGTTACTTCTTCAGAGGACCCAGGTTTGGTTCCCAGCACAAACATAACAGCTTACAACCTTTCATTAACACCGGTTCCAGTGGGTCTGGTGTCTTCTTCTAGCCTCATTGGGCACCAAGGTGCACATAATACATGCAGGAAAAATGCACATATACCTAAAATAAAAAATAAAAACAAATCTTACAGAGACAGAGAGAGGGAGAGGGAGAGAGAGAAGCTGTGAATCCTGGTTTCTCTAAGTTTTATATATATGTATGTATATATACATACACACACACACACATATATGTATATATATACACATTTTCTTTATCTATGTAGCACTCTGTATTAGGTAAGTTTTACTGTTTTACTTTATTTCCAGATGAACAAGTCAAGACCCCAAACATCTGTAACAACCAGAAGAAGCTACCATTCATCATTCATCAGCCAAGATTCAGACACGAGCTTACTCCCTTCTTTGTGCTAAATTTGCAGTCAAGAATCAGAACAATAATCCTGGGAGTACTGTTTAAAGTCTGCGTTCTTAGTGTGGCAAGTCCAGGCCATGGGGGATGAAAGCTGCTGGGCAAGTGAGATCCTGAACGAGGAATCATGAATTGACAGGCTATGAGTCCCTGAAAATAAGTTTGTCTAGACAGCAGACACTGATCCTCAAGGTATGGAAAAGGAGCGGAAACAGCAGTTGTAAAAATAGTTTTGCTAGCTATTGATATTTAGGTGCTAGCCAGACCAGTGGGTAGGTCTGGTTTGGTGATGCTTATTTTCTGTGTTCTGATATGCAAATGAAGTCAGTGAATGGCTCTCTAACTCGACTGTATACTTAAGCACCTGAGAGCTTTAAAAATATATCCAGTGTGGACCCATACCAGACTAATTTATCCAGGGTTTCTGGGAGTGTGGAGACTGCCTATTAAGATTTTCACTAAGCTCTCCAGGCAGTTCCAGCTGTAGCCAGAACTGCGTACCTCTATCAGACCTTGTCTAGACACTTCCTCTTCAAGGCAGATAGTGGAAGTCTCGTTGGAAGCGAGTGTGGCAGAGAAAGCAAGAAGTGTATTTGGTAAGACATCTGCCTGTCCTGCTGTGTCTCTGTGTAGGCATCACAAAGCAGTGATCTTAAGGAAATGTGGACAGTTGTTGCTATGGTAAAGCCATAAGGAACACGGAAAACATTCAGAGAAAAGAAGACACATGCTTTGATACAAAGTTATTTAAAATTAAGAGTGCTTCTTTCTTCCTTTCGTTGTTAGGACCTGAGAACAAGCTATACCACAACACAGTACAGAGAACATTTCTTGGTAGAGGGCATTTTCTTTTTCTCAGGCCGTACTTTTGGGCTCCTGCCTGCATCTGGAACTTCCTTAAGATGCCAGAACATATAGATGGTCTAAATTACCAGTCATCTTCACAAGGGGAAATTTCTCTGTATTGATGAAGGCAACTTAACTCAAGGTGGAAGCATATCATATCTCAAAAAAAGCTGTTTATATGGTTTAGTGATGGTGTTATCCAAGAGCCACGAATTGCCCACTTTTCATCAGTTCACCGCCTTGGTCGACCATCCAACCTTTACAACCAGCACAAGCCCTGAGTAGTGATGGAGAGGATGTCAAAAGCTTCCTACCACTCTTGTCTATGGACCTGACAGTCCAAAATGGTTCTCAATGTATTCGTATCCATGATCACCTCCCTCCTGGTCTGCAGACCAGGAGAGCTCATGCCAGCAAAAAGATTCCGTTCTTGAATAATATGAAACCAAAGGCTCAATACACAGGAGTCTCCCAGCTAGAACCAGATTTGGCAGGTCTCATCTACAAAGCAAGTAAGTAGGAGGCTATTAGGAGAACACTCCAGCACCATCATAATCTCTTGGGAACACCAAAAAGAAGAAACAAAGCAATGGTAAAACGATAGTTCCCTGAAGTGCTCAAAGTAGGCGCATATCTAAATCTCCGTGCTCAATCTGAAAAAAATCCAAGATTACTCAGAACCCTTTCAGAGTGGCAACTTCTCCTTAGGCTAGACGTGGGCAAGGTTCTGGGTGAATTTGGGCTCTAGATCAACACCAGCAAGTAGTGTGGAGGTAGCAGAGGTGATATACCCACGGAGGCATTCAAGCCCTGGGCTATTGTGCCAGGTTTGCACAGGCTAGCCCAGGGCGAAGCCTTGCAGACCACCCGGCCAGGCCTCATTCTGAGCTTGGGATGCAGCAGAGACTCGCCCCACTCCCGTGTGCGGGGCGCCTACTTTGCCAGGCACGTAGGGGCGGGCTCGGCGCCGCCGGGAGCCGCCTTCCCATTGGCCCTGGGACCCGCCTGTCCGGGAGTGGAGCTTGCAAAGTTTCATTGAGGTAGAGGAGCGCGCGCCCTCCGGGGAGCCCGGGCTCCTAGGCTCTGGCGAGGCCACGGGTTGGGGACGCGGGGCGACGGCACGGTTCCTGGGTTGCGCGCTCCCAGGCTAGGTCTTGGTTCTTGCCCCGTGCTCGCGGGGTTCCTCGCAGTGAGGACTGGACTCGCAGCCCCTCAGACTGGCAGCGCGACCTCGGAGCGTCGGGGATGGTTGTGGGCGCCCTGCAGCGCAGGGCGCTGGGCTCTCTCTGGCCTGAAGCTGGGGGGCGCTGAGGCTTCCAGAGCGCCGGGCCGTCTTTAGCGCCCCGGGAGCGCCGCAGTCTGCGTGGGCATCGGAGCTTGGGCTGCGCCGCCCAGACGCGCTGGTTTCGGAGGGGCTCCGCTATCAACTCCCAGCGATCCCCCAACTCCGCCTTCGGAACAGGCAGAGGACGGCTAGCCTCCTTCATCCCCTCTCCTCGCCGCCCCCATCCCTCACCACTGCCAGAGTGTCCCTCCCTTGGCTCCTTCCCAGGCGACCCTTGGAGCAGCTGCCGCTGGATTCCGATTCCACACTTCATGGGCGGGCTGCAGGGGCTCGGGCGCCTGGCTAGGTGGCTGCCGAGAGCCCCGTGAACCGAGGCTCCATCCCGTCGAGCGCGCCCTCGGGGCGGAGAGTGGAGAGCGCTGCACCGGCCCAGGCGATGCCAGGGTGGCTAAGAGCCGCCGGCCGCGCGAGGCCCTAGGCAGGCATGGGCCTGACGCCCCAGCTCTAGGGACCCCCAAGCTTCGCCCTACTGCTCGGACTAGCAAGGACCCAGGACGCGATGGCCTCGGAAGTGGTTTGTGGGCTGATCTTCAGGCTGCTGCTCCCCATCTGTCTGGCAGTAGGTGAGTGTGGTGTGCTTATAGAGGTGGTTAAGGAAGACAAGAGGGAGCCTGGGATATCGAGAAGGGGTCCAGAGCTCCAAGATTCATTCCTGAGAGCCTACTGCGTAGTCCCAGTGACAGAGGCTTCAGATGTGTGCTGTCTGGGGTGTGACAGCCCTGCTGTCTGGCTTGGCCATGCAGGGCGCAGGATCAGGGTCTTTCTTAGTTTGGGTAACCAGGATTGGCAGCTGTGGGGTCCCTTTCAGTTGAACTTAGTCTAGTGGTCTTCCTTTAAAGGAGTACTGGTGTGTATACAGGATGCTAGTCGGGCTGGAAAGTGATTATAGACAAGCTTTGCTAGAACCCCCTCCCCACCCCCACCCCCACACATACCACCACCACCACCACCACTACCAAATACTCCCCGAAGTCCCCAAATACTCAGGACCTTGTGCAGCCAGAAGGGACTCAGGCGATCTCTCTTCCAGCCAACACTCCAGAAAACAAACAAGAAAGAAGTGAACAATTCCAATAGCAAGTAAAAAGCAAAGGAAGGGCCAGGCAGGAGGAACTGCCTCGATGATTCTCTATTTTCCCTCCACAGCAGTCTCCTTTTACAACAAAAGGTGCTAGATGCTGAGGGTGTACACTCTACAGTATAGACTATTAGACCCAATCCCAGCCTTCTGGCACCCGCTTTCTCCAGATATTTAAAGGATTAAAAAACCGGCATCTAAACTCACTGGTTGGGTCAGAACAGACTAAGAAAGTCCCTTGGGGAGCCTTAGTGGTGCTCTCAGGGAGCACCTCCTCCTCCTCCTAGGTGGCTCAGGGGAATTAGGAGGTGTCGGGTCTGTAGGAGTGCAGGAGTTTGCAAGTTTTTGCATTGAGTGTCGCATTTAATCCTAGTCCTAACACCGACAGAGCTCCAAAACCTGGCTTTCCCTCTTCCCCAACCAGAGCTAGAAAATATCACTTTTTTTTTTTTTAACCAAGTTGTGTTTACAGAGAGATCCCTCCCTTCCCACAAAAGAAAACCTTTTGTTGTTGTTGTTTGTGTTTGTTTGCTTCGTTTTTACTTATCGACAGAGTGAGGCTGCCCGGAATTACACTGGTGCATTTGAGTATGTAATTGAAAGGGAGTTCTGGAATTGGGATGTCTGTAAGAGTAAAAACTTTAGCCGGAAGCCTCTGGGAGACCTAGGTAACCAGAGCCTGAAGAAAACGGGGCTCTGGGAGAGGAGTGAGCCAGGAGGCACTGTACCAGGTGCTTCCAGAAGAGAAGGGGCCAGTGCTGGTGGGCTGGTTGACCTGGACTGTGAATTTCCAGGTTCCAGATAGGGCCATTTGGGCAGTGATGACCATTTTGGTGTGTAGGAGGGGAGCAGTTTCCTCAAAGTCCATGTGAACGTCTACCTCTATTAGATTTGAAAAGGTTTCTTTGGGTGCATCGCACACAGATGGTGCCACTGTTTCTGTCTTCTCTCTTACACCTAGGACCTTGCCAATTGAACTTGCTAATTGGAAGCTAGTTAGGTCCCAGGCCCACCAGGCACTTTTAGTTTGAAGAGGAGGGGCACTTGGGTCAAAAGCTGCTCCCTGCCCCCAACTTTTGTACTTCAACAGCTCTGATCCCTCTCTTTACCCTACTGCTCTTGGTTCTCTCATCCCTTGCCTGGGGCAGCAGTTTTGCAATGACTGTTAGAACAGTTAAACAGGTGGCTATCCATAGCCATCTGGATCCACTCTGTTAAATGAGAGCAGGGAATGGTCCCTTGATTGCCTGCCATCTTGTCTAGGGTTGGGGATTCTGCTGGGCTCAGCTCACTGTCCCTCTTCCCCAAGCCGTGGAGGCTCTGTAGAGACATTCCCACTAGACTTTGGCGCTGTACTTCTGACCTTTAGTGGGATAAATACACTTAGCCATCCAGAGGAAAGCAGTATAGTCCAGAGGCTCCAGGGGGCCTAGGGCAAAGCAAGGCAGTGCTCCAAAGCTGTGGTCCAGCTCCATCAGGCCTCCTATTTCTTCCACAACCCATCCCTGCAATGTCTACATTTGCAAGTTTGAGCCAAGGGGCAGAGTCCATCTCGAGAAGCAGATGGAGTCTGCTCTGAGGTCGGGACTTTCTTGGGAGGAGCTGGACTTGCAGGGCCACAGGAATAGTAGCCCATGCCTCATCCTGCTTCCTTGCAGTTTCCTGGACAGCTGAGTCAGCCCAGGGGATTTGCAAAGCCATATCCCCAGTCTGACTCTTTCCTCTACACTCCCACACTTTTGTGGGTTAAGGAGATGTGGGAGCATGCTAATGTTTTGTAGATATATGAGTATGTAATAGTGTATACTTGTGTGTGTGTGTGTGTGTGTGTGTGTGTGTGAATACACATGGATATGTGTTATGTAAGGGTGTGAGATGATATGAATTAACCTCAGTGTGTGTGTGTGTGTTAGTAGGTAGTGGTGCCCTCAGATCAGCCTATAGTGTGTGACTTCTGCCAGCTCCCCAACATCTGGTTGAGGAGCCAGAAGAGGAGATGTCTCTGGCTGGAGAGAGAAGAGCTTCTGGGGAGGCTCACCCCATGAATCCCTTATGCATATGCTGCTCCCTAGGAAAGATGACCCAGGTCCTAAGAATCCCTGCACTCTTAGGAAGCCTGGGTAAATAGCACTGTATTTCAGCAGTTGATTCCTATCTACAGGAAATAGAGAGTTTCAAGGTTATTGAGGGTTTTTAGGTCTGCTTGCTCCCAAGGTGCCACTAAATCAAATGTTCAGATTTCCCTAATATCCTGGGCATGAAGAGCACAATGATCTGCTTGCCATTAGAATCGATTTTGCATTTTAGCCATCTATTTTTATATCTGGGCAAGGCGGCCTTCAAAGCCTAGCCTTTATAGAAACTCACACACATTTCCTTTAAACCTGCCCCCCCCAACCAGGTGTTGAAAATTTCCTGCAAAAGTGACCTACTCTTTTCAACTAATAAGTGATGTTCAAAATGAACTAACTGCCTTTGTGTTTAACTCAATGCTTAAAATTTTTTTTTAATTGGCCCTCTACAAGAAATTAAAAGGGAAGTGTTGAATGATATTGAGCCTCTTGCATGCAGGTGTTATGTGTTAACAACCAAACCAAACTATACTAGAATATGTTGTCTACCATCCACAATGAACACCTGCTGACAGATGGTCCATCTCCATAGGCACCAGACATTTCAGATTATCTCCAGAATAATCTATGACCACTTGCTAGCCACTTGATTTCTTTCATATGCATAATATAAAAAAAAACAACAAGCTGTTCTTAACATGATGCAATCTATAGTAATTATAACAATAGCTGATCATCGAGAGTACTTTACATATATGTTTTATGCTTTATTTTCTTTTAGTTTGGTTCTAATTTCCAACTCCTCTCTCCTTCCCTCCTCTACTCTCTCCTGCCTCCCTCCTCCCCACTCCCCCCTCTTTCTCTCTTGTCCCTTCCGGTACTGAAGACTGAACCCAGGGCCTTGCACATTGTTCTCTAGCCTTCCTACTTATCTTGAGGCAAATGACTTGAGGTTATCCCAGGATTAAGAGGGATCAGGATATGTCCTAATTTGGTTTCTGGTGCTCTGATAAACTCCGTCTTTCAGGAGGAAAGGGCTTATTTGACTTACAGATTAAAATCCATCATAGAGGGAAGCCAAGGCAGGAACACAAGAACCTAGAATCAGGAACAGGCCATGGTAGAACAATGCTTACTGACTCGTGCCTATTGGCTTGCTTAGCTACCTTTTGAAGACAGCCTAAGGTCACCTGTTTGGGGATGGCACTGCCCACAGTGGGCTGGATCTTTCTACATAAATTAGCAATTACAAAAATGCCTTACAGATAAGGCATAAATTAGGAATTAAGAAAATGTGTCACAGACAAGGCTACAAGCCAGTCTGATAGAGGAAAGTTCTTCCTAGGTGTGTTTAGGTTTGTGTCAAGTTGACAAAAACTAACAGCTAGATTTAAAATAGGGAGCCTCTTGATATATGTGTATTTATGGTTATTAACATTTCTTTTTATAGCAAATTTGTACTATTATCATTTTGAAATTACACTGTACATAGTTCAAAAGTTACAAATGAAGCTAATTTTTATTTAAAAACTAAGAATCTTTGATCTGTGCTGGCTTCCTGATTGCCACTGTCATAGCCCTCAGTGGCAGAGGCTTTCAGCTGCTTGAAGAATTCATCGAAAGCATTTAAAATAATCTTGATTTTGGTCGCATTTCTCACCTTGTTTATTACTGTTAATTACTCCTAGAAACAAAAAGTTTAGACACTATGGTTTTATTCTAGAACAAACTATTTCAACCCAGATGAGCATGAGCAACTGATTGTCACCTGAGATGTAGGGGCTTGAATTCTGTATCCATTCTGCCATTCGTAAACAGTTACCTTGCTTTGCAGGGAGTATGTTTAATCATACATAGAGACCATCACATTGAATTGAATTATGCCCTGCCTGTGACCTTTTGTATGTGATTCTAGAGTAGTCTTGTTTTGTTTTTTCTTCCTGTAAAATGGAGTCCTGCCTTCTGAGTAAGAGTGTGCACACACACTCCCCTTGCCCACCGACCCCCGCCGTGTCATGCCTAGTCACCTGAGAATGGTGTGTTACATTTCTGAAGCCAAGCAGGAGAGCTTGCATGACTACTCTGAGCTCCCAGGCCAACAAGTAGTGACCTGGGCCACAAGGGGGCCACAGGAAGACAAGAATTCAGAGCAAAGTATCAAATCCCCACAAGTCACAAAGATTAGTATGTTTGTGATGGACAGGGTTTTATATATATAACCAGGATTTTTCTCACCAATGTAATGCAGTGTTTGAGATATCAATCTTCTTATTAAGCAATATATTCTCGCTATGACTGTACTGTTAGTGTTTATTTTTGTCTTTGTGACAGTATGTTAACAGTCTATTTGATGTGATTTTGCTTTTTAGTGTGATTTTCATTTTGGGTCCTTGTATTGCTAAGAGTTAACCCTCTCTGAAGTTACATAGTGGTAATGTGTATATTATTATAAATTTTTAGATAATTATTCTGGAAAACTTAGAATAAACAATATATCTAGATGTTTAAGAATAATTAATAAGGGCTGAAGAGATAATTCTGTGGTTAAGAGCACTTGCTGATATTTTAAGGGACTAGAGTTTGGTTCATAGCACCCACATGGATGGTTCACAATCACCTATGACTACAGCTCCAGGGAGACCCAATAGCCTCTTCTAGACTCCATGGACACCTGAACTCATGTGCATGTGCGCATGCACACACACACACACACACACACACTCAAATAACTAAAAAGAAAATAAACCTTAGAAAAAGAGCGACTAATAACAATATAATACTACTATGTATGTGATGTACTAGGCAACATTAAATTTTATAAGATTTAGAGGTTAATGGAGATCAAGCAAATAAAATAAAGAAAATGTTCCATTTGGATGGAGGCTAAACAGAAATCTGTGTTAGAAAAAACTGTAAGTTTTGTTTTTTTGTTTTTTTTTTTTTTTTGCATGGCGGAGAGAGGATGGAGAGATTGCTCAGTGATTCCAAACACTTGCTGCTCCTCCATAGAATCAATTTAGTCTCCAACATCCACACTAAGTGGCTTTGAACCACAGTAACTCAAGCTACAAGGGATCCAAGACTCTCTACTGGCCTCGCCAGGCACATAGGAGCACTCCCCCCCCAACACAAATAAAATTAAAATAATATAATTTTTGAAAAAAGAAGTATTTGCCTATCCACATTGGTGTTTGTTTGACAAGACACAGTCAAAAAGAGGAGGAGACCCCAAGCTCACAGCAGCCTGTGAAGAGAGCTACTGACTCGGAGCTTTAGATAATTCTGGACGTCCTAAACTGTCCAGTGATTAAGGCACCCAGCAGCACTTTTTGCTCAGCTGTGTGTGTGTTTTGCAAGGTCCTCACATGGTGAACACGCACTTCACCCCTGAACCTCACCCCTAGTCCTTTGCTATTAGTAAATTATTTTTAAACGTCTAGAGTGATAACACAATTTTGCATTGTTTTTTCCAAAAAAGTTTTGAAATTGTGTTAGGTAGCTTTCTGTCTCACCCGAGATAACGAACTCACTTGGTTTCTGTTCCCCATCCTCGTTCAGTTGGTCATGTGGCAGCAGGAAACGCAGGGTGTAAGGTGATGCTCGCTTCATGGTGCCTAGGAAACAGAAAGAGGGATCAGGCAGGATCCTTCTATCCCTCAAGGACATGGTCCCAGTGACCTAACTTCCTCCAACTAGGCCCTACCTCCCAAGTATCCTTTTACTACCTCCAGTTATTCCACAGGCTGGTGACCAGGCCTTCAGTATCTAGACCTTTGGGGGGACATTCTGGAACCAAAGTATAGTATATAACACAGTTTGCTAGTTTAAGGTGCTTTCACAGTCTCCTGCATAATACCCAGATTCTTTCGTTCTCTTTGTGGCAGGGTGGTGAAACTGTGTGGTTATTACCTGCTGGTTTTAAAATTCTGCTTTGAAAACAAATTTGCATGAAGGTGGGATTCATATTATGTAGGGATACTGTGCTATGCTTTTACATATAAAATTTCAAATCTTAAGTACATTTTATAAGAAAGAATTGTTTTATTTGTGTGTGTGTGTGTGTGTGTGTGTGTGTTTTCACTTGGTGAGAGATTGCTATGATTCCACCAGTTATCCTGAGGGTAAGAACTTTTATACTTTCCTAAACTGTTTTCTTAAGAGAGTTATTGATTGTGACCGAAGGTGAGGTACCCACTGTGTTGTTTCAAACTTGAAACTATAAACATCCTGCCTTACCTTCAACATGGTCAACACCAGGCTTCCCACCACACCCTGCAGGCTTCCCTGCTGTGCACCTGCTGTGCAGGTTCCAGACTAAGTGATCCAGCCGCCCTTGGCTTCTTGACTAGCACATTTGCAATGAGCCTGCTGTCACAACTGCTTGGCAGATGTACATCCCATCTTCCCAGTGCCCGGATCAGAGGTGTTGCATAGGCATGTAGTCACTGCTGCATCCCGGTCCACAGGTATGAACCGCTCTGCATCCTGTGGGTCCTGCAGCTGCAGAGCCTCAAGCTCCTTAGCCTTTCCCATCTTTCCCACCTGTAGAGCTGATATGTATCCTGTGAATTGCTCAAAGCCCTCCGGGTGCCATTCTTCAGAGGAGGAAATTTGCAGCTTCTCGCAGACTCAGGTCTACTTTAGCCTGAATCTCAGTCAAATCAGGCAGACCACTGTTGCCTTAACCACCTTCGACATGGCTTTCTCATGAGCCCAGCAAACTCTGATTCTGGTACTGACTAGGCTCCTTTCCCTAGGTAAGAGACTGCCCTTGTGGTTCTGTTCTTCTGGAGTTCTCTTGTCTAAACAGGCTTCCCAGTGTAACGGGGCTAAGCTGAAGCCAGCAGTATTTCTCTCACATGGGAATTAAGAAATCTGGAGTAGATAACAAACTGGGAAATTGTCCCATCTTAGATCAAGGGCCCAGTGCTTGTATTTCTGTACATCGCAAGTTAGCGAGGGAGTGGTTGACTCTGAGCTGGGGACATTTCACTGCACTGGGCACTGTGGGGTTCTAGGAGGCAGTGCCAAAGGGCAGCACTTAGCCATGGAAGGCCAGGTGCATTGGTTTATTGATGGAAAATGGAGGCAAATTGGAATCAGGAGACTCTGACTCGCAGAGGTCTGTGACATGTTGGCCATGGTGTTTTTAAAGTGAATTAGACAGATATCGTCTGAATTCTGACTTGGTCTGTATTAAGTGGACGGTATCTTGTTCTCATGAGGTGAAGTCTAGCTTGAATCACCAAACAGAATCAGAACCACAGCCAGTTCTCAGGCATGAGCAATTTACAAACCACAAACCCCTTAAAGGACTAGGAAGGACCTTGCCAGGAGACAGTTACAACTGCACTTTGTCTTTCTCATCTTTGAAAGACAGGTCTCTTCATTTCGAGTGCAAATGTTTGGACAGCGCTAAAATGACCACTCATTGCTCATGCGTCAGAGTTATTTTCTATCACCTGGATGCGCTTCAGGTGACTGGGATGAGAGAGGTCTAAGTAGTGAATATGGGATAATCTATATACCAGGGCACTATTAGGGGCCAGGATACCACTGGATATTTGGGGCTCATTAAGAGCCCCGTAAGAGAAAGTGGCAAACATTTCCTAGGACTGAATCTACATTCAGGAAAGCAAACACATGGATCATTATTACACTTTGTTTCTGACTTTTGTCAGAATTTAGAATTTCTCCTGAAATTATTCTGTGCAGGCTGAAAAGCTGGGTTGTGTGACTACACATCTGTCATGTGTCATGCAGTTGTGTAGCCTTAATTAAGTTATAGAACCTCATCTCTGCACTTTCCATGCATATTTCATGTGCAAAAGGCATAGATGATAACAGCATTAAGTTTCCAGGAGTTCAAATTTAGATGACACTGAATGTCAAGGGCTTTGAATGGTGCCTTCATTTAATAGCTCTTAATATTCTAGATGGAAGTGAGGCATTGTTATAAGCTTGCAGTTCTTAGCCTATGGGTCATGACCCCTTTGGGGGTTGAACGACCCTTTCACAGGGTTTGCCTAAGACCATCTGCATATCAGATATTTACATGATGATTCATAACAGTAGCAAAATTGCAGTTATGAAGTATCAACAAAGATAATTTTATGGTTGGGAGGTCACCACAATATGAGGAATTGTATTAAAGGGTTGCAGCATTAGGAAGGTTGAGAACCACTGTTCCAAGTTAAAGAAATGTATTGCCTGCTTTGAAATCCTGCTCACCAAGAGCAATGCAGTTTCATGGGCAGAGTCCCTGTCAACATTTATGCCAGCTACAGAACATAAATAAAGTTTGGAATACAGTCTGTTAAAAGTTGAGCCTGGTGCTGGCCCTTACCCTCCTTCCAGTCGGATCCACTGGAAGGTCTCCATGCCTTGATTCATTTGGATACAACATGACAATGGTGATGTCTTTCTCCTTCTTTAAAACTCTCCCAGACAGAACATATTACATTGTCCCCACAGTCTCACCCGGAGCCTTGTTCAAACTCATCATAGTGTTTTGCTTTTAGGACTGTTCTGTCCATCTGTGCACCTGCAAGTTCAAGGACTTGTGATCCTTGTTAGCATCCCGGCATTAAATGCCCTAATATGTAGGCCATCATTTTGAGTTGTAGCTTTCCTAACTGAAAAGATTATGTGTTATTATCCAAATGCAGCTGCCCAGCAAGGGATCTAAGACAATGGGCCCTCAGCCCATTTTTTTTTTTTTTTGCTAGAATATATCAAAAATCTGGATATAGAGTTACAGTCTAGCTTCTTCCACTTATTGGTTTTTAAGTTCCTGACTATAAAATTCACAACAGACTAATTTATGCTCTGTAAATTTCATAAATGAGAATACTATTACTGGGGTAACTGATGTCTGCTGCCAGCTTTGCAGTAGACAGAGAAGGAGAAACCCACTTGACAATGTGAAGTTTGACCCGAGTAGCATCCTTGAAGTGTATATTATTTTTTAAAATGCTTTCAGTTCTTCTGGAACCACACACATCGATCTGTTTTCTCTTGTGGTCAAATCCTTTAGGTCAGCAGTTTTGGCCACAGGTAGAGAAAAGTAGGAAGAAGGCAGAACTTTAACAAGCTGGTGATTTTTTTTTTTCTTTTTACCAAAACGCAGCGGAAATAGTTACAGCTCTGTGTGAGACTGAGTTGTCCCACCTCTTTCTCTGCTTCTCCTGCACCTGCTTGCTTCCTCCAGCTGGCTCTGCGCAGAGGGAATGTAATCCTTGGGGATGAGTCCTACTCTGGTGGTCTAATGAGCACGTCTGGATCCCATTAATAATGGACCATGTGACGCTGTCCTCTACTCCTCAGTGGCTTCACCTATGGATTGTGTTCACCATTCTCCCAGTATTGTTTCTGCCAGTCACTTTCGAATGCGAAGGGTATGGCTGCAAGTCACCATTTCACATCCAACACATGAGGACTTTGGAATTCTAGTGGTTCTGGACTCTTAAGAGCCATCTGACTGATGCTGCCCTCAAAGGCTAGGAACTGCCAGTGATTTCCTTTTTAACCATGTAACTACTTGAGTGAGGATTTTGCAGACCAATTTATAAGGGAAAGGCATTCTGATTTAGTCTTTTAAGTCTTGATAGTCTTGAGTCAGGTGGATTATGCATCCCCAGTTCTGGCCACAAGAGCAGCCAGCTGAATGACAGCTTTTGGTTCTGAGGCAGCAGCGTGGATCTTTGAAGGCATATAGGACTTTTACCATCCCCAGCTCGTGGTTATAGAGAAAACCAAACTTGACTGCAGCAGTGACTGAGATTATGTGATCTGGTAGAGATAGACTGAAGAAAGATTTGAACAGAGAAAAGATATTTTGTGTAAAATGCTGAATTTAATCCAAATAACATCACAATGATACTGTAGATAGTGGAAGATCTTTGCTAGGTTAGTCTGTCCCCCCAGAAATGCTGGGAAGGCTACACAGAACGTGCAGAGGTATCTGGAGTGTAACGTCTCTGTCCTCCAAGGCCTCCCACCCTCCTCTCCTTTTCCATTTTCAAACTAAATGTAAGCACTTGCTCACAGTAGGCCCATCTGGACTCCTCCCATTGGCCTTGATGCCCAAAGTCTATCTATCTGCTAAGCAGCTAGATATTTCATACCCAGTGCCAGTACTGCCATTTGCCTGCCAGACAGCCCTGCCGTGGCACACAGCTCTGGCCACTCATCTTCAGCCAGGACAAAGGATTATAGATCATATTACAAACGTGTAGAAATAGGGCTCGCTATAACATCATAGCGTGGGAATGCTTTCTTGTGAATCTGTATTTTCCTGAGCCCTCTAGTTCTCTGGAATTGTTCATTAGTAACCTCAAACCTATTTAGCAATAATGTTCAAAGAGGCATTACCGTGGCTCTGACAGTTCTTCAGAGCCAGGCTGAAGCTTCTGTCTGGACCTTCCTAGCTGCACTGCCCTTAAGCAGCCCTTCCCTGGACTTCAATAGCTTTGGGCTATTTTACACATTATACTACACTCATCTGGGTGTCTCTCAAGACTCAAGAGGCTGAGGTAGGAAGGTGGAGGATTTAAGGCTAGCCAAAGTTAGATAGTATATCCTGTCTCAGATATACACACAAACATATAATGTGTGTGTGTGTGTGAATATATACGTGTATATATATTTATATATATGCATATATGTCACATATATATGTGTATGTATATATGCATATATAAAAATATATATACACGTATATATTCACACACACTCATATATATATTTACTCTCACACACATATATATATATATTCACACACACATATATATTCACACACACACACATGTGGGCTCAGGCTGTATCCCTGTGGTAGAATACTTGTCTACTATGTGCAAGAGACTAGCCTTGATAGCCTGAACTGCAAGCAAATATTCAAACCAAAAACAAACCAAATGCAAGTTTTGGTGTACCAGTTTTCTACCATATTGTTTATTTTAAAGGATGGGGCCCAGTCCTTAAAAGCGTTTGTTAAATGGGTGGCACACCTGTAATCCTAGCCCTTGGTACATGGAGGCTGAGTGAGCAGGAATTCAAAACTCTTACGTAGAGGGGAATGAGTATCACATAGTATTTGGCCATCTCAATACAGGGGGTGCTCCGGCCAATGTAGCCTTACTTAGAGTTTCAGGTTAGATCCAGTTCTGAAATGCAAATTTTAAATGTAGTGTTGCTTTTTGAAGGAAGAATGTGGGCCAAGCAAACCCCGGAGAGTCTGTAATGGTCACCACACGATTATAGTGCTTACTAAATCTCAATATGCATGGAATGCATTTTCTTAATCAAAATGTAGTTGAAATGAGGTTTTAATAGTCCACTAGTAGTTTTGTTTCTTTTAATAATTTTTTTTTAAAAAATAAGTCTCTGGTTTGAATCACCCCTCCACCCCCCCAGATCAATATACATTTCCCAGCAGTCATCAAACCCTGCAGTAAGGGGAGACTGCCTGTGCTCAGCACTCGCCTTAAAATAGCGATTGCTTTTGTTTACTCCAGATGTCAAAGGAAAGGCGTGCCTGAGTTTTTCTTGATTTCTATCTCTTATTTTTGATGGTACTGCTTTCTAGGTTTCGTTTCTGGCTGCCACCCCAAAAAAGCTGGACAATTTCAAAAAAATCTTAATGTAGTATTGCTACATTTCTTGTTTGTGTATTTCCAATTTAGTTGTTGGCACTTCATTTTAATCTCATTCCATAATAGAAGCGTAAGAAATGTCTGGGGAGAGGAGAGATGGATGGGGGAGCTGTGAAGAACAGAGGAGGGGAGGAGGGGGTTCAGATATGAGAGAAAACAAAAGATTAACAATTGCAAAAAAAAAAAAAAAAAAGAAAAGAAAAGAGAGAGAGAGAAAAAAAGAAATGTCTTTGCTTTGTTTTTTTCTCCTGAATTTGAAACCACAGAGGGGAAACCATTTGAAACAGTGCTTTAGATTTTGTGTGTGGAGTCTTTTGCTTAGTACTGAGGAGCTTAGTACTGACCCAGGATTATGTATCTTAGTACCGATCCATGAATATGTAGCTTAGTACTGATCCAGCAGTGTTTAGCTTAGTACTGATCCAGGGGTCTATAGCTCAGTACTGATCCAGGAGTGTATAGCTTAATATTGATCCCATTGGGTCAGCTATTGATCATTCCTCCCAAGGAGATGTTGTTAGGGACTCTGAATTTTGCAATGTTTGGAAGTATTTTTTCTTTGCATAGACTTTCAGTATCTTCCTCAATTTTTTTTTAAATTGATCTTTGACAGTTTCATACGTGCCTGTAATGTACTTTGATGGCACCCACTCCTTTTCCTCTGTTACTTGTCTTCCACTCCTGTTGCACCCTTCCTACTCGACAAGCTCTCCTCCTGCTTTCATGTGTCTTTGTATGGGATCTGCTGAGTTTAATTAGGACTGCTTACATGAGCATGGGTGAGAGGTTATTTACTGGAGCACAGGCACTTATCAGTGCTTACACCACTGAAGAGAATGACTTGTACTCCCTAAACCACCATTAACTGCAAATAGCTCCTTAGCTACAAGTAGGGCCTCATGAGCCCCACTGACAACAAATGGTAGAATGTTGTCGGGCTTCTTCTTGTGCAGGTATTATAGATAACCTCTGTGGTTGCCAGTCTATGATTACAATGTCTGTGCCATTTTCAGAAGACGGCATTTCACGGCACCCCTCTCCATCCTCCATCTGTTTCTGGCCTCTCTTCTGAGATGTACTCTGAATCTTGGAGGGTGTACTATAGATGTTCCATTTAGGGCTGAACACTCAATAGATGTTTATTCTCATCCCTATGACTAGTTATGACTCTGCATTAAAGTCTGCATTAACCACCTACTGCATAAAGAAGCTTCTCTGACTAAAACTGAAAGCAGTGCTGATCCATATAAATATTTATAAGGAAGCTGGCTAACATGTTCATTTGGCAAAATAAAAATAGTAGAACCTTAAGAACCTTGGATCCTAAAATTTCCCAGTCATGGGCTTTTGACCCGGTTTACAGTACCAGGAATGAGTTTCTGGAGAGTGTGCCTCAAATTCAGTCAGTAAGTGATTGGTTACCTTAATAACTTTTGTGCCACTATTACACCAGTGAACATACTTTACCTGGCAGGTCAGTGTAAGAGCATGCATGTCACAGTACTGGGAAATACTGCTGCTAACTCTCAGCAGTCTGCTTAGTATGATATGGGACTTGAAAGGTACCCAGCAGGGACGAAGCTTCTAGTTCAGTTCCAGCTTTATTTCTCCATGTTCTGTAAATAAAGTATCTGGTGTCTTTAGCAATAGCGTCCTACAGTTTAGATCTGGCAAGTAGTCAAGAACAATGACAATAACCTGTATTGGTTTGAGGCTACTTCAACCTCTCTGACTAACAACTCATAATGAAGCATCCCACAAATAGTACTGGAATTTTCACTTAATAACTCACAGCTTCTTGGAGTAGTATTATACACCTACCCATTCAGGGTACCACATTTAAAACAAATCAGATTACAAAGTAGTAGCTCCCCATGCTGCCTTCTTATAGGTTCTGAGTTTAAGCTATCCTACCCCAGTTCCTCTTCTGAACCTCACCACACCCTCCCCACTTAAACATTTTCCCCATCAGTTAATACCATACACATAAGCCCACACAACTCCAGTCATCTGATTTTTAACAGTAATTCCAGAAATCCACACTGGAGAAGAGATAGCCCTGTAACAAATGGTGCTGTGAAAACTGGATGTTTACATGTAGAAAAACTAAACTAGGTCTGTACCTCTCATCCTGAACAAAAATCAACTTCAAATGGATCAATAAACTCAACATAAGACCTAAACTCTGAAACTGCTAGAAAAAAAGTGAAGTATACTTTAAAAAACAGGTAAAAAGTAAGGACTTTCTGAATAGGACTCCAAACAGAAATGAAGGCCAATGTTGAAAACTGGACCTCATGACATTAAAAAGCTTGTGTACTGAGGCTGGAGAGATCAATCAGCAGTTAAGAGCACTAGCTGCTTTTCCAGAGGTCCTGGGTTCAATTCCCAGGACCTACACAGTAGCTCACAACTGCCTGTAACTCTAGTTCCAGAGGATCCAAAACGTCACACAGAAATACAATATCAATGTACATGAAATAACAGTAAATAAAATTTTTTAAAAAAAAAGCTTCTGTACATCCAAAGAAACTGTTACTCTAGTGGAGTCATCCTACAAAATTGGAGAAAATTTTTGCCAAGTATAAATCTGACAGAAGATTAATATCTAGAATACACAAAGAACTCAAAACATTAAATCCCAAGAAAACAAACAACCCAATCAAAATGTGTGCTATGAAATTAAACAAAGAATTCTCACAAGAATACTTACACGTGGCTAATAAACATTCCAAAATGGGTTCAACATCCTTTACCCATCAGAGAAATACAAATTAAAACTGCTTTGATATTTCATTTCATCGCAGTTAGAAAGGCTGTCACGAAGAGGACAAATAATAGTAAATGCTGGTGAGGGCAGAGAGAAAGGGGAACCCTCATTTACTGTTGCTGGGAGTTCAGACCAATGCAGTCACTATGGAAACCAGTGTGGAGGTTTTTCAGAAAGCTAAATATAGAACGTCCATATGACCCAGCTATACTGCACCTGGACATATAGTCCATATGGATCATCCTATGCATAATTTGCTCATTATATTCATTGCTGCTCTGTTCACAGTAGCCCGGAAGTGGAGTCAGTTTTTATCTTGTCAACTAATGGACAATCGGTAATGACAGTGTGGTCCATGCATACAATCGGAGTTTATGCATCTATAAAGACAAATGAAATCAGGAAAATGAATGTAACTGGAATAGATACTGAGCGAGGTAACACAACCCCTGAGAGATAAATGCTCATGTTATCTCTCATGTGTGGATCCTGGCTTTGAATTTGTAGATTTGTGTGTTTAACTTGGGATGCCTGTAGCGGCTAGAGAGCTCAACAGGTGTCATCAGAGTTGGGGGGAGGGAGATAATGCCGTAACAGGGTAGTTGATCACTTATGACTTTCAATGTCTTAAGCTATCATTTGAGAAAAGAAGAGCTTTATGATTGTACAGTTTGAGTCATGCCTGGGCTCATTATCCAGGGCCTTGGGCTCTGAAACCTGTTCGCTGGCTGCTGTTCTGAGTAGCACTCCACCACTGCGTTTATATAAATGCTGAGTGGAGTAAACCCATCAAAGCTCAATGTCCAGGCTCTTAGGTGCTAAGAGCCAGGCAGTTTCCCCAAACCTATCTGATCACGGAAGTCCCACCTGTTGCTCTAGTTTGAGGGCCATGTACTGGAAAACTCTGGTTTTCTGGAATTGTATACTAACTAGTAGACCAATGAAATGGTCTTTCAGAAAAACCCCAAATCTCCCTCTTTTGGTGTGAATACAAAGCTGTCATTGATTGATGATCACTGTCAAAATGACCAGAAGTAAAAAAACCCCACATATTTTTGTCTTTTTCTAAGTTTGTTGACTTATTGGTATGATTATTTATCTTAAAAAAAAAAAGATTGGTGAGAAGGGAAGAAAACGTTTTATGGAGGTATTCAACAACTGTGTGACTTGTCTGCATCTAGAAGTAATGGATGGGCCAAACAACAAGAATTAAGCAGAGTCAGACCGCCATGGCCCTGGGTTCTCCCTGGACTCTGCAGGGTCCTCGTGAGGGCTCTTCATTTTAGTCTTCTGTGTAATTCATCTCTGAATGCAGGCTTCAGGAGTCTCTGTGACAACGAAGTCAGGTGCCACTGGTATGTCTTAAATGCTCCAGCATTTTCTCGTTGTGTCTAAGAAAACAAACAAACAAACACCGAGTTGCTTTCATTAATATACTCAGAGATGGAGATGTTTGCTCTGACTGTTTATTCTGACAATCGGTCTACCAGGCTCTCAGCTGAAATGTCACCCCAACCCCCACCTGCCTTTGCACACCGCCTCAATATTGCTCCGCTTCCTCACAGTCCCAGGCTGTTCAGCACGCATCTCACCCAATGTCATCCGTCTCACTTCCTTCACACGAATGGTTTTCCTCGCTGTTGTCTGCCCTCATTTTCTATTTCCCCAGGCTGATGTGTTTGTTCCAGGCCCCCCAGAATCTGCTCTCTGCTGTGTCTACAGCATCTCGTGTGGGCCCAAGCAATAGTAAACACCAGGACCCCCTCAGTCCAGTGCCCCTCATGCTCACATAGAAAATGGAAATGGCACCTTTATGGTCATTTCTCCCTTTATTTAGATGAGGCTGAGGTTTTTTTTTTTTTTTCTCACTTGCAAAATACAGGAAATAATAGCATCTGTATTATAGGCAGCTGGGTAGTTCTAAAGACAGTGTAGAGCTGGGGTGGTAGAAAAACTGCCTACCACATCTTCAAGGTCTTCACTACTACAAAAATGAATGAACTTACTAATGTGTTTAACAGGTGCTTTTTTGTTGAACAATACCTGGCACATAGTAAGCACCTACTGAATACAGACACTATGAGGTTGACATTTCACTTAAGCATAGTGCCTGACCCTGCAAATTGTTTCAGGCATGTCCAACCCTTTGATGTTGTCATCTGTGAAGTTCAGACTTGAAAATTGCACAGTTGAGTTAAAAAATCACAAAAAAGTTGTATATCATTTTAAGTAAGTTCATGATTTTGTGTTTGGTCAAATTCATGACTGTCCTTGGCCACATGCAGTTCCCAGGCCGTGGATTGGACATGTCTGTCTGTCAGAAACCTTAGCCCAGGCTGTGTAATGCTCAGAGTGGGGGCTGCTGATGGTGGCCATTAGCAAGTATTAGGGGTGTTGTGGGTGATTGGGCAAAAGGACCCAGAGACTCAGGCTGGCTGTGAGATTAGGAGCTCCTGTTGTGTGGAAGTGGCTCTTTGACAGGCAGAGGGACAGTAGGAAGACAGTGACAGTACCAGCCCCAGGCACTCTGTCTGCTGTAATAGAATGACATGGCCCAACTGGACAACAAGGTAGAGGAAAAGCCCCGCTGGACAGGAGCAGAGTCCTCCTTATCCCCTAGACCACCCTCAGAAATGATTCAGTAGATAAAACTGTGTCCCCCAAACAGTGTTGACACTTCAGGGAATATCAGAACATGGAGACAAATGCTTTAAAATAAAGTAGCCAGTGTCTGCGTGGAAAATTGTTTGGATCAGTTCCTTGTGCTATCCCCTGCAATGGGTAGGGGCAGAGAGAGGATGGAGCTGTCACTCAAGTGTCCTAAATGTCCTAAGCACTTGGATGCTAAATTCAAGAGAAAGGCAGGGGCTCAGGAGTAGTTCAGAGGCAGACCCTGAGAACATGTGTCCCTGTCGTGTACCGGGCAGGCACTTCCGACCTGCAGCTTACAGAATGCCACTGTGTGAGGCCGGGTGGAACCATGGATGCCACAGCCCAGCACAAAATCATAAATTCACTTAACAGACTATGTTCTTTTCTTCAATTCGTTTGTGTGACTCGACCGAATAGTTTTTGAGCATGAGCTTTGAAGATGACCGTGTTGTGTTGCAGTGTCAAAGAGTCGGGCATACATGCACCAGGGACTGGGTTTCATTCCTAGCCAGAAACTGACTGAAGTGTTTTGGGGAGATAACCAGGCTTGTCACACGGACACCGACAGTGGCTCATCATGTATGTGTCTGCTCATCTTCCAGGATGCTATACTGTCCATGTAGTTGTGTGTGAGAAGCACCTGAGTCGGGGATCTGAAGGAAGCTAGGATGCTCCCTCTGTCACTCTTGGCTTATCTTACCACACACTCCCAGCCACTTCATTCAGTTACGTAGATAAGAGCCAATGCTGGCAGCGGCGTCCCAACACTTGGGGAAACTTGGCACGGCCGAAAGAGAATTCCAAGATGCAGTCAGCTGGGGCTAGAATGTGGTCCTCCCCTGGGCTCAAGTCTCATTCTCTGGCAGAGAACTTGTAATTCTTGCTTTGAAGTTTCTTCCTTTCTTTCGTGATGGTTGCAGCATGATTTCCTAAAGCTAGATTGCTCTAGATTCCCTGAAGGCCAGTCCTTAACTGAGAATACAAAGTGTCTTGCTTTCCTCACATACATCAAGGGAACAGTTCAGATTTAACGGAGTGTGCTGCTCTGAGAACTTAGTGGGCACTTGTCCGGTAAACAGTCGGTCAGCTGCGTATGGGACGGGAATGACTTGTCTCCTTCCTTGAACATTTTGAGATGTGGAAATACCTTGTTCAACATCGTAACATTGTGATGATGCTCACGACTTGGGAGAAGCTTCTTTTATGTGCCTGATCATGTTGATGAGCCATATTAATGCCCTTTACCCACTAGAAGTTCAAGAAGGATGGATTGGTATTAGCTTGTTTCTCAGTCTCTCCACCTCCTGCGTGTGTACACATTTGTGGAAATTATGTGTGGGTGCATACATTTGTGGTGATTATTTTCTAGTTGCTGATGCTCTGTGAGTAAGCACACTTGAACTCACATGTGAAGGAATGGAATGAGAAAATAGGCTTTACAGGAGGAAAGCTAGCACAGAGAAATTAAGAGACATTTTTGTAGTGTGGTCACATATCAGGAAGGGGTGAGTCAGGATGTGGACTTCGTATATTAGTTTTTCATTTTTAATCCAGGATACATTTGGCACCTAAAATATTGCTCTCAAGTGTTATGTCTGATGATTATTAAAGTCTCTCATCTGGACCATCCAATATGTTTTCTCCATTTCTTCCAGAATGATCTATTAATGTTGAATATCTGCCTGTGCTTCTTAGCAGAGTCCAGTGCTTAAAATCAAGCCTTAGTGTTTGAATTTAAGTGTTTCTTTCATTCATGATGAGGGGAAGATAAATGAGTTAGGTCCTTGTTGGGTATTTCACGATGTCTCTCTACCTGGAAGGACCACTTTGTTGTCTCTCCAAGAGCTGTCTCTGAAACTTCACCTCACCAATGCTCTGCTAGGGTCCAGAGGGCAGGTGATAAGGTTGGGTGACCCTCCACTTCTGGGGACCCACATAGTGGATTACTAGGGGTTAGGCAGCTGACCATTATGCTCATTTCTGTAGAGCTCTGTGTGGTGAGGTGCCATCCTCTCTAGGTGTTTTCAGTTACCAGTTTTGGATTCTGGTCTGTTGCATAGTGCATTGTATTGTATGGCCTGACACAAAAGATGGTGACTCGAGAAACAACAAATGCATGAAGACTCGGAAGTTAACTGCTTAAGTCATTGTCTTCGTTCCTTCTGGAGCTTTATGTCAAGTAGCTCCATGACTCCAGACAAATGGGAATAGTCACATGATTGAATCTAAGGTGGCTCCATTAGCCAGGACCATGCCAAGTAGCTCACAGTTTCAACTGCAGCTCAGACTGAAATATCATGTCTTGGAATGCTGTTCATCCAGTCACCCAGTAAATATGTGTCAAGTACAGTACAACACATGCTTACCTGAGCTCTGAAAAGTGTACCTTTTCCTATGCATAATAGGAGCAAAAGTTATATATACATAAACGTATATGTAGATGTATATATATGTTATACAACATGATGACTTAGAATATGTATAAACTGCTAACTGGCCCAATTATTTAACATCACACATCACACAGGATGGAAGACTTTTGCATGGTGCAAAGTTAACAACTCTTTTTATTCTTGAGAATAAAAGAACTTACTCTTAAGTCTTCTGTCCTCATACTTTATACCAATATATTGTAGTCTCTCCTAGTAAATCAAATTGAGTGATGTTTCACTAAAATATAGAAATCTAAGAGTTTTTGATTGGTACTGGAATCAGAGTCTTTGTTTTGTTGGACAGGATCAGCAGCAACTGGAGCGTCCACTCTGCCTGCTGTATTTCAAGTTAGCATGTTAGCGGCTGTGAAAGCGAAGTGTGCTTATGTATGTCTAGCAAGACACACATTCCACCTGGTCCATATGAAACCCAAAATAAGCACTTGTGAGTTGTTGAGCATATTTTCACACTGTTGACTCTCTTAGAAGAAGGCCTAGTTTAGAGAGAGTGAGCAACGTTTCTAAAAAAATTTTGGTAGCTTCAGAAGTGTTCAATCCACTAGATTATTAAATTACAGTGCTTACTTAAACCCACATTGAATGGATGGATAGATTGGTAGATGGAAAGGCAGACAGACAGACAGATAGACTGGCCAATTAACTCTCAGAGAATTAAATGAGTACAACAGGTCCTTTGCCTTCTATTCTGCACCTCAACTCCCTTCACAGTATGTAAGTAACCTACCAGAGCCAAAATAGCTTTTAACAGTGAAAGTCCCAAGGATAAGTCTTTTAAAGCATAATGAAGTAAAGACTATTTTAAACCAAGCCATAGTAAGTCAGCGTGTTTACAATCACATGCAAATGCTTGTGTTGGTGAGTCACTTGTAGTAGTACACCTATAGTGTGGCTCCCCATGGAAGACAGGAACACTGTCATGGCAAGCATCATCCTGGACAGTGGAACCCTGAGTGTCTCATTTCAGGGGTTTTTATTGAAACCTAAGCCCCTCAGGTGTTCTACTGATACCACGCGTAAGATCATGAGCAGTCTAACATCCCCTACATAAAGCCAACACCTGCAGACGATACAAAACACCAGGACCTAGGCAGCCCCCCTCACCCAAAAATGCACAAAACAATTATTTTAAACATAACTAAAATAAACTTCTGCAACATCCAGAAGTGATCTAATAAAGTGCCTTGCCCCACAAGAGGTCTAAACACAGATTTGCTTCTGAGGTGACCACGTGTGGAAGTTAGAAATGCAGCGACCAGAGGCTGTGCTAGAGAATTCCAGGCGCAGAACTGGCCCCTGTGTGCCCATCCTTCAGCCTTCCTCGGAGCTGTCTTAGGAGATAAGATTTCCTAACAAACCCAAAGCACCGCGCATTCCACGGAAGAAGGTACGATGGCACGCACACCATCTAGAACTTATTAAGTTCACTTCTGTTCACAATTCAGCAAAGAACTACTTTCATGACTAAGTATGTGACTTTTTCACACCAACAGTGAGATCTAGCCCAGCATGAACTGTTACCATGACTGATAGCAAGGCCAATCCACGAGAACGTAGGGGATGTGCAGAGAACCATCAGGTCAGGTCACGGTTGGATGCTTAGGTTTCAATACTACCACACACTTATATGTGAGGCTGGGATATGTACTGTGGTCATGACAACCAGATTCTGGTGGTTTGGGCCTCTTTGGCTAAAGTATTGATGACTATTCTTCAGAAGTATTCCGGTCAGCCATGTCAAGAACTGCTGTCATTGATTTTGAGCTCAAAGGAACTTTCTGATGCCCCAAACCCAGATGAATAACTGGAAAGTGCAGTTAAAAAAACACTGTTAACTTTTCAAACATCCAAATACGTGATCCTATAGCTAATCAATATCTACACCAGTGGTCCTCAATCAGCAGGTAGTGACTCCTTTGGGGGGGTCAAATAACCCTCTCACAGGGGTAGCCTAAGGCCTAAGACCATCTGCATATCAAATATTTACATTACAATTTATATCAGTAGCAAAATTATAGTTATGAAGTAGCAACAAAAATAATTTTATGGTTGGGGTCACCACAACCTGAGGAACTAAAGGGTTGCAGCTTTAGGAAGTTTGAGAACCACTGTGATAGACTACCAGCTGAGCTAGAAAACATACATAAATATGGAGCTAGAGAGAGGCCTTAGCTGTTAAGTGCACTAGATGCTCTTCCAGAAAGCCTGGGTTCCATTCCCAGCACTCATATGGCTGATCACAAATCTCTGTAACTCCAGTTCCAGGGAATCCAATACCATGTTCTGGATGTGCAGGTACCAACATGCAAGTGTCACACAGACACACATGCAGGCAAAACACCAATACACATAAAAACAATAAAAATAAAAAAGAGACATACACATACGTGTGACTGCTCATTGAAAGTCTAGTCTTCATTTCCTTCCCTTCTTACCTGTCTCTAATCCCCCTCTATGTCTTTCTTTTTCTGTGATACTGGAGCTTGAACCCAGGGCTTCATTCATGCTGGGCAAGTGTTTTGTCACTGAACTGTATCCCAAGCCCTTTTGGTTATTGAGATATTGTCCTAGTGTGCAGCCTAACTAGCTCCGACTTTCAAGAATTATCCTTACATCTCCAAAAGTACCAAGCTACTGCTGCCATGTACCACAGAAGCCTGGTTCTGTTAGGTGGTATATTTTTAAAAACAAAAAAATGGAAAGAGAAAATACAAGTTTTTATGTTTTTTTTTAAATAATAAATCTTTTCATGTAACTTCAGGTTTTGATCAGGAAAATAAGTTTCTTACATATTCTGAGCATATAGGACTTATCTGTGTGTGAGGGGAGGGGCAGAGAGCAGGGAGTTTCCTGCACTGTCCAAAAGGCAGGAGTGAAGAACACAGAGAAGCTCTCCCCAATAGATCTCAGAGATCTCTGTCCCAGGTGCTCTCTGTAGCCCCAGGGCTCATCAGCCTGTAGGAGCTGCTGTTGGTTGTCTTGGTAGCAGCATCACTGTGGGCAACAGCATGTGGAGACCCTTCAAGCAGTCCTCTGACCTGGTGGGCACCATATCTGCTTACAGTTCCCCTCCAGGCAGCTCAGCTGTTCCTCCTTCCCAAATATACAAGGTGCCTTTCTCTCCAGACTGACAGATCAAGTGGAAGAGAAGTATCTGGAGATATAGAAGACCATGGACTGGGTACCAGGGCCATGAAAAGACCACAGAACAGAACACTCATGGGCTTTGGTATTTTGGTAATTAATCCTAATGTAAAGCTGTGCTCTAGCCAACAGTATGTGTTCAAAGGAAACTGCACCCGTGGAACAGAGTAGCTGGTGGTCTGCTGGACAGGAGCAACTCCAAGATGCCCAGGACCAACCTTCAGGAGGCAAGGAGGCATCCTTAGTGGGCAGATCATCTGGTTAGGAGCCAGCACACTGAGTCTCCTTGCTCTCTCGCACCATGCCTGACATGACAGAAACCGGAAGCAATCATTTTCCTTATCATTGTAAGCTCTTATTTGAAGAAAGGTCAGGGCCCTTAAATGGATCAGTTAGTAGACTGAAATTCCATGAAAACTTGCTTGATTTAAATGGATTTATAGCTGTGTCAGCATGCATCCTAATGTCCTGGCAGCTGGAATGTTGTAGCGGGCCAGTGCTTCACATGGAGTGATGCTCTTTTAAAAAATGTATTTATTGCTGGTGTAGGTGGTGGTGGTGTGTTGTATGTGTGTATGTGGTGTGTGTGTGTGTGTGTGTGTGTGTGTGTGTGCACGCTGGTGTGTGTTGGTGTGGGTGAACACATGCCTCAGCACATTTGTGGAAGTCAGAGGACCACTTTGTGCGTTAGGTCTCTCTTTCCCATTTGTGTGGATTCTGTGGATTAACTTAGATCAGATTTCTGTGTCAAGTGCTTTAACCTCTGAGCCATCTTGCCAAGCCAGTCTTTCGAATCTTGTTTTTTGATTTAACAAAAGGATTTGTTTCATATAAGAATGAATTCAAATGAAACCTGCCTGTTTAAGCTATTAAGCTGTATGCTTCTTAGGAAGTACAGAGAGGAGACTAACATTTGAATACTGTCTTCTGAGGGACTGGTCACTGTCCACTACCATGCAATGTGAGCGGTAAGAAGTTTCCTCTATATATGTGTAAAAATCATAGATTTGTCTCAGTTCTACTTTCTACACCACTTCTTGACTAATAACAACTTTTGTCTCACCTTCTATATCCATAAAGTCCTATCTAACTTGAAATTTCACCTGAAGAAACCCAAGAAAGTAAAATACCTGTAAGCCTAAATGTCAGAATCTTCTTTGGTACTAAGAACTGGCCGATCCTTGTCCACAACAGTTTGCTTCTGCTATGCACTGGCTCATGTACCCAATTCTGAGTCTTAAACTCATTCCTTCTAGTTCCCTATGAAAAGAGACTTCTCCCCACCCAATAAATAGCCAAAGGAGCAGGGGCCACTCAAGCACATACCAATTAAGAATCTCTGTAGTCTTATAGAGAATTGCTAAGACAGTTTGTCTCCACGGTGCCTTTTGCCAAAGAAGCCTTTCACCCTCTTCAGTGACCATGTGGACTGTGGAGATGTGTGGACTATAAACTGCTCTCACTGTTTACTCGGTACATTAAGAGAGGTGTGCATGACTCTCCTGCTCTGATGTCACTTTTCTCCAGCCCCCGGAGATGGAGGAGCCTCTGGCCCCTGTGGATGTGTTAGGGTTCACCTGCCACCTTGGAGGAGAAGGTGTGAGGGGGAATGCGTTCTGCCCATGAGAAGGGGACCTTGTTCCTTTATAAGATGAAATCCATGTGACTCACTCAAACTTCTTTTGGTGGTATGTCTGTATTTTACTGATGTGTTTGAGTGGCAGTATTCCGGGGTGGAAAGAGCTTGGTCCTGCTGGCCCTGTGATCTGTTATGAACCAGCTGTGACACGTACATTTGTCCTTGGTGCCTAATCCTATATTCAGAACAGCGCAAGTCAGTCCTCTGGAGGTTCCACCCTCGGAGGTCAGACAGTCACAGCTGGAGAATACTTTTAAAATTTGCATCTATAAGAAACGTGTATAAACCTTTCTCATCATTATTACTTAAGCATGGAGTTCAATGTAACAGCATTTGCACTGGAGTCAATGTCACAAGTTTTCTAGACATGAAAGTATCGGGAGAATGTGCAAGGGTTGTGTGCAAACATTCTGTTGTTATACAAGGAACCTGCATATCCTTGGTTGTCTTTCAGTGGGGTCTCCTAGAACTGATTCCCTGTAGACACCAAAGGATGACTGTGAATGCAAGTCTTTTAAACTATAAATGAAGAGTCATTTTTTGCTCTTAAACATTTTGTTTAAGAGTCTTTCTTTCTTTCTATCTTTTCTTTCTTTCTTTCTTTCTTTCTTTCTTTCTTTCTTTCTTTTTCTTTCTTTCTTTCTTTCTTTCTCCTTCCTTCCTTTCTTCTTTCCTTCTTTCCTCTTTCCTTCCCCCCCTCCCTCCCTCCCTCCCTCCCCCTCCCTCCCTCCCTCCCTCCCTCCCTCCCTCCCTCCCTCCCTCCCTCCCTCCCTCCCTTCCTTCCTTCCTTCCTTCCTTCCTTCCTTCCTTCCTTCCTTTTCTTTCTTCAAGTCACGGTGGACAAAGAGAAAGTTAAAATATGTTCAGGAATACAATTTCATTCCATGTGCTGAAAAGTAAATCTTGAATGTCTTAAGTAAATAGGTCTTCATGCTTTCCATAAACTCCTAGGCCATAAACTTCTAGATATCAATCAGGATAACTCTGCCGAAGAGTGACTAGATTACTGGGGAATTGGTGTAGTCCTTTAGGCCACTGATATTTTTCCAGCTGAATCTTTCCTGGAGAGAGGATCAACCTAAATGTGTTTCATGGCTCTTAGGGGTTATAAATGAGCAGAAGACGTTGAGCTGCCAGTCCTGGAGTTGCCTGTTGGGTAGTGGATCCAAATGTGGAAGTGTGTTGTGAGGTGAAGATCTACTAGTTGAAATGTGTTTCTAAGATGATCATTCCATATCAATCAACCTGTATCAAGAATTATGCCCCCCTTTACATTACTGTAGAATAGTTCACTTATGTGATCTGTGGGCTAAAGGAATAAATTTGATCTTCAACTTCACTTCTAGCCCAAACACTGGTTGTCAAATAGAATGTGGGTCACATTGGTTTATAGGTTTGGTGTTGGCAGCTGTGGTCTTTGATTATAGTTTTCAGAAACAAAACCAAGTCTTAGTTAAAGAAAATAGGTTAGTTAATTAGTACTTCCTCAATCATGGCAATGTCCAGGCATCTAAGATCTCACTTTTCTCTCTTCCTTGGCCCTATTTTCTTCAGTGTTATTATTATTCTTTATTAATCAATGTCTTGCCAAATGGCAACAAGAGAAAATCATTAAGAGACAGAATTGGTGATTCCCAATTATTTATCTTTTCCATGTGCTTTACTGACAACCTGGAAAGATAACGCCACGATGGCTTTTCTAGGACCCTTGTGCCAATCATTATGCTTCTGAAGGGGCCACGTTGGCTGAGAGAGGGTAAACCTAAGGCACAGGATCTGGTCTCTACTTCCAAATTTTAGACCTCAAGGGAGGAGAATCCCTAAGAGGAGATGTTGAAGGTGGGCTATGGCTTCATTTGACTTGTGGTCTAAGTGATTTGCAACATCAAGATTCATTTTTTACTTGCCCTATTTGCTTGTGGCAACATGACTGAAGCCCTGTCATGAAGCATCTTTGATAAAGGTGAGCTGGTAGGCAGCATGTCCTTGAGCTCTGCCAGAGAAGAAAAAGCTGCCAACCACTCTGTAGAGTTGCAAATGTGATTGTCCTATGCTGTGAATGTGTGTGTGTGTGTGTGTGGTGGCTGTAGCCATGAACATGAACAATAATCCCATTTCCCAAGTGTTTGACAAGTGTGACAAGTGAAGCACTCGAGAAACTGTCAGAAGCTCTGCCATGCTGCCAGAGGCATTGCTTGGATAGATGACAGGCACACAGCTGTTTCTGCCTCAGCAAGCCCCTGTCCTATCCATGCCTGGGGCCCAACCTTGAAGGAGATGAAGACTCAGTAGGGCAAGTTGAGCTGTGGCAGGTAAGGGCATGTGGGATCTTGAGCAGCTGTAGGCACAGTGAGCAGCCCACAGGAAAGATGACAATGACTCTTAATCTTATATGTGTCACAGCTTCCAGAACCCACTGGGACCTGATGAATTTTCTGAGACTGAGGCATAGGATTAGGACCAGGTGATCAGAAAAAAAAGACAGAGATTTAGCCTCAATCAAAGAAGATATTTCTTACTGTTTGAAGCTATAGGGTACCTTGGAGTTTCCACAGCCCCCTCTTCCCAGTAGAGTACAGTGTGTAGAAGGGGTTTAGGGATAACATGGAAAGATGATAAGCTGAGAACTTTTAGGGGACCTCCCATACTGAGAATCCTGAACTCAGATTCTTGACAATAAGTTCATTATTCAGCTGTAGAAAGCTAAAAAGGATTTCACAGTGAGTGTGTGTCTGTTGCCATGAAGTCTGTTTCCCATGACTCTAAAAAATTCATCAATGAGTCTTTACTCCAGACCTTAGTTAGCTCTTCTGAAATTGCTGCTCCTCAAACTATTCTGCCAATAGTATCCAGAGCTCCTCACTGGGAAAGTAGTTATGAGGGTGCTCTCTTCACGGCAAGAATGTTTGCTGAAAATGGTTTTTTAAACATTGGGAAATATTGAAACTGGTTCCTTCAGATCATGGCCATTAGAGTTTTTAAAAATTTCCCTAGGTAGGTAATGTTCAAACAGAATAACAGCAAAAGCCTAGTCATGGCTTTGGAGGTTAGTTATTGGAACATGCCTGTTCTAGATTAGGGTGTAGAGATTCTAAGAGTGATGAGATTGGCTAGTTTTACCTCCCTGGTTGACTCTGAAGCCAATCTAGATCTAACTGACCTCTAGTCTGTAACCACATAAAGATGTTAGGAACAGGTTAGCCTATAAATCATCACATCAAAAGTCAGTACTTTTCTGAATCTTAATTTCATATCTAGTTCAGTAGGAATATTCTCAATGTGTATAGAGTCACAAGGTCATTATATAAATGATTTAAATCACCTCTCTCTTCTATTGTATAGAACAAGAACATAATTCTTGTTCATTTTGTCACACATATGTCCAGAGGGGCCTTCTTGGTTCTAAGTCACTAGTTTAGACAAAGAAAAGAGAATTCTAAAATATTAGTATGACTTACAGTCAGGACTGTGCCTTTTCTTTCCTTATTTGTTCCTTATCCTATGGAAGGCTGTCTCTGTATCCTATCAGAGAGGCCTTTCCAAGTTTTCCCATGTGGATGATCCAGTCCTGGGGGTTAGCACCTCTGCAAATTGCTGCTGAATCCATTTCCTCTCTTACAGCTTTAGCCTTCTTCCTCTTCAGGAAGAAGGACTCTGATGGGTCATTTTTGGTCAAGTAGCTACCCAGGTCAATTACCCTCAGTGAGGGAACAACATACTAGTATTAGCACAATCACAAAGAAAAGATGTCAGAGGAAGGCCAGAGGTGAATGTTCCCCAAGTACAATACTGGTGGTGGAATGCAAGAAGGGACATGTGAGTCTATGAATTTGTACTATGAGGTTGCCATTATTTGACTCTTTCTGGGCAGAGAGTCTATGAACTCTATAAGCTGTAGACTTAGTAAGTGATGTGCACCTTACTTAGAAGTTTCAGACCTTTTAGTGTAATTCACATTCTTTAAGAATTTTAAAAAGGATTTTGTTTTCATTTTGTGTGTATGGGTTTTGTCTGCATGTTGTTGGTATGTGCACGGCATGTGTGCAGTACTCATGGAGGCCAGAAGATGGTATCAGACCCTTTGGAAGTGGAGTTACAGGTTATTAGCCACCATGTGGGTGCTAGGAAGTGAACCCAACCTCTGAGCTATTTCTTCAGGTCTTGATTTATATTCTAAAGAGCTTAATTTGATTAACTGACTTATGAGTGTGGGTTTTTGATTGTATGCTGTTTGCTTTTCTTGTTTGTTTGTTTATTTGCTTGTTTTGAGACAGGGTCTTCCTATACAGCTTGAGCTAGCCTCCAGCTCAAGATCTTCCTACCTCTGCCTCCTGAGTGCTGAGATCAAGGCTTGAACCAGAACAACCTTATAAAAAGATTCATTTTAGGGCCAGTGAGATGGGTTGGCGGGTAAAAGTGTCTTCTGCCAAGGCTAACATCTTGAGTTTGGTACCTGAGACCCATAAGGTAGGAGAAACCAACCTCTCACTAGTCTTCTGACCTCTGTTTATACCATCTACACACAAAAAAAGTTTCATAAAATTTAATTTTGTTTTCAATATCAAATAGATTTTTATTCATCAAGAATAATGGAACTTGCAGAGTCCATTCGCTCAAAACCTTCTACCGTTAGACCAGATAAAATTTGAAATAAAATACTTTATCAACAGTGTTAGACAAAATAGTATCATTTTAGAATTGATGGTGTTTGCATGAAATGGTATCACAAAGAAGGAATTTTATAAAAATAAAAAAGCAGTTTTACATTATCCTACAACTGAAGAGACCCTCACTCATTTCTGTTCTCAGCTCCCCACCCCCAACCCCAAGAGCATGTCATGGAGCCAGTGAGTTGTGTGGGAGGACTTGCATGTAGTTTCAATCTCTGGGTAATCCTGCTGAGTCCTGGACTTTTGAGAAGATTAGGAAATGTCAGGAATATTCCCGAGGACTAAGGAGGGTTGGCAAAGAGAGCTGGCTCATTCGGAGCGCCATGCATGAGCTTGAATGAGCTGGAGATGGAACACCGTGGGCTTCCATGTAGCCGAGTAAGGCATATGGAGGGTCTGAACCCTACTCTGAACCTAGGAACCTGTAGGGCATACCTCCAAAGCTGCACTTCCCATGCCTCTCTACCACAGGGAACTCCTCCAGTTAATTCCTTGTCTTTCTTCTTTGCTGTATGACCCACAAGTCTCCAGGCTGCCCCTGAGGTGAGCACCACTCAGGAAGGAATCAAAGTGGATGCTGCAGAGTAGAGTGCAGTGCTTCTCAGCGTGGTGTGAATTGTAGTTCCTGATGGGTGGGCAGGCTCTTGACATGTGGCTGGCCTCCTCCTGGCATTGGCTGAGTTCCAGAGCTTTCATCATCTCAATTACCAATTAGTTTCATGACTCTTGACTCCATTTCTTGAACATTATTTTTTTTGGTGATAATTAATTTCATTGCTTTTTAAAATGCCTTCAAATGGAAGGAAGAATCAAATGGAATAATTTGTTGGAACCAATTATTTTAGTGAGAGAATCAAATTATTGTGGATTCATAGCAATGGATCTATTCAATTAAAAACCTCATTCTAGGCATAGTTGCAGAAAACCTCTTTCAACTCTAAATTTCTTCCCCACTCTTCCCTACAGAGCACGACACAGCTTCACGCACATTTATTGAGGAGGCAGGACCAGCATGTTAGTGCTTTAGCTTACCTCTTCATCTGCCTTCCTTGCATTGTAAAATACCCTAACTTAATATAAAACAACAGAAGTGTCCAAAGATTGTCAGTAAGTCACAGAAAAACAAAATAACCGTTACTACTAATAAAAATGTAAATTAAAATGACAAGATGCAGTGTCTTGTTCGTCAGAAAATAAATGGCAAAAATAAATGAACTGGCTAGGATTGGCTTGGTATTAGTATCAGGGTGCATTTGACAGGGGAGTTATTTCTAGTTCTTATCTTTATTTTATTAGGTTTCTAATTAGTATACAATTAAAGAAATGTGTTTCATTATGGTATTTGCCAAGAGACTTATGCATGGAGCATATGTTTCCTGCCTGTTTTTGCAGGGGAGTATGGTATTTTCTGTTAAAACTTTAAAATATGCCCATTTTATGATGCAGAAGGAGACTGACCAGCAGATGTTAACACAGGTGTGAGATACGGACACACAACTATTGAATGTAAAACTCAAAGCAGACTAATGAAATGTCAATCCAGGCATAGGAGACTGGTTAAATAAACCATAGTAACTATGGAAACTATTCAGTCTTTTAAAAAAATAATTTATAAACACACACACCCATGCATCTTGAAAAACTCGATCATTTAACTTAAAAGGCAGTTCAAACTTGCCTGCGACATGGTCTTACTCTTGCCCAAAGAACTTGACTTAGAAGGGTCTACACCCAAATCCAAGTTAAGGACTTGTAGAGAATGGAATAAGTGTTCAGTGAGTTGGGGGAGGGGAGAACTTTCTTGTGTGAATTTTTTAAATCTTGGAAAATGTTGTGGAGAGTATTCATTAACTTGTAAGGAAAAATCTGAAAATTGGCAAATAAGGAAAAAACAGGAAGAAATAGAAATCTATAATTCTAATACCTAAATGTAACCACTATTAATATTTTGAGCTTCTAAATATGTATATGTGTGAGGGGGGTGTATCTTGCAAATTACCCCATGTACCGATATTTTGGGAAAACATACTTGACCACTGCTTACCACTGTGAAGTTCATTAGTCTACACTGTTGGAAATCAGTTTGCTAGTAATTTCTAAGAGTTGTAAGTAATGATGAGATTAACGTCCTTGGTCCATGATCTTTATCATTGTCTCTGCTTATTTCCTTCAAATGGACTTCTGAGAGTACATATAGCTTATTATAATTAATGATATTCTAAAATGACATAATGGTAGTTATAATTGGTATGATGTTAAAATCACCACAGAAAACTGGTGCACAAAAAGTAAAAGCCTCATTTTTATCTTTTGTCTTCCACAAATAAGGAAGAGCATAGAAGTTTCTTCCACAAATAAGGAAGAGCATAGAAGTTCACAGAAAACAGCTAGGTGGGTTTTGCTGTGAGTGTATCTGTCTGCCATGTAACAGGGTTTTGATGACCCTAACTAAGAAACTATGAAAATATTACTGAGTAAACAATAAGAATATGATGTGAAAAGGACTGACGTAGACTTGTGATGGAAAGAAAAATACAGAAAAAGCCATTGGGTGATGGTGTAGTGGTGTGTGTGAGTCTCCTGTCGTTCCTGTGCAGCTTCTGGTCTCTTCACACCATGCCACATGCGTGGCCACACCCTAAGCTTTCTTGGCAGAGGGCTGGCACCTCAGTACCTGCTCTGTCATACACTCTAGATGAGGTCCAGGTGCACCTGGGCCCAGCCCACATTGTCTGTAAGGGTCAGATGGGAGTACACTCACTGCTCTGGTGTGATCTTAAGCCACCCTCCTTGGCTGCCACAGTGAACGAGCTGCCAAAGAACATTCCTGAAAGGTACACTCCAAATAAACAATCTTGGTGGACATTGAAATTTGCCTTCTATGTTGCATAAGAGTCTTTTTGGAGTTTTGCCCCAAACACTAAAAAATGTGATAATCCTGGTGCAGCGGCTGCTCTGTCTTTGGGGACAGAAATCTGTAGAGGTGATTTGCTGACATTTGTCTCTAGAAATGTCAGTTTGCAAGTCAGGTGTCTATTTGCCTAGTATATAAAAGAACCATCTTGTCCTGGAGCCAGTTACATTTGTCTCACAATGTCTTGTCTTAAATCAGTAAAACTCTTGGTTGGGTTTAGATGTTTCAAACTTTTCTGTCATAGTTTTGGTAAACTCTCCTCACCAGCTCCCCTCCACAGGCCGAGGCTGCAGATCCTGGATTGGCATATGGAAGGTCAAATTTTTCTTACGTCTCATAGGGGGACATGTGAAGAATGGGGCTTTTGATGGCATTTTTCACCTTCCTGAGTTGACAGGTGACTTGCTGTTCCTTATGGTGTTGCTGTGTCTTTCCCCTTGTCAGTTTGGAGGTGTGTCTTGTTCGAAAGACAGAAGGGAGGTCCATGTGTTGTGTGTGAAGGTGATAGGGCTAAAGGAGAGAAAAGAAACCAGAGATATGAGAAATTCAAAGGTCTGCTGCTTCCTGCTTCTCACGGAAATCCTTTGAGAGGGCCCAGTGCGGTCACACTGGGTCGGGATTTGGTGGCAGAGGGACCAAGACCTTATCACGGTGAGGTATTTGTCCCAGTGCTTTTCGGGTGTGGTGGCCAGAGTCAGGCCCTTGTGTGCTCCTTTGACCTCTGCGTTTGTATGCATGCTAACTTAGAGCTCAGCATTTACACCAAGCAAACAGCACAGATGCCAATGGACTGGGGTTTTTAACAGAAGCCGAAGCCTGGGGACAGACAGCAGGCATTGCGGCTCTCTCCTGAGGTTTCTTCACCTTAGGGATCCATTGGGGCGATGCATGGCAGCATGGAAGCTAGGAGCCTGGTGTGGGAACTGGCTTGCCTGGCTTAGAGCTGAGCCATTTCAGGACAGCCTTTGTGCTCAGCGGTTCCTTCCAGTCAGTGGAGCACAGAGTTAAAGCCACACTGAACCCAGAGTCTTCCATCCAGCATCGACAGAAGAAAGGTTTCTCAGTGTTAGACTTGGAAGAGGTGACAATTCTCCCTCACGGCATCTGACTTTAGTTTATAATCTTCTACTTCAACTACCTACAAATAAACGAACAGCTGGGCCAGGGTATTATTTTTGGAAGTCAAGGAGATTTGTGAGGGAAGGGTAGGCCAATTCAATCCAACCCCCTCCCCATCTGCTGCTGGGCTCTTTAGACAGAATCTCCCCAGTGGGTCCTGATTTAGGATTCAGGAGTTCCACAAAGGGGGTTCAAGCGGAGGGTATCCAGTTTTAGAAACTGCAAAACAGGTCGTGCCTGTTTCTTTCTCCTTTGTGGTTTTTTTCTTGGTATGAATAAAACAATTTTCATTCCTGTGCAAGAGTTTCCTACGGCTCACACGTTGTTCAGTAATAGTGCTGCCTGCATGAATTAACTCTAAGGATGGAGGGTGAAACAGGGCTGTGACCTGGGCTCTAGGTTAGCCCAGATCAAGGTGAGTTGCTTCTGTCGCTGAATGTCAGTGTCCTCACTTTAAAACTGAAAGCTAGGTTTCTGGTAATGGGCATGATTTCCCTCCTGTTGGGTAGTGGGGAAACCACAAAGCCTTGGCCCTACACAAGGAACTATAGGCAACTGAGGAATGCTGAGACTGGGAGAAATGGTCTTCCCCAGGGAAGAGCACACCAACTGGTTATCCAGTACCAAGTGGTCAGCCATGAAAACATACATACAAGTAACATTACACAGAGCAAGAAGTTTGTATTTAGGAATATATATGTATGTATATATATGCATGTAAATAAAAGCCCATGAATTTGAAAAAAGAGCAAGGAGGGTTTGGAGGGAAGGAGGGGAGAGAGGAAATGCTATAATTATATTATAATGTCAAAAATAAAGAAATAATACAAAACCCTGAAAGCTAGGTCAGGGCGGGGTGTACAGCTTTTCCTTGTCCAGATACTCCATGATACCTAAGTCCAGAGTCACGGAGATTTTCCTTCAAAGCAGAGCCTGCCTTTTTTTTTTTATTTCTCAGTGGATTAAAAAAGAATAAAGGAAGGAAGCCAATGTCTAGACATCAACTTTATGCTTTTATTTCTAATCTACATGTGAAAAGAAGATGGCATATTCTTCGTGAGTCTCAGTGGTTAATGGCTCTTTTAGCTGACTCCACGTGGCAAACAGCCATCACGGGAAATACACGGTGTCCCTTCTACATGCAAGAGCAGACTCTGGATGGCGGGGTGGGGTGAGCATTGGTGCTGGCCCCCTAGGCCTAGAGTAGTGTTGGTGGCACATGAGCCGTGGTTTTGAGATGCAGATTTTCAGATTCATATGAGAACAGGAGTGCTCCTTATGGGCTCTTCGACTGCACATCCTCGTGTCTCATGGGATGTTTTATTAAGTGCTTCTAAATTTGCAGGCTAATGTTTACAAGGCAAAGACATTGCGATCCCAACAACTCTTAAAGATATCTTATGGTTAAGGCAGAATCGTCAGTTCTTTATCTAGCTGCAGAGAGCATGCCTTGCTCACCTTCGTGGTACTCAGTCTGGAGAAGACTGTGATGTCGCCAGATGACGCTAAAATTTGCAGCATTTTTTTTATAAGATAGTTTAAGGCTGTGAGTGAACAGATTGGATGCCAAAGAAAATTCAATCTTTGACTACTTAAGACCTGAGAAGGAAAGCTTTTATAGAAGAGTCTACCCAGAATGCCTGTCGTATGATCTCAGCAGTACAACCTGTTCCTTCTTGCTGGGCTTTCACCATATGACAATGATGGCAAATAAGTGAAATTATACTTATTGTTTCTTCATTTAATTGTGAACACTGGCGGAAAGTGTTTTTACTTAGTCAGTCCTTCCTTCCTTCCTTCCTTCCTTCCTTCCTTCCTTCCTTCCTTCCTTCCTTCTTCCCTCCCTCCTTTCTTTCGGTCTTTCTTTTTTGGTGGTTGGGCCTGGTAGGTTTGGGCCTCACTGTGTATAGCAGGCTGACCTTTAACTCCAGGATCAAAGGAATCCTCCTGCCTCAGCCTTTTAGGTTGCTGAAGCCAAAAGAGTGTGCTTATGAAGTGGTTTCAGGACTCATTAGAGGTTACTTCTTACGATCAGTGTTTGTCATGGGGAGGGTGTTGGTTGCATTAACTCATCTCCCAAGTTAACTGCTCTCTCTTACTCAGGAGGCTCAGGGTTTCTGTAAAGGCCGGGATACTTTATAATGTCTTCGAGGCACCTAACAATGTACTCCACAGCATTGTGTCAGTGTTATCAATAGTGGGTGTGGTGGTTGCAATGGGACCGACCCTCATAAGACTCATAGATTTGATTTGGTTCCAAGTTGGTGGACTGTTGAGGAAGGATTAGGAGGTATGGCTTTGTTGGAGGAGTTGTGTTCCTGGGAGTGGGCTCTTTCAAGTTTCGGAAGCCCACGACAGACCCAGTCTCTCTTGCTCTCGGCCTGCTGCTTGTGGTTCAGATGTAAGCTCTCAGCTACTCTTCAGTACCTTGTCTACCTGCCTGCAGCCATGCTTCCTGCCCTGATGTTCAGGGACTCACCCTTTGAAACTGTAAGCAAGCCCCCAATTAAATGCTTTCTTTTATAAGTTGCTTCGGACACAGTATCTCTTCTCAGCAAAGGCACTAAGACAGTGGGTATCAGAAACTCCTCAAGCCACGAGGCTGCCAGAAACCACTTGGTTTAAAAATTATCTGATAATAAAATTCTCTCTGGGTTACTAGGCCTTGAGGGCAGTAATGGTGGTTTGGTTGAAAGGACACCTTATTCACAGAGACATTTTCGTGAGCAGATTTTGACAGGGAGAAGCCTGAGATATAAGATCTGTTATTCCCTCAGTGCACAGGGATGCGCATACTGTGAGTGGCAAGGCGGGCTCCGAGCGTCACACTTTCTCAACTTCAACCCTCATCTTACATAGCCCAATGAAAGGCAGGAGTGAACCTCCTTTGTTAACTTCTTTCCTGGGTTTAGAAACTCAGTTCCATTTCTTCTAAGTTCAAGGCAAATTCCCCTTCCTAGTTACCTTTATTCTTGGTTGGGTAAAGTATATGTTTTTGTTTTTATTTTTTTTTTCTTCATGGAAAGCTAATAACAAATTTGAATGAAGGACTCTCTTCTTAGCTCTGAAAAGAATTCTGTTAATTCTAGAGAATACAAATAGAGACCCAGAACTAATGAATATGTAATGTAAACACGCTGTTTTTGTACAGTGGAGTAGCGACAGCTGCTTTTATTTTAAAGTGCCCTTAATCTCGCTTTTGTCAAATATCTGATGAGACTGAGTTGCAGCGTGCTAAATAGTGCTCTGTAATTTGCTGTATTTACTGAAGCACCTGTTTATAAATATCCTAACCTGATCTCACATGGATGCACAGTGTGCCAGAACATGGCTTTCCTTCAGACTCCCTCACCCACTTCCCTGTGTCTACTTCTAGTTCATTGTTCTGATGACATGCTGTGTGTGATGATATGTCCTCCATCATGGGATCCAATGAATGGGTCCTGCAACCCCTATTCTTGCATCTGTCCCCATGGACCAGGCACCTGACACTCCTGAAAATGCCATTTCAAGCATCGTCCTGAGTGGAAAAAATCCTTGCATCAAAAACACCCCCAGGAATTCTTTATCAGGATGCTTACTATGCTTCACTAGTAGCCCAGAAACGCCACAGATCTACCTCTCACCTAAGTAATATACTAAACTTTAGGTTTGGAAAGTAGAGGCTAGTTCTCTGGGTGGTGTACACATAGTGACTAAGGAGTTACTTGCTAGCTTGAGCTGGGGCTCTGCCCCTGGAAATCTTGAGTACAGCTGCTAACCTCAATTTCGGGAGCAGAATACCCCAGACTAGAAGGTCTAACAGGTCTGTGGCAGAAAAGGCATTTTTAGTAACTGCCTAAGCAGTTGTGAGCATGAGCCCTTGCTGTGGTGCTCACAGTGGACCAGTCCTGTGTTGGGCATGCTCATGCTATCTTGCTAACCTCCTGTCTCCTTCCTCAGCTTTCTTATTCCTGTTTTGTAGACAACAAAATCAGAAACACTGACAACAAACAAGCTGCTGCTAAATGACTTGTACATTAAATACTTTCTGTCTTAGGGTATTCGTCCATGCAAAAATCATTTGTTAATGAAAAATGCTATTCTGGTAGTTTCCTTATTCTATACAATTTATTCTATTCTATAAAAAAGACTTCTTCAATTTCAAACAGAGCCTAAAGAAATGGCATCCCATGCACACTAGCATCCTGATCCCCAAAACCCCATAATATGTGGCTTTCTCAGCAGCAAGATTTTTCTTCCTTATGCAAATACACAGTGCTCACTCTCTCCTTCTTTGTTTTAAGAGTAATATGCCCCACACCTACCCTTAGAGGAAGTGGGGGTGTGCTTGTGAAACCCTGATTGGAAAGATAAAGAGGTTGTGCTTCTATTTTTTGCCTGTATTTATACATTTGACTTATTGGGCAACTTGCCTAGAAGTAATTGACTTCCGTGCCCTCTCCTTTCCTGTGACTTCCCCACCCTTCAGGTCGGAAATAGATCTCCAGTGCATTTGTGCAGTCTGGCCTGTGGATACTGGAAAGCCATTAGATTCTGTCAAATGGTGCCTCTTGCCTTGAGTGTTCTTCATTTCCCTTTCCAAGATGAAAGCCAAATATAAATAAGTATCTCTCCTCCCTTCACTCTGCTTCCCTTCCTCCTCCCTCCTTTCCTTCCTTCCCTTCTGGAGATCGAACTGACTCCCCTTGCACATTTGCCAAGTGCACCATCACTGAGCCGTACCCCAGCTCCTCATTATTTTTGCACATCAGCTATGGCTTCCCTCTCTCTTCCCTTCCTTTCTTCCTCCGTATCCCCCACCCCACCTCCATTCCTCACTCTCCTCTCTGCTACCCACCTTCTTCCTTGGTATTTACTCTGCTAGAGGAGATCTGTCAGAGGGTCCGCTAAGGTCAGTGTTTCTGTTCCATCTGTTCCAGGAAAGAGTGGTGACCAAAGCTCCTGTATGCAGGATCCATGGCACCAAGGCAGCAAGGATGCTGAACTAAGCTGGAGGGCTGAGTCAAAGCCAAAGTGTCCATGCAGAGGGCCTTCCTGCTGCCCTTCCCCCTCTTCTTTAACAAAGACATGGGCTGTCAGGACCATACTATGAAGCGCAGTTTCAGAATTCCTATCCTGACTCTTGTCCACGATAGTGAGGAGAGGAGTTGGAAGGTTCCACTGTCTTTGTTATGATTTTGTTGTCTCTTGCGAGAACATCATGAGATCAGTTGGTTCTTCTCACAGGATTTCCAATGGTCTTCATTTTTTAATTGAAAAAAAAAGTTCTTTTCATATAATATAATCTGATCATGGTTTCCTCTTCCCCCACTCTTCCCCAATTCTCCTCACCTCCCAATCCACCCAACTCCACTCCTTTTCTTTCTTTTTAGAAAACAAACAAACAAACAAACAAAAACAGACAAACAATCAAAAAACCCTAAGGAAACCAGAACTAAAACAAAAACAAAAAACAACAAAACATAGGAAACACACACCCTCGCACACAGAAAACCAAACCCAAACCCACAAAAACAGAAAATTGGAAACCATAGTATTCAAACAATAAGACAAAAAATGTCCAAATAAAACAATGTGAAAAAAGTCTGTAAAAATACCATTGGTTGTTTTCATTGTGTTGGCCATTCACTCTGGGCATGAGACTTCTCCTGAAGTATGGTTAATGTAGCCAGTGAAACTTCATTGGAGAAAACTAATTTTTCTTTTGCAAGCAGATGGTCTATAATTGGAGTTGAGGTGGGTGAATGGGAGCTGGGAGAGAGTGAACAGAGGTGGAAGGGATTTGCTTACCACTCTATACCTTGAGAACTCTGAGTTCTCTGTTTCCAACTCCTGAGGACCTGTGAGAAGCATTCCTTGTTCAGAGAGCACATTTGAGGCTACGTACCCTCCACCTCTCTTCATCCATGTGCTGTAGCTGGAATACACCCAGTAGGTGTACAGATATGCTGGTTCATGGTGGAGGACTTCCACCATCCTGCAACTCAGTTCCAATTCAGGGACTAACAAGATGACTCAGCAGGTAAAGGTGCTTGATGCCAAGCCTGATAGCCTGAGTTTGAGCCCCAGGACCCACCCACATGGTAGGAGAGAACCAACTCTTGCAGTCTGTCCTTTGACCTTCACATGAATGCTATGATGTGCTCACATGTGCACAAAACACATACACATATAACGAATGAATAAATGATCAAAAAAATTAAACCACCTCATTTGAAAAGTTTAGCATTCAAATTATTATGTGTTATCTTTTCCTCACTCTTCCCTGAGTCCTGGGACAGAAGGCATCTTGGGAGCTTAGGCCGGCCATTGGTGATTCAACACAACAAGAACAGCCATCACCGCTTGGACTGTCACCTCTTGGGGAAGTGAACAGTTTCTTTAGTTCAATCGTGCCTTTTCTATTGAAAATGCTTGACTGTATAATGTATTCTTCAGTTTTAGCTCAAGCCAACATGATTCCAAGTCTTACTAGTAGTAATTAACTTCTCGTTTATCTTGCTAAACATACTAAGTTAGAGAGGAATGGAAATGAATTGTATTTGGAGCCACAGCGGCGGCAGTGGTTGACAACCACTGTATTGTCTGAGGTATTCTAAAACTAGAATCCTTGAAGTTCACGACCAAGTAATATGAATTAAGCTCCAAGAGCTGTTAGCCTGCTGTGCTGCTGTTCCTTTAAGCTCTTTCTAATTCTAGGTTAAACTAGTCAACAAGGTCCCCTCTTTTCATTTATCCCGTGTGAGCTTACCACCTGGGAACTCTTAGGTTGTGATGGCCTCCTTTCTTTGCACCTAAGAAATATTATAATTAGTAAAGAAAACAATGGGTAACTTGATTTTGTTAGGGAGCAAAGGCTAAAACATTCAGAGCACTGTCAAACCAATCAGTGAATTCAGTCAGAGCATGCTTCCTCCTTTAAGGTCCTTCTTACTATGTGAGGTATCGGCTGATACAGAAACCCAAGCAGTGGAAAACCACAGGGATTTTTCTGAATCTCTCACTTGAGGAGGTTTGCTGTGTACGTTGTCTCATCTAAATCCTCAGAAACACGTTTTTGAGAAGACTATCAAAGTGGGAGGTGTTCCTTGTACTTCTGGACCTGGTGCTGTTTTCCTTGCAGTCATTCCGGGTTTTCCTTTCTCTCCAACTGTGAGGAAACAGGAGTGAAGTGAACAGTTTTCTGTCTCCAGGCGCTTACTACAGTTGTAGAAGAAAAGCCTGGGCCAAGTATTGGAAGTCTATGTATAGGTCTGTCTAAAACCAGAGGGACTCAGGCAGGAAAGTGTTTCCCTGTGCATCTGGTGTCCTGGGGGTGACTTCCAGCAGGAGATCCTGGAATGACTCATACAGGAAACACAGGGAGCAGCACCCCTTGTAGGAAGAACAGGAGAGAGGCAGGATGAAGCCGGAGCTGGAGACTCAGCAGGGGACTGAGCCTCTGTTGCCAGAGGGTTTAAGAGACTGAAAGTGAGAGATGGCAGCGAAGCCAACAGGGACCATCCTGGTGGAGGCTTGACTGCTACACCTTGACTAAGAAGCAGGAACAGCTCCCTAGGGAGAAAGTTGACACCATTACCTGGATAGGCAAGAGTGCAGATGAAACCCTGCTGTAGAATTTTATCTGTTTATGACAAAAAGCTGTGGAAGGAACAGGGTTACGAAGGGAAGTGTGGTAAGATTGGAGGACATTGGAGGCACATGAGCAAATGTGGAATAGACCTGTCTGTGTAAATAGAGAATAGCAGAGCATCAAGCTGGTCTTCTCGTCACCCAAAGAGGGCCCTTTGAGAAACACACTGTAATCTTACCTATTTATAGAAGGAAAACATGGCTGCCATCAAGAGCCAGCTAAATGTAGATTAGATAAACAAATCCTGGGTCACAGGGGGACAGAGATAGCAAGGAGCATAGATGCTCCCTGCGGAGAGAGTGTATGGCTCTGTGCCAGCACACCTAGGCTGCAATAGTGCTCTGGGTTCCTGTGGCATTGAAGGTCATGCTGCAGTCTGTTGTGGTTGCTGTAATCAAATTTCATAGACGAGAATCTTGTAAACAACAGATTTTTTTCCCCCCTTCACAAACCTTTTGAAAATCTAAGGTCAAAGCACTAACAAATTGTCTAACAAGGCCTGTTTCCTGGTTTATAGAGCACATGCTCACATGGTAGAGCAAAAGGACCCTCCATGTGCTTCACTAAGGGCACTAATCACCTCTAGGAGGGCTGCATCCATGTGGCCTCATCAACCTCAAATATTCCATGTGATACTGGTATCGCTTCGAAGGTTATGACTCAATATATGAATTTTGGGACAGGACGTTTAAACATGCATTCTCTGGAAGAAGGTTGTGGTTAATGCTACCCGTGGAGTCAGCTACTCATTTTTAGCTACAACACATAAAACATTTTAAAATTCTCAGATGAAAACCTTAAATATCGAGGAACAGTTTTAAAACTCTGTTTCACTTAAACGTGATGATTTCAACTTTTGTTTCTCTTTCAATTAAAACCTAGATGATTTACCTGGAGTTTTCTTTTAATTGTAAGAAAGTTTGGGACCTGGGAGATGACACAACCATCTGTAACTCCTGTCCGTAGGCTCCAATGCCCTTTCCTGGCTTCTGCAGTTACCAGACACACATGTGGTACACAGACACACATGTATGCATACAGACACCAATGCACATAAAATGAATACATTATTTTTAATAAAAATTTGGCTGGAGAAATCAAGATCCCTTATCAATAATAGTGAGTTCTTTTATAGGTGTCATTTTCTTCAAATTCCTTCTAGAAATTAATGCCAACAATTTTTCTACCTATTTTTTCTACTTACTCTCATTAACATTTGATTAAGATTTCAGTGTTGGATTTTCATATTAGAGTAAACATGTAGTATTTTAAAAGCTAAGTTTCATATTAATAAAATTTTATGACACCAATAATTTCAGTATTTCCCGTTACTGGCACATTAGTAGTTTTTAAGAATCTGTATGTAATCTCATAAATATTATTTTTTGTAAGTCATGTCCATTCACTTAGTTGTAGCATATGTGTTGACTGAGTACCCTATTGCCAGAATAGTACTTGGTACTGGAGATGCACAGAGAATTAACTTATAGCCCCCGTTCCAAACAGTACAGCCCTATCAGATTACTGAACGAACCATTAGGGCTTTTTGTTGTCATTGTTGTTGTCATGGGAAACATACCTCTCCTTCTCACACTGTTCCTTCTTTTGCAAAGTAGCATGTTTTGTGTGCTAGGAAGGAGCACAGTGTCTAGGAAAGTTCATAGCCTTAATAGAGGAAGAGGAAGGCACCCAGGGGGAGACTGAGTAGGAAATCCATCATTCATCAAGACAAGAAAGCTGCCTCCTAGCTTATTGTTAACCAGCAGTACAAAAGACAGCTGTGTCTTTGAAGATCACCTCCTCCCCTAAAGCAGGAGCAGGATCTGGAAGGGTCAGGGCTAACAAATGGGCTTGGCTTAGTTCTAGATTTTGGCCAACACATTTGAAGGAATGGAGGAAGAATAATCTAGGAAATTGGGAAATTGAAAGCAAGGACAGACTGAAAGTTTTGGAGTATTTGGGGACAGGAGTTGAAATTCTACACCAAACCCATTAATATGTAAATGAGTGTGAGTTAATTTAAAAAAAAAAAAAGGAGCCTGAGAATTGAGTTCTAGATGGATGTCCAGTTCGAGCTCTTTTGTGGTCATGTGACCTCTCCCGTCTCTGAGCACAGTCCCTACTTCATAGGACTTCACTTTGACTTCTGTGGGCGACTAGTGAAGTCATCATGGTCCCCAGGATAGCCTATGTCAGTGTCCATAGGTCTGTTCCTCTTAGGAACTTCATGTCTACTCCAGGCCTCTCATCAATCTGCTCTGACTCTACTTCTGAAGCCAGAAACACTACCATCACCTTGAGCAGAGCATTTCTGCCATCAGCTGGATTTCTTGGGATCACTCATGGTACCTGAAGGATTTATCTAGGGAAACAACCAATCAAATAGAATTCCTTTTCTAAGAGAAATTCTGGTCCTAGTTGTGAGGTGACAAAACATATGTCAGCCTTGCAAAAAAGCTCTGTGAAGTTAGATATGAAATAAAGTTAAAACATGGAAGCTGTTGTGCCTGAGAGTCTTCATCTCTGGCATCCTCTCGTGTAGCTGAGCTGGAAGACAGTGTCTACAGCAGCTACTGGTAAGGTGTGCGGAGGCAAGATCAGCCTGCAGCAGGCTGGAGCCTCAGCTGTGTTCGTGGAGTAAGAGCAGGGCAAACCCTGAGGATTCTGCAGAGCAAAGTCACATCAGTAAACGGAGTATCTGATAGTGTTGCCTGATTGTCACTGACTGCAGATTATACTAATCAACTATGCTGGACATGGCCATTCCTACAGCCTTGTGTGTAATATGGCTCGCTAGAATCCTTTGATAAGCCTTCTATCTATCATCTGGAACACGTTAATTTTTGTTGCAGATTACCTGGGATTACAGTTTAAAAACTAAAAGAAAGCCAACTTCAATCACTTCAGTTTTCCTTAGAAATACAGTCTGAGGCTCCCCAAAAAAGTCTCTTCTCAATCTCTCTCCAAGAACGTAATTCCAGGCAAACTGCAGCAAAATTAATGTGTTCCAGATGATAGCTGGAAGAAACAACAAGAAAAGGAAAAGCAACACTTTAGTTTTCTGAGAGAAAAAGCTGAATGTTTGCTTTGTAGGTTTCATTTTTCTCCTGGAATGGATAACCAGACTAAAACAGAGTGAGACAACCTCAAAATGATGTCTGTTAAAATAGAAGATGCTTAGAATTCACAGAACACTCCCCTTACACACACACACACACACACACACACACACACACACACACACACACACTGTTATTCATGTGAAGTCTTAAGTAGATTTCTCTGTTTGATGTTCACTGACAAAGTAGCTGGGTGAAATTTACTCAGATCGTTTAGTTTTGAGGGGTTTTTAACTAAAACGAAGAGAAAGCTAGGTCCTGAAAGAGGGTGTGTGTACTCTCTCACTTGTGAACAGCAAGAGCTTTGCACTCAGGGTCCATCTTACCCTTACTTCCTGCATATAGAGTAATCTGTTTCCAGGCAGCAAGGACGCCTTGAGTCTCGTTCATGGGTCTCTGAAAATTCTCCACCCTTTAATCCGTCCATGTTAATAGTCAGGCTGTGTTAATGTAGACTATGTCTGATGTTGTCCTAGCTTTCTTTCTATTGCTGCGATAAACACTGTGACCAAAAGAAACTTGGGAAAGAAAGGGTTTATTTTACCTTACAGGTGATAGTCCATTATTAAGGGAAGCCAAGGCAGGAAATCCAGGTTAGCCCTTGAAGCAGAAATCATGGAGGAAAGCTGCCTACTGGTTTGCTTCCGGGTTCCTATTCGGCTACCTCTTATACATAGCCCAGCCACACCTGCCTATAGTGCCTACAACCCACAATATCAAGGAAATGCTCAAATGCCCCAAAGAAAGGACCACAGGCCAATTGTACAGAGATGGTTTCTTAATTGAGATTCCTTCTCAGGTGTGCCAAGTTGACAACCAAGATTAGTAATCACAGACGTATTCTTATAAAGAAAGGTGGCAGAGTATAGGAATGACAAGTAGGAATTATGGAGCCAGTCTGACTGGGATTAACTGTACTTTTAACCTTGATACTGAGTGAATTAAATATCATTTCTGAGCTTTCATTTCCTTTAAATGGGGAATATTCATAGTATCTACGTCATCGACCTGCCATATGATATACAACTTTGCAATCTACTTTATTTCAGTTTTGTATTGTGGACATGTTTCCATGTTCCTTTCCATGGCAACAGCCATTCTCTGTAACTGCTGCACCGAGTTCCATTAAATGGCAATCCTTGCTGAATCATCTCCATGTAGCTAGACACAGACAAAAAGAAAAAGGAAAGAAAACATTTTCTTGAGGTTTTGAGGGCTTTCTTGAAGGAACAAACATATAAGCTTTTATGAACTTGTGACATATCGTTGGGCAGAGGACAGTACAGAACAGGAAAGAAAAAAATTAAAGAAGCAAGAATTTATTTAAGCTTTAGTAAATATTTACTGAATGTTTACTATGTTCAAGGACTGGAATAGAAACTGGAAATAGGGTAATAAACAGGAAATAGCCTGTGTTCCAAAGTGGCTGAAGGCCTAGTGATTTGTATGTCTAGGGGGTTTACAAATGGAATTGGCTGGAATTGGAGGTGGGGATTAATTGTTGCTTGGTTTTTACAGGTGATAGCCCCAGAGTTGCAGGGTTGGGTGACCTGTCCTCTGGAGAAAGCTTGCTAGGTAACCTAGCCTAAGTCTTTGGGGAGATAACCCAATCTCTCTGTAATGTTGACAGAACCCACTCGTCTGGGTCTCAGAGTGGCTTGTGGGTTGTACCTGCTTTTTTGGTGGAAAACTCTTGACACCAACGCAATCTCTCAGGGAGGTTCTGAAACATGACGGATCATTTAGTAAAATATAAGGGGCAGACATGGGCCAAGAAGCAGAAAACATTACCAGTGTCTGGAAACATATGAGATCTAAGTATTGTTAGCTTCTTAGTTCAGGGGTGAAAACAAAACAAAACAAAACAAAATAAAACAAAACAAAAGAAAATCCTCTTTTCTATTCCATGAATCGATATGATTGTTATCTTTCCTTGATTTCTTTGATTGAAGTATTCCAGTGAAACATTTAAACTATCTTAACTTTTCAAGGCAGGAGAACATGTGTGTACTGGAAGGAAAGGTGGCCACACAAAATCACGAGGCTGGGGCAGCCCTTGGACATGGGACCGTTAGATGGGTAAGCTAAGCTCTCTTTAGTTTGCTCACTATACGGAGTCCTGCCAGCCCACTCCACTCTCAGTAAGACAGACTGGGCGCCATTCGAGTGGACGCTGACCAAAGGTGCTGAGTAGATAGAGAACCATCAAAGAGAACTGGCAGAGACCTGGTTTTGAGGCATTTCCCCTGTTGTTTGGGTTGTTAATTCCATCTTAATTGTCTTTAGTGGTCTGGGTGGGAAGTAGCTATGGTTTACTCTTATAGCCAGGTTGCTGACACTTGTTTCCTGTAGATGGTGCTTCTTTCCCCCTTTTCCTTAAAATTTCATTCCTTAAACCAATTTCTTTAACGAACTTTACGGACACTATAGTATGTCTATCTTTTGAAGCCCAAGAAATGCGTGGCTGACTGAATCAATGCTGGGTTGAGGATCTTATTACAATACCAGCGGTTTACATCCTTCTCTGGATTAAGCTATAAAGATAATCTAGGCATGATGCCCAAACATGAGAGCGCACTGTACTCTAACTGTATTTCTGTTAATCTTCTGTGTCACATATTTGTGTGTTTCGGGGTGTGCATGCAGAATCTAGTGCATCCGATGGATAACGAGAGTAAGCAGTGAGCATGTGCCTGGTCCTGTTGAGTGGGGATAAGGCAGACGGACCGACTTTTGTTTGAAGAAGTAGTAAGTTTTTCTAACTGCCTGGAGGAAGCAGTGGAGTCCGATGGCGGGAGAGAAGGGCACCCCAGTCTGAACCTTCTCAGAGCTTCACTTTTTGAGACGCTTCCAGTTAGAACCGGACACATAATGGGGGAAAGACTTCCACACAAATAGACGATGAATCAGGTGACATAAAACCCCTTTCCTGTCTCTCATTTCTTTTGATAGCTCGGCTTCCTTGGGGGGGAAAATCTACGATTGTTTAATTTGTTTCCTGTTTCATTGTATATACTTTGCAGCTGTTTCTCCCTCTTCCTAAGGATTTTTTTAAATAGCTAGTCTTTTGAGAGGACATCCTTTCAAAAGGCTCAGTGGACCGAACCATTTTGTCGCTTGACACCGGCATTGCCTTTTCCGGTGTTGAGCTTTGGAAACTGTCTGCGTAAGAAGCCCTGGTGCATAAAGAGTATTTAGGATGCACACGGTGGAAGTGCATGCGAGGTCCTGTCTCCTAAGACATCGATGGGATGCCCTTTGACCTTTGTTGCAGGGAAGGAGACAGATAGGAGGGCATTTGGCTCTGAAAACACTCAGCACTAACAAGCGTTGTTTTGAACTACTGTAGAAGCCGGCTAAGCGTGTGCACAGACCTCTTGGTGGTCATATATTAGTCATGGGGAAATTATCATCCATATATGGCGCCATGAGTGTTTTTATAAACCTTGTGAGGCCATCTAAACAGTTCCACATTTGCAAGAGATTTTTCACCTTTCTGGACTGATAAATTACCCAAGTGAAATCTATCATTTTCTTTTTTCTACTTGTAGAATTTTTTTTCATAACCAAGGGCTAACTTTTATTTTTAGAAAATACAGTTTATTAACGAGGCAAGCTGAAATGTTTACGGCGCGGAGACCGATGTTGACAGGGCACTTCTCTTCATTAGCGCCTTTTTAATCATGCGTGCTCTAGGCCTGAAAAGACCCTGGTATAAAATGGGAAATTACTGTTACCTGCCGTAACCTTTCTAAAGAAATCTCCTTATCATTTTGGATAGTTGAAACCAGCCAGGGAGACAGGAGACAGCATGGCATTCTTACCCGAAGATTGTTTCTTTCCCTTGAGCACTTTGATCTGTGTTTTTATTGCTCTGTCCACAGCAACATTCTTAAGGCAGAAACAGGCCCACACTGGACGGGCTCCTGGGGGGATAGGATGCTGGGGGAACACTGTGCAGCCACAGTGTGATAGCTCATTAGCACTGACAAATGTGCCTTGTCTCTAGGTCCCGAGGACTGGCACATCATGTCACTCTTGATAATGGTGACAGCTTTACCTTCTAAGGCTTTTGTGACTTGGATGCACTGTATTGCCAAGTTCAAAGGCATATTTTGCCCTAGATGGAGATAACTCACTTAGATGTAGCTTGGGTCATTTCTGAGTTGCCACTTCATACACGCAGAGGAGAGAGGTACCTCCACCACTTTGGCTGTTGTCGTATTCAAATGCGGTTATTTCAGACAAAAAGGAAACAAATACAGATTTTTGTAAGTTTTTTCTATGTATTTGTTTTCTATTTTTAAGTTTAGTTATTAGTAAGATGTAAACATTAGCCCAACAATAAGTACTTAAAACAACACCTTCTTGGATCCAAGACTCAGAGTATCTGCGCTGGGTCATCTGGCTCAGTGTCTGCAGCTAGGTCTGTAGTCGGGACAGACAGTAGCTCCAAAGGGCAGCTAGACTGTCCCTGGGTGAGTCTGGCATTGCCACCTTAGCATATGTGCCTCCCTAACAGCAACTCACCATAGGGCATACGGCTTCCATCCGAGTAAATAAGAGTTGAGCAGCCAAAGAAAGATCACAGTCACAGCCAAAATTTTTTTGCGTCTCAACAAGGAACCCCAGAATGTTTATTGTGTTCTTTAGGCGTGTCAACAGGCGAGCCTGTGCTTAGGAGGAGGAGGTTAGACACCACATAACATAGGCATGTCCACCAGGAGGTAGGGCCTGCCAGGATCCACATAAAGCCTCATTTCTTCACCCAGCTGGGCTATCCTAGTTTTCTTCTTGAGCTCTTTGGACTGTGCTGTAAATAATGGTAACTGTGCTGGAAAGTTTTCTGTCAATTTGACACAAGCTAAAGACATTTGAGAGGAGGAAACCTCAATTAAGAATACCTCTATCAGAGCGGCTGTATGGAAGCCTGTAGGGAATTTTCTCAATTAGTGATCGATGGCAAAGGGCCCAGCACATTGTGGGTGGTACCATCCCTGGGCTGGTGGTCCTGGGTTCTACAAGAAAGCAGGCTCAGCAAACCATGGGGAGCAAGACAGTAAGTAGGACCCTTTCATGGCCTCTGCATCAGCTCCTGCCTCCAGGTTCCTGCCCTGTTTGATTTCCTGTCCTGGCTTCCTTTGTTGATGAACAATGATAAGAATGTATAAGTCAAATAAACCCTTTCCTTCCCAACTTGCTTTTTAGTCATGGTGTTGCATTGCAGCAGTAGAAACCGTAACTAAGACCAAAGGATGTGAAGAGGGAAGCCACAGATAAGCTTCCTATTTTTCATCTCCAGAATTACTCATGGAAAGCTTTGTCAGCATCACACTTCAGCTATGACTGCTATAAAATGTTGCAGGGCGAGGCTATGAAGCACTGCAGAGCAGAGCACATACAGCACATTTCCTTTCATGCTCTGAGAAGGGCCAGTGTGGAGAACAGAGGGTGTATGGAGGGGTGTAAGGCTGTGACCTGCCTTACCAGGGCCTTGACATTTAACCAAGAGAAAGCTATGCACAGTGTGGACATATTACGGTGCCAAGGTCAACACTTTGTGGTGACTCAAACTAGATTGCTGGCCACAAACCCCACTGGCTACCCTGCCCACATAGTCACATGTGGAAGAGAATGACAGGCTCTATCACAGAGAAAATGGCTCTACAGGAAGTGTACAGATCAGGGCTTGACATGGTGAGCACGCTGCTGTAAGCTTCTGCAAGGATAGGTAGGTAAATGCACTGGCAGCCACATAGAAAGGCCAGCTCCTAAAGCACATGTCTGTTCCCCAAGTGCTGGGTGGATGGAGACAATGGGATCCCTGAAGCTCATTCTCATTGGCTGTCCAATCTAATTGAAGTGATGACATTCCGGTTCAGTGAGAGACCTTGCCTCAAAAATAAAGGTAGAACATTAAGGAAAGATACCTGACCTAGACCTCTGGCTTCCATATGCCTGCACACATGTTCCTTGCCCGCTAGCAAGTGCGTATACTACACACAACATACTACACTCAACATTTTTTAAAAGTGCTTTTCTTTATTTTCCTTCTCTTCTCTTCCACTGGCTCTTCTCTGACTGTCTCAAAACCCTACCAATTCCATTGTCCTCTGCTATTCTGTCAGGATTTTAAGCTGCCCATATTGACTTGGGACTTCACTGTGGACTGCTTCCATTCAGCTATATCAGCCTTAGGCTCCTGGTTGTATTTGATTTAATGTAGCTTTATTTTCAGTTGAAAGGTAACAATTGCCCATGGAACATGGGATGTTTGAAAACAGCAGTTCGGTTGAGACCCCTTTGGGGGTCGAACAGCCCTTTCACAGGGGTCACCTGAGACCATCTGCATGTCAGATATTTCATAAAAGTAACAAAATTACAGTCATGAAGTAGCAATGAAAACAATCAGTGTTTTCTGTATGATGGTCATACACGAGTCTCCCCGTTGTTATTTTTCTGTGGTGTGTCTCTTTCCTGGGCCATATAGGTTGAAATATCCACAGTGAAATCCACTCGACTTTTTGACTAATCCTTAACTCATTGAATTCAGTTCGCTGGTATGGTATTTTAGTGCCCGGGCTCATCAGCAATGTGGGTCTGTGATTTAACACATATTTTCTTATGTTATCTTCTTCCGGCATCAGGATCAAGGCAACACTGTCTTCATAAATTGTGTTTCAAATTTTAGGAGAATTAGTTGTCTTCGAATATTCATTAGACTCCAGCACTGAAGATACCAAGTCCTGGGCTTTTCTTTAATAGGGAAGTTGTTTTATTCATCTGGTCTCCTTCCTCATTTCTAGTTGCTTCAGATTTTCTATGTCTTCATTACCCTATCTGCCTTGGTTATCGGCTAAACAGTCTAGAGCCGTGGTTCTCAACCTTCCTAATGTTGCGACCCTTTCATGCAGTTGATCATGTTTTAGTGACTCCAATCATAAAATTATTTCCATTGCTACTTCATAACTGTAATCTTGCTACTGTTGTAAATCACAGTGTAAATCTCTGATATGCAGGATGATCTTAGGCCACCCTGTGAAAGGGCTGTTCAACTCCCAAAGTGGTTGTGACCCATAGGTTGAGGACTGCTGGCCTAGAGTCATCTGAGAGAAGAGCCTAAATTGCAGAATTGCCTGAATCAGATTCGCTTATGTGCACGTTTATGGGATTTGTCTTGATACAAGAGGTCCTAGCCCACTGTGGGTGGCACCATCCCTAGGCAGGTGGTCCTGTGTTGTATAAGAAAACCATCTTAACACAAGCCTGGGAGTGAGCTATCTGGAAAGCAGCATTCCTCCGTGGTTTCTGCTGTACTTCCTTGGCTGTGAGTGAATTCCCTAGTCAAGTTGTATGGAACAAGCCATCCAGCCCTCAGCTTCCTGTCTCAAGTCCTATCCTGACTTCTCTCATGTAACCTGGAAGTGTAAGATGAAACAAACCCTTTCCTTCTCAGGTTGCTTTTGTTCAGAGTGTTTTATCACAGAAACAGAGATGGAACTAGAATAGTGTCTCAACGGGGTACGTATGTCTGGGGGCTTTTCATTTTCCCAAGGTTGTACAAGTTTGGCAAACATTGTTCACAGTAGTCTGTCACGCCCCTCAGTACTGCTCTGGTGTAAATGATGGTGTGTCAACTTTCATTTCTGATTTCACTTTTGAATCTTGTCTCTGATTTTTTTTTTGTTAAGGGTTTATCAATTTTTGTTATCTTTGTAGAAAACTAATTCTTAGATTGAATATTATGTTGCTTTTCTAGCTTGTCTCATTGCTGCTCTGATCTTTAATATTTCCTGCCTTCTTGGTCTTGTTCCGTTTCTTGAGGTATACAGCATTAATTTGGGGTCTTATTTTTGTGTTGGTTTTAAGCACTCTATCAGCTCTAAAATGACTTTTGTCCCTCTTGTCCTAATATATCTCTACATCCCCTCTTTATCTTCTTCCCTGGTCCATTGGTTGTTCAGAACCATGATTTTTGTTGTTCTTGTTTTAAATTTCAATGTATTTATTAATTTTCCAAAATTCCTATTAGTGATTCTGAGTGTCCTAACTCCGGTCAGTAATGATACAGGATGAGAGTTCAGTCTTGTTCAAGCTTTGAAACCTGGTTTAGTGGCTTGGTAAGTGTTCTCCCACTGAGATTCTCCTGTGTGCTTGAGAAGAGTGTACACTGTGCTGTCAGCTGGAGTATTCTGTCCATTGCTAGTAGGTTTGTTCAGTTTACAGTCAGTTTTCATCAGCTACTTCATTATTGATTTTTTTGTCCAAATGGTTTGTTCTTGATCAAATTGGGGTACCAGACCCTTACTGTTACTCTACTATAATCTCTCTCTTCTTTGTACCTGTCAGTATTTATATATTTAGGTGCTCATATATTAGGCACGTACATACTTAACAACTGTTATGGCTTCTTGATGACAGCCATGCTGTCACTCTGTAACAATCTTTATTGCCTCATCTTGTGGCTTTTGTTGGTCTATTTTCTGTGATGGACTATAACTACTCCTGTTCTGCTTTCATTTCTGGTTGCATATCTTTTTTCCCCATCGTTTTACCCCAAGCCTCTCTGTCCTTAAATGTGAATGGAGTCTCTTGTAGGCAGCATATATATGTTTCCCCCTCGCCCCCTTTTGTTGAAAATATGTTACTTTCCTTGTATAACGTATCCTGATTATTGTTTCCCCTCCCTCTACTCCTCCCAGTTCCCCACCACCTCTAGCATCCAGTTTCACACCCTTTCTGCCTTTCATTAGAAAACAAATAGGCTTATAAGGAATAATAATAAAATAAGATAAAATAAAATGTAATGAGATAAAACAGACACTAACATGTCAGCATTGGACAAAACAAACAAATAAACAGAAGGAAAAGAGCCTAAGAAAAGGCAAAAAGAAGCAGATATAGATGCAGAGACCCACTCAGGAATCCCATAAAAAGCACTAAACTGGAAGCTATAACATCTACACAAAAGATACGTAACGTAAAACGAGAGAAAAATATATAAATAAAATAAAAATGAAAATATTTAAATAATGATTTGAAACTCCAGACATGTCATTATGACACAAGGAACCTCCAAAGACACTGCTGAGTTCCTTTTTGTTGGCTGTCTCCCTCTAGACACGTGGCCCTAGTAGTTTGTTTTCCAGGTGAGACTTTTACAGAGAAGACTAAATTTCATCGCAAGTGGTTACCAATTGGAGGTAGCTCCTGGGTTAGGGATGGGGGCACGTGTCTACTTCTTTCAGCTCCAGGACCCTCTCTGGTACAGACCCAGTGTGCATCCTGCCTCAGTCTCTGTGAGTTCATATGTGCGTGGATCATGTTGATATAGAAGACCTTGTTCCCGTGGTGTTCTCCGTCACCTTTGGCTCTTACCCCCGTTCTGCTTCCTCTTCTGCAGGGTTCCCTGAACCCCGAGGGGAAGGATTTGATGGAGAAATCCCATTTGGGCTGAGTGTCCCAAGATTTCTCACTTTCTTCACATTGTGTGGGTGTGGGTCTATATATTTGTTCCCATCTGCTGCAGGAGGAGCTTCTCTGATGATGGCTGAACAAGACACTGATAATACTTGTCTTTCCAGGAATTTCATGAATCTGTTTTTTTTTTATTTTTAAAGGCTGAGTAATGCCCCATTGTGTAAATGTATTACATTTACTTTTTTATCCATTCCTCTGTTGAGGGACATTTGTTTCCAGTTTTTGGCGATTATGAACAGAGCAGCAATGAACTTGGTTAAGCAAGTACCTCTGTGGTAAGATGAAGTGACCTTTGGATATAGTCCCAAGAGTCATATAGCTGAATCTTGAGGTAAATTGTTCCCGTCTTTCTGAGGAACAGCCACACGGATTTCCATAGCGACTGTACAAGTTTGCACTCCTGACCGCAGTGGAGGACTGTTCCACGTCCTAGCCAGCATGAGCCGACTTTTGTGTTATTGATCTTACCCATTCTCCTGAGTATAAGATGAATTCTCAGACTAATTTTGATTTGCATTTCCCTAATGGCTAAGGATGTTGGACATTTCTTTAAGAGTTTCTCAGCTATCTTAATTTCCTCTATTGAGAGTGCTCTGTTTATATTGTATGCTATTTTAAAATTGGGGTTTTTGATATCTAGTTTCTTGAGTCCTTTATATATTTTGCATATTAGCCCTCTAGTGTATGTGTAGTTGGTAAAAATCTGTTACCATTCTGTAGGCTTCCATTTTGTCTAAGTGATGGTGTCCTTTACCATGCTGAAGCTTCTTTCTCAGTTTCTTGAGGTTCCATTATTAACCGCTGATCTTAGCACCTGTGCTCACCATGTTCTGTTTAGAATGTCTTTTCCTGTGCCAATGAGTTCAAAGTTATCTCCACTTTCTCTTCTATAAGATTCAGCATATCTGGCCCTATGTTGAGGTCTCTGATCCATTTGGAGTTGAGTTTTGTGTAGCATGATAATTTTGGATCTATTTGGATTCTTCTGTACACAGCTATCCAGTTTGACTAGGATCATTTGTTGAAGATGCTATTTTTTTTCTTAATCAATAATCAGGTGCAGTAGGTGTTTGGATTTATGTCTGGGTCTTCAATTAGATTCCATTCATCAACATGTCTATCTTTGTGCCAGTACTGTACTGTTTTTATTACTCTACCTCTGTAGTACATTTTGAGGTTGGGAATGGTGATACCTCCAGCAGGTCTTTTGCTATTCAGGATTGTTTTAGTGATCCTGAATTTTTGCATTTCCTTATGAAGCTGAACATGTTCTTTCAAGAACTGTGAAGAATTTTGTTGGAATTTTCATAGGGATTGCGTTGAATTTGCAGATTTCTTTTGGTTTGGACATTTTTACTGTATTAGCCCTCCTGATCCATTAGCATGGGAGAGCTTTCCATCTTCCAGTATCTTCTTCAATTTCTTCAATGTCTTAAGGTTTTTATCACACTAGTCTTTCAATTGCTTGGGTGGACTTATCCCAAGATATTTTATATTTTTGAGGCTATTTTGAAAGGTACTGTTTCTCTGATTTTATTTCTTCAGTCCATATTTCATTTGAATATAGGAAGGCTACTTCCTAATTTTTTGGAAGTTAATTTTGTTACTTTTCTGAAAGTGTTTATCAGCTGTAGGAATTTCCCAGTCTAATTCTTTGGGTCACTTCTGTATACTGTCATACCATTTGCAAGTAAAGATATACTTTGACTCCTTCTCTTCCAATTTGTATCTCCTTGATCTCCCTCAGTTTTCCTATTGCTCTAGCTGAGACTCAAGTACTACATTGGATAGCCCTGGATAGACATAGAGTGAGCAACCTTGCCTTGTTCTTGATTTTAGCAGAATCTCTTTGAGTTTCTCTCCATTTATATTGACGCTAGCTATGGGCTTGCTGTAAACTGCCGTTATTATGCTGAGGTGTGTCCTTTGTACCCCTAATCTCTCCAGGACTTTTTATCATGAAGGGATTTTGTGAAAGGCCTTTTCTGCACCTAATGAAATCGTCATATGGTTTTTGTCTTTGAGTTTGTTTACTAGGTGGATTCCGTTATCAATTTACTTATGTTGAGCCATCCCTGCATCTCTGGGATGAAGCTCACGTGATCATGGTGGGTGATCTTTTGATGTGTTCTTAAATTCAGTTTCCAAGTATTTTATTAAGTATTTTTGCATCTATGTCCATAAGGGAAATTTCTCTGTAATTCTATTTCTTCATTGAATCTTTATGTGATTTGGTCCATTTGGTCCATTTGGTTCAGCATTTCTCTGCTTAGTTTTAGTTTGGGTGACTTGTCTATTAGCGAGGTATTGAAGTCTCTCACTATCAGTGTATGAAGGTGGATATGTAATTTAAGCTGTAGTGTTTCTTTCATACTAGTGTTTCTTTTGTAAACTTGGCTTCTCTTTAGAATTGCAGTATCCTCTTGATGGATTTTTCCTTTGATGCATATATAGTGTCATTCCCTGTTCCTTCTGATTAGTTTTGGTTTGGTTTAATCTGTCAGATATTTAAATGGCCTACACCAGCTTGCTTCTTAGATCAATTTGTTAGGAATATCTTTTTCATCCTTTTACCTCGAGGTGCTGTCTATTCTTGATGCTTCTTGGATGCACCAGAAGGATGTTTGCACATCCATCTCTTAGTCTGTGTCTTTTTCTTGGGGGAATTTGGAGTAGTGATGTTGAGATTTATCAGCGAGCAGTATGTGTTGATTCCTGTTATTTTATTGTTGCTGTTGTGGTGGTGTTGGTGTTGGTGTTGGTGGTGGGTATGTGTGTTTCCCTCCTTTTATTTGCTGCCCTGGAATTATTGCTTGTGTTTTTGTGGGTATAGTTGACCTCTTCAGGTTGTAGTTTTCTTCCTAGTGCCTGTGTAGGGCTGGGTTTGTAGACAGATATTGTTTAAATTTGGTTTTATCGTGGAATAGCTTATTTTCTCCATCTATGGCTATTGAAGTTTTGCTGGATATGGTTGCCTTGGCTTGCATGTGCGGTCCCTTATAGAATTGGCAGCACATCTGTCCTCACCCTTCTGGCTTTTAGAGTCTCCATTGAGAAGTCAGTTGTTATTCTGTTAGGTCTGCCTTTATGTTACTTGGTCCGTCCCCCTTGCAGCTTTTGATATTCCTTGTTGTTAAATCTCTACATTTAATGCTTTGATTATTACGTGCAGCAGGAACTTTCTGATCCAGTATATTAGTGTCCTGTGTGTTTCTTATATGTTGGTAGGAATCTTCTTTAGATTAGGAGAATTTTCTTCCATGATTTTGTTGAAAATATTTTCTGTTCCTTTGACCTGGGTTTCTTCTCCTTCCTTTATTCCCATTGTTCTTAGATTTAGTCTTGTACAGTGTCCCAGGTTTCCTGGATGCTTTGTGCTAGGATTCTTTGAGATTTAACAATCTATTTAACTGAGTCATCCTTTTCTTCTATTATGTCTTTAATGCTTGAGATCCTCTCTTCCATCTCTATGTTGGTGAAACTTGCCTCTGAGATTCCTGTTCAAGTACCTAATTTTTCCATATCCAGATTTCCCTCAGTTTGTGTTTTCTTCACTGATCCTATTTCTACTTTCAGGTCTTGAAATGTTTTACTCATTTCCTTCCACTGTTTGTTTGTGTTTTCATAGATTTTTTAAAAGAGATTTATTCATTTCCTCTTTAAGGAACTCTATCACATTCATAAAGGCTATGTTAAGGTCTTTGTCTTGTTCTTCAGCTATGTTCCAATTCTTAGGGCCTACCGTGATAGGGTTCCTGAGCTATAGAGGAGATATATTGCCCTGGCTATTATTGATTATGTTTTTATGTTGATGTCTAGACATTTGATTGTAATTCTAGGTGCTGATATCTGGTCTAGTCTTTGTTGAGTGGGTGTTTTGTTCCTTGGTTTCTGTTGCCCTCTGGTTCTTAAAAGGGTGTGGTGGCTGTATGTTGCTTTGTTGGGAATTCTTCTGGGATCCTGCTAGGTGTGACCACTGGGGATTCTGGTAAAATGTTTTCTAGGTATTGGGATCTAGCAGTTAAGAATGGGGATGAGCTAGAAGGGGATGCTGATGGGGGTTCTACAAGAGGGAAGAAAGCAAGGTGTTCCACTAGATCTGATTATTCCCCTGGGAATGGGGAGCAAAGGGGGAGGAGAAGCCACAGCAGGTAGTCTGTTACAGAGCTGGGTACATGACTGGGGAGTTGATTTGGAGGAGCTGAGGGAGAGTGAAGAAGATAAACTAGCCTCCCTGCTGTCTGGTAGGAGTGGTATGTGGGTTCCCAGGGAATGCCTCCTGGAATTGGGGGCTGGGATAAAGAGATGAATGGGGAGGGAGAGAAGTGGGAGGGGAGGACCTGTGTGTTCCACTGGAGATGTGGGCAAGGAGAGAGGAGAGGCTGCAGTGGGAAGTCTGCTACCCAGGAGAGGGTGAGAATGGGGGACTGGGTTTAGAAGACAGGAGGAAGAGGTGAAGATCTGTAATTAGCCTGCTTGTGCTCCCCTACCCAGTTGGTCACCCTCTGTCTTTGGCATGGAGAATTTAATGCACTGATACTTAAGGTGATTGTTGATAGATAAGACTTACTGTTGCTATTTTGTTCATTGTTTTCCAGTTCTAGAGAGTCTCCTGTTCTTCTGCTTTTACTGTCTTTTTTATTTGATTTGGTTTTCATTTTTCTTTGACTTTTTTTTTGTTTTGTTTTTCTTTTCCCCTTTGGCAAATGTACTGTAGGTTTTTGCTTTGTGGGTACAATTATGTTTATGGAAAACATCTTATAACAGTCAATTTTAAGCCTGATAACAATGTGACTTCAATTGTTTATAAAACTTCTTCCTCCCAATGTTTTATTTTTACATCTTTTGATGTTATATACTTCTTAAGAAGTTATTTTACTGATTTTGATAGAGTCATTCTGTTAACTTTAACTTCAGTCTTAGAATTTAAGAGCAAAGACTGGGTATTTGAATTTTCCTGTTTCACATCATGCGCCATACAGTGTTGAACACAGAACAGTCTATTTGTTTAGGGAGAGAAGCCATGTGATTTTGGATACCATCACCCATGGCTGCTGTTGTGTTAGTCTGTTGTTGTTAATGACATTCTCTTCTTTTCTCTCTTCCCAACCGCAGCATGTGCATTCCGATACAATGGGCTCTCCTTTGTCTACCTTATCTACCTCTTGCTCATTCCTCTGTTCTCAGAACCAACCAAAGCAACAATGCAAGGTAAGACACCTTATTGCTCCAAAATAGACGTATAAGGCTTGGATGTATTTTTCTGGACTCCCCAGGTTTGCCTTTATTCATTGTCGAGGATGTTATCTGTGTAGCAATAGTGGGTGTCCAGCACTGTAGCCACTGTCAGGTAGAGCAGAACCAATTTGGGATACACATGCCTTTGTTACCTACATAGCCATTCTCCCTATGGGAGGTCCTCACTAAGTAGACATGACAGAAAATCTGGAATGCTGTGGTTAATGAAAACTCAGAGTACTGTCGATGAAATAAGGCACGTGGTATGGCAAAACTGGCATATGCATTTAAACAATGTGATGTTGGAGAGAGTGTGGTCATTGAAAAGAACAGAGCAACATCTGACCCAGGGATGCCTTTGAGTGGGAGGACTGGGTAGGAAGCCTGGTTTTCTGCCATTCCTTGCTGATACATCAGTTGAAATTTCTCACATATGTTTCAAGGACACAGTGAAAGCAGAGCTGTGTTGCAGACAGTGTCCAAAGCAGGTTCCTGAGAAGCCTTAGATCCTCGTGCATCGCTCTGTGAGGCCGAGGAAAGAACAGTAACTGTTTTCCAAGGGTCTAATTAGGAAGTGCACCCTGGTTTGTGATCACACTTAACTGAAGTTCCTCTACAAATGTGAAAATGAAGCTTCATAAAGCTTGGTGAAATAAACTGTTTTTGTAACACGTTGCCGTTACAAGAGGTAAGGACCGTGCCAAATGCCGTAGGTGAGTGAAAACGCTGTGTATTTCCATGACAGGAAAAGGAAATCAGGTTTGTCCTGACCTTCAGTGGCATGGGAAAGGCCATGGACTGCTTTTTTAGTGATGAACTCTTTGGGAGAAGCAGCAAAGACCACAGTGTGCAACGAACAGCAGACAACCTCATCTTCTCTTCTCTGATTGTGGAATTTAAACAATGATTTTGCACAATTCCCTTTAGTAGTTAGAGCTACAGATGCTCTACATAGTTTCCTCGCCCCTCACATTTCCTCACATTCATGACAGCTCTGAATTACTCAAGAATTTAATAGACCAAGTTAAGAAAAGCTGTAGAAACAGAAGTTTATGCAAAGCCTTATGAAACCCTCGCTCATTGTCATTGCTATAGTTTGTGTTCCCCAAAGTTCATGTACTGAAAATTTAATCTCCAAAGTCGTGTGTTGTTGATATGTGAAGGTAGTTAGGATTGGTGGAGGTCATAAGGTAAGGGCCCTGTGACACCATCACTCGCTTCTTTGGAAGAGGAGGTGGGGTCTGAGATGGCCTGCATGCTGTCTCGTACCATGTAATGCAGTAGAGAGATAGTCACCAGATGCCGTACAGCTACAGGGAGCATGGTCTTGACTTTACAGCCACTAGAGGCAGAGCCAAATAGACTTCTTCATACATCACCCGGGCTCAGGCACTGGGTTATAGTTGCACAGAAGAGACTGAGATGGTGACTGCATAGCTGGTTCCCTCTGCAGAGCCTTCTGTCGACCTTGTTTCACACCCCGGGTTTCTCAAACGATGGTTCTTTACCATCTCGTGTGTCCTCTCCATGCACAGGGCCTTCTCCTAGTAGCCCGTTTCCCTAGGTTTGAATTCTTTCTACTGTGTCACGCTCTCCCAGCTTCTCTAACATTTTTATGTCATCCATGGGGTAAATAACCACAGGTTGCAAATAAACACCCCTTGCCGTGAGCTTCATTGGAGACTGAGCAAGCACCAGATATTACTCTAGTCCTTTTTAGGCCTTTTTAAGGTCTTACCCTAGACTTATATAGTGTGTCTTTGACTTTTTTGTGCATAAGCATCAAGCTAGCGGAGATATACTGCCACATTTGCTATTGTGCCTGGATTATAGGAGACAGCCTGACAATATTTGTAGAATGAACGAATTTAGCCCAGCGCCTAGTGCTTGAGAAGCATTTGTAAACATTGCTACTCTTACCACAATCTCTGTAAGAGCGAAGTCATACGACAGGTCCTCTGGAGACAGAAGCTTAGGGTACCACAGGCCATGAAACTCTACTGTTTTCAATTTAATTAGGATCAGAGAATCATGAATAATTGAAGACATCAAGTCTGCTAAAACGTGTTATATGGTCAATTACAATGATGGGCGTTTTATTTAAGTGTGTGATACTGGAGGAGAGGAAATGAGCGTTTTCTTGCTGTTCATAGACAGAGTGCTTTGAGTTAAGGATTGAGACAGGCTTCCATTAAATTCTCTAACTCGTATGTAATTAACATCAAATTAAGGAGGCCCCAAGTTCTTCACCCAGGGACACAATAGGTCTCTTATGCTGTGCATTCTGCTGACAATGTATTGGTGAACATGGTTTGTAATTTGCAATTTGTTTGTAAGGGTTAAGTGTTAAAATACATGTAGCTTGAAAGAAGGCCGCAACAAGTGCTCAAGAAACACAGTATTTTGAAGTTCAGTGTTATTTCTTCCAATGTCAGAGTGATGCTAGATCCAAACATCTGGCATGTAGAAATCTTTCTTATTTGCGTGACTGTAACTAATCTTCACTGAAAGACCGTATTAGTTCTTTCTAAATAACAGCGAAGAATTACATGATTTCCAAGGTTCCTTACTGTTTTGTTCCTAGATATCTAATAACATTTGGGCTAATTGCCATATTAATAAAGAGTCAGTAGCACTGTCTAGTAAGTACATCTTATTATTTGCATGCACCAATTGATTTAATTCTTATTAGTGAATTTTTGATGGATATATTGTATTATTAAAAACTTGACATGGTGCTGGAGAGATGGTTCAGCCATTTAGAGCACTTGATCTTGTAGAGGACCTGTGTCCAATTCCAGCACCCACATAGGGGCTCACAACCATCTGTAACTCCACTTTCAGGGGCTCTCCCCCCCCTCTTATAACTACTAAGGGCACCAGGCACACAAATGGTTCAAATACATACATGCAGGCAAAATATTCGTGCACATACAATAAAATAAAAGTCAAAACCCTCTACAATTATTACAAATCTATATTGCAGGTAAAGGCTAAGTTCCAGGTGGGTTGACAACAAGCCCAGGACACTGTGTGCATATTCTGACTATTGGCTTCTATGGTGTTCTGACTCATGCCCTGGACAGAGCTAAGTCCTCTGGGGTTTCAGAAGGAAAGAAAGAAGTCTGGTCAGTTAGTGAATACTCTTGGCTGATAGCTTATTTGGCTCTCAGCATGCAGGTCTGGAAAGACACTATGAGCCTATTTAAAGGATGCATTGTAACAGATATTGGTGTGGACTGATGGCATACGTGTACATGACATAGACAGCACACCATATTAAGGGTGACTGGTTTCGTCTTTCAGCAGATCTTAATCAAAGACTGTCCTTCACAAGGCCCTGTGCTGACTTTCATGGAGGATGAAGGGGTGAAGAGAGGGTGGCATTTGACTGGAGCGGCCTGTTCATACTCTGTGTTTTATGCCACTGTTTGAGTGCTAGCTTTCCCAGTGTAACTGTAATTGGAAGCTGCCTACTTAACCCCAGCTGTGCTGTTGCTTTCCTAAGGTAGTTTCAAGGCACCTCCTTGCACCAGTCTGGAGACAAGGGAGTAAAAACCGTGATGGCAAACTGCTGACCCTGTGAGATGAATCTAACTTGTGTAGCATTCAACATCAAGCATGGATAAAACTGGTTATTAAATGAGTCATGTTGATTTCAGAAGAAAAGGGAAGAATTCTTAGTACAAAACCATGACTGGAGATGGCTGCTCATTATGATGGAAGCCATTTGAGGTTGACATGAGTGAGAGTCACAGTGCTGATACACATGGCAAGTGTATCTACTGCCATGATGTTCATGTGATGGACACATGCGATATCACATGATATGAGACATGCCATGTTATCATACACGTGAGAAGGCAGCATCCCGAGGCACTAGTTGATCCACTAAAAGCCAAGCAGTGTCCCAATGTCTGGCTGAGACTTTCCTGTGGGCAGGTGCCCTCCTGGAGGATGTTAGTGAGTGGCACAGGCAGATCGCATCACCATTTGCTACATGTCAGACAGTCGATTACTATGTGGTGGTTCTAGTACCTTCAGCAATGTGCCCACAGTCTGGGGAGGGAGACACACATCCAGCTGCAGTGTGATATTTACGATACGTTGGAAACTACTGTCTGCTTGCTTATCTGCAGAAAGTCAGTTTTGTTCACGTATACTCTCGCCGGACAGGTCTTACTCATTCTTTCTGTAGGAGAGTCATTTATCTATCGGAGTCAGTTAAAGGGAGATGCTTCAAATTAAAGGGCTGTCTTTAGACAGCCTAGACAGTCTTAGCTGTTTGCTGCTTCAAGAACATTGTAGAAGCATCATATGATGAATTCATGTATCAAGTGGGTATGTCACATACTGAAGATATTTCTCAGAACAATGTTGTCTTCTTGAGCATGTGAAATCCTTTGTTCCGACTATTCACTAAGACTGGAAGGCATGGGCATATGTGTTAGATTTGGGACTAGGGAATTAAACTGACCATACCTACGACCTGCAGCCCCACCATCCCCAATCCGACAACCTCCCTACCTGTATCTGTCAGTGAATCTTTGGTCCTCTAACAGAATCTCAAGGCATATGGATTCCTGGAGAATGGTTGGATCTCAAATTCTTCGTCAAGGAAGTTTATGGAACTCAGGTTACCAGACACCAAGACTTCAGAGGGCTGAGGAAGCCACATCCCTATTTGCATACTGAGTTCACCTTAACCAAATGTGCCCTTCCCCATCGCTTCCTCCACATCCTCTAATTCATTCATTAGCAGGATTTCCTTCCCTAGAATGCAATATCCACCCCCCTCACACACACACACACACACACACACACACACATACACACACACACACACACACGCTGCCGGCGTGGAATCAGAGACAGGCTGGCTACAGACATGGAACCGCCCTTTTCTGCAAAAATTCTAAAAAGGCACCCCACACTTGCCACAGGGGTAGGCTTCAACTCTCCTCAGAGCCCGGCCATGCTGTTTGTCTGTCTGTTCACCCCATTAACAAATCCTCTAATAATCTCTTACCCAAAAGGACAATCCACCTCAGTGTTCTCTCTGAGCCCCAAACCTGAAACCTTTGTTAGAAGTACCTCACATCCAGTGGAGGATGATTGACAAGGACTTCTGGTGCCTCGCTGGGATTTTTAAAGTTTTCTATGTTCAGTGATGGTGGCATCTCCTTGTGGAGTTGAAAGAACATGGGGAGTAGCCTAGTTCTTTGCCAATGCCAGTAAAATTGCCAAGGGAATAACATAAGAACTTCATAGTAACAGCTTTTTCAGGCTTTACCTGAAGAGTTTTTAATGTATGGTTTGCAGAGGTTTTGTCTACCTTCCTATTAGGAATAATTCGAATAGTTTTTTTTTGAATGAATTTTGTTTTATTATTTGCACCAAGACAGTGCTTCCTCTGACTCATTTACTTGCATGTAAACCCTAATGTTATTACTAGTATTATTTTTCCTTCTTGATGGGATCTCTTGCAGCATTTGGGAAGTCAGGGGTAGAGAGGGCTAGAGAATTACAGCAGGCCAGTTTAACACTGGTAAACTTTTTGCCAAAGTTGCCTTAGGATGATCAGAAAGAAAAATATATTTTACTTCATCTAACTCTGAATAGGAGCCATACTTCAGGAGGAATTTGTACTAATCTTACGAATAAAACTCACCCTCACCCCACACACCAAAAGTACCTTACCCTATGGTTCTGACCCAGGCTACTACACTTAGCCTGAATACTAACAGCACCCTGAAAAGAGAAAAATGGTGTTCAGTTTCCCTACTTAAGGGTGCAAAGAGGTCTGTAACTTGTAAAGCCATGTTTAGACATCAGAACGGAAATAGTAGCAGATATTTAAAACCGCCTGCATCTGGTTTTTGTTATAAATAGTCTTTAGACCATTAGCCTTATTATTACAATGTTTTACTGTGTCATAATAAACCAAAAGGCAAAAAAATTAATTGGATAAATTACTTAAGTGTTTTACTGCCAAAAGATCAGCTCACCACCAAAAAGAACTCTAATCAAAGGCATTAGAAGTTCACGTCTCCATTTTCGAAATCAATTATAGGATGTTTAGGTTTTCTGTACTTTTGTAGAATGGGGAAGGTTGTTATCCCATTACTGTGAATTTGGCATGCAGGCAGTCAGACTTTCAGGGAACATAATTCTCAGTTCAGGAAACAGCAGGTCGTGTTATTGCATGACGACAGAAAAGATGACGTGAGTCCCAAACGTTTCTTTTATCCGGCTCAAACAAACAGTATCTACGCAGTGAACCCACAGTTGTGTTTATAGCATATTATTCATTTGAATTGACTTTGGTTTGTTGATCTGTCCTTCAAATTATGATGCCTTGGCTGTTGACGGACATTTCCCATCATCCTCCCGGTTAGACCTTGTGTGAGGCCACTCAGCGTGCGATGAGCAAGACAGAGCTCTGTCACCTGTTGGCTCTGTGCTGTTGGGCAAGCTACTGACATTTTCAGCTTCCTGTATTCTGTGTTGGCTGAGAGCTTGGCATGGTCCTGGACAGAGTTGCTGAGTGACAGATTCACAGGTGACTATGAAACAGGGCTGTGAAGTGTGCTCAGTAGATGCAAAAAATAGCTGTAGAGAAGTCTTTTGGTTTTCTGTTGTGGTAACCAAATGCCTGAGAAAAACACTTTAGAAGAGTGAAGCTTTTTTAATGTTACAGTTTCAGGGTTTTCTGTCATAGTCTGCTTGTTTCATTGTTTTGTGCCTGGAGTAAGGCAGAGCATCACAGGGGTGAAAGCTGTGGCGGAGGAGGATGCTTTTCTCTTGGAGGGCAGTTGAGGTTTTAAGATATAACCATCAAAAAGACATACTCCCAGTAAGTACTTCCTCCAACCAGAACCCCACCTCCTAATCCCCCATTGATAAAGTTAGCACCATAATCACCTCTCAATAGCCTTTAGTGGGGGCACTTCTAATCTAAACCAAAGAAGGAACTGTGTCTCTCCTCTGACTTTAAAGATTCCTTTCCCATTTAAAAATATTTTACTGAAGGTGATTTACTTATGCAAGCTAGCTTGTTTCGAAGCCTGCAAAAGACTAAGTTTTAATTTGCTTATTAGCCAAGATGGATTGCATTATCTGTGGAATATCTCTTGAACACATCCATGAACTTAGACTTGGGCGGATGTATGTGAAATAGCCTCTCAAGATAAAGCCTCCCACTGAACTCCTGGACTAGGCTGACTGTCATCACAGGGAAGCTAAGCAGGTGGCAAGGTGCTTGCTAGAGTCCAGGCAAGTATTCTACACAGTCTTTCCTTAGTCCTTACACACCTTCACCAGCCTACTGTATAATGCTGGAGACTAACAGTCTCGCAAAGTTGATTGATTGAGGGAGTGTTTCTAATATGAATAATGCAGTAATCCGTGTAGGCGCTTCCTCACCCCATTGTACGCTCTTAAAACAGCAGTGAGGATAAGTGCAGACATTATGCACGCTCTCTTCTTGCATTAGAACGCCACGTAAGTAGGCAATCGTCGAACTCTAAGCTTCTATTTTGTATAAGTTCGTAGTATTAAGCATGAATGGATGCTGGTACGAAGCACACATCTGTTTGCTTTGGCTTGTTGGGTGCTGAGCATCTGGAGTGTGTTGTGCAAGCGACTTAGGAGTGTTGCCTCAGTCCTTTCAGCGTGGCAGCTCTGAGTACGATCCTTCTTTTCTTCTTTGCTTCATCTAGTTCTTAATTTTGCTTACATTCATTTTCTATACTTGCGTTTGCCAATGCTGTGTCCTCTGTGAGTCATTTGGGAGCAGGTCACCACAATCCCCCTGACATCCTGGATCTACTGTATTTTAAAAAGGTAGCGTGGGACAGCCATCATGACGGATTGTGTTGCAGCTTCTTGTGTCAGTCAGCATTCTGTCACTGTGATGGAATACCTGAGACAATCAACTTAAAGCCAGGAAAGGTATATCTTGGCTCATGATTTCAGTCCAGGATTGGTTGGCTTTGTCTTTCTTGGGTCTGGGATTGGCACGTTATGGTGAGAGAAAACTACTCACTAATGACAGACCGGATGGAAGGGAAGACAGAAAGGTGGGAGGCCCCAGGACCTAACTTCCAGTAACTAGACCGTCTCCTGCCAAAGTTTCTGCCAACTCCAGATAACGCTGTGGACCAGAGACCAAGCCTTCAACATAGGGGCCCTTAGTGGACATCCATCCAAACTGTACCAGCTACACACCCACACTTAGCAGTTGCTGGCCAGGACTCCCTTTTCAGGGTCCTGGACCTCACGGGATCAAGACTTGAGCATGGGAGTGTGCGTTCAGGACTACATGTGGGCTGCAGTCTTTGGGGTGACTCTCTCTTCCATAGCAGTCTGTCCAGCCCTTACCTGGGCTCCTTTGGGAATTTAAAGAACAGTTGCCACCACATGCCAACCTCTTCACCACTGTCACGGCATTTCCAGGGACACGTGGTATCCTTGCAGAATTAAAACTGTTCGAACGCAAGGGAGTTTGGAAAAATTCTTCTCTAGCAGTTGGTGGGAATGTCCTCACTGCTCCTAGAGTGGCTGTTTGCCCAGATCCCACACAATTTAAGAACCAGGCATCAGCCCTCCATCTGTCTGGGGTATTGACAGCAAAAGCCTCATAACGGGGTGCATCTCTGCTGAAAAGGTCTGCCTCGTCCTCGACTTTTCATTTATGCTTATGAGTGTGGTTCCCATCTTCACAAATGGTCACTGTGGGTCCCATTATGTTCCTTACCTAATTTTGGGGTACCTTGCATGGCTGTACTCTAGAGTTTTCTGTGAGATAATCTGGCACTTCTGCCATACTTAGTTACACCCTACCTTTCCTCTGTCTGTACCAGCCTCCCTCTCATCACTGGTCCTGAACATATGCCCATCAAAGCATCTCCTTGCAAGTATGTGTCTTGAGGAGTCTTTTTCCATTGTTAGAGTGGTAACTTAGTAACTCGTACATGCTAGTATCTATCTTCTGACACCAAGTACAACAGTAGTAGGGACCATAAAGTTAGGGGACACCTGGGGAGCCCTGTCAGGGAGACATGACATCATAGATCACACCCTACAGAGAGCCCTATCCAGAGAGTAGCTGAAGGCTTAGTTATGATGAATGTTCTAGCTTACAATTGCATGAACAATGATATTAAGGAGTCTATGTATAAGGTTGTCGGGCCCTGTAGAAAATAATAGTGTTCAGGGATATGTTTAGGGTGATAAACAATTTCTAAAAGAGGACCCCTACCTTTTACTAATGACTTTGCTCAGGACCCTCTTCACCTTGCTCATAGCCCCTGTGCTTCCTCTCAAACTTTTGGGAAACTTCCTTCTACCCTTATCAGAAGACGCTTCCTTCCCATCTTCTTCAACTTTGAGTATTTTCTCCTCAATTCACACATCCAGCATCAATGTGACTAGGTCAGGGTATCAGATCCTGTTGCAGGCCAGTGTCTGGGAGGGTCCAGGCTGCTTTGATCTCCACGGAGCATCTGTTCCATATAGGACTAAGTGGTTGAGATGAGCCATACATGTCTCTTCCTGTACTTAAAGTTGGGAGGGGCTAGGTCTGGCTCTAGGAACATTAGAGGCAGAATAAGCAAGCAGAAGTGCTCCTTGATACTGCATAGCCAGAGCAAACTGATCAGATCCAGTGGGGTGGAGAACACCTGCTGTGCTTCTGCATGGCACCATGTGCTCGTCCTCCTTCCATGCGGTGAGTGGCTAGCTGCTCATGCTATAGGCTAATTATTTATTTACTACCAGACTCTTGTAACAGCTAGGCGTGGTCAGAAAGGAAAGTTGCATGATCAACTTTTTCAAGAAAACAGCACTTTTCAACACTTGCCTAGTCCATCTTATCAAACACAGAACGGTGCCAAGATGCTGCCTGGGCTGCAATTGGCAGGAGCAAGCCTATCATTGAAGCATATGCTATTCATCAAATATTCAGCAGCCGAGGCTTTTATGGAGGCTTTGTATAGGCCAGCACACGTCCTGCAGGGAATGAGGCGCCTAGCCTCTGAAAACTGGGTGTGGCAGGGCTCGGTGCTGGGAAACAGGAGACTGGCTAGTTGGAAGGATGAGTGATTGGGGAATGGTTGCCTGGGAAATTGAAAAATATTTGTGGTCCATAGATTTGCTCACTTTTTGATGTTGTGTATAATATTCTGACACAAATTAAGTGCAAAGCCTTGTATATTCACCTACGGGACAACCTAGCACAGGAAGATAGGAATATATTAATTAATAGAGTTGGATATGGTATCAATTTGACCATTCATCTGACTAATATGTTTGAAGCATTTACATTTTGCAATTAACATGTTTGGAACTAATAGTGCAAAAAGAAAGAAAAAGAAAGGAAGGGAAGGAAGGAAGGAAGGAAGAAGGAAGAAGAAAAGAAAGAAAAAAGAAAGAAAGAAAGAAAGAAAGAAAGAAAGAAAGAAAGAAAGAAAGAAAGAAAGAGAGAGAGAGAGAAGCAGGCAGCGTAATCTATAAATTCACTTTGTGGTAAGTGACATCTTATAAAGTTTAACTTTATAGAAGATACTTTGGGGTCTAAATACAGCTAAATTCTCTTTATTCACATATTCTGTATATGCGAATTAATCTTTCTGCTAATTTTAGATTGTAACCTTCAAGTAAGCATTCGTATTTCTTCAGAGTCACTTACAGATATGCCTAGAACCACAGAAATTTGAGTTGCCTGATGCATTTGCTGGGAAATGGGGGACTGGCTAAGTGGAAGGAGAGAAGATATTGGGGAATGGCTGCCTGGGAAATTAAAAATAATTGTGGTATTTATACTGTGGTATTGATGAGGTGCTACAAGGTGAAACCGCAGTTTCTTAAATGCCTACACATTTTTCATGTGTAGGTTTTTTAAAAATAAAATTTTGCATTTTAAAATGGTCCCCCACGTGAGATACTGCTGTTCATTGCTCCAGAGTACAAGCAGACTGTGATCTGCCTTCGTATTCAGCTTATGTAACAGTGCCGTCGGCTGTAAGCCAAACTGATGTTGTTGAACCAAGAGTGTTTATTAAATAAGATTCCTTTAAGCAAAGGCACACAATAACCACTTTTTAGGTATTGACAGGTCAATGAAGTATGGCCAGAGGCTTGTGAGAACCATACCCGTGTTCTCCTTTAAGCAACTTTTGAGTATTCCCTGTGGCCCAGTGAGCATTTCTGCACATGTTACGTCAGCATTCTTGTTATTGACATATTGGAAGGCGATTGATTTTTGTATGTTAGTTTTGCAGCATAAAACTTTGCCAAATGGGTTTATCAGATCAAGAGCCTCCTGGTGGAGCCTTCAAAGGCTTTTTTATATAGAGACTTTGTTAACTGTAAATAAGAGTACTTTGATTTCTTTCTTTCCAAATTGTATCTCTTCTCTCTCCATTATTTTATTGCTTTAGCTAAAAATTCAAGCACTGTATTAAATAAGAGTGAAAAAATGGATACTTTATCTTTTTTGCTGATTTTAGTGGGAATGCCTTGAATGTTTCCCCATTTGGTAGAATGCTGGCCGTAGGTTTGTTGGATATAGTATCTATTATGCTGAGATAAGCTTTCTCTATTCCTTGTCTCCTCCGGGCTTTTATCATAAGATGATAATTTTTTATCAAAAACATCTTTTCTGTACCTATTGAGACCATGTGATTTTCTATCCTTGAATCAATTTCTATGATGTATTACTATTAAATTTATGAATTTGTGTTGAATCATGCTTGCATCTCTGAAATGAAGCCAATTTTATCGTGATGAATGAATGTTCTTATATATTCTTGGATTTGGTTTGCAAGTACTGTATTAAGAACTTTTACATTTCTGATTCTATGTATATTTTTTTTTTTCTATCTTTATCGGGTTTTGGCATCAGGGTCATAATGGCTTTGTTAGAAGAGGTCAGTAGCACTCCTTCTCTTACTGTTTTGTAGACTAATTTAAGACTCACCAGTATCTTCTTTAAAGGTTTTGTGGAATTTAACAGTGAGTCTGCTGGGTCTGGACTTTTTCTGTTGTAGGGAGATTGGTTTATTACTACATCAACGCTGTTGCTTGTCATAGATCTTCTAAACTGTTTATCTCATCCTGGTTTACTTTGGGTTAGTGAGATGCACCCCCAAATTCACCCATTTGATTTAGGTTTTCTAAGTAATTAGGCTATGTCCTTGAGGTGTGTCTTCATGATCATCTGGATTTCACTGGTGTCTGTGGTAGCGTCTCCCTTTTCACTTCAATTTTAACTTGGAATTGTGGCCTTTTTATTTATTTTTTTCAAAGAGCCAGATCTGTGTTTTATCAATTCTTTTTTAAAAATTTAATTTCTGGTTTATTATTTTCAGTTCTGATCTAAAAGGTTTCTGTCTACTGGCTTTGAGATGTTCTGCTCTTGAGTTTCCAAGGATTCTAAGGTACATCATTAAGTTATTTATTTGAATTCTGATTTTTTTTTTAAATGTAGGTGCTTGCAGTTAACTTCCCAATTAGCATTGCTTTTACTGTATCTCATGGTTTTTGATATGCTTTGTTTGCATATTTGCTGGAGTTTAGGGAATTTATAATTTTTAGAACACTTTTGCATGACTGTTCACCATTCAACAGTACATTTTTCAATTTCTTCGAGTTTGTGTATATTTTTGCTTTTACTTTTTATTTCTATTTCTATTTCATTATGGTCAGAGAGAAAGCAAGAAACGATTTCAGCTTTCCTATAGTTATTAAGACTTGCTTTGTGCCCTATCGTGTGACATATTTTAGAGAAAGTTCCATGGACTGCTGAGAAGAATGTAATCTTCAGTATTTGGATACACTGGCCTGTAGGTTTCTGTTAAGCTTCTTTGATCAAACTGTCATTTAATTGAAATGTTTCTCATTTCAAAATAAAAAAATATGTTACTTTTGTTGTTGTTGTTCTTGTTGTGATGGCCTTCCTATTGGTGAGAATGGGGTACGGAATTCACCTATTACTGTGTTGGGGTTGATCTGTGTCTTTGTATCTAGTAGTGCACATTTTATAAAACTGAGTGTGTATGTTTAGAATTGTAACGTCCTCTTGATGATTGTTCTTTTAATCACCATGAAGTGCCCTTTATCTCTTTTGACTAATTCTCACTTGAAATCTGTTTTCCCATGTACTGAAACAGTGATAGCTACCTCTTTCCTAGTTCTTATTGCTTAGATTCCCATCCCTTGAATTTTATCCTAATATTTTGTCTACTTTTGATGGTGAAGTGCATTTCTTGGAGGCTAATCTGTGTCTTTTGATCAGGAGATTTAGACCATTAATATTCAGTTATTATTGAAAGATAATGTATTAATTTCTCTGATTTTGTTGTGCTTAGTGTTTTCCAATTCCTTACTTGTTTAGCTACTGTTGTAGTGTGCTTTACGTTTTATGTAGCCTCAGCTTCTGTTTATCTTTGATTTCAGTCTGAAGGGTTTATTCAAGTATCTTCTCTAGAGCTGGTTTTGTGGTCATAAATTCCTTTATCTTGTTTTTATTATGAAAAGCGTTTCTTTCTCCTTTAATTATGATGGATACTTTTGCTGCATGCCATAGTAGTCTTGGTCAGAAGTTGTAGTTCAGAGCTTGAGTACCTTATCCCGAGCTCTCCTGGATTTTAAAGTTTCTGTTGAGAAATACGCTGCTTCATATTTGTGATTTGGCATTTCTCTTCTGAAGACTTCAGTGTACTCTTTTTTTTTTCAATATATTTTATGTTTTCAGTATACCATCATGTGGGGAAATTCTGTATTTTATGTTCTAAATACCCCTGCACTTGGATGGACATCTCTTTTCCTAGATTTGGGAAGTTTTCTGCTATGATTTTTCTTGAAAATAAATATGGTTTTAGCATCAAGTTTTACTTTCATGCCCGCGATGCATAGATTTGGGCTTCTCACCGTTACATCATACGGATATGATATGTCCTCTTTGTTCCATCTTAGTTACTGTATCATCACACGATTATTCTAATTCCTCTCCCTTGTCTTCAAGGCCTGGAATTCTGTCCTCCTAGATCTGTTCTTATGCTGAGACTTTCTTCCAAGCTTTTAAGAGCATACATTTATTTTTCTGTGTATGGGTATTTTGTCTGCGCACCACATGCATTCCTGATGCCTATGGAGGTCGGAAGAGGGCTTTAGATCCCTTAGGAGTGGAGTTGCAAACAGTTGAGAGTTGCCACATGAGTGCTGGGAATTGAACCTGGGCCCACTGGAAGAGCAGCTGTTGCTCTTAACTACGGAGCTGTCTCTTCAACCCCCTCTCTGAGCTGTTTTTGTCTTATTGAATTTTTCATTTCCTTTATGTTTTTCAGTATTTCTTTCTATGAATTCCATTTGGATCGACTTCCTTATTTCATTCAGTTGTTTGCTTGTATTGCTTTAGATTCATTTAGGAGCTTGTGTCTTTTTTTTTTTTTTTTTGAATATATTTATAATCAATCTTTGAGTTCTTTGTCTGGGATTTCATCTAAATCACTCTCCTTGGATGTCATTAGTAATGATACTAGTAATTTTTCTGAAGATTCATGTTGCCTTTCCTTTTCATGTTTTATGCATTTTGCTTTGAGAATTGTGCATTTTGGATTAAGTGATAGATGGAATTATTTAAGAATCACCATCATTCTTACATTGGATATGTTTGCAATATTAAAGAGGGGCTAGATTGCAGAGGGGCCAAAGTGTCTTTTTTTTCCCTAAGTTGGTGTTCAGAGTGTGAAGCTCAGCTCCCTAAATGAAGATAAATGTCTGGTTGCTGGTTGTAGCCTCAAATCGCTCATATTGCTTCTCAGGCTCCCACATGCCTAGGCAGTCCTTTGCACATCAGCTAACAAATGTCTTGGCATTCATTCCTTCAGTGGTTGAGTTGTAAATGCTCTTCCTGCCTCTGAGTGATCCTTTCTGAGGTTAATATTGGGTCACAGATACTGGCCTCTTTCCCTAGGCTGTCCTTCCTAATATTATAACCTGTGTCTGTGTTTCCATGAAGACTGTTTCTGACTAGTTTTCCAACTTGCCTGTTTCTGTGCATGGTTCTGTGCATTGTTTCTTCCCTGCAGTCCAGAGGTGTGTTACTGTCCAGTTGCCAGATAGTCCTGCATACTTGCTGTGAATTTCCTGAGAAATGCAGGTTATCAAATGATTGGGACTGTCCAGTTGTCAACTCAGCAGTGGTTTCTTACTGCTACTCTGGTCTTTTAAAGGTATGTATATATTATGGCTTCCGGTTTAGCATTATACAATTCCTGTGTATACAAATGTGTGCCTCTTCATCTCTATGTATGTCTTGTGTTTTTTTAATTTTATTTCTTGATTTTTCTTCTGTGTGTTTTGTCCTAGTCTGACTTGTTTGTCTTTGTTTTATCTTATTTTATTATTATTTCTGTTTGCTTTCTAATGAGAGACAGAAAAGGTGGGAGGGGAGGGGAGGAGGAACTGGGAGGAATTGGGGGAAGAGAAACTGTAATCAGAATGTATTGTATTAAAAAGTCTGTTTTCAATAAAAGAAAAAGAAAGAAAGAAAGAAAGAATGCAAACTGAACAAGCCAGCAAGCAACATTCTTTCATAGCCTCTGTTTCAGTTCCTGCCTCCAGGTTCCTCCTGCCCTGCTTGAGTTCCTGCCTTGGTTCCTTTCACAGCAGACTGTAAGCTATATGATGGAATAAACCTTTCTTCCCTAAGTTAAAGCAAACAAACAAAAAAGATAGTGTCTCTTGATGCTTTTGCCAGGTACCTAGAGGAGAGGTCTTCCTTGTTGGCATCGCCTTTACTTCCGATGCTGTCTTTAAAATGTTTGTCACTGAGCAAGCAGCTTCAAGCTGCTGAGATTCTGTCTTCAGCTTGGATCTGGTCATTGCCTCTCTCTCACTGGATTCAGCAAGCTCTCAGACTGCACCAATCTTTCAGAGATGGACTGCATTTCTCCTGTTCTATTTTTTAGATTTCCACATTTTACTTTGTTTTCAGACTAGAGATTTGGATCACTACCTACCTCATGTGAAAATGGCTGTTGAACTTTTTTCAGTGTATTCTCTGGGGATTCTAGCAGGTCTTGTCTGCCATCCCATCGTAGATCTCATACTTGCTTTTATAGTTCCAATGCTTAAATTATAATTAATTTAATGAGACTGTGGTGGTTTAAATGAGAATGGACCCCGTAGGCTCATGTATTTGAATATTTGGTCCCCAGTTGGTGGAGTTGTTTGGGAAGGATTGGGAGGTGTGGCCTTGTTGGAGGAGGTGTGCCACTGGGGACAGGCTTGAAGTTTCAAAAGACCCATGCCATTCCCAGTTAGTTTTCTGCCTCATACTTTTGGATTGAGACATGAACTCTCAGCTAGACTCCAATAAACTGCCCCTTCTATTAGTTGCTGTGGTCATGGTGTCTCTTCACAGCAGTAGAAAAGTAACTTCAACAGATTTGTTTTTACATTCCACAAAGAGGATTTACTTTCACTACTTTTTATAATGTGCAGCAATACCCCCAAAGAATGGTTGGTAAACGAAAGCTTACATAGATACAGTTTTCCCCTACAGTTCTGTATCTTTGTTGTTGTTGTTCTTACAGACATGGAGCTACACTAGTGATCTACCACTGACGTATATCCCTAGCCCAAATTTTCACTCTTTATTTTGAGGCAATATCTACAAAACTGCCCATGCTAGCCTCGAGTTTATAATTCTCCTCCATCTGCCTCGCAATTAGCTAGAATTATAGGTCTGTGCCATCAGGCCCAGCTCCAATTTTGAATTATAAAGTATGAAAAAACTTGAAAGGAATGTTAGCAGGACTCTTGGAAAACGTCAGTATTAATATATTGGTGAGGTCATTTTCATGTACAGTAAGGCTCTGTTCAGGAAGTTTGTGCAGCACTGGCCTGTTTCAGGAGAAAACCTATACTTCTATCCAGTGAATTTCATCACATTTTCTTATGTTCAATTCTTGTTTACTCTATGGATTCAGCTTCTCTCCCTCAATCATTTTATATTTTACATGCAGAAAAAATATCTCCAAAATAGCTCATAAATTATACAGAGTATGTAATACAAGTTTTTAGGCAATAATTAAGTTTGCCAGATCAAATAGTATATGGTCAGCTCAACTTGAGTTTTGGATTTCAAACAATTAACTTTTAACAACAATCTCACAAAAATTGCATGGAGAATGTTTATATTATAATATAAAACCATTCATTTTTTAAAACTATGTGCCCTATGTTTTTCCTCTGACCTCTCTTCCTCTGTGTGTGTGTGTGTGTGTGTGTGTGTGTGTGTAGGAAAAGGAAGGTCTCTCGTTTTCAAATCATCATTTATTTTGCTTGGTCTAGGCTTCAGGAGAGAAACATTTTCAAGCATCACTCTTAAATCCAGCGCAAGATTCGATCCTGTGTCCAGACTAGCAGCTGTGCGTTTTACAGCAACCGTCTGCCAGCCACAAAGCATACAGTGACTGTGTTCACGCTGGGTGACACTTAGCTCCTTAAACCTGTATCGGAACATTCTCTCCCTACCATTTATGCTAAAATGATATTTTAGCTAACCCATTTTAGGAGTCAGTTTACTGATAAAACTTTTCATTATTAATAGATTCTTATTCGAAGACGTATTTCCTATTTCTCATTTAACTCAACTGGTCTTAGGAGGTTGGTAAGTTCCTGGGATTTTCGATAAGCCTCAGGTATGTAGTTGCATTTTCCAAGGTACTCACTCAGCTTTTAATCGGTTTGCAGCATCTCTTTGCCTGCTTTGCACAGCTGAACATATTACCTACCAGGAAAATCAGCAAAACTTCTGTGGCCACACTGTTGCCTCAGACATGGTCACCAGAGTCAGTAGGACTGTATGTAAAAAGTGCATATGGCCAGGCCCCAGTAGCAGGAACGCAAGTGTGCAATGCTGACACTGCCTCTCTGAGCATGCGTATGCCGCCTCCACTTGGAGGATGGGGATGGACTGAGACCTCCAGGGGGGTCTCAGGATCACTCTCAGGTAGGACTATGATTGTGCTCAGTTGACTTTAATTCCTAATTCTAAGGAAGGATGGTTTGAGTATGTCCTTGGTTGCCTTCCCCAAACTGCTATGGAGGGTTGGCATCTTTCCTGGGTGTGAAATAGTGAATAGTGGTGTAAAATAAGTGTAGTAGGTTAAAAATGCTAGTGACTCAGCAGCTCAGGCAGACGGATCTCTAGACAGCAGTTGGGTCATGGTTGTCATGGGCAAAGTCGGTGCCATGTTCTGCTCAGTCTTCGGTGACATTTTTAATGTAGCTGCATTAATCTGGTTAGTGAGGGAGTGGATGTTATTCTCTCGGAGAGTTCGGTAAAACAACAGCAACAACAACAGCAAGTTGATCAGTTCCTTGCAGGCTTTTTCACTCAGCTTTCCAAATTACTATAGCACTTGCATTTTTAAATGAGAAGTTGTAAAGCAACAAGAATGTGTTGTGTTTTCCCGCATTAAGACAACCCACGCCATTGACACAGTGGCACAACAGGAGCAGTTTAGTTTAAACACCGAAGACCACAGAGGCGGAGAGATAATATGCTTAGGTAAACAGTGACTAAGATCACTGTTTCCTCCAGCCCAGCCATTTAGCTTAAAACCCACTGACCTTTGAGAACAATGGCCGTGGCTGTCTGGCACACAGGATGGATTCCACAATGCTGCTTTTGCTTTGAAATCATGTCTTTGTCTATTCATGATCTCGGGGGGGGGGGGGGTGCGAACTGCCAAGGTCATCCTCCACTCTGGTCTACAAGGGCTTCCACAGCTCCTGAAGTTGGCCTTTGATGGTTATTTCTCTTAGTGTTATGCTTGTGGCTGGATTTGGAGAAGTCAAAAGTCACGTTGTCCGATCTTCCTGTGGCCAAGCACAGCATCTTTGGATTCCAAACCCTACATGTTTTTTTGTTACACCTCAATGTTTGGGGCTGTCAAGCAGGTTGCTCTAAAGTGTTGGCTGGTGCTTCTAACAGGGAAACTTGAAGCCAAACCATTTAGGAACCAGAGGCAAATCTTGTTCTGTTCTCCCACCTGCCTGGGTCCTGGTACTCTGGTTCCTGCTGGCTCCTTTCCAAGACAAAGGATTTTATCTCCACCAGAGGGAGCCGTCTTGTTCGGAAACACTTCGGCTGCGGAGTTCCAAGATCCTTAACAGCCGCCACCCCCAGCCCCCTTTACTTGTTCTCCTTCATAATTGTTTAGGAAGAGAGGAAAATACTTTAAAATGACCTTGTTGTAGGCATCGTCTATTATAAGATTGTAAGTTTTGTTTTTTGTTTTTTTTTTTTTCCAAAAAGGAGACTAATAGAATTCAATTTTCTGAAAAACCATTTATTAGAAAGAAAAGTGGTTCTTCTGCCAGAACTGACTTAATGGCGAAATGAAAACGTGGGAGAGTAGTAGGAAAGAGCTCATGAGGGAAATGACTACTCTAATTGTATTAACGAGTAACTGGGTCTGGAGGTGCCCAGATGATGCTAAGCTGTTTGTTCTCTATGTGGACAATCCCCAGAAAGTGCACAACATTCCAGGCTCCAAATTGTCACACTGTCAAAAACAGCCAGAAGACTTCTACTTACTTAACTAGTTTAATCGCAATCCAGAAATGCTTTGTAATACCGAAGTTGCCAGTTCTGTTTCAGCATCTCAAAAATATGCTCACCACCTTCTCAACCTATACTGGAGGTTTCTCTAAGTTAGGTAGAGGACATGCTGTATCTTGGGTCTGGAATGTCCACAAAGGTTTCACTGCAGCGTGGCTGCTAGCCTGGGGTAGTATTAAGAAATAACGGAACTTAGCAGCTGGGGCCTAGTGGGAAAAGTTAGGTCAAGTGTGAACGACCTTGAAGGATACTCGGAACCCAGTCTGCTCCTACTTTAACTTCCTGGTGATCGCATTAGTTTCTCATATATCCCCGAGTATGTGTGCTGCCTCACCGCAGACCCAAAAGTAATGGGACCAACCCACTATGAGATGAAGCCTCTGAAACCATCAGACAACCATGAACCTTTTCTTCCTGTAAGTTGATTTATCTTAAGTAATCAGTTACAGTAACAGCAATCTGACAAACATAGGGCATAAAGGGACATAAATAAATACACCGATATCTAAAAACCCAAGAAATCAACAATCCAAATATGATATTGAGCTTACCATAATGTTGAACGAATAAATGAAATGTTTCAGTAGCAATAATAGCATGCATAGCTGAAATGCGTTGATCTAAAGCAACGAGAGAGACTTGCCATGGATGGTGAGGATCTAATGAAAATTATGAATTTGGTTTGACATAGTTCACATTAAGTCCTTGTTTTGGATTGTATTTGGCCAGCAACAGTTCTGTACGTGTTCTCAGACTTCCCCTGAGAAAGTGGGCGTCATCTATGCACATTAGACTTGCTGGAATACAGTTGATGTTAAAGCCTGTTCCCAGTCTCAGTTAAAAAAGCCACCTTTGTGTATGTGTTTGGAGGGAGCTTTTTAAATAATAATTTATCAGGAAGATACATCCTGAGGTAGGTCTTAGGGTAGTTGATACTTTACTAAACTTTACCTTAATATGTTTTCAGTCCTGAGGATATTGATGGAAAGGGAGGAAGAGAGAGAGGGCAGAGGGTGTAATTCAATGCAATTGAAGGAGTGGGATCGGTGAGAGAAGCGGTGGGGGAGTGGTGAGGAAGTTAAGCGAATTCAGACATGTTCTTTTTGTGTTTTTGGTTTTTGTTTCTTTTGTTTTGTTCTTGACAGGGATTCTCTGTTGTAACTCTGGCAGTCCTGGAACTCACTCTGTAGACTAGGCTAGCTTCGAGCTCAGAGATCAGCCTGCCTCTGCCTCCTGAGTGCTGGGATTAAAGGTGTGCACCACCACCGCCGGACCAGACATTTTCTTAAATGTTGGAAAGGAGACAGGCACCACTGAAACACCGTGACAAAAGCCTTCCTCTGGGTAAACTGCCTTCAGAGAAAAAAATCTGTACAAATGAAGTCTCTAATACCTTGGCTGGCCTTTCCCTCTCTCTCTTTAATAGCCAGCGAGTTATCGGCTGCCGAAAGCACGCTGCTGTCTCCTGGCCGTTTCTTCAGCCCAGCACCAGGCTAATGAATTCCTATTTAGTATTTCACTGCCTGCCCACTTCCCCTTTTGTTTTAGGTTCAGCAAAGGAGGCAGTGTGTTAGGTTGTTGAAGCTGGTTTTGTAAATTAGGTCCGCCTTGAACAACCCACTTACTCAGTTATTCCGTTTAAAGATACATGTGACCTTCATCCACCCCTACCTTGTCAGTTGTTTGGCTTAAAGACATGTCTGACCCCCAAGCTCAGTTCAAGGCTACAGGGGTTTTGAAGCCACAGTTCCCAGCATCTTCCTTTCTGTCTTTGTATGAAGCTAATTTTATTTGTGCTTGTTAATTCACTTTCATTTGCATTTTTACCAGGGAAGAGGCTGTAATTCAGATCATTAGCATAGTTTTCCTGAGGTCACATGATACACAGGTAGCAGAACACTGTGGCTCTCTACCTGCCCCTGTCCTAACTCAGTGTTCTTTCCTAAGTATTGTGCTATATCCTGCTACCCTTGGCAGCAAACTTCTTATTTTTTGTGAAAACAACTAGTGTTTAACAAGCTTATTTGGATGGACATGTCCAAAGCTTTGCATATCCTATCACAGCTAAGACACTTCTGACTTCGATTGTCCTTTGAAGCTCGAGTATTCTATTCCAGAACTCAGCCCTGGAAGAACCCCACGAAGGTCAGCGGCTTTTCCTTGTCTCTCAGGAAGCCATGCTAGCCTGATAGCTGGAGGAAGGGACCTGTTGTTTCCAGTGCATTTATGAGCAGAGGATCTTTGGAAGGAGGCCTAGAACAGAGATGCCTTTCAGAAACAAAAAGGGGACATTTAAAACATGTTTTTGTCAAATCCCTTCTCATCCCAGGCCACCACAAGCTGTCCTGGCCTCTGTAGGACATCAGGTTCTACTTCATTCACAATCTAGCACTCATAACCCACCCCTGATTGCTCAAAAGTTTTTATAGGCATGGCTTGTGTCTCACAAGACTGCATTCCCTCTTTATACGTGGCGGGACAGCTCAGTCATGGCTTTTCAGTTTAAACAGTTTGCAGACTGATAAATTACCAATAAAACCTTCATCTCTGCTTCCTGTTCCTTCTTGTCTGTCATGTTTTCTAGGACACAGACTGTAAATAGACATTATGAGCTGTGGAGCACATGTAACTGCTCTGTGATAACTGAAGTCCATAGTACAAGGTTTTATTTTATAAGCTGAAGGCCAACAATGCTTTTAAAAGTTCAGGTTCTGACCTTGACGAGAGCTTCTATTTATTGTAATATGATTACAAGATTTTGAATCATCTTTCTCAATTGCCAATGATAGGACAGCTCAGGCCCTGACTTGCCTTGCAAATACTTGTTTTTCTTAAAGTAATTCAATCTCAAGGAACTATTAAATTAGTTCAGTTTTATTTTTATCATAATGATCCTTTTCTCCCTGAGTAAAATTAATCCCAGTACTTGACGGCTTTATCTGAGGCGGGTCCACAGAAACTGTAAGTGTCTTAGCATCCAAGACAAAGAAGGGAGTAGTGATGACAGAAGTCTGAGTCCTCAGGACCAAAAGCGTTAATCACGCTTCTCAGGAACGTGATGATTCTCGGTGCTCTTGCTGGCGTCGCTTTCTCTTATCCGTCCCCAGGAGGGGTACTTGTGTTTACACTGTCTGCTGTAAATAGGCAAAACTGGATTTTGCTTTTGCTTTTTGTTTGGCATCAACAGAATGTCAGACCTCTGAGAGAACAAAGAGCATCATTTGCGGAAGGCCAGGTTCTCATTCCTGTGGGCTTGTTGTAAGGATAGTGAACTTTGACCTGGACCTCCAGTTTGGTCAGGGTCCCTGAATGAGAGACAGAGACTTTTCTTACTCCAGAAGACCCTGCATGCAGCAGGCTCAGCACCCCTTTGTGGGGGCCAAGTCACCTCAGCCACTGGCCTTTCTCCAAAAGGCATGAACAGGAAGTGCCAGGGGTATGGACTTCAATGTCCCGCTATATTTGGGAAGTGCTGTACACCCCTGAAGCTCATTTATAGAAATATCATCTCCCCACGACTTTTCAAGCAGAGGGACCAAGTGGTGCCTCTGCTGAGGCCATTAAGGCACCTTCCTCATGAGTGAATTAACCCTTGCGTGTGATGACTGGATACAGCTGATTTTCACATAAGAAGTATTAGCAAGAAAGTCTTCCTCAGATGCGGCCCCTCATCCGTGACCCAGATCAGCAGCCAAAATAAATCTCTTCGTTTACAGCTTGTCCAGTACGTGACTTCGTCCTGTTAGTAACCGAAAACAGATCAAGGCAAGCTCTCCGAAAAATATTTGGAGTCTAGATATTATTTGATCATCGGAAAAAGGATGTCCGAGCTACTGGGGTCAGAATACCCTGCTCAATTTTGGGCTTAGCTTATTTACCTTTATGTGTATCGTCTACCTAGCACATCTTTCCCAAAGACAGTTTTGCAGAATAGTGACTTAACCATCAGGATATTAGTTTTCAGTGCTCATTTCTGCTGTGTTGTGTACTCCAGACTAGGAACTTCCTGCCTCCACCTCTCATCTTGCAGTATGAGTTCAGGAGTTATGGATGTGTACCACCTCGAGTGACTGTTTATATTTTTATTGTGTGGCTTTGGTTTTGAATGTGGATTTCAGGCTTGTGCGGCAAACACTTTTCCCCACTGAGCCACTGCACTGGTTCCTTTTCCGTTTCACATAGAGAAAATGATGCTGCTTCCCTCTGAGTCCCACTGAGTCACTGAAACTTTTGACTCCGCTGTGCTGGTAAAGGAGAACACGTACCTAGTGGAGCAGAGAGCAAAGACAGGCACCGGTGGCAGGATCCCTCAGGAATTCTCATACCCAGCATTGAGTGAGGTGAGACTTCTGACAGATGAGGCCCTGTGGGTGCTACTGGATTTTTAAAGTGTCCAAATAAAAGGAATATGAACATTTTCCCTTTTGGTTCAATTCAGCAGAGGGCTGGCCTATGCCCGTCAGCTACTGAATCATAATTTTACATAGTAAAGGCAGCAGATAGTAGATATGATGGGATGTAGAAAAAAGAGCGACCATGCCAGCCTTGGACACTTTCAGCCTTCGGTGACTGTGTGCGGTGTTGCACGGAGCACCCTAAGCCCTTCGGGGCCCGTCAGGTGGTACACAAACTTTAAATCATAATTTGACCTCCTCAGAGAGCAACCAGGGAGCCATGTGACTGGCTGGCTCCCATGACAGAAAGGGTTCTGTCTCTGCTGTGGACTCTGTATCTGACTCACATACAGGTTATGCTTTGAGACGGACTTCTTGTTATTTTGGCATTAAGCATTGGAGACAGTTTCCAGCAGTCAAACATTTGTCATGGAATATGTTTCTGCAGTGGACTGTCAAAAACTATGGCCAAATGTCACTCTTGCAGAGTCAACATTCTGCTGACTTAGATGGTGATCACACTCTAAATGTAAAAACTTAGCAGAGAGGAGACATATGGACCTCTGCTGTCTCTACAGCAGGCGGTTAGAAGCTTTCACATCTCACAGAAGCCTGCCATCATTAGCCAGAAATCGGTCTTAAAACCATAGTGTTTTTAGGTTTTAGGTGAACCCAGAATCAAACCTTGTGGGATAGAAAGTCACTTTGTGTCTCTAAAGAGAAACTTCCTTATCTGTAAAATAATGCCAGAATATCACACACCTCCGTGATGTGGAGAAAGGGTTCAATTCAGTGCTGTGCGAGCTTCATAGAGGACATTTGAAAAGTAGCCACTGTTATTATCCTTCCACACCACTACTTCTCCGTGTATGACCAGGAGGAAGAGGAGATAGCTGCCCATCACTGGTTCATTAAGCTCTTGTCCCCATGTTCTTGACCTTCCAGAGAGGGGGACAGAACCAGCACCTTCCACTTTTTGTCTCCCAGAACCATGTGCCCAGCGCTACTAGTTAGAAGGTTTCTGCCATTGCTTTCTGCTCTCTCTGTGAGTTGTCCAAATAATCTACTTCTCCAGACAGCTCGGTTAAGAGGCAGAGTCCACCAGAGATCTTACTTAAATTGACATCATCTGGGAGGAGTACTGTTCAACCTCAGATTGCTCTAGATCTGTACACACACACACACACACACACACACACACACACACACACACACACGTACAGGGATATAGATCTGCTGTGCAGACAACACGTTTAAAATTGGACTGTACTACTACAGGAGAGAAGAACATGTGTTTAGTGGAGCAGTGTGCAAAGACAGGCACCAGTGGCCAAATCCCTCAGGAATTTTCACAGCTACATTATTGCTTGGAGTCTGTTATCCCTGTCAAATGAACACAAATCCATCCTTTATGTTTCAGAATCATCACAGAAGTATTTATGTTTGTCCCTTGTACTTTAAGACCAAGGTTATTAGAATTCTCAGCCTTTGAACATGTGCCAGCCAGAGTGGCCAAGAGCTGTTGAGGAATACCTCTGGGCTGTGAGACAGAAACAGCTGAAACACCGGGGTCTGCATCTTCGGTGAGCAAGGACAGAAAGGGGAGGCACAGTTACCTTCACGGCACACTGGCCAGTAGTAGAGACAGAGTCATTTACACCTTTGCAAGGACTTCTGTGGCCTAGTCAAGAGACCATTCAGCTTCAGTTGTTCCAGATGCAGCCCTGAGTCTTGAAGGTCAGAGAGCTGTGAGCCAGGGAATGACATGAGGCTGTCTACTGAGGTCATCTGGGAGTTCACTTCCTGCCATCACATCTCACTGACTGGGTTAGTTACACAAATTAAATAAGGTAATTGACACCACATGAATAAAAACACATGCTTTGACACACGGCAAGTCATCAAGGATAGTAGCATTTATCAATATGATCACCATCATCCTTAGAGTCTATTTTCAATGTGTGTGTGTGTGTGTGTGTGTGTGTGTGTTACTCTTAGAAACTAATGGTGATAAGATTTGGTCTGACATTCAGCTGCCATGTTCCTGTGAAGCCAAATATATTATAAGATACTAAAATCCACACATAGCTTGGTAAATAGTCTAGAGCCAATACCCCCGTATCCTGATCCTCCCTGCTCCCTGGATCACGGATTACGCAGCAATCAGAAGACAATTCCTGACTTGTCCGAAAGCTGTCTCATCCAAAGTTTAACATTTGTTGAGTTTTGGTGTCTGTGTCAATCTGGTGGCTAAGTACCTTAACTTCACTCTTGGATAAAAATAAAAATGTGCGAATACATCAATTTAAATATCACCACAGTAACCATTATTAAAATATCAAAGCAGTATAAATTCCAGCACTATATAACTTAGCTAATTTTAAGAAATTATGTGCCCGAACCAAAATAACAACAACAAAAAAGAAACCAAGAAACCATTCAAGCTTTGTTCAGTAATTTTTTTCTTCATATAAAATATCAGAATTAAGTATAAAGGTGAGCTTTAAAAATCATGATGTGTGACTTTATTTCATTTTAATTTTGGAGAAAAAAAATGCGACCTTGCATAAGGTCCTAATGGTTCGTTCAATGGAAGGCAAATGAGGAAAGCGAGCTGTCCCCACACCGTGACAGTCCCTAGGAGCTTGCTCCCCAGAGTGCGCTTAAAGCAGAAGCAAATACATGCTACAGAGGGACTCGAGTTAACTTAAAAAGTGGTTATTAAGTGAAATACTTTTTCCAGATGTTTGTTTCCACAGGCAGACAAGATGACCCCAGGAGTCATCCTGAATGTTCCGGGCCTGGATTAGCTGTCCTCAGGAATCAAAAACTGAACTGTGTCATACCAGCTTGAAAAGCCAGGTCCTCTTGAGACAGGGCTTCTAGGTCTCTCTGGGGCACAAAGAGGGGCCAAGGCAGGGCCCGAGTGAAGAAGGGCAGGGGAGTATGACCTAAGTAGTAAAGACATGAGGAGTCACACAGGAGAGGAGCAGGGCAGGTCTCTGGGTGGAGAGAGGCAGAGTGTGGAGGGAGGAGAAGGAGGAAGCACCCTGTTCAGGGAAGCAAAACCTTCCAACCTTCTTTTCTGTTTCAGAAATGTTTCCTAGTTATTCTCTTTTAAAACCTTTCTATGGCATATAATGGTAGGGCATGTTTGTGGGGTTCAGACTGACAAGTTGATGCCTGTAAACAATGCCTAAGACTCAAGTCAGACTGATGACCATTTATCTTTAAATGCATTTTATTATTTGGGCTGGTGTTACAGGGGTCTCTTGCTTTGTTGATAAAGAATTTTGAAAGAATTCTTTTGAAAGAATGAACTCAGTCAAGAGACACAGACATTTCAAGCAGAAGTGTATCAAGCAAACATCTCAAAAGAGAGATTGGAATGGAATGAGCTGCCTAGTGTTGAGAAGTCCACCAGCTCCGTTTTATAGATTTTAAAGAAGTTGATTTTGAGAACAATATTTGTAAGGTGAGCAGCACATTCATGGGCTAATGTGACCTTTATCCGGTCTATATCATGATAGGCAGGATCTAGCATTTAGGACATTTCCTCCCATGATCCTCTGAAAATCCCATAGGTTGGAGAAGATGTTTAAAACCCACACTATAATTTACACAGTAATGAAGCTAGGGTCCTTTGAGAGTTCAGACCCTTGGTTAGGACACATGTGTGAAAATGCTCTGGCTCCTTTGAGGAAGCCACTTATTTGCAGTGTTAAGTGTGTTTTCCACCAATGGTACTCTCACCATCAAGAGACACAACTGTCGTGATCCAGTGGCCGTATTCCTGGTTAGTGTACGCCTGACTCTCTGGGACACTGCACACTGCCCAGTGTTTGACCTCACAGTTGTCTGCCAGCTAAGACAGTTTGCTGTCTGAGGGTCAAGACATCTCATTAGTTTTGAAACTAAGCCCTAATTATAAAAGCTAGTGACAGGTTTTATGATAACTTGTCAGGCTGTACAAATCAAAATGGGGCTTGGGCTGCCTTCTTGAACCTCAGGCTCCTCTCTCCTAGTTCTTCATAAATATATAAAATAATTCTGTGTCTATAGTCACCCCTGTGCTGCAGGATATTTAAGTATATAGGTACCTAAATCAAATGCTTAGTGAAAACCATAAAGAAAATCATTTTTAAATGATTCTTTGGCATACACATAATTTTATGATGTAGTAGAGAGGAAAGCACAAGTCCATTCTGATGAAATGGATGTGCTTATTTACATTTACATAAGAAATTAAATTAAATCCTAGCTGAATATTTGATGAGCATCTTCAGGGTTTTTCAGAATTGATCGGTGTTTTGATTTCATAATCATGAAGCTAAAGGTGCTGCTTTGCATAATAATTACATAGTACAAGCAATAAAAGTATGTTAATAGACATTTCAGAAATTGTTGGGAACTCTAGTGTAATTCCACATGAAAATTAAAATTTTTCTAAAGAAGCTCAAGTCAGCAAGTCTAAAGCAGCTTCAGATGTTCAAAGCATTCTAACTTTACAACTCAAAGCTATACCAATTTGGTGCATGCTAAGGACTGACAGTGGGAAAATATTAAGTCTTAGTTTTCGATGATGAGACCATTATGTTTCTGTGAAAACAAACAAACTTGATGTACAAGACACAGCAAGACACTGTGATAGCACACAGTAGCCCTAAGTTGCACTGAGCGTCTCAGCCAGCATCCATTGGTATTGCATGAGGGCACGTGCAATGCGTCCTGTTACATGTTCACAAAGGTGTGTGGAGTCCTGCTATACAGCTCTGGCTGGGGCTGCCAGACACCTCAGTTCTGTTGTGTATTTCTTATGAATTAATTTGTAGCTATTGTACACTGAGAATCCTTTTCATTTGTCAAACTTTTCGTGATTCCCACATTCAGTCGAACAACCTTGTGTTTAAAAAGCTGGGCTATGGAGCCCCAAGACTCATTCCTCTATTGAGACCACTCGTTACTTCCCTCTGAGCCCCTCTGCTCCTTTCCCAGCCCTTAGTAACCACAATTCTAGGTTCTGCTTCTATAAAATCGACCTTTATAACTTGGTTGACAACTAGTGGCATTTATATCTCTGTACCTGGATCATTTCACTTAATATAGTGTCCCCTCCAGTTCTATCCATTGCCACAAATGGCAGTTTTCATTCCTTTTTTTTAAAAAAAATTAACATTAGCCTTCATTTCAAGTGCAATAGAGAGTCATTAAAAAGCTGTTCACAGCAGGAGTGTAGCTGGTCTGGTTTGCTGGTTTTAAAATGCACATGAAGGGTTGGAGAGATGCTTAGCGATAAAGAGCAGGTACTGCTCTGGCAGATGATCTAACTTTGGTTCCAGCTGCTAGCGCCTATGTCAGGTGGCCCTCAGTCACCTGTAAGTGCGGCTCCAGAGACACACAGAACCTCTGGTCTCTGTGGGCACGTGGGCACCTGCACTCATGTGCACATGCCTAACACGACACATAATTTAAAAATATCTTTTTAAAAAAATGCATTTGAGGGAACACGTGTGAGGGAATGAGTGTGTATGTGTGTGTGTGTGTGTGTGTGTGTGTGTGTGTGTGTGTGTGTGTGAGAGAGAGAGAGAGAGAGAGGGAGAGGAAGGGAGAGGGAGAGAGAGAATGAGAGAGGAGACTGGGAGGGTCCTAGCATGAGACAGCTGATAGAACTAGCACAGAAAAGAATGAACACATTTTCAAAATCCATTTTGGGAGAGAAATCATCAGCTTTACCTACGGCTTTGGTACAGTATGTGACAGAATGAGACTGAAGACATTTGGGGAAAGCCCTTGGTTTCAGATTTTAGCTGCTGGCTTGGAGGTGATACACACCAACACAGTCGGGGAGTTCAGCTGGAGCAGGGCTGCTAGAAGAAAATCCAGAGCTCCCTCTTGGATGTGATATGCTTGACTTGGCAGGAAATCTGCCCAGTGGGGCTGTTAAGTGAGCCAAGCTCAGCTCAGTCTCAGAGTGAATACAAAGAAGGCCTACACCAAATTTTAACCATGACTGTGAAAAATCAATGTAATTCCCAGTCAATTTGAGGTTATTACAAGTTAACACAATTTTCACAGCTAATACAATGCTCCTACAATTTAAATAAGTGGATATCAAGCTCAGGACTGATGGTGCCGTAGAAGCCAGGTACCATGCTGTCTGGTGTACTATCAAAAATGTTCTCAACTTTACTCCTGATACTAAACATATTCTTGGCACTGGGACAGCATATTTTCTGAAGAAATGAATGAGTAGGCATTTGTGATGGGTGTTACTATCAAGTTGACTGGATCTAGAACTGCCTACAAGATACCTCCAGTATGCCCGTGAGTCAAGTTTTAGACTGGGTTAATGAAGATGGGAAGAGCCACCTTAACTATAGATAGTACCCTTCTATGGGGTGTGTGGCTCCAGACTGAATATCAAGAGATTGAGCACCAGAACTCATCACCCTGTACTTATTAACTGCAGACACAATGTGCCTAACTTCCTTAAGCTCTTGCCTCTGTGCCTTCCCTGCCAAAATAAGCCTTTCTGTCCTTAACTTTCCCCCCTGGGTATTTTATTGTGACATTGAGAAAAGTTATTAAGACAGTGTTCTGATAGAGTACCAAGGTGAGGAAGACACACGCAGGCACTGCTCTGTGGATAACTCTGGGGTCCACATGTCTGACAGAACCATTCGGTCTGCCATGTCTCTTCTTGAAGAGTATGTGAAGATCCACCCAAGACATATACATCCCTAAATCTGCGGAGTTTTGGTGTCTTCACCTGTATCTAATCATACATGGTGTCAGAAAATAAATAGCAAGGCCAAACTCAGGGGCCATGCCAGTATCCATGCATGGCTAGCATACTCTCGGGAGGGCAAGGCATCTCTTTTTGCCGTCTGCAACAGCCATACACAGAAATGCCTAATCATTTTACTGTACTTGATCCTGGGACAGAATGTCAAGTGCAGTTTTCAGAACTTGCATCAAGTGATACCGTCATGTGTAACTAGAAACAAGACATCTGGATTCACAAGTCTAATATCCCTGAGCTGAAAGCCAAATATCAGCACATGTTGAAAATTACACTCCTTGAAGCTCAGTTTCCTGCACAAAATTATAAATGTCGCATAAAATTGTCTTCAAACTATGTATATAATGAATTTCCTGTTTCGATTTGGGTCTCATCTCAGATACTGAGATATTATATTATATCTAAATATTGCAAAGTTTTAAAAAGTCTCAAATCGGAACTACTCTGAGTTGCAAGCGTTTGGATGGGAAATTTCTTCTGTATAAACATGCATAGCCAAGGTGTCCCTAGGATGTTGCTCATGCTGACTCTAGGCACGTCTAGCAGGTCACTCTGCACTAACCACGGATAGCACACCTTCAGGATTTGTGGACTCATTCTCAGAGAGACATTTTGACATAAGGACTATTCATGTCAAGCTCTTTGTTTTAAATTTTTAAAAATGCATCGTATTTTGAGTATTTTAATTCCCTTCCCTTATCCTCTCTCAGATATCCTATTCATTCCATGCCCACAAAGATGTTCTTATTATCTTTTAACTCCATCGAGTCCCACTAGGGTTGATCCACTGGAGCGTGTTAAACCCACCAGGGAGCACATCCTTGAAGAGAACTTGCTTTCTCCCAGTAGCAGCTCTCACTTGCCAGTAGCTCCTTATCTAGATACAGACTTCATGCTCATCCTTCCTCCATGCTGAGATTTGGGCTGGCTTGAGCTTGTGTGGATCTTGTGCGTGCTGTCACAAGCACTGTGAGCCCAAACATGCGGCTGGCCTGCTGTGTCCAGAAAACAGTTTTCTTGTAATCATCCACCACCGTTGACTCTTACAGTCTTTCTGCTTCCTCTTCCATAATGACCCCTGAGCCTTGGGAGGAAGGAGTTATGCACAAAACTCAGCTCCAAATGGATCAAGGACATCACCAAATGACCTGAACCTGATAGAGGAGACAGCAGGGAGTAGAATTTAATTTACAGACACAGGAAAGGACTTGGCGAACAGGAGACCCTTGTGGCACAGGCATTAAGACCAACAGTTGAAAAACGTGACTACATGAAACTAAGAAGCTCTGTACAACAAAGATCATTAACACTGAAGTAAAGAGGCAGCCTGCAGAACAGGGGGAAAATCTTTACAGCTATATACCTGACAGGGTTAATATCTTACCAAGCTCTCATTGGTACATTTAATGATTATATTTGTCTATTCTATTTTTTTTAAAAAAATGATAAAATGCAAACCCCAGAAATGGAAAAAGCACTTACCCAGCCATAAGCTGAGATTTCAGCATTGAGCTGGCCTCTAAATGATCTGTGAAGGTCCGATCGTGCTGGAGTCTCTGAATGGCCATTTTCAGCTAATGTTAATGATTGTTACATTTATTTGCACAGCATAATTGTGAAAGAGGACCCCCAAATGGAACTTGAACCTCACAGTACTCCCATTTACTCAGAAACCTATTACCTAAGGCCGTTATTTAAATTAAATTTTCTCTGGTTAAAAAACACAGAAAAGACAATCGTACAAATAAACTGTGCAGCTGAAGCTAAAGCCAGGTGACTGTGAGGGATATCTCTCATGCAAGGCCTGTATGATCTCAAATATTAAATTGTAAAATGATTACATTTCCTGTTTCATTGTGAATTTAATTCTTTCCTCCCCTGTAACCTTTTGCACTTTGCACCCCGGAGCCCCTCTGGTGGCATGCACCCTTTGCTCTGGCTGGGCAGTCCCTACATTAGTCAATGGCTGAAGGCTGGATGCAGCTTCTTACGTATGGGCAGTAGATAGAGCCAAGTCTTGTCTAGAATAGAGAGCAGAGCCCAGTGCTCTGGTTTGCACACCTAGAGGTCTGCTCATGTTCTGTCCCCAAGTCCTGTGAACAGACATCTACTTTTCTTTGCCCAATTGTTGTGTGCTACCTCATGGCAGTGAACTTGCACAGTCCAGCTACTGGCTTCTCTGTGACATTCTCTGTATTGGTTTATAAAACTGTTGCCATGTAACCATGGGACCTGTGCCCAGTCCAGAGCCACCTTGTAACACGAGTCCTGTGCAGGACTCAGGAGGCTGTATTCATTGGCTCCTGTGCTGCATAGAGATTTACTGGTTATTTCTCTCCCTTTCTCCATGTCTTTATGTGTGGCTTGGATCACACAGAGATACTAAATTTCACTCTCCTTCTTGTTTGGGAGCTGAACACACAGAAATGTATGAAATCAGCTTTATTCTCTAAGGTATTTACAGCCAGTTAGGGGGAGAGAAATATTGACAGGTCGTTTGGCACATAATACAGAAGAAAAGCAATAGAATTTTGAAAGGGGTATACTGAGGGTGCTGGGGTGAGAGGGGCCGAACATTTTAGCCTGATATGAATATTAAATTCCAGGACATCCAAGACTATAGAGAGAGATCCTGTCTCAAAAAGCAAAAACAAACAAATAAAAACCCAACATCAAAAAGAAAATTACCAGAAATCTGTGAGGGAAAAATGATGTGGATCTTTGCATTTATAGCCTCTTTTGAAGCTCTAAATGTTTTCCTATTTTGAGCACTTTGGACTTGGACATCCAGGACACTCAGCCTTGCATTAACTCTAAGGCATGCGCATGCTCATGAGGCAGCTGGCCTCACAAGCTGGTGAAGCAGTGCCAGGCTGATCTCCCCACCTGTTCACGGGAGCACAGTGCCCATCACTCCTCTCTCTCACTCTGCTAAGCAGCTCAGTGAAGCCCCCCACCCCTCAGGGAACAGGACTCCTGAAGCCCAGGCTGTGACTCCTTACAGGGCTCAGTTACTGTGGAACTCAGCAAGCTCATTGTTCTGTCCTGGGTCACTGAGCAGACGTTGTGAGATCGGGAGGTTCCCCGTTGGCAGAGAGATGATACAGAGTGTCTTTAGTGTCTGGGAAACTACCTCTGTGGACGTTGAACTCTTAAGGAGCAAAACCTTGTCTTATACTGTGACAGCCAATCCTTCTTCGTTGTTTGAGGTGTGGGGTTCGAGAAAAACACTAAATGTGTTTGTCCTGTGGGAGGGGTAGGGTTCCCCAAGTTTCTCTGCACAGGTAAGATTGCCCAAAGTGAGGAATGGGGTGATCAGCAGTTCGGTGCAGCTGCCCCTCTGCAGACTTCTGTGTCATTCAGGAAGCCTGAGTTCTGGCCCAGGTCTCGTCAGAAGCTGACATAACCCCTGAACATATCATATATAACAAGTGATATAATTATCTACTTTATTACCTCCCAGATGATCTGGGAGGATCAAAAGTAACAGAGTTGGGGAGGAGGCAGGCTGTCACAGTAAATGCAGCATTTGGTGCACAAGTCTGACGACGTGCTCGATTACTGGAACCCACATAAAGGGGAAAGGCAAGAAATAACTCCAGAACGTCATCCTCTGACCCCCACACGGGTGCTCCCCACACATATCATACATGCACATACACACATACTCAGGTGCACTCCATAGTTAATCAAGAATTATGATTTTGTTGTTAATTAAATAATTATTAGGGGTGCTGAGGGCATGCCTGGCTTAGTGGGTAAAAAATCACTTGCTGCACAACTACGGGGACATGAGTTAGAGTCTCCAGAACTCTTGTAAAAGCTGGATGCATAAAGTAAGTGTTTGTAATCCAAGCGTCCCTATGGGGGGGGATGTGTGGTGGACACAGGGAAACATCCATTAGCTGAAAATTCCAGCTAGCCTGGCACGCTTGAGACAAAGACAACAAAGAAACCACTACAAAGGTAGTAGGTAGAAGGTAAGGACTGACACCTGAGGTTGTCCTCTGACTTCAACGCATGCACCCTGGTACATAATGCCCCCCACACACATATTGTACACACACACGCACACGCACACACACAGATAGACACACACACATACACACACACACACACAAATGCAATTCGTATGTTATGATTGCTATATGAACAGCTCTGTTTTAAGGATGTTTCATATTGTCACTGTGCTCCCAGTGAAGTGGCTATTGTAGTTATATCTACCTTATGGATGAGGTGCTGGGTGGGAATGGGGATTCTGTCTAAAGAGCCCTCATTCTTGACCTTGCTCTCTGCTCCATGAGAGAGACATTGCCTACAGAAGGGCAGTGCTGTCAGTGAATGGCTTGTGTGTGGTGTGGTTCTAGGCTCAACTTAGGAAGCAAAACTATGCAATGTAAACATTAGTATTAAAATATTAAATAGATCTTTCTTTTTCTTTCTTTGTCTTTCCCTCTTTTTTTTCCTTTTACTGCCAAGTAGAAATATTTACATTTGTATGAATAGTGCCTTACTTGTTTTCTGAAGGGCTGGAGTTCTATTTTCCAGTAAAACCCAGGTATTATGTAGCTGTTGTAGACTGAACTGTTTATCCTCAGAAATCTTTGTTAATGTAAAGGTGAGGTTTTGACCTGATAGGGCTAATGACCTAGAAGAGGAGAGAGAAGCACTGTGGATATGTGCACAGGAAAGGCAGTGTTAGTATGCACAGAGAAAGTGCCACTCGCAAGCCCAAGAAGGGGACCTTAGGAGAGACCAGCTGCCCTGGGGCCTCAGTTTTGGACTCCCATCCTCCAGAGCTGAGGGCCAAGCACATCTGCTGCTTAGGGCATCCCTTCTGTGGCACATTTTGTGGGAGTCCTGGACAGGGAACACAGGGGGAAAATCCTCATTCATTGCCTTGCTCCTCACTACAGCTGTCTCAGATTGAATTTTTGTAAGAATTAATTTTTATCCATCAGAACAAGAATGGAACGATTTCATTGCAAGCTCTACAAGTGCTGTACCCTCTGCAGAGGCCAAGCCTGAGCACAGAGGGTGCTTATCCCTGTGCCTGGGTAACTATGAAACTGTCACACCTTCGGGTCACTCTGCACTGTGCTGAGCGGAAGCCCCAGTGCCTTCATCCAGCTGTTCCCAGCTTCATGCTGCTTCATTATATAGTCAGCCCACTTGAGCTGTGGGCAGAGATGGGACTGTGTCAGATACAGCTGCTACATGAGACTACAGATACAACGTGTCCCATCCCAGCCCTTCTCACACTCACTGACTGGAGACAAAGCTGCCCTTGAAGGGCCTGTTGAAGGATATAAGAACTGGGAAATGAAAGCTCAAAGGGAGACATCAGGAAAAGGCAAGAGGGATCAGCAAGATGGCTCAGTAGAGAAAGGTGCTTGCCAAGCAAGCGTGCAGATCTGAGCTTGTCCCTGAGACGCACAGCTTGAACACCACCCCCACCCCGACACACATCCTGGGTGGACGAGTGTACATGCACACATACACAGAGACAACAATAAGAAAAATCAAAAGAAAAGGCAACAGAGGACAAATAGCTTACAAATGCCTTACTCATACGTGGAATCTAGAGAAGCTAGTCTGATAGATATCAGGGGCTAGAGGTAGGTAAAGAACTACTGTGGTTTGGACAAGTTCTCCAAAGTATCCATCTGTGGACTGAAAACTTGATCCTCCAGGTGCATTAGTTGGCCCTGGAAATGGGGTCTGTGGAAGGTCCTCAGGACATTGGGAGTGTGAGAGGGGGGTCTCATTCTTTTCCACTTCCTTTTTGCCTCCTGGTTCACGAGGTAAGCCACATGTTATAGTACATGTTCTCCTCCAGTACCACAAGGAGATCCTTCCTGGGGCTAGGAGGAAGGTTAGTAGATCTTCCCAGTCTGGAACTTCCAGAACTGTGAACCAAAATCATCCCTTTCTGGTCTTAAGTGGACTTCTCAAGTGTTTCGCTAGTGACCGAAGCTGACTCACTCAGAGAGAAATGTGTCCGGGTATGAAGTTGCAATCAGGAAGGAAATTTTAAGTTATGATCTTCTTCGCATAGAGGTATGACCACATTTCAATAACTACATTATTTCAAAATAGCTAATAGAGTTTTCAGTGCTTTTGTCACAAAGAAGCACTGAACATTTGAGCTAAAATATGGAGTTAATTGCATATTTTTCTGTATAGTGTATGCATCAAAGCATCAAGTATTGCTCCATAAATATGTCCAACTTAAGAACAAAATGTTTCAAAACCAATAATTAAAAGAAGAGCCAATATCTGGAGCTTCCTGTCAATAGTTAGAAGAACTGGGGTTGGAGAGATGGATCAGCAGTTAAGCACACTTGTTGCTCTTGCAAAGGACCTGAGTTCAATTCCCAGCACCACATGGTGGCTCAAAACCGTCTATTACTCCAGTTCCAGGGATCTGATGCTGCCTTCTGACCTCAGGTTATGTGTGGTGTGCATACAAACATACAGGTGAAGTACTCATATATTTAATAAAATAAATAAATCTATTTTTAATTAAAAAGGGAAGAACAGAGTTTCCTGGAGGCTGGGCATTTCCCATATTCACACTCATGGCTCACAGTTGAGGGTTGTGGATGCTGCTGTCTAAGGAATCACAAGTGTTCGAGTACACGCAGCAAATCAAACACAGTCCTGAAGACAGAGTGGGAAACATGTGGTTTTCTATTTATCTTGTGAGGTATTCAACAGGGTTCAACAGGGACAGGGCATTGATCCCAGGAGTTCTACAAGGTAAGGACCCCTCTGGAAGACCTCAACTGGGTGCTTTCATTCAAGAATGAAGAGCACAATGAAAACTGGAAAGAGGGCACATGCCTTTAATTTACACACTGGGGATGTAAGGCAGACGGATAGTCAGAGAGATCCCTGGGAATTCAAAGCCTACCTGGGCTGCAAAGTGAGTTCTGTGAGATCCTGTCTCAAATATATAAACAAACAAACAAATATACAATGATAGACCGTAAGATCTTGTCATTTTGGGCTACACAGTCAGATACCATCTCAAAACAAACAAAGGAACAACCCATGACAGAACACAGGATGGGGAGCAGAAGTTATCTCAGGAGGCCAGAGCATCAGGCCTCTTTGGACAAGGTCAACTCTCATCCTAACACCTAACACATCCTGACAGAGTTCTCTCATAAAGCCTTTGCGAGGAGGGAAGGAGACAATTTCTCGTTCTCCCTTGGGCAACATTCAAGCATGGCCTCCACCCACAGGAGACTTTGTTGAAGGGAATGAAATGTATTGTCTGGAAGGAAGAGACAGGAACCTGGAAGCGAGAGCACCACACAGATACAACAGTCATGACAACCACCACATCCCCAGCGGTGGCCAGCACCACAGAGGTGGCCTGTGACTTGGAAGGAGAAAGTATGGATTGGGAGAGAAAGGTAGAGAGCCCTGGTGTCTCTTTCATTATGGACCTGAAGACGATCATGCTCCGCCTCCATGAGACCAAGGGTTTGGTTTGTCTCTCTCACTCCAGACAAGCTGTTTCCTTCCATGGCGCTGCAAATGTCTGCTTTTTTGCTGAGTGGGGCATTTGCTTCAGGTAATGGAGCTACTCTTACTCCCGCCTGCTTTCTTTACCTTTTCACCTCCTTCATTTCTGTTGATTTTTTTTTTTTTTTTTTTTTTTTGCTTCAGATTTATGTTTATGCTTTGAGTTTTCTAGTTTGGAAGCAAATCAGAAATACCTTAAAGGGGTAGGGCAGGAGGGACAGAGTAGCAGAAAGGCAACTTCCTTGTTAAACAACCAGTACTGGGTATCCTGAACGTGGCCTGCCAAGCCTCAGGTTTCAACAAAGGAGTTTATGAGTGAGACCAGTCAATTGCTTAGAAAAATAAATGCTCGCTTTGTAAAGGATAGAATGTCATTTATCCCGTGCCTTTAAGCTAACTTATATTTAAGTGGTTAGCCAGTGGCTAGAAACTAGAAATTTTAATGTCTTCAGAACTGTACTCTGCAATTACCGGGTACTTGCAACAACAGTTGCTCACCATGATCTCGTTCATAACCCTAAGAGTTGTGAGAGTTTATTTTCCTCGAAAAATACAGTAATTCGTCTGTGCCAGAGGGCAGCAGGCAAGCACATGGAATGTCTGCACATGTGCAAGTCAATACTTAATCTTGCATTTTGACTAGGACGACTGACGGGAAATGGTTGCACGCCACATGCCAGTTCCATGTAAGCCAAGCAGAATGGTTCTGGCCTGGAATCTGGCTCCACCTTCGGAGCTACCAAAGCCTTGGAGCTGTGATGGTGACTGAGGGCGGTGGTGCAGTCCACCAGAAAAGGGCTTGTGGTGCCTCATGGCGGAAGCTGGGTCTGAGGTGCTTGGAACCCCAGCCTGAAAATAGGGCCTGGCAGGATCCCTGGCCCCTCCCTTTTGCAGTCTCTGCACTGACACCATAAGTCAGAGCAAAACTCCACCCCCTTCAAGGGGTGAGCTACGATTGGTAGAATTGTTTACCTAAGAGCCTATCCTAGCATCCCTGTCCTAACCGATGGCATTATCCTTGAGTACCAAAAGACCCTCCTCCTGAACCCCATAATACACCATGACCCTTGCATTAAACTTGAAAATCCTTCTCTGACTGCCTGTCCTGGAATGTGCATTCCATCGACTCTTAGTTCCCTGACCTAAGATCTGCCAGACACTTCTGACCCCCCTACTCTCCCGCCCCCCCCCCACTTCCACACCCCCGCTTCCTTCTGGGAGCTACTGAGCAGCTAGGCTGTATGGCTGATAGTCTAGCTTCTTGCTGTGGGAGGGAAATGAGGCCCTGCGAGCCTAATGAGAGAGAGAAACAACCCCACATGGCCTGAGTTCAAATATTAGAAATCATGGAACTGCATAAAACATAATTAAAAGCCATAACCTCATCTTTTAAAAGTGACCTCTGCTGTGCTGTCTTCTCTTGCCAAGGACCAAATGTGTTGTGGCTTGTCTTCTTCAAATGACTCTCCTTCAAGTTCCAAACTTTCAAATTAGGAGATTGAAGTTGAACTTTGTAATTTGTTTCATAGAAAGCCTCTTTTAAAAAACAAAACAAAACTAGAGTCAGGTACTATTGCTCAATGGCAGAGCTCTTGTCTAGCACGTGTACAGAAGAGGGTTCCATTCCAACCACAGAACAGAGAAAGGAAAGAAAGAAGGAAAGGAAAGAGGAAAGTGTACTGGGTCAGATGAAGAATAGATAAAATCAGCCCCAGAGGGGCCTTAACGCTGAACGCCAGTAACACAAATACTTACTGTACCAGTGTGAGGTACACACAGGTCAGGGACTGGAGCCCTAGTGTGATGGACTTCCTGTTTCATGATATTGCTCCCCAGTGAGCCCTAGTAAACAAAGATGTAAATACATCCGTTTCAGAGCGCAAAAACATAAAAATGTTTTTATAGACATAGAGCTAGTGAGTCAATTTTGCCGTGTGGCAAGGAGCTGTAACATCCCGAGGGACACAGAAACGAGCCTCTGTGGCTCACACATATGTCTAAGGGCACTGGAGTTAATGTTCTCTGCTCCAAAGGACACACTGCATGGCTGTCCTTATAAAACCTGCAGAGAAGCCCAGAGCAGAGCTACTCAGTCTTCCTTTAGAAGAACCAGAAGAATGTTTTTCAGAAGCATGGAAGCTGAAACAGAGAGGGGAAACCAGCCACACATACTGAGAATCCGAGTATGTGGTTAACACACAGGAAGAATGTGCCCCCCAGGCAGTAGAATAGGGCTCACCTGTCCCAGTGATCTGGAGCCATGCTGGAAGAATGTAGGAAGGATGAGACGAGGTCAAGTTGGAGCAAGTGAGCCTCATGGGACTTGAGGAATTTTGATCTTGTTTCTATGGTGTGGAAGCCCCAAAGGATTTGACACAAGGTCTTTTACAGCAGGACTCTTACCTTAAATGATCTTTTTTTGGCTCCTGTGTGAAATGTGCTTGATAAGGTGTTAACAGGGAGGAGCCTTGAAAAGCTGTGGCCTTCCGCATCTAATTGTGAAGAAAGGAGCGGGGTGAATGGATGTGTAGCGTTGAACTGAAAGTCAGCAAGACTGCATGTGAGCTCCAAAGAACCCCGAAACATCAAGGGCCCTTCCTGAGTGTTTGGATGTGGATGGGTGAGGTAACATGAGGAAGTGTGTGGGGATAGAACAAGCAGATTTGTTTTAGATACTGTGTTTGGGGTATCTGTTCTGGGTTGCACTGTACCCCTAAAAAAAGATATTGAAGGCCCAGCTCCAGGGCTTTTGAATGGGACTTCATTGAACATAAGATCTCTGCATATGAGCTGAAATGAGCATAAAATCACAATGCAGTAATTGTCCTCTTAACCCAGTGGGTCATAACCCCTTTAGGGGTCCAATGACCCTTTCACAGGAATTGTCTGATACCATCCTGTATATCAGATATTTACATTTTGATTCATGACAGTAGCAAAGTTACAGTTATGAAGTGTCAGTGAAAATGATTTTATGGTTGGGGGTCCCCACAACATGAGGAACTGTATTAAAGGGTCGCAGCATTAGGAAGGTTGAGAACCAGTGTCTTAATCCAATGTGAGTGTTCTTATTTTAAGAAGAGAGAGTGGGTGTGCACGTGTACATATGAGAACACACAGAATGCACCAGATGAGGACCATGTCAGAGACTGCAGTGGCATACTCGAAAGCCAAGACTTATGGGCAACCACCAGATGTGGGGAGAAACAGGCAACAGCCAAGCTGTCCTAGTTGGGATTACCATTGCTGTGATGAAACATCATCACCAAAAGCAACTTGGGGAGGAAAGGGTTTATTTCACTCACAGCTCCATATATCAGTTCATCATTAAAACAGTGAGGGCAAGAATTCAAGGAGGGCAGGACCTATTCAGAGAACATGGAGGAGTGCTGCTTACTAGCTTACCCTTTGTGGCATGCTCAGCCTCCTTTATTGTAGAACCCAGGACCACAGAGGGGTGGTAGAGCCCAGGACCACTGAGGGGTGAGCCCTTTTGCATCAATCACTAGTTGAGAAAGTGCCCTACAGCCCTACCTTACAGAGGCATTTTCTCAACTGAGGCTCCCTTCTAATCAGATGTCCCTAGCTTGTATCAAGTTTGACATAAAACTAACCAGCATACAAGCCTTCTAAACACGACTCTACTGATACCTTCATTGACAGCAGGCTTCTAGCCTTTAAGAACAGTGAGGCAGTCAGTGGTTTTATTTTGGCACAACTAGTTTATACATTGTTACAATAGTCTCAGGAAACTCCTATACTGCCAAAGCAAGTGGACTGGTATCACGAACTGAGACTGAGAACTCGAAAGGAATCCATGAATGCTGCACAGAGGAGGGGTGTTCCAGGCAGAGTGGAGAGTGTTTCTGTTTGTAGCTAGTTCATCTGGGTGCTCGTGACTCACCCTGAAGTTCAGCCATCATAAACACTGAGAAAAGAAGTGAGTAAGACGTTTACAGCAAGCTTTCCAGCCATGGAAGGAACAAATAGACATTGCATGCATCTATTAAGAGATAAACTGCACTGAACATACCCAGTGGAAAAAGCATTCCTGCTTCCCTAATGATTTGAGTGTTTGTAATAAAATATGTTATGGTGACAATCAGTTCTCTTTAGAACATTAACAACACAAGCTATTTGGTTGTATAGGATACCAGGAGGCTTTTCCTGAAGAACTCTTTTTTGATGGTTGGGTGTTCTATACTCTGCCTTCATAATATACCTTCTTCCTCTAGTGGTATCAATGACACACTGGCTTCCAGGTCAGACCATCTAGTTGATATTTAGAAATTTCAAACACGGGGGTTAAAAAAATGCATCCTTTTCATGATCCGGAGAGCCTTTCAGACGGTTGACTATCACCAGCTGCTTGTCACGTGATTCTGTCTACCCTTGAGTACCTGGGGTTCTCCCATTTCTTCTAACCTTGCTCAGTCAACCTTGTGACGTCCTCTTTTCCGTCAGCGTCTTGGTGTGTGTGTGCGCTTTGTGTTTCTGTGACAGACTAGTCAGACAATCATTTCAAAATGAAGAAGAGTTTGTTTGGGATCATGGTTTTGGGAGGTTCGTGGACTGGGCTCTGTTGCTTTAGAGCAGTGGTTCTCAACCTTCCTGATGCTGAGATCCTTTAATATCATTCCTCCAACCATAAAATTATTTTCATTGCTACTTCATAACTGTAATTTTGGTACTGTTATGAATTGTAAGGTAAACATCTGATATGCAGATGGTCTTAGGTGACTCCTGAGAAAGGGTCATTTGATCCTCAAAGAGAACAGGACCCACAGGTTGAGAACTGCTACTTTAGAGGCTGTGGTGAGAAGCAAATCATGGTGGGGACACGTGTATAATGAAGCCTATGTCTGGGGGGAGAGAAAGAGAAAGGAGAAGGAAGGGGAAGGAGGTCAAAAAGGACAAAAGGACTGAGGTGGGAGGGAGAGAGAGAGAGAGAAAGAGAGGGAGAGCCTGGATTCCCTACTTCACTGAATGCACACTCCCAGTGACCTAAGCCCGCCCACTAAGAGTCACCTCTTAAGGATTCCATCTCTTCTGGACTCGCCATGGGTGGGGGAAATCATGCCTTCAACATCTGCATGGGTCTTCTGGGAATACTTAGACAAACTCTAGCACACTGTCTCCCCATCCCAGTCTATGCTTCCTTCAGCATCAGCAGGAAAATAAATCTATATATTCTTTGAAAACTGAGGTAAAACAGAAATAACTTTCCATGTAGAGGAAGATTATCTACTTGCGATGATGACTTTAAGACAAGGGTAAATGAATGTGCGTAATTTGCATGCATGTGGACAAAGGAATACACTGTTCTCATTAGAAATGACATCAGGGTTGCAGCTATGGCTGAGTGGTTAAGAACATGCACTGCTCTTGCAGAGGACATGAGTTTGGATCCTAGAACCCACATCAGAAGCTGCAATCACCTGTGACTGAACTCCAGCGGATCTAATGCCCTCTTTTGCTCTTTGCAAACACCCATACACATGTGGCACACACTCACAAGGATGGACACATAATATAAATCTTTAAAGAGGTGACATCTTTACCATGTGCCGTTCTAAATGCATTTCTTGGTTTGCCTTTTCCAGAGCTTGATTCATAATTACGGCTTGTATGACCTTTCTCTTTACCAAGTGTAGTCTGAATGAGAATCCCCCCCACCTAGGTTCATATATTTGCCGACTTAGTCCCCGTTCATGATTTGTTTGAAAGGATTAGAAGATGTGTCCTTGTTGAAGTAGGTGTGTCCTTGCTGGGGGAGGTGTGTTGCTGAGGGTTGGGGGGTAGGCTTTGAGGTTTCCAAAGCCCAGCCAGAACCAGCCTCTCTCCCTCCCCCTTCCCCCCACCTCTCACACACACACACATTCTTCCCCTCCCTCCCTCCCCTTCTCTGTCCCTCCCTCCCTCCCTCCTGATCAGGATGTAAAACCCTCAGCTTCTTCCCTCACACCATGCCTGCCTGCATGCTGCCCTTTCACAGCAGTAGGACAGTGACTGAGACGCCCAGTCACCACTTGTTTAGATAACTAACTTGTTAATATTTTTAAAAGGTATTTTTGAGAATTGCACTCAGTGCATTCTGACCCTCTTCATCCTTTCTCCCAATTCCTCCCATATCTACTTCTACCTCGCTATCCCTCATACTAGTTTTTTCTCTCTTTCTTTCTCTCAAAACAAAATAAACAACAAACAAAAAATACCAAGTTCTGTTTATGTTGCCCAACTGTTATTGGGCCTGTGGTTTGGCCCTGCAGTGTGGTAGACCAGGAGTCACAGTGTTAGAGAAACCTGACTCTCCCAGATGATCACAGCTCCTCAGCTAGAGGTGGGATTTCGCACCTACTTCCATGGCTCCATAGTGGGAATGTGTGTGGCTTGCACTTGCACAAGTCTTGTGCATACTGTCACAAACAATGTGACTTCACTTATTCAACTGCTCTGCTGTGTCCAGAAAATAGAGCTTCCTTAAAGTCATCCACCACCTCTGGCTCTTACAATGTCCCCTCTTCCAAGAAGATCTCTGAACCACAGGAGGAGGGGTCTCTTAGAGCCATATTGTTTAGACAGGAGCATTCTGAGGTCTCTTGGTTTCTATGTGATGACAAGGTGCGTGTCTCTTTGTTAACTGCCATCTACCACAAGAAGCTTCTATGATGAGAGGTGAGCAATGAGCTAATCTATGGATATAGCAGCAAATCCTTAGGAGTTATTTTAATACCATTTCCACGTAACAGAATAATAGTAGCAGGTTATTCTCTAGGATCTATGATCTATCGTGCCACATATTCTTGGCCTTGTTAATGGTGACATGCATGGGTTCTATCTCATGGGATGGTCCTTAGATCGATTCAGAAAGTGGCTGGTTACTCCCATAACATTGGTGCCACTATTGAACTGGTGAGCATGTCTTGCCAGGCCAGTTATTAGTATCGGTTATAGGATTCACAGATGAGTAAGATTAGTAATTACCTTTATCCTCTGGTAGCGTGCATAGAATCTCTGAGCACTATGAAAGCTAGACCATAGGAATAAAGATGCCTAATTGGTACTCACTTTTTCCATGTTTTATGACCCCAGTATGTGATGTTTTCAGCAGTAAGGTCTTACCATCGAGTCCAAGAGGATAACCAAGAGTCAGAACGATATCCTGGAATGCATGGTGCTCTCTCTGTAGGACCCCATTTGACCAACAGTTCAAAAAGATATAACCCATTCCTGTTTTTTGGGGTTTTTATTTGCTAGTATTTGCTAATATGTGATATCCAGTTGAAGTATTGCCCCTGATTAAGATAACTCCATTTATGCTCATTTTTAAATACATTATTACCATTTGTTTTATATCCACTCTCAATTTAAAATATAGAGCTGAGTGTACATCCATGTGACCAGTTCTCATTTAAACAGTGTCTTAAAAGGGTTTTCATGTGTGCGTGTGTCAGTATTTTTATTCTAGGAGACATTTTAATCTACTGTAAAATACAAGGCCACACCAAAAACTAAAAAAAAAAAGGAATTAATTACGAATATTAGTGTTGTAGAAAAGGCTTCCGCTCTGTAGCTGAGGATACAGAGTTATCCAGGCACCACCCCACCCTACTCTGCTAGGGTGAGCCAAGGAAGCGAGCATGATGGGAAGACTCCACCCACTCTGCCTCTTGGAGGTCTGCACTCATTACCCATCCACCCTGTTAAGGCACTGTGACTCAGCTCTTCTCACATTTTCCGATAAAACTATCTCTTCTTTACTTATCCCGAGAACTTTCCCATAGGGCAAAAGGACTTTACAAACGCCACTGTGTTGATTAGGATTGACTTCCCATGGTCCTCGGCAGACAATATTCTCTTTTGATTCCCAGGACATCAGGAAGGTTTGGTGGGTGTGTACATGAGGGAGGCAGCAAGCATACCAATCCCGGTGAGGATCTGCTAGGCCTGTGAGGTACCAGTGTACAGAATGGGACATTTACAAGATCCGCAAGCACTCGGGGGTGGACGGTTCTCAGTCGAGAGGCTGCAGACCACAGCAGGAAATGGGCACATGCTCCCTATGAGCCGATGAGTCACCATCTTACCTCTTTAGTTTCAGTTGCTGTCTTGAACCAGCTTGCGTTGCCCCGAAGATCCATTAGCTCTCCTCTGTAAAATTTTGAGCAAGGATCTTGGAACTGTTAGAAATCACACATTTGAGGATGCAAAGCGCCTCCAGCACCATTCTGGCTCTTTAACAGCATTTTTGACATGTTTCTCCTAGCGTTCCAGTTCCCCTGTTACCACTTGAAAGGATGGTTTGGTTTCCAATTAGCTTCCACAGCAGCTCACCCAGGGGGACTGTAACTGCTCCTAATGACTTAGAAGGCTGCAACTGCCCTTTCTAGAAGCAGCTGGCCCATCTGTCTGCTCTGCTCACAGCCTCTAAAAGAATTTTAAATGCATATTTTCCTGGTATGTGGCTAACTTTTGATTAGTGACTAAATTTAATAGAACAATAAAATCAAGATGAAATGTTGATAAATCTTTGATAAACGAGTTGTTATATTCATTTCCTAATGCTGCTATAACAGACTGTGATTTTAGTGGCTTGAGCCCCTGCAGGTGTGTTGTCTGACAGCTCTTTCTAGGTGTGCAACTGAAATGATCTACACCAGGAGCTGTGGTCCTTCCTGGAGGAGAGTAGAGAATGCAATTTCTTGGCTTTCAGAAACTGCCTGCATGCAGGCTCCCATACCTCTGCCTTCCAAGTCAGTGGCAAATGGCCTGGTCTTTCTCATGTGGAAACCAGCTCTTCCTTGCCTTCCTCTTTAGAAGTACCTGATGTTTTCAGTTAGCCACCTGGATAACCTTGGCAGATCTCCCTATCAGGCATAATCCACTTACTCACATCATCAGAGTCCTTTGTGCCACGTAAAGAAGCATATTCATGAGATCCAGGAATTCCATAAATGAAGAAATGAGAGGTGTAATTTGAAAATTTTAGAATATATAGATAAGTTAATATCTTGAAGGAATGCTTTGAAGCTGAAGGCAGCAGGGTATGTCTGTAACTCCAGCATTAGGGTGACCGAGGCAGAAGGATACTGATTGTGAGGCCAGCCTGAACTATGTGATAAAACTCTGTCAGAAGAAGGAAGGGAGAAAGGGAGGCCTGCCTTCATAATCAGCACTAGCGTCTAGCCAAATCAAGGACTCCTACTGGCTCATAAGCTTAAAGAAAAAGTGGCCAGTTTTCTTGTTTAAGATGCTACCTGCAATGCTGAGAGACAGAGCAGTGGTTAAGAGCACTTGCTATGCAACCCCAGAAACTAATGTGAACACAAGCACCCGGGTAATAAGCTGGGCATAATCTTGTCATGTGTGTCTGTAACCACAGCATGGCGTCAGGATAGAGACAGGAGGATCTCTGAGGCTTGATGGCTGCCAGATTAAACAAACCCCACGTGTTCCAGGTTCAGAGAAAAACCTTGACTCCATGGCATAAAACACTGGTGCACTACTGTTGCCTCAAGGGGTGCACACAAGTGCATGTGCCCATACATACAGATGTATACACTATATATGCATACAAGTACATAGATACAGGTATATACATACATTATATATGTATGCATACACTATATATGCATGCAGATATATACATATAGGTGTATACACTATATACGCATACAAGTACATAGATATAGGTATATACATACAGGTGTATACACTACATATGCATACAGGTATGTAAATACAGGTATATACACTATACATGCATGCAGGTATATATATACAGGTATATATACTATATAGGCATACAGGTACATAGATACAGGTATATACATACAGGTGTATACACTACATATGCATACAGGTATATAAATACAGGTGTATACACTATATATGCATATACACATGGAGATGATGGATTTGCATATTGTCATACAATCAGTTCCAAAAATCTACTGAAATCACTATCTTGGGTGGTATCCAAAAGTGTACAAGTATAATCATACACATTTCCCACACAAGTATTGAGATCTATTTAACTATTAAATGAAATTAAGTGTAGCAGAAAAGTGTTGTAGACTGCACATTGATTCTGTGGGGATAGGACATGATCTAGAAGGGCTGAGGTGGTAAGTGTCCTGTGTGGCTGACATACAGGATTACTCCTGATTTCTATTTTAAGTGCATCCATTAAGTTCACGGAAGTTTTATAATTGAGGGCAGTTCTATTTGGTTTTTGAAAGTCCTGTCCATTAGACAGTATAGGCAAACCCTTCAGCCGATGTTTAGAGTGAAACTCTCAGGAAGTTTGAGAGGACGTTCAAAATGATTTTTAAATGCTCTAAGTAAAAGCCACTCAAACACAAATAGCTAATTCCTCTCCTAAAGCTCATTTTCCTTTGTCAGAAGGATGAGGATAGTAAGCATGATCAGAGAGGTGCTTATCGTCAACAGTATAGATGCTGATGTGTGGGACTGAATGTACTTAATGAAGGATTGTGGAAGACAGGAAGTTTCTTAGAACATTCAAGTCCAAGTGCAGCCATTGCCATTGTTTGGTGTCCGTTTCCACTAAAGATGTGGAAGGGGCTTTCCAGGCAGAGTCACAGGGAGTCAGAGTGATTAAATGCTAGAAAGTGAATGTGACTCAAAAAGCCATGTCCATGATCAGAGCAGACTATTGTATTATATGTATATGTATATGTATATGTATACGTATATGTATGTATATGTATATATATGTAAGATATCAAAATAAAATTACCAAATATATTAAATATTGTTTAAGTACATGTATAAAGAATTATTGGCTATGGAAAGTAACCAGTTTTCTCAATTAAGATGTGTATTTATATTCCAGCTTATGGGAGAGAAAATAGTCAAACTGATGTAGTCTATTTTGATTACCAGGATAGACTAATATTATGCTGATATATATATATATATATATATATATATATATATATATATATATATATATATAGTCTGAGCCTCATTCAATTTAAACTTATAGTAGTTTAATGGAATTAAAACTCTTTTCTAAAGGTAAGGAAAAATGATCAGGTTTAAATATATCTAGGTCAAATAGTTGAATGAATAAAAAAAATGTCTAATTTTAAAATTGAGAGAGTAAAGAAATAGAAAAATGTTTTTAAAATCTCCAGATATTGTACCATTGTGATCATAGGAGGCGAATTTCCTGCTCCTTGGGTAGGATGAGTTGCAACAACTTAGTTAGAAGCCAGGCCCGCTGTGTTCCCACACCACATAGATGGTGCCCTAGATTCTACAGATTTACGAGCAAGAGAACGCATGAAGTTACTGCGTTTAAAAACTAGTCTAACATTTAGGCTGTGCCTTGATTCACTGGGAAGATGTTGACACACTGTATAATTATCCTCTCAGCAAATACGCATCAGGCTCTCACTGTAGGCCAAGCCTTTCTCTGAGATGAACATGGAAATATGTACAAGGTAGAGATGAGCTCCGTCCTCAAAGTATTTGCTATGAAGGGAGGCGGCTGGCTGATAACCTTCACATCTTGACATTTTATTTTACACAGATGACGTGGTCATTCTTATTTACTTCCATCTCCTCAGAACAAATGTCTTTTACAGAGGAAACTGTGGTTTTTAATATGCAGGGAGCATATGAGTACACACCTTTGACTGAGTGGCTCAGTCCAGGCCGACTTCCCCCATAAGGTGCAGTGTGTTTTGCATCTCTTTCTATTCCCAAGGCATTATGGGTATGGGTGAAAGTGTGACTTTCAGAGGACTGTGTAATCAAGTGTCTGCCGCTCCTGGATGTGCGTTATGTACCGAGCATTCTCAAGGTACAGAATCTTCAGCTATCTCTTTGTCCATGGGGACCCCATGGAACAGACAACATCTTAAGTGGCTTCATTTGACAAACTTGGAATACAAAGCAGAGAATTGGTTACGGCTTGTCAGCCTTTGATTTCTTCTGGATTACGTGTAACTTAATGGGATGGTTAGCCATAGCACCCCAAGTGTCTGTGACTAGCGGGCGTTCAGTCCACAGTGACACCAGCCCTTGGACATGCTCTGGTTGATTGTTTACTGAGTAAGAAAATCTTGAGAATTTAAAAATCCTTTTGTAATCATTACTTGCTTCTGTGTAGTGCTTTTTATCTATGCCTCTGCTCCGCTGTAAGAAAAGGCCTTAAACTTGAGGGTAAACATAATTATTTTCTTGTGGTTCTATAGCTGGCACCTGAGAGTCAGGTGTGTGCATGTTGGACTCTCCCGGGTCTTCTTGTCCCCTGTGTCAGCAGGTCCATGTCTTAATCTCCTCTTCTTAGAAGGGCAATATTCATGCTGGAATGGGCCTATGTGCAGGCCTTGTGCTGCCTTCCTTGCCTCTCCAAATGCAGCCTCGTTCTGAGCTCCTGGGCATTAGGATGTAAGAATCTTGGAGGAGATGCAGTTCAGTTTCTAACACCTTGTGTTTACTGAGTTTAGATACGTCGTTGCTCTGTTTAAATACCAAAGTTTATCAGTCTTAAAAAAGTCAGACCTATGTAGATTGTCAGTGAGAAACAGAACATCACTGCTTTACCGCCTACCTAGTTGCTGAGCCAGCCTGGCCTTCCGTTATACAGAAACTTTCAGGCTCACCCAGAACTAGTGAGGAGCCTTTACAACATACACATGATTTGACTGACCCAGAGCAATGGGTGGGAACAACCAGACTGGAATTGATCATCCTGCTTTTAAAGATTTCTAGACTGCTCAAGCCTCATCCTCTTTAGAGACTGAGCAGTCAGTCAAAAACTGTTTGATAAGAACCATTTGGTTGCCCTGTCTAGTTAAATAATAGTACACCCACCACAGTTTCCACTTTGAGACCACTTCTAGTTTAAGTAGCAAGAGATTTACAAAGAATCTGAAGGATTTGGACATAAACCGTGTGAGTAGTTAAATAGCAGAGCTCAGTCTTTAACATAAAGGAGAGTAAAGAAGTTAGAAAAAAAATGTTTACAGAAATGTTTATTTCCCAACTGAATTCATCATCTGGAGGATTACTATAAGAGGCAGGAAGACTCCAAAATATAATCTTTAATTGCTACTGTGTACATGCACACACACACACACACACACACACACACACACACACACTTAGAATGCCCAGCCCCACCCTAGTGCTAGCTTTCCTTGCTACTCTGAGAAATCAGTGCTTCACTGTTGCCTCCTCCCATACATAACTTTGGGATAGAGATCACAGTCATCAAGTGTTAGAATTCGGAAATGGCTAAGAGACGTGTAGGCATGGGACTTCAGACTACAGTGGCAAGGGATGTACGTGATCTGGGTAAGAGGTCTGGCAGCATCTGTTACCCAGGGCAAAAGCCAAAATACATGTGCAAGCTAGTGAGCTAAACGGAAGGGTGAGTAGGGTCTATGAGCAGGCAAAGGAGGCCATGTGACTGCATGCAAAGCAGGTATTAAAAAGCTGAGCCAGGAAATGTACCGGAAGCTAGGCTGTCATAGAGCTGAGTCGTAGCTGATAATGCAAGCTAATGCAGATAGTGACTTGTGATTGGGATCTGCTTTGCTGTTTCTGGGGCTCTTAGCCTTTCTCATATCTCTCTCTCTCTCTCTCTCTCTCTCTCTCTTTCACACACACACACACACACACACACACACACACACACACACACACACAGAGGGAGAGTCAGAGTTTCACTATATACTCGTGGCTTAACCTGTAACTCTCTCCCACTGTGTAGACCAGGTTGACCTCAAAATCAGAGATCTGCCTCCAGAGTTCTGGTATTAAAGGTGTGTTACCACAGTATCTAGCTCATTTGTTCATTATTAAGGACAGAGTTTCATGATAAGAATATACTTTAGAGCCAAGTCATAGTCAGGATCAGGATGGAAAAGAGTGTGTGCTGACATGCATGTGCAAAGCAGGAAAGAGAGAGGGAGCAAGGAAGGGAAACAACACTGGAGAAGGGATGGCTGTACTCAGATCATGGGACAGAGGCCCCACCTTCTTCAGCTGCTCCATTCCCAGCAGTGCAGAAGTGTGCTATCAAGGCTGATAGGCCAATGCAATACTAGGCAGAAATCAGAGCTCATGAATTTAGGAACATCGAAGCAAGCATTAACTGTTCCCTTCCCTGCCACACACATCTTTGTCCCAGTGGCAGTTGAAGAACTGGCTTTGTGCACTCCGAGCTTCCCATACACATGCTGTGCTGATTCATATATCACTTATAAGGTTCTGCAGAGGCAGCCCTCTCATGTACTCATCCGCTCAACTAGCGTTTATCGTGTGCTTTCAGCTAATACCTTTCTATGAGTTGACCATGTCCTTCGAATCATGACTCTTACATTTAAGACAGAGATTCAGGTAAATAATGAGGAGGAGGAAGAGGAGAAGAAGGAGGAGGAGGAGGAGAAGGAGGAGGGAGAAGAGGAGAAAACTCTTTCAGAATAGGGAACTAGGATCTAGCATGTGGGAGAGGGTGTCCAGTTCATCCTGGTAGCTACGGAAAGTCTATCTTAGAGGAGGCTATCTGGTCTTAGGGCCATGCAAAGAACAGAGAGGCTCTAAAGATCTGGAAGCAGGAACTGCATTGTCTTTTTGCCAGCTTCACTAATAGATGGAAACACCACCATAGCAATGGAGCCATTAATTAAAAGGTTGCTTTCCTGAGGTGTGATGGAGAGAAGCTGGGGACCATCTGTTTTTCCGGGAGACTCCCTGGCAGATGAGTCATCGTCCAGCTGTTTGGGAGCACACACAAGGAACAGAACAAGTGCTGGCCAGCAGCTGCCCTGAACTGGCTTCCAAGGCACAAGAGGAAAATCCAGGGTTAGAGAAAACAAACATGATGGGTCCCAAGGCAGTTAGTTAGTCATAGTAACCTGGTATGTGTTCCCTGTGGGAAAATCAAGATAGTACAGAAAGCCCTTCCTCTTGGCTGTCTTGTCACCATGGTGCACATGTGTCTGAAGGTATTGATGAATACAGGAGCCCAGTGCACACCACAGTATGCCAGATATATCTGCCGTGGACAGACAGTGTTCTGGACTGGGACTTAGAACCCCTAGCACACCTTCATGCAGACTCAGCTGGGACTTTTGGTCCTGGTTCACATGAAATTGTAGGAACTTTGTGCCTGGCAAGTGGTAAACATTGATCTAGTGTTCTCAAAAAGGTAAATGAAAAGTGGAGAAAGAGAGAGAGAGAGAAAAATCTGATGCTCTGGCCTAAGAGAATGATGTGAAGCAGGGTAGGCACTTTTTTGGAGTTCAAGTCATTGTTTCCATGAAGGGACTTCAGGACAACCTTGTGCAGGGCACATCTGCTAATTGCTATGCAAATGCACCACAGGGAACAAGCCTGCTGAGAAGGAAGAGACTCCTAATTGTCTTCTGCTCATTCATTATCATTTGTAGGTCCCTTGGCATAGAACTTGGCAAATGTGGCTTAATGAAATAGCCAGAAAGATGAGCTCTTCTTGTTGGCTTAATGTGACACATCTTTGCCAACACATACTGAAATCAGCACACAGGGACCACTTTTCCTCCTGTATGTGATCTTCAGCTCTTATTATGTCCCTTCAGGAACATTTAATGGCATCCCTTAAGTGCAGAGCACTGTGTTAGAGGTGTCCAGAGGGGTGCCCAGGGTTCCTCCTTCAAGGAGCTCACAGGGTGGCCACTTCAGGAAATGCACAAATTGGCTCTCGTGCTTCAAATATCTTTTCTTTTTGAAGGTAATGGTTTTGATTCCATCAGCAGAGCAAACTTGTCTTACTGTTTTACTCTGCGGTTTCTTCCTTCTCTTTTGCCCAGCTGCAAGGCAGGTAGGGACAGTAATCCGTACTTCTCAGCTTTTAAGTCATCCAAAAGAATGACTACAGCCTTTTATTCCCAAGTGGCCAGTTTCTGCAATGTGTGTGCTGTGAACTCTGTAGAGGAGATATGCAGGGGATAGAAGGTCTGAGGTATTTGTGAAATCCCAGTATCAGAGGCGAGGTGAGGCCAGCTCACCAACCTGGAAATCTCAAAGCTGTGCCTAGTAAACACCCAAATTTCTTCCTCTTCTTTATCCTAGTTTAGGAGGAGACATCAACCAGCCCTTACTGCTAGTGCTTAAGGTTGTCATTCTAGTCCTTGAAGTTAATAAATCCAAGGTGTACTATGGCTTCACTACTGGCATGTGCTTGAGAATTTGGGGGATTTGAACACCATGTAGTCAGGGAGTTATGGTCATCAAAAACTTCTACAAAGAGGCCTACACTCTCATTTTACTACTGTGGAACTTTATAGGAAAAAATACATAAGCAAAGAGATGTTTGTGGGCAAAGCTGTAGACAGTACTGTTTTTAAGAAATAAGAAAAGCCAGGCAGTGGTGGCATGCACCTTTAATCTCAGCATTTGGGAGGCAGAGGCAGGCAGATCTCTGTGAGTTCAAGACCAGCCTGGTCTGCAGAGTAGTTCCAGGACAGCCAGAATTACAACAGAGAAACCTTGTCTCAAAAAAAAAAATTAAGAAAAAAAGAAATAAGAAAGCCAACAAAGCAGAGTGGCCCTTAGGTCTTTAACTGCAGTCCTATCAATTCCAAGTCCCTTCTCTTCATGGAAACATTTCTCTGGTTCTAGTGAATTCACATACACCTTTCAAGCTGGCTGCATTATCCACCCATTCTTCTGGGACAACCTCCCATTCTCCCAGAGGGGCACATGGAAGGTGAAGGCAGAGGCATATATGCATGCCCGGGCCCTTAAACTCTATCTGTTTTTGCCTGGACTTGTCCTCATTCAAACAGGAAGCCTCAGAAGTCAGGGAACCCATCCCTTCCCTGCCTCTCGATGGGACAGTCAGGGCACCCACCACCTCTCTGCCTTTCAGAGAGAGAATTAGGTACCCACCAAAGAGAAATCCTCACATCCACATGGGATGTTTCCATTGGCTTGTTTTCCACTAAGCCATGCGCATATGCAAGGAAAGCCATTATGCTTGGGTATTTTGAATTGGATTATCCGGTTTTGCTTGCTTTTCATAGTCTGTCGTTTCAGAAAACAGAAGTACGCTTATGCAAGGGTGTGTGTGTTGATACACTTATACCCAGATGCCCTTCTACACTCCCGTAAAATAGCTCCGCAAACAACTCCCTTAGAATGTTAAGACTTCAGCGTATCTTTGAGAACTGACTTCTAATATTTGACCAGGATTTTCTTCAGGAATTAGAGAAGGTGAAAGGGCATCGGGTCATCTCCAGGGAGCAGTGTGGGCACAGACAGGAACACAGGTGTTGATGACCTGGTCAAATGAGGCAACACTGCTTCTTTGTCTGGTCCCAGCTGGGGATCAGCTCTCACGGAATCAGCGGGATGCCGACTAGGATATTTCTTGGGTATCAAAATATGGACCTTTCTGTTTATTTATTCTCATTAACATTTTGCTTTCAACTGTTCTTCCTTCTGTGAGCACAGAGGTGAGCAAATGACAACCGCCAGTCCAAAGCTTTCTGAATCCACAAGTGTGTTTGTATGTCTAATGAACTAATTCAGACATTTCGAAAAAAGAAAATCAAGAGAAAAAATATTTCATGACATTGACTTACTTGATATTCAAATTTAAACCTCTCGAAGATTTTATCGAACCACAACTATGTCGTCTTTCTGTGACTAGCAAAATATATAAGGTAACTATATGTGTTATGAGGACAAAGGGAGTTTTAATTAACGATTTTGATTGCTTGGTCCAGTTGCTTGGGCCTCTTGTGAGGTAACACATCATGACACGAAAGTGTTTCTGGGAAAAATCGAAGAGAAGGGAAAGAAGGGGCTGGGTCCTACTACTGCCTTCAAGAGCATCCCTCCAGTGGCCTCATGACCTTTCAGGCTTCACCATTTAAATGCTCCAAAGCCTCCCATTAGCTCCTCTCTGGGGACCAAGCTTTCAACAACACGCCCTTGGGGGACATTCAGAATCCAAATTATACTAACAGCCTCGAGCAATGTGTACAAGCATTCCGTTTATGCTACAAGCACAGCATTAAGCAGCATGGGCAGAGTGCATCCCACAGAGCCCAAAACACTTCTGGCTCTAAGAGCTGAGGACCTAGAATGTCCAGCTCTGTGGCAAGCTTTGGAGTCTTTAGTCTACACAGTATTTTTTTGCGTGTCTATTTTGCAAGCTCTCCTGATCGACTCAAGCAACAGTGGCCCATCTAGTTTCTAAATGTCACTGTCTTTCTGGGGCACTTAGCATTTGCTCAGCTTGTGTGGTCTCAGGCATAGACAACATGGTCTTGCTAATGCTACAGTTATCATAGCCTGGGATGTAAGATACCCAGCAAATGGTAATTGTGAAGCAATTATTTATATCATGAACTAATTATCAGATAAACAGAAGATTAACATTTTTTCCATTGTTCTTGCCGCTTTTCTGGAATTCTCAAAGGCATGTTAGAATTTTCTCATTCTTCCCTCAGTGTCTTTTAAGTATTATTTTAAATGATCCTTGTTGCTATGTTCTGTGTTTTGGATGAACAACTCAGTAATATTATCAAATTCACCAAATTTATCTTGCTAATCTGGGGCTTAGTTTAGTGAGCTGCTTAAATAATGAAATGAAAATATTTTTATGTCTGTGACTCATCTTTTGATGGAATGCCATATTTCTATTTATGAAGAAATGTCTTAGCCAGGTGGTGGCGGCACAAGCCTTTAATCCCAGCACTCCAGAGGCAGAGGCAGACAGATCTCTGTGAATCCAAGGCCAGCCTGGTCTACAAAGTTCCAGGATAGCCAGGGCTACACAAAGAAAACCTGCCTCAAAAACCCTACAAAATTTTAAAATAAAGGCATGTTTTGTTCAGAGGTTAGGATGTGATTTATTTATGTTTTTTGAGAATCTCAAGAAATTTATCTTAAATGTATTTCAGTATTTGTCTTAGACTGTTTTCCATTGCTGTAACAAAATACCAGAAGCTGGATGCTATATAAAGAAAAACGGAGTTGTAGAACTCAGTTTAGGAAACTGGAAGTCCAAAATTGGGGTGGCTTCATCTCTGTTCTTTTTATTGAGAGCCCATGATCAATCAAAGCATTTCTAAAAATACAAGGATCTCCTACAAAGTCCACTTGCCTAAAGTTTCCATCGTCTCTCAGTAGCGTCACCCTGGGGATCAAACTTTGAACACATGGTCCTTTGAGAAACAGTTAACCAGACTATAACAGCAGTTACAGATGGAGCTGCGGGGAGAGCCGTAAAAGAGCAACTGTTCCAGCTTCTGACACCTGGAAAAGGTGCAAGTGTGATCAAACTCTGCCACCTACCTGATAGGGTGTGATAACTGTGACCCTCAGTGTTAGAAGGTGGTCCTATCTCTGTCAGGGTCAAAGGGTCAGAGAACCAAGACTATAGTAAGCTCTCAGACTCAGGATGACAGTTTGGATTAAATACGGTGACAGACGTCATCACCTTTCCTACGGGTCAGTAGCTGAAAGTATAGATGTCTACCAGAAAGTCGTGGCCAGGTGGGCCAGGGATGGGAAAAAAAGCCCCGTTTGTGACAAAGTCTCTGCTGAGCTTGTGCCTGTGTGCAGGAGGTCAGCCTCACCTTCAGGATGCTACATGCTACCCGAGACCACTCCATGCCTAGACCAGGATGCCTCGGTGTTTCTGCCTTGTGCCACATCCATCTCTACACACAAGCCCGCAATTAGTCCTCTTCCAGGAATGGCTGACCCATCATGCGCACACCTGAGGTCCTTCTCCGGGAGGAACTTCCTACACCTGCAGGAAGCTGCCTTGCCTACATCACATTCGCCTCAGGTCAACCCACATCTTTTCCTGGTCAGTGATGGGACGGAGTAGCTCACTCATCCCTAAGGGCCATTCTGCATCCAGCTCCCAAAGAATCAGCCCAGGGCTCTGCTCCAGCTATGTAGCTTTGGCATTTGGTTTCTTCTGGACTTAGTGCTGTTTTCCTTGATGTCCTACAGGGGTCGCTCTGCCCCTCAGTGTTGGATGGCAGTGGCATCTCTGTCAGGGCCAAAGAGACAAAGAACAATGATGACCAGTCTGTCACTCAGCCTCAGGATGACAGTTTGTAATCTATGTAGGCAGGTGTCACCCTTCCTGTGGATCAGTGGCAGGAAGTGTAGATGTCTACCAGGAACTTCAGCGCTCAAATCTGTCTTAGTGTTGTTTCCCAGTAACCTGACCTAGGACTGCAGCTGATAGTACGGGGACATATCCCCAAGTGTCAGAATCCCACTACTCTTATTTACTACCAGAGGCTAGAGGAGTCCTCTGGGGTCAAAGTTGTAAGAATGGATGTTTCAGAATCAAGACTTAATTAAAGTAGTCAGTTCAGAGGAGGGGAGGTCTGGAAGGCTGCTGTGGTCTCAGTCCCCTTCCCCTGCTCCCTAACGGTCAATCCATATGCACCAAGAATACTGTTTGTATCTCTTTCATTGAGCAACAGATTTCAGAAGACTGTAACACTTTAAAAGTTACTAAGGGACTGGAGAGATGGCTCAGTGATTGGAAGCTTTTATTGCTCTTGCAAAGGAACCAGGCTCAGTCCCCAGCAACCACATGATGGCTCGAAATCATCTGTAACTCTGTAATTCAAGGGGAACTCCAATTCTAGGGGGTTTCTGACACCCTCTTTTAACCTCTGTGAGCACTCTATACTCTGTGAGTACACACACACACACACACACACACACACACACACACGTACATGCAAGTAGGCAAAAGTCTCATACAAATAAAATAAAATAAGTCTATTTTTAAGTTGTTAAATAATAAGACATAGAAGGAGAGGAGGAGGTTGGTGGGGATTCCATGGCTGGGTTGCAGGCACACAGTGGAAACTCACCCTCTCAGGAATGTAGGGAAAATGGGAGAAATGAGGCTGCCATTTCTTCTTATGCTCACTACTGCATTGTGCACAGCAGCCTTCCTATGATTCACTCTTTTCACCAAAAAAACAAAAAAAAAAAAAAGATTTTGATGTGTGTGGAAGGATAGCCTCAGTGGGGTGCAGATGGAATGCAATATCGTCTTTCCCCAAGTCTATTAGCTTGGAGCTAATGAAACAGCCACCATTTGGGGTCTGTCCTGGAATGTGGTTAATATAGCCAGTGAGCCTCCATTGAAGAAGACTGATTTTCCCATTGCCAGCAGACGTCAATCGCAAACCTCCCCGTGTTGGGACCCCATCTGGCTTGAAGATGTGCAGGTCTTGTGCATGTTGCCAGTCTCTGTGAGTTCATATGTGCATCAGTCCTCTTATACCAGGAAGATACTGTTTCCTGGGAGCCATCCACATCTTTATCTCTTACAAACTTCCTACCTCTTCTTCCACATAGATCTCTGAGCCTTTGAAGGGACAGACTTGGTGAAGATATCCCATTTTGGTCTGCGTGCTTTCACTGTCTGCACATTGTTCCGCTTCTAGTCTCTGTGTTAGTTCCCGTCTACGGCAAGAGGAAGCTTCTCTGACGAGGGCTGAGTAATGCACTAATCTGGGGTTCTACAGTATGTCATTAGAAGTCATTTTATTGTTATGATCCTTTAGCAGAATAATTGTAATAGACTTTTGTTGTATAAGTTTATTTTTCATTATGTATAAAATAATTGTTTTATGTACTGTTGGGTGAAGGGGCTGCCTAAGTCTTGGTGTTTTGCATTGTTTGAGGTGTTAAATTCATGTGGGGAATGTTTGATTGCTAGTGATCTGCACCTGAAGAGTTCTGAATCAATAAAAACACCTGAGTTCAGATGCTGGGGTTTCACTGTGGTGTATGGCGTTGGCCAGGATGGCGGTTTCCTCTGCTGAGGTCTGGAAGGGCTTGCACCTATGGAAAATGCCTCCGTGTCTTCTTTTCTGAGGATACCGTAGGTGTATTGCTACAAGTGGTGCCTGCAACATGGGGCCTGAAGTCGTACTCATCCAATGTGGAGACAAGGAAGAATAAGAAAGAAACTGCAGACCTCACAGAGTCCAGTAAAGTATGCTCAGAACAATTCCCATAGGGCAAAGATTAAGGTATTAATAAAAGATATATATACAAAAAAAGTAGAAGTTTCCTGAATGAAGAGGAGAGTGAGAAAAGAAAGCTCTGTAAAAGTGCTGTAAATGAGAAAGAAGCTCCGAGGTGAGAGCTGTGTTTCAGACAAACGTTTGGAGTGAATTTTCATGATGAAAACAGAGAATTCAGCTGGGAACAGGGAAGAAGCAAGGTTTTGACCACTTTTCCTGATGAAGGAGCCAACACTTCCTCCAGCCGCTGGCCAAAGTCAGGGCACAGGAAATGGAACCCAGAGTGTAGTATTCTATAAATTGAGTTTGTTGACAGCATTTTGTGTGTGTAAAGCCCAAGCAGGTCTTGTGATTGAGGTCTGTGAAGAAGGGTGCATGTTTCCCAATAGCAGTGGTGAGAAACTGTCAGAATGTTTCAACTGGAGATTCTTCCCACTGGCCCTGGACTCCCTATTGTTGTGGAAGCCCTGGCTTAGAGCCAAAAAGCCACTTAGTTAAACTGACCAGATTTTTTTTTCTGCAAAGCTGACTAAGAGAAAGACAAGCAGTCCAGGTACTGGTGATGGGGATGAGAACTCCATCTCAGGAGGGGACCCTTGCTGTGGACAAAGTGACCAGTTATTTTTCCAGCAAACCAGACTCTATCTTAAAATCTGGAGAGTGTTTCCTCAGGGTCAGCACACAGAAGCTGTCTTCCAGAAATGGCTGAGGATGTAACTCATGCACGTAGCTGAACTTAGTACTGTAAGAGTCATCCAGGTGGTGCTGGTTTTGAAGGCATGAAGGAGTTATGGAAAGTAGCCAAGGCTTGCCATTATGAGAGGCCAGAAGAAGCCATTGGTAAAAGTATAGCCTCGGTAGCAGTTAAAGGCCCAGATTGAAGGGGTCATGCAGATTAAGTTGAGGCTTGGCATCATGAAAAGAGTCCAGGAGAGGGTATTGGTGAAAGTGCAGCCCAGTTGCATCAAGGGATCCCAGCGCTTTGGAGATGCCAGAACCATGGCATGACCACCAAGAACAGTAACAGCAGTGGAGTGGAGCCAGCCAGGGCCTGGAGAACAAGCTGTGTGTTCTGCAGAGGTCAGAGACAGAGAAATTATTCAAGCCCTTTGGAGAAGCCCGGAAGATCATGAGTGAATTCCAGATAATTCCAGATAATGTTTTTCTGCTGTCCAAAGACATTGTGAAAAGCTTGATAGATGTTTGGTTTTATTTGGTCCTGGGCATAAGCAACCCTCATGATTGTTCCTCTTGGAAATAGTTTTGCTGGTAGTGTTAAATTCAGTTGTAGAGATAAAGGATTTTTTTTGTCTTACACAGAAAAAGGGAAATGTTATAGAAGTTTATTTTTAATTATATATAAAATAATTGTTTTATCCACTGTTAGGAGAGGGGGCTACCATAGGTCTTGGTGTTTTGTATTGTTTGCAGATGTTGGATTCATGTGGGGGTGTTTGATTGCTTATGATTTGCACCTGACGAGTTCTGAATCAATAAAAACACCTGAGCTCAGAGGCTGGAGTTCCACTGTCACAGGATGGTGATTCCTTCTACTGAGGTCTGGCAGGGATTGCACCAATGAAGACGCCTCCTTGTCGTGCATGCTGAGATACCACAGCAGCAGACAACTACAGGCTTTCCCCTATTTCTGTGACTTATCTAGTCTCAGGTTCCTGACCACATCATCAGTGTCAGGTATGGGTTTCTACTCATGAAGAGAGCCTTCAATCCAATCAGAAAGTGGTTTAAAAAGCCCAGTTCCTGAATGGAATCTGTGAAATGACAATAGTTTTGGATTTTTTTGTTTTGTTTTGTTTTTTAATCTTCAGTTTAGAAAATTTGTTATCAATAAACAAAATTCTGTTCAAAACTCAAGATAAAATTTATTTGTGAATGCTCTATTTCTACTTTGATCGACTTAGTCCCTTTGTTGGTTTTTGAATTGTGTCTTCCTTGGCATCTAGGTGGTTGGGGATCCATGTGGAGTGTGGCGTTTCTGCTGGCCCCCTTGTTTGGGAAATTATCTTGAATTGCATCTGTTGCTTGTCCTTGTATATCTGCACCATTTCCTCACGTTCCTATGAGTTGACATACATTCTGATAATTCCAGATTTTAGGCACATTCTCGTCAAAATCAATTGCTGATTGTTTAACATAAAGAAGAAATAATAGGTTTTGTCAAAACCTGTTATTTGACAACATACACTCAGAAGTATGAATAGAGATAAATTTTCTTATCAGAATTAAGGGCATCGTGTATGGGAGTGCAACAGCTAACATTGCACTTAATGGTAAGGGCTGAACACTTTCCTTCTAACTTCAGAAATAAGATGAAGATTTTCATTGTTTGGAGCTGAGTTTTATCCTTCCAAAATTTACATTTTGAAGCCTTTTTTTTTTAACATTTTTAACGTTTTTTAACATTAAACAAAATTAAGTCATTTGACTGGATACTTAATCCAGCCTCACTGGTACCCTTATAAGAGGAGGAAATTTCTTGTCAAGCACAGACACCAGGGTTGTGCCCACTCAGGATACTCGAAATATGAAGGCGGTCAGGCATAGCCCAGCCAGGAGAGAGGCCTTCAGTGAAGCTGCTCTGTGTACAGCTTGATCATGGGTTCTATTTTCCAAAGCTGCAAGAAAATAAATTTGTTGTTTAGCCATCAGTCTATCTGGGGATGGTTCATCTGGTAAGTGTCAGCTGCTCAAGTGTGGGGACCTGAGTTTGGAATCCTAGTACCCATGGAAAAAGTCAATGGTGGTAGCCTGACCCTGTAAGGCTGGTGTTGGGAGATGTGGAGACAGGTGGATCCCTGGAGCTCATTGACTACTCAGCTTAGCTAAACCAAGGAGCTCCGGGTTCAGTGAGTGGCCTTATTTCAAGTAAAAAAGACTAGGAGAGTGATCTAGGAAAGACTGCAGCATCATCTTGGGTTTCTACACACATCTGTACCTTCATGCACCTGTGCACACACCCACACTAACGAGTATACACATGTTGAGAACCCATCAAGGGATGAAAATAAGGTAGCTCCCTGTTGGTTAGTTTGACCAGGAACCAGTCCAAATTTGAATTCTCCACTTCTCTTGATCTTACGTCTGTCCCTAAGGAAGGGTTTTGCTCTATATTATTGAACAGCACAGAAAATATGGCATGGGAAAGGAATGGGGGCTTCAGTATAGAAATCTCTAAGAGAAGTTTACAAGGAAAAAAGCCACTTCCCTGATTCCTGTATAACAAACAAATCCTTAAGTGGGTGTTATCAAGGTACATCCACATGTTGCCTCCAGCATTGATGAGATGTTTATTGTTTAAGTTTGCTTTCAATCTATTGGATGCTTTTTATCAAATGATTACCACAACACTCACGTGCACATAGACATTATTCTGGTTCAGCATCCAGGAAGAGAGAATAACTTAAGATTAAAGTCATGTGTTTAGCTTAGGTTGTAGCAGATTGAGTACATAGTTTAAATGATCTCAAGGTATATTATTGACTTGGTGTCAAGAATGAATAGAGGCACACACCTGAGGCCCAGCACTTGGGAAGCAAAGGCAGGAGGGTCAGGAGGTCAGACTGGTCTATATAAGGAAGCTCTGTCTCAAAACACAAACAAACAGAGAATTCATGTTCTGGACATCAGTGGATTTTGCACCACTATCTAATGAAGAGATTACTGGGTGACTTACACATTTGATTGACTGTCAGCAGAAGACTGCCAGTGTAGACTTTAAAGCACAGAGATGGGACAGACTGAAGGATATGCATCATACTTCTGCGATTCTAAGTGAGCTCTTCAGCTTTGATGTACACTACCTTTAAAAAAAGGGAAAATGGCCCTAGACATCAGAACTGATACTATCACTACAGGATCCCTGGATAGGATGACTTTGTCACTTTAGGGGACAGGGCCACTTCCTTAGTTTCAGTGTGGCAGGTGCTACCACCGAAAGCTTTGAGGATGCTGCTGTAGCTTAGTACTTGGGGGCTGAATTCAAAGCCTCTGGGTAAAACACTACCCCGACCCCACTCCATGGTCTGAAGGATAGGGTATTGATTGAGTCAGAGATGATCGTCCATCCCCCAGCTCTACTGGAATCATCCACACCAAGTTCTAAGCTTATTGCAAATACATGACTTCTTACTTTTTATTCCTTTTAGCGGGGAATTTGTATTTTGTTATTTGTATTTGTGTTGTGTTTGTATTTGTATTTGTTATCCTACTGTTGCATTCTGGGAGGAGATAACTAGTTTCAAAGATGTACCTGGGGCTCAATTTTACCTCACTCTGAATTGGATGCTGGGCTTCACTCATATCTGTCAGGGTATATTTAGTTGAAATTGGAGACTGAGTAGACTTTATGCTAACATGGGTAAAAACCTTGGGCTAGGATGAACGTGCACCATGAGGAGGATGGAGGCTTCGAGCAGCCAGAGTACAGAACGTAAGGGGCTGAATTATGTCACTCATGTTAGTCACCTTTCTATCACGGTGACAAATACCTGGGATAACCACCTTATAAAGACAGAAGGTTCACCTTGGCTCATTGTTTAGAGAGTGCCATTTTATGATCAGTTGGCCAAGCTGCTTTGGGGCCTGTGAGAAGGCAGTTCATCATGTCCGGGTGTGTGGCACAGCAAAAGCTCTCATCTGTTGTCCAGAATGTCAAAGTATAGACCAATAAAACAAAACTTTATTCTTAGAAAATACACAAGTAGCCAAGAAGTGCGTAACATATAGTTAACCTCCTTAGGCTTTAGGGAAATGCAAATCAAGGCTACAATGGGACAGACACCACTTGATACTCAATAGGTTAACAATACTAAAAGTAAAGTCTGGAGAAGAAACCAATAGGTGTTGACAGAGATAGGAAGAAACTAGAATCTCATACATGGCTGGTAAGAACGTGGAGTGCACACTTGCTAGGAAACTTTTGCTGGTTCCTCAAGAACTATACATACAATTTTCATATAATCCTACAATTTTTCTTCTAAGAGACTTACATAAAATAAAATCAAGCTGATACCCAAATCTATGGACCAAGAATATTACACCCAGATAGCAAAAAAATAAGGTAAGACAGAGACTTCTCCAGATAACCAAAAGTTGCATAGACCTGCCCTTCATGAAATGCTAAAGTTGACTCTTCTCAAAGAATGTAAAGATGGTGACCTATATTCCTTGAAAATATTGGAAACTGCAAAAGTCACAGAAATAGATAGGTAAATACCCAAATTGAGAATAATTGTAATGCTGTCATGATGGTATGTAAATCAAACACAATTCCTGTTAATATATATAGTTAAAATACAAAATATTAAAAGTAAGTATAACCCAACCATCTGTCCAAACCATGAGGTGTAGAGAGCTAGGCGATTCCACTTAGTGTCTCTTTCTGTTTTCTTGTAGCCCATTGACTGTCTACTTGATATTTTTGCATTCTCTGCTAAGAATCTTCAATCTCCATTTCTTTGGTGTCGGCCACCGGAGTTTTGTTTTCTCCTTTGTTGTTAGTTTGTTTTTTCTTGATTATTTGTGTTCTTTGAAGCTTTTTACTTTAACACTTCTGGAAATCATCACCTCCCCCAGCCTTCAGTGACAGGTTTCAAGGAAAACGAAAAACACAAACCAAAACCAAAAAAGAAACACTATGGGGAATGAGCTGATTCTACATTCCAAGTCTTGTAAACCTTTGCTGTGGGAGGACCTGCACTCCCCTTGTTACTTCTTTAGATTTGTGTACTGTCTCTGTCCTTCAGCCAGGTTTGGTACTGAGCGCCTCTCATGCACTGTCATAGGGCAAAGCTCTACTCAGGGTTTCATACCTTATCCCTAACCAGTAGAGACGAGTCGCTGAGATATGCACCTGCTTCTGAGGTCTGCATGCTTTCTATAGGAGCTGGTGCAGGCTGTGCATGAGGAAGTTCAAGGAGCTGTCCGCAGAAGGGAGAGTAGGCAACACAGGGGAGGCACCAGCTGGTTGTGCGCATGCTCGGTGAGTCCCATTGTAGGCTTTACTGCTATGTCTCTTAACAGAGGCTGGTTATTAGGGTCTGGGGTATTGGCAATGGAGAACCTCAGGTTAGCTGAAGGGCACTTCTTTCTCCTCTCTCTGATCTTACTTATTTCTTGTTGTTTCCATTGGCTTGAGTTCCTTCAGCGTTCTTGATGAGGTGAGAGAGGAAAGTGAGCTGTCTGGGCTAGAACCCTGAGGACTGAGGAAACTGGGCACGCACACTGTTCTCAGTTTTTCCAGAGGGAGAAGGCTCTGGTAACCGTGGGGGAGTCGCAGGCAATAAGTAGAGCGAAGCTAACCCTCTTACCCTTTTCATTGTGCTCACTTCTGATTCCTTTCTTCCACCGGGAAGGTGAGAATCTGTGGAGCTGGGGTATTACCAAGCGTGGCTGCCAGAATGATGTTTCCGTGGAAGATCACAGGACCTAATAGGTTGCCGTCTTCTCCCCATCTTCCCCCATCTTTCCTACTATCGTCTGTTGGTTTGTTGCCTCGACAGGGCATGTGTGTAGGTGATAGAAATAAGTTGGTTTGTTTTTTGAGCAATGTTATTCCACCTGCTTTTTAAACGTTTCCCACAAGGAATCTAAGGTTCTGTTTGTTCTGATTTAGCAGAAGTTTGTAGTGTACCTTAGTGACCATAAGGACACATCAGCCTCATTCACCTTTGAGACTATTCCTCAAGACTGACAGAAGCGATATAATTTTATTCTTAAATATGTATTTAAAATGTTTATTGAAACCTCAAAACATCCTTTCTTGTATATACTGAAATGTGGTCTTTGAAAATTTAGGCTTCTCCTGGTGTTTTATTTGAAATTTCATTGAATTTATAAACCAAATTTAAGGCAAATTTGTATCTTTATCACACACTCTCTTTTGTCAGTGTAATTTATCTCTTTATTCATTCATATCATTTTACACTTCCATAAAAGCCTTATACACTCTTTGTTATGGATAGTTATTAAATATTTTTATTAGCTAAGGTTCAATAAAAGATTAGCTTTGAAATTGGAGTTATCAGAGCTTTGTAAAATGTCATAGGCTGCTTTCTTCTTTTACTTTCTTAAACTACTTCTCTAAGGAGGGGTTCTGGGTCCTCTCTACACTAACCTAGTGTTTTTCTACACAGTTTTCTGATCTTGCACTTGTTTCTAATCTACTGTAACATGCCTTAATATAAACAGGAAATCAAGATTTCCTTTGTAGTGAATTTTAATGTGCAAAGCCAATTATATATTATTGTAAATGAAAGAAGATGCCTTTGGTCTGTAGGCTTTAATTAAAATGAAAATTACATTGCCTCGCCTTTCAGCCATTCTTGCTGCTTCCGTATGGGTGGCATGTGAGCACTTCCTCACACTCTGCTGCTTCCTCCCCAGGACACACAGGGCGGTTGCTACTGTCCCTGTGCATCACCAGCCTCTCCTTCCTGCTGCTGCACATCATTTTCCACATCACATTGGCCAGCCTGGAAGCTCAACACCGCATCGCACCTGCTTACAACTGTGAGTACCAGCCTTGTGCTTTCCCTTAGGTGTGTGTGTAATGATGCTACCCATCATCATACACACGCAGGAGTCTGTGACATGATTGCACTGTGGAATTCATTGTAAATTTTGGTCATTCGGCAATCTAGTATAGAATAATATGTGGGGGGTGAGAGAGAATATGCCTGAGCGTGTCTATATGTATCATTTGCCATGGAAAATGAGGTTCTGAGTCAAACAGTGGATCCCCAACTTAGATATTGGGATCTTATGTGGCTGTAAAACATAACTATTGGTCTTATTCTAAAGACCAGGATTTGCATAGATCCCTCGGAACTCAGCTGTTGGACAAGTACACCCAATCTGTGAGAAGAACACAGAAGGTTAGCAATATTGCCTGGATTACAACAAGCATGTTATATCTTTGGGAAATAACCTGATGCACACAATTTATTTTCCAACTTGGAGTTCTTCACTTGATATTTGTGAGAAAGCAAATGCCTTACTCGGAATGTGAACTTACAATCTGCGGAAGTCAACATATTCACTCTTTGTTCAGCTCTTATCTTCTGAACATAAATAACACTTCAGTTTCAGTAGAATTTGTATTTGTCTCTTAAAAAAAGTAAGCATTTCAAGTAGATGGAATCCAATCCGTGTGTTTTCAGTTAAAACTAAAGAGACTCTGCGATATTTGAAATGGACTATAATAACAGTTTTGACTTGTCAGTTTGTCTTTGAGGAACCCATTTGTGGCTTTGAAATTTCCTGAATTTCATGAGCACAAGTATAAGGGTTAGGAAGTAGACATGCCTTCGCTGTAAAATAAGATCAGAATTCTTCATACATCAAAGGGCATTAACTTAAATACAGCGAGGGACTCTGTGACGGATTTTACAGTCATAAATTATTCATTAGCCTTCCCCTTACTGTGTTTAGACATGCGCAGAACTAAGATTTATTAGGTTTAAAATTCCTTTACTAGCAATTCCTGCCCAAATTGTATTTTTATTTTAAATCTATATTTCAAGATAGGGCTGATTTTCTTTAAACTAGGATGCAGTGTATACTCCATAAAATCTACCAAACTTAAATATGCAATTCAGTTGCTTTTTTAGCATATTAAAAAATTCAGGCAATTTTTCAGAACGCTAGTTTCAAACACAGTCCTTATCCGTAAAGAAATCCCATACCTACAGAGTAGTGTCCCCAATATCCTTTTGCAAATGGTTTCATATTGCTGAGAGATGTAAAAGATCCACCAGATGTGTCAGCTTAGGAGCTAGAACTTACTGTCTCTTTGGACGCTGCCTGGATATTTCTGTATTTGTCTCCAGTGAAGCTTTCCTGCAAGTCTACAAAGATACAAAATGCAACAAGAAATGACAATGTAACTTTGTTTTCTGTACACTTACAGATGTGTTTACTCTGTGAATATTCTCTCATGAAATGTAGGTAGATCACACACACACACACACACACACACACACACACACACACACACACACACACACACATGTTCTTGCTTTGGCTCTTCTTTCCTAGAAAAGGATGTCTCAAAGGGACTGAAATGGCATCTAGACATGCCCGTATTTCCCAGGGTTTTGGAGAAGAGAACTCCTTGCTTCTATGAGGGCTGGCCCCTTCCCCTCATCTTTCTGTTTCTTGACCACCCAGTCTTGTGGGTTAGAGCTGCCTCTCACATCATTTCTAGATATTTGGCTTCTCAACACTAGTCTATTCCCATGACCCTGGTAAAGGCATTTGTTATTAGTGTGTAAGCCACACGGCAGTGTAACCTGCACATCTGAGTCTAATGAGATCCTCCCTTTCCTTTCCTTCATGTTCCCGGAAGGAACTCTCCTTTGCATGAATCAGTGAGTGGAAGACATAATAGCAAACTTTAGTTTCATGAAACTAAATTCCTGCTCTAAGCTTATTTGGATCAAAGTCAAGGTTCCATCCCGAAGTTCCAGTGTCTTTGATGAAGTAGCCAGTAGAAAAGGACTAGGTTTTAAAAACTCAAATTATTTCCTTTTAGCCATAGGTACCTTGAAGGTGAATTTATAGACATCATAAATTTCTTCTGAAAAATCTTGCTGCTTCCTGGGCCAGTGCTGGCTTCTCAGGTGCTGCAGTTTTTGTTGGTTCAGTTTCCTGTGTAACATTAATATTAATACATTCTTGAAAGGGGATGAAAGAGGAACACAGACTTCAGAGCTTTGCAGCTCGTTTAGTGTCCAGGAGCAGCACAAATAAGGTTAAAGCCTAAAGAATGTTTAATGGTCAAATTAAACAGAAACTCCTGAGAGTACTGTGAGTCTGGGTACAGGGACACTGGCTTTTTATTTGGAGTTGGCTTTCCATTGCTTGTCTAGCAGATGGAGCGATGAATTCACCATCAGGGCTGCAAACATAAAGCCTGTTATTTTCATATTGCAAAAACAGTCTAGCCTTTGATTTAAATATCAAAATTTTAAATAAAAAGACAAACGCCCTTTTAATCATCAGTGTTATACATGGTAAACACTTTCCCTGTCTTCATGACATTGGTAAATGAGAAGAAAATGTCTTCAAGTAGTGTTCAAATCCAAGACCACCAAGTGCTCACTTCTCAGTTTAAATTCTGTTTTCTTAATGGCGTGTTTCTCTATTCAAAATTCATACTCTCACCCCATTATGGTAAAAGCTCTCTACTTCTCTCTGGAATCCAAGACACATGTTTGGGGGACAACAGTAGCATTTATAAATATTGAGGCCTTCAAAGCCCTTCTTCCCCTGGAGTCCTGTGAATATTAACTGAAAGCAGTAAAGAGTTTTTTTTTCTTCAAACCACCACTATTTAGTTTTTTACTGGTTGGCCAATTTCTTAAAGGTGCCATTGTGCAGAATTGAAACACAATATTCTCTCTACCTCCTTCCCTCCTCCCTCTGTCTCTTTCCCTCCATCCCTCCCTTTCTCCCCCTCTCTCCCTTCCTCTCTCTCTCTCTCCCTCCTTCCATCCCTACAACCCCCCCTCTCCAAACAGTTTTCATATCGGTAAGTGAGGACTCAGTAGGGCAGGGGAGACATTTGTAAACATCTGTAAATTTCCCCCAAACGTGTTGTACCACTAACTAAAATATTTTCATTCTGTCAGAACCATGCTACTTAAATAAATGTGAATCTGGTTTCGATTATGTCACTGCAGATTACACAGAAGCGCTGTGTCTGACTGTGGTAGATATGTAGCCATGCCAGTGAAATTTCCAAGCCAGGCCAGTCTGGATTCCTGTGCTGTACAAAAGCAAAAGCATGCTCTTGATTAAAAGAAACTTTCTTAGTGCAAAACTATGCAAGAGAAACTTCTGATGATAATAGCTACCTACCTTCTAGCCTGAGACCCTACAGACCATTGTCTTTTGGTTCCAGTGGCTATTTTTTTCTCACTAAGGAGAGGATTTGCTCTTCTTCAGTGAGGGCATTCCGTGCAATCCCTGCCTCACTATCAAACCAGATCTTGAGGACTAGCAGGGCTGTATATCTGGACAGCTGTGGTCTTTGCAGGCATATGTGCTGACTGAAGCAGTGAGTGGAAGCTTTCACACCAGGCTCCACCTAGGCAGGGAAGCTGTCAAATCATTTCACACAGAGTGGCAGGTTCAGTTAGCTGGCCAAGCTGTGCCCTGTAGGGCTGTTTATTCTACTTTCTTCTCCAGGGATGTCTTTTTATTGTATAAACACAGAGCCAAACGTGCAGGAATCACTGAGACAGGGATTGTAATGATGAAGAAATACTCTCTGTGAGGATAGGAGAGCTGTGGGAAGCCAATGTACATCTGAGCTGCATGCCCAGCTCCAGTATCTACACACACACACACACACACACACACACACACACACACACACACACACGGCAAAACTCAGTTGCACACCCAGCTCCCCTCAAACACATCACACATCTGAGCTGCATACTCAGATCTAGAACTTCCTGCCAACCCTGTGCTGAGGCTTAAATCCAGGGCCTCACACATGCTAGGCAAGTGCTCACCACTGACTGTACTCCTGAGCTGGAATCTTGGTTGCTGATATGTTGGAGTCTTTACTCCTCCTCTCTTTGGAACTCCCTACTTTCCAGGTGTTTGGGACAGCTTCCTGACAAGCCTCCAGTTAGACTTCTGATATTTCTAATCTCAAAGGACTTAAGTGTCTGGAGTTTACCTCACAGTTCTCTCTTGTTCGTGTATTTGTCTTTACAATTAAGCAACTATTTTCTTTGGGTCTTTTAATGGCAGCATTCATAGTTAGGACTGTTGATACCTAATGTTTAAAAACCTCAGATAAGCTGTGAATTGAGGGATACCTAAGGTCTATTTTTTCTGTCCAAAAGGAACATACTACTTGGTCCATGGGGCAAGCAGCAGAGAAAGGCCTTAACAGTGTTTCCTTCTCATGTTCTCCCATCCCACAAACATGCCCAGCACTGAGACCCAACTGATGAAGCACCTATTTATGGTAGTAAGATTGTTGGGTTGATGTGCGTAAGGGGCATGATCCCATCCTGCTGACAGTGATGTCATCTCATCCTGATGGTTGTGGTATTGAAGACAGAGGAACTCTGTATCTATATGTGGCTCCCTCCTCATGCCAGTCTTCACTGTCTTGTCAACTAATGATGTAGCTACAAACTTCATCTGGGCTTTTCTGATCATTAAGCATATCAGCTGTACCTGGGGTCCTGTCCTGGAAAAAGTATATTGCCAAAGGAAATTTAATTTTTTTGTATGTGTGAATAATGTGGATGAAAGAGTTAATGTTAGTGCAATGGGACGGGGTGGGGGTGTTACAGGAAAAGTCACTCACTGTGTCACTGTGCTTGTTGTGAAATCATTTTCTGCTGGCCGCTCTTATTAGGAGATCTGCTGGAGACTTGAGGAACTAGCATCTTGGAGAACCTTGTTCTTCCATCCTGTCCTTCTCGCCCCTCCCCTTCCCCTGTCCCATTCACTCCTTGAGTCAGATGTCACAGGCATCCCCCGTCTCTTCCTTATGAGACTCGCAGGTATGCACCCCCAAAACAATCTAAAAAAATTTACCAACTTGCAATAAAACTGTGTCTCTTCCTCTGATCATCCATGTAAGGGTCAGCACAGTGTTCCAGCTTCCTCTTATCTGCATCTGTCTAGGAGAATGTAGACATTTATGTACCTATCAAACACATATGAAATAACAGGTGTGCTGGGAGTGATGGTCCCTTCAGCTCCTGTGACGGCAAATTGATTTCCATCCATGCACTCATTCAGGGCTCTCTGCATGTCACTGCACAGTTCTCTGTGACAGTCCTTGACTCTGTTTCTTGTTAATTCTGCTGCACTTGTGGTTGCACCTCCTCTGCGCTGTGTCGTGGGGATGGAGATAACAGAGCAGACCACTCTGGTTGAAAGGTGATGTCAAGAATGTATATTTTGGAAGGCATCTATGCTAACCACTAGCAGAGGATCATCAGCACAGAGACCCATAACTAACCACGTTACAGAGAATAAGAGACCTCAGAATGTTCATCCCTAAAGGGAGCATACATACCATACTTCCTCCTTTCAAGGCTCAGAGATTGTTGTGGAAGAGGGGGCAGAAAGTGTGAAACAAGCAGAGGTGGTAGACGACCATAAGAAATCAGTGTGTGCTCGAGAACTGTGCAAGCCCAAGTCAGACCAAATCCCAGAATGGACAGAGGAACTGGGCAGGAAATTCCTCCTGTAGCCAAGGAGCTGTTGGCATTGGATAGCTGCTACAAAATGAAGATCATTTTTATCTGAGTGTAGCTCCTGATAAATCAGCCACACTGCAGGTGAAAGTCACATACCCAAGAATATTTGGGCCTTGATGAGAAGAAAAAACAAAGAAAGGGAAAAAAATCAATGGCTGGAAAGGAAGGGAGATGGATCTGGGAAGTGCTGGGGGAGAGAGGGTATGTATGATCAAATCACATTGTACAAAATTCTCAAAGAACTAATAAAAAAAATGTAATAAATTTACTGAAGTTTTTGATGTACACTCATATATTCTCTCTCTCTTTCTAAAACAGTGTGTATCTTTAGTAACACTGTGTCCCATTCCCTGAGTTGGAGCCTATGCATGACACTGCTAGAGTGGCCAATAATCACAAGGTAGATAGGCTATGAACCGAGAGGGGAACCTACTACTATCATTCCACTAAAGGAACACAGCAGTAAAATACCCCTAGGTATGTATTTCTGTACCCGTAGATCAGTGCCTCACTCAGCTCTTATCAGAGAAGCTTCTTGCAGTAGACGTAGTTAACAGAGGGATCGATAACTGGATGTTGTGCAGAGCGAGAGACTAAGGAGCACTCAGCCCTACATGGGATGTCAGCATCAAAACCCTCCCCTCAGGGCTCAGGGCTCTGTGCAGAAGAGGTGGCAGAGGACTCCAAAGGAGCAGTGTCTTCCAGACACAAAACTGAGACACATGTGAAGGCACAGAGACTGACAGCACCCACATGATCTGTACAGGTTCAAACCACTCAGAAGCCCAGCCCTGAGAAGGGGAAGTGGACACAAAGCCCTAACCAGTTGAAGAATGCCTGCTGGGAAAGGGAAAGTCAGTTTTCTCCAACAGAGTGTCACTGGGTATGTCACCCACACTCCAAGGCAGGCCCCATGCCTGTGAGTAGTTGATAACAAAACAGACTCCATGTTTTTTTGTGTGACTTTTTCTTCTGTTTTCATAGGTTTTGTCTAGTTTTATTTTATTTTTTTAGTTTGTTTATTTTAATTTTATTTTTTTGCTGTTATTTTCTGGATTTTGTTTTGTTTTCAAGAGAGAGAAGATCAAAATATATTGTATGAAAAAAATTTTAACAAAAATCAACAGAAAAAAATACCTTAAATTATATACATTCCAAATGTGAGAAGTCTCACAGTCCTTAAAATGATAATGTTGATGATGATGATGATAAATCCACTGGAGTTTCTCTTTTTTCTCTCTCTTTCTCCTTCTCTCTTTCCCTCTCTTCTCTCTCTCTCTCTCTCTCTCTCTCTCTCTCTCTCTTACACACACACACACACACAAAAGTGTATCTTTAGTAACCCTATGTCCTCTTTCCAGAACTTTCTATCCTTCTCCATTGACCTACCAACTTGGAAATCCCCACTCCACCCTCTCTGAGGCCGTTGCATTGAGTGTGACACGAATGCCCGAGTCCATTAGAACCCTCTCATGCTTTCATCTGTCTTAAAGCTTGCCATTCAACATGCCTTCAGCATAGAGGAGTATATCACCAGCATGTCACCCCAACATTTCTTGCTCTTTCCCTATTATAGAATTCTAGAGAAAGAGGCGAAGGGTGGCAGTGTGGGAGGAAAAGGAACCAGCACTTCCGTGCCAAGTCACCCGTCACTCCTGTATGAGTATTGTCTAGTGTAATCTTTTGTATGTGTCTTCAAAGGATTAAATTAGATGATGCAGGTGGTGGCGTGTTACTACCCTATTGCTGATGGAGAGAGCCCAGAGGCGGAGGTATGTTGGTCCACTCCGTTAGGAAGAGTCGGCATCCTAGTTCCGGTCTCTGGAGTCCACAGTGCATACTCTCTCTAATATACTCTGCAGCCTCCTTAGCTTCCTGGCCAAATTCTTATGGAGAAGTTGAGTTTTGGTTACTTATAGTTTGAAGAATAAGATTAGAATGAAAAAACACCGGAGGTTGTGCTAGGTGAAAAGACAGGTAAGCTTATGTACTAACTCTAGTTAGAGTGTTAATGGTCAGGAGTGACTGCCTCTGCTTTATTTGGCAGATGATATTGGCCACTGAGACTTTCATTGCCCCCTCAGAGTTATAAGGACGCTTTTGTCTGCAGTCTGATGAGATGAGCCACATTTACATCCCCACTTGACCACACTTTCCATAATGCCTCTTTAGTGGGTCTGGCCATAGCCCTGTATCAATGTGCATAGAGCCAGGATCTTGTGGTCTTTACTTGGTTTGGCTCTGTAGGTTTGAAGCCTGAGAAAATCAGAAAGGTTATTCCCGAATATGCAAAGTATTCAGCCAACAAGAACAGGCGGGTGCTTCTTGTGAGAAATCTCTTGAAGCATGAATCCTTAAGCCCCTGGATCCTGAGGCTGTTTCCAAAATATACATAGCACCATTCATCCCTTACCCAGCAGTCTCGAAGGTATTTGAGACAGCTGTGGTATCAGATCATTCTAAAGTTCCTCACTGTTCACTGCTCAGCCTGTCCAATGCCCTTTGTGGCCGAGAATGTCTTGTGGGTTAGTTGGGTCCTGACTGATAACACTATGGGAGGATTGCAGCTTCTTTTTTTTTCTGATACTTCTTATGGTTTGGATATGAGAGGTACCCCACAGAATCCTGTTTTAGGGACCTGATAATATCCTGCAGGCTCTGATCTAATCAATAGATCAGTCTCTTGATGGATTCACAACACAACAGTACCACTAGGAGGTGGGAAGAGATACTCAGGGCTTGCTCTGGAAAGATATGTCTTGTCCTCTCTCCCCTTACCTTTCTTTCTTTCTGCTCTCTGGCTACTGTTAAGTAGGCAGCTTTGTTTATCTGTGCCCTTCTGGCATGATGTTCTGCCTTACCATGGCCTAGAAGCAAAGGTTCCAACTAACTGTGGACCAAAGCCTCTGAGACTGAGTGAATTAAATCATCCTTCCCTTTCAGCTCCTGGGACATAGCCTGTCTCTCCCATTACAAAACCTGTCATGTGTTAAATAATAAGGATTTTTAAAAATGAAAACTTCACACCTACGTCCTGATGGAACCTATCTCTAAGTCTCTGAAGTCCTAACTTGGATTTGGGTTTGGGTTCTGCCTGGATACCAGCTCCCTCTCCTCGAGTGTCATATCACTCACCCTGGAGCTGGGTGACACTGAAGAGTGCCAACACAGAGTTGAGGCTCCAGTAGACCTCTGGTCCATTGTCCTTACTCTGTCTCATGTTCCCTCTGTGCCCCCCATTTGTACGTGCACACACACATGCATGTGTTTGTTAAATATCTCTTCAGTTCTATGCTTTGCTCTAAACCAGCATGACAATACTGTCTATGTGTGATGACTTACTGTGCTACAAATGTGTTTTATTTGTGGTTCAGTCTCAGAGTCTGGTATCTTCTTCATCGTTTTTCCCATTTTTTCATTTTCTCGTTCTCAGTTCTCATGTAGCAGGAGGAGATCTGAGTTGTCACTAGATGCTTTTACAGAAAGACATAGATGGATAGCGGGGTGTGAGGTGGCCAAGGGGTCCTGCCTCACACAGCTGCACGCATGGAGACCAAGGGCTCCTTGAGAATCCGTGTTTCTGTGCCTCTCTCCATTTGTGGCTGTCTTATCCAGGCTCCCACTACCAAGTTCAGCATGCTTCAGCCTGTCGTTTCATACCTCCGTTCCCATCTGTGTTTTGTTCCTGGGTCCACCCTTCATGTTGTGTGGCCATTTACTTCTCCAGGACACCGTCACAATCCCGCAGGCAGGTAAGTGCAGACGCCGCTGGGGTCCCCGGACAATCTGAGTACCAGTCACTGCACATGCCCTGTCTGAGCACCGACTTCCTGTATTTTCCCACGATTGAAGGCCTAAACGCTCATGTTTTAGTAATTTTTGACACATTTTTTGAGCTCCTACAGTGTCTGTCACCTAATGTTATATCAATCATTGTAGAAGAGTGAATCAACAAATTTAAATCAACCAAACGGGAAATGAACTTTTGAAAAGATGAGCTTTGGATGCTCTCTTAAGAAACTGGCTGGGATTGAACCTGTGACCTTGTTCACACAATGGACATTTATACCTCTAAGCCTCCTTTTACATTTAATTTTGAGACAGTTTCACTAAGATGCTTAGGACAGCCTTACATTTGCAGTCCTCCTGCCTCAGTTCCCCAAGGACCTGGGATTTACCAACCTGGATCTCATACTTTGTTTGACAACCTGATTTTTGGTGACATCCTTACTACCCAGGCTTAGTACGTAGCTATGGATGAGAGCAGCTGCCAGGGACCAAGCCCCATCCCCAAGCACTGTACCCTCACTACTGACCTCTTCTGCTCCCATAGTTCCCAGTTCTCCTCAGGAGAAAATAGGGGCATAGCATATTTTACTTCTCTTTAAAATTATGTATCGGACTAAGTTACTTGGTACTCACTTTCTTGGCATAAAGGAAATATACATTGCCATTTGGGGCTGGGCAGAACGAGGAGGGAAAGACTGTCCTGGGAGTGGACGAGCTTCAGCAAGGCGATGCGTAAGATTAGGATGGTGGGTATGTTCCCAGTGTGTGGCAGTGATCCCCGATACTCCTCGACTCCCACGTCAAGCCCCCCCCCCCAGTCCTTGTCAGATAAGTCACAGGGCATGAAGTCTAAAGTGATTCGGGATTGATTTTGTTTGCTTAAATAACAATTTCCCTGACCTCAGTTCCATGATTCAGCATTTCTAGTGTAAATTATTTACAATAAAAGCACTAAGGCAAGTCTGTGTGGTATGGGAGTAAACTCAAACTCAAATTATAGACAGAGGGCACAAAACCGTAACTGTATGTTTCCAATTTACCGTACAAATGAAGGACGTTTCAAGGGCTTAATGGAAGCCACAAGATTGAGCTAAGTATAGGCATGGTGTTCCAGAAAATGTTCACTTGTGTTCAGTTGCTCTTCAGACTTACAAACCAACGCATGCAGCAGAGATAGATCCGTGGGTCTCAGAAGAGTCCACTCTTCCCTATATGCAGGAATTTGACAATTTAGACAAGCAATTCTCTTGTTTATATGTTTTAGGGGTCAGGAGGACTTTATAAGATTCATACTTCACATGCATTTTGCATGACATCTAATTGTTTCCTGGTGATTCCTGTTGCAAAATATGAAAATATGTAAGATTATTCCTATTAAAGATATTACTGTAAAATTGATACATGTGCACTTATAAGCAGATCTTCATGGATAGACTGGTTTATCATTCAATGTTTGCACACACAAAGGAGACTACTGAAGATTGTTATCTCAAACTTCTTCATCATCTATTGTTCTTTAATACAATAATATTTTTGTATTATTTAATACAATAAATACTTATTTATAATGGACGCTTTCAGGAGGGAGTTTTAGAAGCTGGTTTATAGCTGAGCTGAGTGCTGGCATTAAGGGCCTGCACCATCACACGTAACAATGCAGTGGGATAAGGTTCAGTGAGAGAAGCCTGCCAGTTCTCATCTTCCTCCTCCCAACAGACTGCAATAGAAACAAAGCATGTGTGACTGGACCTCCGTTATTCTGATCAGGATAGAAACACATGGAAGTTCCTCTGAGAGACTTGGTTGATACTTTTATGTTTTCATGTTATATTTCACACATATTTTAAAAATTATTTCTTTATTTTACATATATTTGATGTATTTTAATTATACCTACCCTACTTCCCCATCCCAGCTCCTTCAACTTGACCATGGCAAATGACCTTTTGGATGTGATCTAGAATTTAGTTTGCCAGTATTTTAATGTCATTTTTTTGTCTATATTTATCAGAGTGATTCATATACAACTTCCGTTTTGTGTGTGTCGTTACCTGGCTTTGGTATCAGGGTAATACTGCCTTCATGAAAGGTGTTTGGAGGCCCACCTTCCTTTTCTTTTTTATCTAATGATTTGAGTATTATTGTTGGTAATGCTTCTTTGAAGGTCTGGTTTGGTTCTGCAGTGAATCTCTCTGGTCCTGGGCTTTTGTTTTCAGTTGGGAAGCTTTTTTGCTTCAATCTTGTTTCTGAGTATATTTTATATTTCTGAATACACACACACACACACACACACACACACACACACACACGTATATATATTCTGCCTTAGTTAATTTTTAATTGCTGTAATAAAACACCATGACCAAAAGCAATATGGAGAAGAAAGGCTTTATTTCACATTAAAATGTCAGGTTGTAAGGTTCTCTATTATCCAGGGAAGTCAGGGCTAGAACTTCAGTCAGGAAGTTGGAAGTGGAAGCTTCCTGCCTTGTTTCCCGTGGCTTTCCCAGCCTGCTTCCTTATGGCACTGGGGCCACCAGCACATGTGTGGCATCTCCCATAGTTACCTGGACCCTCACGCAGCGATCATCCATCAGAATAGCGCACCTGAGGCTTGTCCACAGGACAATCGGGTGTGGCTGTTTTCTCAACTAAAGTTCGGTTTTCCAAAGTGACTCTAGCTTGTGTCAAGCTGACATAAACTTGCCGTCACAAGGTCTGATTAAATTATTTAACTCACCATGGGTTAATTGTGGTAGGAAATATGCATTTAGAAACTCGTCCATTTCTTTAGATTTTTTCCAGTTTAGTAGAATAGAGGGTTCTTAAAAATGGATTTCATTGGTGCTTGATGTAATATTTCTCCCTTTCTTTTCTCTATTGTTGTTAATCCTGAGTCTTCTCGATTTCTTTTGGTTAATTCAGCTAACAGTTTGCTAATTCTGTTTATTTTTTTCAAAGAACCAACTTTGTTTTTGTTCTGGTCTTAATTATTTCTCCCTGTCTAGTGCTTTGAAGTTTTAATCATCCTGTTTGTCCGAGGCAGGAAAGAGCATCTCAACGCTTTTGATGTAGGAAATTATGACAATAAACCTTCCTCTTAGGACTGGCTTCGTCGTATTCATAGTAGAATTTGCTGCTTTTGTATTGCCATTTTCATTAAATTCAAGGAATTCTTTTATTTTCTTCTTAATTTGTTCACCTGTCATTGTTCAATGATACGTTGTTTAATCTTTATGAATGTGTGTGCTTTCTCTAGTTTCTCTCCATGGTGATATCTAGCTTTATTCCATTGTGGTCAGATAGAATACAAGATATTATTTAAGTCTTTCTAGGTTTGCTGAGCCTTGACATATGGTCTATTCTGGAGAAAGTTCCATGAGCGGCTGAGAAGAGCAGGTATTTTTGTAGCGTTTAGGTTCAACGTTCTGCAGAGATGGTAGGTCCGTTTGACGTCCGGTTTCTCATTCACTTAACTTTGATGTTTCTTGTTGTTATCTTTTGTCTGAAGTATCTGCCTACTGGTGACAGTTGGACACTGAAATCTCTCCCTATTGCTGTGTTGGGTTCACATCTAGAAATATTTGTTTTATGAAACTGAATATACCTATGTTTCGTGTATACATGATTAGAACCGTCACATTGTCTTGAGTGTGAAGTGAACTTCATTTAACTAGTCTTAGTTTGAAATCCATTTTGCTTGATATTATAATAATTATGCCAGCTTGATTACTAGTTTCATTTGCTTGGGGTGCCTTTTTCCTTCCACCCTGATATCTCAGAGTAGGTAGAAAATAGAAAGAAAATAGGTAGATAGAAAGATAGAAAATACCTTTTCTATCTTTGACAGTAAGGTATGTTTCTTAGAGGCAGAGAGCATCCATCCTTTTTTAAAAAAAAAAAATTCAGTCTGGATCTGTGTCTTCTTATGGGTGAATTGAAATCATTCATATTCAGAGTCATTATTTCAAATATGTGTATTTGTTTCTGTCATTTTGTTCACTTTATGGTGTTTTCTTAGACTTGCTTTGATTAACTGCCCTGGTATTATGTATTTTCCCTCTGTTTCCTCATTGGAGTGTTTATTCTTCTCAGTTTGAAGCATTCCTTCCAGTATCCTCTGTAGAGCTGACTTCCTGATCATAAATTCTTTTAGTCTGTTTTCGTAATAGAAAGGTTTTATTTCTCCTTCAGTTTTAATAGATAGTTTCATTGGGTATAATAGTCTGAATTTGGCAGCTGTGGCTTTTCAGAATCTGTAAGACATCTTTCCAAACTGAACAGTTTCCATGGTTAATTCTTCTGGGTCTGTCTTTACATGTGACTTGGCCCTTTTTTCTTACAGCGTCCAGTCACTGTACTTTTTACCCCATCCTATACTTTTTTTTTTAACATAAAAGTTGAGATTCTTCTTGGAAAAGATTCTGATTAAGCTTGTTAAAACCAATGGTCAAGTAGCAAATGTAGGTCTTGGAGGAGATGCCAATGACAGTACCATGAGCTAGCATCTAGAGGGGAGCACATTGACTTCTACACTTGGTTTAATTTCAGCTTATAAGTCTTTTTTGATCTATGTTTTGAGATGAATTAAATCGCTGTGAAAAATTACCATCATACATACCATAACCCCTGTTGTTGTTTTAGGGGATGTGTTCTGCCACATCCATGCACAGCTCCAGGGATTGACCTGTCTCAGGCAGTGAGGGAATGGAGAAGAGAAACAGGGACACATAGAAAAGCTGTTGGGTTCTTATGGAGAAGCCTCAGCAAACTGGAAGCTCAATGTATAGTTGAACAAGGAGGCTGGGTTGTTGCATACAATTAAGCAGGAAGTCAGGGTCATTGCATGCAGATAAAGGAGGAAGCAGGCTTATCACATACAGATGAACAAAGAGTCAGGTTTGGCTGGTCTCAATGGGAGCAGTCTCTGTAAGGAAGTAGTCTATAGATAGTAAACATTGTAGAGGTATGGGGAAAAGAACTATGGTGGACATTTTTCTGCATGTACTATCAATATTCACAATAAGACCAGGAGAGAAGACTGTCATTTTTCTGAGCCTAACCCAGGAAAGACTTGGCCATTCCCATGAGTCCATACTTCAGTCTTTGATAAGGCCATGCCCATATCAACAATATATATTCACTCGGGACTGCACTCATTTCCTGCAGTGTTCTAAGAACCTCAGAGGATATCTGAAACCCTGTCTGTACTGTTTTCAACCTATAGCTCATACTCTTTGTAAAGTTTAACTTATAAATTAGACACAGTAAGGGATCGTCAATAATGACTAATGAAAACACAGAGCCATGATCACAACAGTCTGCAATAAAATTGCAGCATGATAACTCTTGTTCTTTGAGGCCCCTGTTTAGTAAAATGGGGTTATTTGAACATGAACAGTGTGATGTCATGAAGGCCGAGCTGATGACAGACGGCAACTTTGTAACTGATGGGTGGCTAACATACTGCACAGAAGCACTGGTCAAAGAGGTGGTTCATGGTCGGAAGGGCAGAGAACAATGGTACGGCATTGTGTTACTCAGAATATGCTTTATTTTAAAGCTTCTGAATTGTTCATTTCTAGAATTTTCTATTTAATGTTTTCATATGGCAGTCGACCACAGGTAACCAACATCATGGACTGTGAAACTGTGGAAAAGGGGGAATGCAGTAACGCTGCTCATTTGGGGAGGAACAAATGCCCTAAGGGAGTTGTGTTTTTTTTTTCCTTATTGCTGTCTAGTATAAGAAATTATTGTAGAAATCCTTTTTTATCTTTTTCTTTCTTCTCTTTCTTTATTTCTTCCATATGTTACACATCAGATCAATAGCTTGACTCTAAGTTTAATATCTATTTAGAAGCACTAAAAAGCAGATGCTGAACTGTCACTCTCAGTCCAAAGGGGGAGGGCACTGTTTAAAGAGTTTTCCAATTTATAACATTAGCCTTTCTCTTCTTAATGATACTGCTATTTAATCTTACCCAAAAAAGAAGTTTCTGGGCAGATCCAGCTCCAGGTCCATATTTTAGGACATTTAAATGGTAGGAGTATATGCATTTCTTGACTGAATAAAACATTCATTATTTAAAACAAATAATTAAGAGTTTGTTGGTAAGTGGAAACAAAAAACACCCTTGTACTGCTAACATGGACTCTTAGAATGTAAGAATGTAGGGGATGAAAAGGGCTTTAGCAGCCATGACCTTCCCATGTAAATAGATCACATGAATCATGCACCTTGAGGATGGAATTACAAATCCCATGAGACAGTGAAGTGAGGACCGTGTCTCAGGGTGAGTGCTGAGAGTTTGTTCAAGCAGAGAGTAACTTCTTGGTAAAGAGAGACACAGACCGAAGAGGGAAGTAGAACAACAGCTGGAAAAGGCAGAAGAGAGGGGCTCCAGCACGTCACAAAGTCGGAGGTGATGGAAAGCTCGGTAGTGAAACAGTGCAACTGTGTGATAGTTGCCCATTGGATCTAGACTGAGGAGCCAAACAGGACCCTGTTTGGTGCAGCTCCCAGATGCAGCGCCTCTGCATTGGCTAGAGGACACCATGGGAACTTGGAAAAGCCTAGAAAGTAAACTTCATGTCTCATTCAGTGGTAGTTTGGGTGATCAGCATTGTCCCATAGTGTAAGAGGTTTGTCATTCAGCTATTGTAATCAGTTGTTTTTAGTCCCTGAGTCCCTGTGAATGTGTGAGAATGAGACATGGTTTTGGTGACTTAAGACAGTCTACGTTGCTCACCCACAGCTGTACCCACCCTCCAGAGACAGCCAATACAGCTGGAAGCTGACGTTAGGATATTGTGAAAATATCCTAGGATACTTTCATGAATGGATTCTCTAAGAGAAAACCCTGTGGCTTTCTGCTTTTTGTTTTAAGTTTATTTCCCTTTAGACACAATAGCCATCTAGCTGTTGACTTTTATACTTCAGGTTGGAAGTGTAAAAGTGAAATGACTTCTGTCATTCATGAACAAATCCTTTCCCACGGAAATGGAATTTTCTTTGTTGGGTAATCAGCATGGAAGCAGAGTGTCAGCTTGCCTTTGTCATTGCTGTCTTAGCCTGATGTACGGAAGGAGCGCTCTCAGTGAGGATCTCCTGAGAATGGCATTGTATACAAGCTCTCTTGCTTTGAAATGTCTATATATTCAGAATAAAAAACTCTTCCACCAAACAGAACACTAATCATGACGCAGCCCATTCTTTGTCGTTTTAGAATAAGGGAAAAGACACAGTCATGCCTGCAAAAGATTGAACCAAAATATCTAGCTGGCCAACACTCATCTAATGATATCATTGAGAATGTCTTTTTTTTTTTTGAGACAAGGTTTCTCTGTTGTAACACTGACTGTCCTAGAAGTCACTCTGTAGAACAGGCTAGCCTCTAACTCACGGAAATCTACCTGCCTCTGCCTCCCAGTTGCTGAGATTAAAGGTGTGTGCCACCACTGCCTGGCAGAGAATGTCATTTTAAAATTAAGACTGGAATATTTTTATAATCTTAGTAGAAATCTGAAAAAATAATCTAGTAATACAGTTGATTTGAAAAAAAAGAAAGAAAATGCACGATTATCATATATTTATAAAAATGTATTTGCTGCATTATAATAGTTACTTGGTATCCCTGAAGACTGAATTTCAAAAATGATGCCTGTTAGGATTTAGTAAAATATCTCTTTCATTTTTAATTCTTTTAGAATTTGAATGAAGAAAATTTATATTTTAGCAAAAGAAAAAATAGCCTTCAGGCTGAGAATCAGCTAGCGATGATGATTGCATAAAATGCTTTGTGTTTTGCTGTCAGAAAGTGACAGCAAATATAACTTCTATTCAGAATGCTTTAAATGAATTCCAGGTCAGTTGTTGGAATAAAACCACTGTTAATAATGAATGTACATGATAAATCAAGTTGGCATTTTTAGGATATTGTAACTTTCATATAATAAAGAGCAGTCATATTTTTTATAAAATCAAACACAGAGCCTTATGTTGGAAAATATTCCAAAGTAGATGAAAATATTGACTTATCCAGTTTTGAGCATTGCATATTACATCCATACACTTAATTTCTTATATCAATGTCATCTGCAATGTATTATCAATGTGTGATATTTTGATATATATTGATGAACATGTCTTTCAATGCAAAAATTAATCCAACATTACATTATTATTGAAGGATCTTGATTCTTGTACATTGAAATAAAGACAGAGGGTCCAGAGAGCCATGACATCTCTGTAGTGTCACTTAGGCGTTTCTGTTCACTTGGGTGCGGGAAGGATGCCTTTGCACTAGGAAGACTTTGGAAATGAAACGAGACAGATGCCTTTTCCATTTAGAACAGCTGAGTCTTAGCACATGTCTAAAACATTTAGTTGGTGTGCTGGTGAAGTGTGTCTTACTGAGACATCTCACTCACGCTAGCAAATATTAACAAAGTTTGCTGGCGGAATGTGCTGAATTCATTTTCTCTGTGACATAGTCATCAGTACTTGTCATTCAGTTTACACTTAGAACTGTAGTTTTTGTGTTTGAGTCATGGCAGTAAAAATTTTAACAATGATAAAATCTCAAATGTAATGTGCTTTGGTGACAGTATTAGTAGTATTTTATATTCGATATCTACAATGTTCATGGAGTGCATAGTTTTGTTTATCTTTTTAAAGTTTCAGTGACCAACTTCATACTCAAAACTATGTCTGTATTTTTAAATGACATAAGTATGTGTTTCTGGGAAAATCAGAATTTCTTATTTCTATCAGAATGGAACAAATATATTGATTTATTTATCTATTTATTTATAGGTTCAGAATCAGGATCTTATGTTGCCCAGTCTGACCTTGAACTTTTTATAACTAAGATGACCTTGAACTCCTGATTATCCTGCATCTGTCTTCCAAGTACTGGAGTCATTACTCTGGTTTTTTTTTTTTCTCTTTTTTAATCTTTTAAATCAACAAATAATTGTGTATATTTATAGGGCACAATGGGGTGTTTTGATCTGTGGATATATCATATAAAGGTTTGATCATAATGGCTAACATACCCATCTCTTCATCAATTTAGGCTTAGTGGTAAGAACTGCTAAAAATCTTCCAGCGACTCCATATATAGGGCATTATTTTTACCTGTAGTTTTAGTGCAGCGCAGGAGCTCTTTAACATGATTCTTCCAGTCCCACTTGTACCCTCTGACCACCACCTTGCCTTTCCCCATACCATCATACCTCTCCGGCTTCAGGCGTGAGATCTTCACACGATTCTACATCTACGTGGAAGCTCTGTGTCCAGTCTGCTTCAGTTGGGTTAATGCCTTTCAGATGTAGCCATGTTGTGTCACGTGGCAGGATTTACTTTCTTTGTGAGATCCAACAGCATTCTTACTGGTGTGTGTGCTGCGTGGATGCTCTCCACTCGTGCACTGATGGACACAGGTTGCTTCCATGGCTTGACTTTTGTGAACAGTGCTGAGAAGAACTTGAGATCATTTACCTATATGCCAGTTGTGGAGGGGATCTGTGGGTCATACAGTAGCTCTAATTTTTCCTCATTTGCCTCCTGGCCCTCTCTCTGAGAAACCTTCATTGTTTTCCTGAACATTCTGATCAGCAGTATACCAGAATCCCTTTAGATATTTAGTCAGATATGAAGTGATGTCTCTTTTTTGGTTTTAATTTGCATTTTCATGATGGTTAGATATGTTGAGTCTGTTTTTTCTTTCTTTCAAAAGTATTTCCTATTTGTATGTCTGTCTTTTGAAAAATATGAGTTTTATCAGATGTATAATTTGTGTTTTCTTTCAATCTGCCGGTTGTTAACTCAGTTCTTTCCTTTAAATTTACATATTGTAAGTGTAGACAATTTTCTATGAAGCATAATTGTAATTTATTAAAATCAATTTTAACATATATTTAAACATGGGTAGGCAATAACAAGGCAGGGAAAAAATACAGTTCTTCAAAATGTGTGCGTTTCGACTTCTCATAAGAGAGTCACAGATAGTGTAGGCATTTTGTTGGCTAATATTGAGTGTCAACTTGACAAGATGGAGAATCATCTAGGGGACAAACTTCGGGACATGTCTTAAGGAGCTTTTAGATTGGATTAATTCGGGTAAAAGATCCATCCTAGATGTGGGCAGCACAGTTCCATGGTTGAAGACAATCAAAAGAAGAAAGTAAGCTGAGCACCAGCCTTCATCTCTTTCTGCTTTTTGACTGGGACCTGGTGTGAAGAGCAGCTGCTCCGTGCTCCTGCCATCCTGCCTTTCTGCTGTGGTAGATCATTCCCTCAAACTGTGGGCCAAAGCAAACCCTTTCTTCCTTCAGTTTCTTTTGCCAGGTATATTGTAACAACAAAACAGAAAAGCAACTGTCTTAGTCACTGTCCCTTTGGTGTGAAGAGTCACCGTGACCACGGCAACTGTTATAAAGCTAAACATTTAATTGAGGCTGGCTTACAGTTTCAGAGGCTTAGTCCGTTACCATCAAGGTGGGGATCATGGTGGAAGGCGTGGTAGGCATGGACTGGAGAAGTAGTTGAGAGCTACACCCTGACTCTCGGGAGGGGGGTGGGGGAATGGGCCTGGCACAGGCTTTTTAAATCTCAAAAGCCCACTCTCAGAGACACACTTCTTCCAACAAAGCCACACCTCCTAATCCTTTTAATCTTTGCAAAAAGTGTTACTTCCTGGTGACAGAGCATTTAAATATATGAGTCTTTGGGAGCCATTCTTACTCAAACCATCACAGCAACCAACACAAAAGTTTTAACATTACTGCTTATAACCCATGAACATGGTATATCTTCATCATTTGTAAAAATAAGTTGGTCTTCGGTTTTTATGAATATTTTATAGTTTGCAGTGTACAGGTCTTTACCCTCCTTGAATAAATTTACTCCTAAGTATGTTAAATTTAAGACTATTTTAAAAGGGGATTTCTAGCTTTTAATTTCTGCTTCAGATCGTTTGCTATTAATGTATAAAAGGCCTCTGGTTTTGGTTTGTTGCTCTTGTCACATGTAACTAAGGGGTATTAGTATTGCTAGACGTTGAGGTGATTAGAATCATGGAGCTGGATTATGAAAAGACCTTCCAGAGGATAATTTATGCCCAGGTGGCTCAGTTAAGCAAACATTCATATCTGAATCTATGAAATAATGACCGAAACTGGATTTGAAAAGGGAAAGAACTCCCTCCCAAAGGATATCAAACAGCCACGCAAAGCACCACCCACAGTCATTCAGTTCGAATTGGAGACATTTCTGCTGGTCACGCACTAAATTCCTGGCACCATGCCAGCTGTGGTCAGCATGGAAGTTCAAAAGGCATAGCAGCAGAAACAGAAACCCTTAGTCTCAAGGAGCGGATGTTCTGGGATATTGAAGATTATAAAAGTAGGCTCTGTAATAGTTTAATCGCAATAATTACTAAGAAAAACAACCTGGGAAAGTAGGCATGAAATAGCAGGGTCAACCCCAGGTAGAACTTTTCATAAGGCGGTCACAGAAACATGTACAAGGAAGCAGGGCTCGGCCTCACTTGGTGCCCCTGTCTGTGCAGACCTTTTCTGCACAGGGGTACGTTTAGTTCACTTCCAAAGCACACATTCTGTGACGTCACTTACACAGAGGTGGGATGTTTGGTTGACTGAAGGAAAACACTGAAGTAGGCGTGCTGCTGACTGCGGCCCTGTTTCCTCACCTCGGAGTTCTCAGGTAACAGGTAACAGGAGAAGCAGCGTCCAGGCAAGGCAGAATGGCCTCCGCAGAGCTTTTTAAACAGGGGCTGCCAGGCCACTCCTGGGAATAGTTTCCATGATTTCCTCCTCTATAATCCTTTTAACTCCAGAAGCCCAGCCATCCCTCTTTCCCAAGGCCCCTTTGACAGTAGGCACTAATGTTGACCTGGGTCTGAAGTAATTTGCTCTATTTCTAGAAACCCTTTTCTGTTTCTGCCTGCTTATTTCAATTCTGCCTCAAAATACGGTGGAGGGAACATTCCTTTTCCGCAAGCTCTTCAAGTTCAGCAACCTCCCGGCTCCGCTTTCATTCACTCTCTTTCTTTGTCATCCTTTCTTTCTTCGCCAGCTCTTCCTCCTTTCCAGTCTCTCCTTTCTCTTCGAAGATTTGTCACCATATTTGAACTATTACCTAACGCATTAGAATACTTTTAGTGAACTCAGTAAATTTAGTAAATCTTATATGAGTTTATATAAATCAAAAGGAGAGATGGAGGACAGATCCATGTAAACCTTGAAAGGAACATGCAGATACGGTCTTATAATCTCATGCTAAAATTATTGTACCTATGCTCAGGCACACACAATTAACTACTGATATTTTCCAACCAAAGTTATTTATTAAAGTGTCTTTGTATAGAGTAAGTGGGCTAGAGAGATAAGACAGAGGTTAAGAGCATTGGCCACGCCTGTAGAAGTCCTGGGTTTGGCTCCCAGAATTTATGCGGTATCTCACAACCAACTCTAACTCTAGTTCTGCCAGAGCTGACCTTCTTTTCTGACCTCTGCAGAAACCAGGCATGCACATGGTATACACACACACACACACACACACACACACACGCAAAATACCCATACACATAAATAAAATGTGTGAAATAAATAAGACAAAACACCCACAAAATATAAAATAGATTCTTTTTTTTTTCACAGTGAATTTTCATGTGCAAACTCTAGCTAATCAGTAAAATGCTTCTAAAGAAATCAGTGGCTGAACTGGGGAGATGGGCCAGTGGTTCAGAGCACTTACTGCTTCTATAGAAGAAGTCCTATTGGCTCCCAGCACTCGGGTTGGGTGGCTCATGACTGCCTGTAAGCTCCGGCATCCTCTTCTCTTCTGCCAGCATCAGCGTTTATGTGTACACACCTGCACACAGACGCATGCACATATACTTAATTACAAATAAAATCTTTTAAAGAAATACTGGTGACAACAGCGTGGGAACTAACTAGAGGTTTCCTCACTGTTTGCTACAGCTTTGCTGGACACAGTAGAAACCAGAGAGGGAGATTCTGGTGTGGCTTCACCATTTAACCAGCCATGTGTCCTCAAGGTCATGATTACTTTCCTAAGAGTCTTGTGAGGGTCGCGTTAAATCTTGTTTTTTGAAACGGTTTCAACAATACAAGAAGCCTTATTACATTAAGTGGAAATGGCCACTCAGTCATGTCGTGACGTAACCTACGGTGTAGAAAAGGGTATCGTCTGGGCTGCATGTGCAACTTGGAGGTAAAGTGCTGTCCTAGGTCGTGTAAGACCCTGGATTTGGTTCCCAGAACCACAGATAGTAATAATTACCATGACCTCTCCTTAGAGATCTGTATCTGGATCCTATCAGCATACGGGTCATACATTAAACTGTGTTTACAGTGAGCTGCTGCCCTGAGTTGAAAAGACAGCTGAGGACATGAGCAATATGTCCTGGTAATCAGAGATCCTAGCTACAGTGACACAACAGAGTACCATCGCTTTGCCACTGTCTCTTTCCCTCAGTCCTTATTTTCTTTCCCATCATTCAAGCTTATGTTTTGTCTGGTCCTATGGCTCCTCTTTTACTGTACTGTAGATTTCTGTAGAGAAGTGTCTATCTCTCTTATTTCTCTATGCCTTCGACTTCGAGCCTGGTGGCTAGCACGTAGAACGGACTTCTAAGGTTTTTAAGTGGCAGAGTGACCAGTATGCTAGCTTCTGTCCCAATCTAATTAACTAGACCACACTAGTTCACAACAGAAAAATAAGTGCATGTTGATTTCTAACTCTCTGGCTGGAGTTAAACATGACCGATTATCTCTTTCCAGTAATAACTCTCACTAAGACAAGTGGATAAAGCTAGCATCATTAGCAACCCCTAACAATGTAAATCAAGTTCAATCCAAGGTTTAGTAATTATTTTAAGTAACATTTCTTTCCTTTAACTTTCGTAAGATTTGATTAAAGAAAAACATCTCAACTGCTTCAATCTTACTAATCCAATATGTTTTTCATGAAGCCCTTGGGAATGCATTCCTCCCTTTCAAGGATACTGTGGGAAAGCTGCTTGGTTTGCTCATTAGGTTCATTATCAGTGACAGACATTTGGGAGGTTGTAAAACAAGGAATGGAAGAGACATCCCAGATCACAGTGTTTGGTCCCCTGGACAAATCTCCCTCTGCTAGGAAATCTGCAGTGATTCCAGGTCTGGGTTTGGGATGAGGATGCTATGCTCCAGCCTCTGGCTGCTTACTTGGCTTTGCTAGCCATGTGAACACACCAACTCTCCTCCCAGGTGCTCTCAGAGTCATGGCCAGGTTCATGATTTTCTGAAATCTGCAACAGTCTGGGGCAGGGTTGATGCTGCCAGTACCTGTGAGAGAAATGGGGTCCTTGTTCTCTCTGCCTCTACTCTCTACTGATGGGCTCAGGAGAGTGGGAGGAGGTGCTGAGAGCCCTTCTGTCACTCCCGAGTTATGAAATATATATAGTCCTTAGATGGTCCCTAGGAAAAGCGTTCAAGAATTAGTGTATTTCCAGTGCAGCCTCTTTTCCTTACTCATTATTTGAGCATAGTTAGGTTGGTATTGTTCAGGAGAGCTTGCTGCACTGTGGTCTGCAGAGCACATAGGCAGTAGATTCGCCTTTTATAGGCTGCACCAGTGTCCATTTAGACTGCTGAAAATTTTCAGGAAATGATGGGGGAAATGTTGATTTGTTTTTTTTTTTCAGTTATGAGCTAATTAAAATAATCGAAATTTAACAATTACTTCCTTGTATATTTAATCTTAAAACAGACATAGTTGCAGTTTCAACTAACCAATGAGGGCCGTATCTGTTTGAACACTCATAGTTTTAATCAAACCTCCTTTTAAGGGCTTGTGGCCTTGCATGAGGTAGATCCATTACTTCTAGTTTCTGGGCTAGATGAAAGGTGGCTTTCATCAAAGCAACCTGCTTAAAACTAGTGAGCGTTACTGACAGGTTATGGCATTCTCTCATACCTCCACATACCTTCCCTACTTTCCCCTACCTCCCCTACCTCCCATACCTCCTATACCTCCCCATACCTCTCATACCTCCGCACACCTCCCCACACCTCCCCATACATCCCCATACCTCCCACACCTCCCCATATCTCCCCATACGTCTCATACCTCCCCACACCTCCCCACACCTCCCCATACCTCCCCACACCTCCCCACACCTCCCCATACCTCCCCACACCTCCCCACACCTCCCCATACCTCCCCACACCTCCCCACACCTCCCCACACCTCCCCATACCTCCTCATGAATGGGAACATGTGCCTGAGTGTGTGTCCCTGAATAACATGCCAGTTATTTGTGTATTTTGTATTGTTATCATGCACACAAGGTATAACAACCACCTAAGGTCAGCTTCTTCCTTAGTGTGTACTGGGAGAGAGGGCCCTGTCATTGTGTGTTGTTATTAGGAATTGTTCTGAAGTTTATAGAAAGAATCAGCTATGGCTGTAACTGCTTCCAGGCCATTTCCCGTTTGAGGATTAGATCTGTTGGTGTTTCTCACAGCACTGTAAGGATTCCTACTCTGTCCCAAACCACTTCCTCAACCCCCTCACTCTCAGAAATAAACATGTGGACTCCGAGCACTCATTTCAATCAAGAAACAACACAATAAAATCACCCATGCAGCAAACTAAGAGCCAGTAGCTTCAGTAGCAGTATCTAGCAAGGATTACATTAATCCAAAGAAATGCATTTTGGTTTTCTTTTTGATGATTCATGTGATATACTTACAAAAATGCTAATGTGATAAAATTAATTCTATCTAATGAAGAAGATTTGATATTTAGAAATAAAATTGTTTAACTTTATTGAGTGTAATAATGATATCATGTGACTGCCTGTATATTTTAAGTGCCTTGATATATTAAAATCATGCTTAAAATGCAAAATTGGGTCGGCGAGATAGATTAGTGAGAAGAGTCACTTGCCACCAAAGCTGGCAACCTGAACTAGATATGAGGATCCACATGGCGGAAGACAAAAATTGACTCCACAAAGTTTTCTGAGCTCCTGACTCTTGCTGTGGAGTGCTTGCATCCACCCACCACTCACACAAAACAAATAAATGAATACAAACATTTTTTTATTTGAAAATATTAGAAATCTCAACGTGTCCTTCTGCAGTCTTGAGACATTTAATATGATTTTTGGTGCTGCGTTCATTTAGGGTTTCTATTGCTGTGATAAAACACCATGACCAAAAGTAACTTGGGGAGGAAAGGGCTTGTTTCACCTTGTAACTTATAAGTCCATCACTGAGGGAAGCCAGGGAAGGAGCCTGGAGGAAGGAGCTGATGCAGAGGATGTGGAGGGCTGATACTTACTGATTTGCTCTGATGACTTGCATCAGCCTGCTTTCTTCTAGCATCAGGGCTACTTGCCCAAGGGTAGCCCTGCCCACAGTGAGCTGGGTCCTTCCACTTCAATCATCAATTTAAAAACAACAACAACAACAAAAAAAACAGCACCACAGGCCAATCTAGTGGGAACATTTTCTCAATTGATGTTCCTTTTTCCAAGGTAATTATTCAAATTGACGTAAAGTTAATTATCACAGGTGTGCTTAAACTTCTGTCAACCGCCTTTTGTTTTCTACTCATTCTGTGGTTGTTCCCCTTTACTCTCTTCTGACTTACATTTATGTAACTGTATGTAACCAGTTCTCATCGTATGTTCTAATTCCAGTGACGCAAGTCTTAGCAGGTACTTTGGTTTCAAATTGTATCGCTTTAGCTTCTTGCTTAGTGTCTTGCTATTGTTACTTTTACCTTTTATTTTTAGAAATTCTTCACAGAGAAATGATCAGATCTTAGTAGGACTTTTCTAAGGTAATGTCTTGACATACAGAAAGTACCCAGTGGCCTGGGTCTAACTTATCATCTGCCACCAGCCATTCAGACCATGTGTGTTGTATGGATTCTTGCAGCAAATTTGTGTTTGGACATGAGTTTCTGGGCACAATGTTTTCCTTCCTCTGCTAGGTAATTAATTGCCTTGCAGTTTCCTTCATGGTGGGTTCACTTTGATGTGAACTTCATAGGTTGGGAAAACAATCATTTAGGCTTCCTATTTTATTTAGCTGTCTTTATTTGGACTCCCTGCTTTGGGTAGGACCTGGGATGGGTAAGCAATGCAGACACAGTGTTTGGTTATCTACCATTACAAGAGCAGGGCAGGTATTTCTAGAATACCCAGATATGGGCATTCACAGAATCTTTACTTTCTTTTCAGGTAATTGTTGCATTTCAAAATATTGTATTCAACATTTTTGGCTTTATTTTAATTAAGAGTATTGTTTATGGAATCTAGTTGGATATAATGCTTGCAAAGAAAATTCCAACACATTTCTTTCTATAACTCCAGTACTGTGTAGCAATGAAAACACATCTCTTTGTATGTATAAGTGTTACTGTCAGACACAAGGAAATAATGAGTCCTGCCCTGTGGTCTTCATAAAATCCAAACTTCACATGTATCCTGTGTGAAATGCTTGTGTGGAACACCAAAGCCTTCTACTGGCAGATTCAGCACACTTGTTTTGTCGTCATTAAAGCACTTGTAATGCTAGACCCAGCGCATAGTTGAATTGCTCAGTTGCTAGTTAATACTGTAGTCTACTGGGGAGAGCACACTAGGGTTTCAGTACTAGTTCATGCCGGGACTCCATTGTGTGCTTACTAATCCGTTCACCTTGAGTACCACTCGTGCCAATAAACAGTTAAGCATTTACGTTAATGAATAAAACACTCTATGTTTTTCACAAACTATGCAAAGCACCAATATTTCTTTGTAGCAGTACGTTTTGCCAAGACGTTTTCTATTTTGTGCAGCCCTCCTTATGATTGGATGCCACTTGGAATTCTGGGAACAGCTTAGGAATAAAGGACGCAGTGGCCAGTTGGCAGTTGATAGTTGGTGGGATGGCTTAGGAGATAATTGTTCAGTTCCCTATGAGCTTCTGTTCGCCAAGCTTCAGACAGACAAGGACAGCCAAAACAAGGGCAGTGAATTTCTCTTTCTCTCTCTCTTTCTCTCTTTAAAGGCCATCTGCAAGACTGGTGAAGAATTCTTTCTATCTTTCCTATTTCTTTTTAGAGCTAGAGGGTAAAAAAAGGCACAGTGGGAATCTGTTACGAGTTAGGAATCAGTTATAAGTTAGGGATCCGTCACAGTAGCAGTTGGAGCAAGAGAACAGGCTTTGGGATGCAGTTACATTTCCTTATGGATGTGGCGTTTTCCTAGGAGATGCTGGCCAATCCCTCCAGAAAACTTTGTGTTTCTGAGGCAGACAACTGGTTGGTCTTGATAAAAATCAGAAAACTCATACGTACTGCACCCTTCCTTTGCCTAAACTATTAGAATTAATTATATGTGTATACTTCTCTCTGTGTGTACGTATGTATGTATGTGTGTATGTATGTATGTATGTATACACTTCTCATTTCACAAGTATAACTTTCATGGAATGTAGCAGAAATTCCTTTTGCATTCCCCTCATGCGTTCAAGCTAATCTTGTGGAACAAATGCATATAAAGCCATGAGCTAAGTAGTGGTTCAGATGAAAAATTTCAGTTCCACATGAAGTAAAAGTCACCAAAGCTCCCAGCTTCTGGCACCTTCTCTTCCACCCATGCTAAGGATGTGAGCTCATCTGAAAACATGAATTGCTGTTGCGTTGTCGTCTCTTTTACGATTTAGAAACTCGCTTTATGTAAATTTTTATCGTTCAAAGTAAATTACTTTCTAAGCTCACCGACCACCCTTCTTCTGATCGTGGAGACTCAAAATGTCTATTGCCGTCTTTTAGAAAATATTCTATTCTTCGTTGATAAAGCCTTAATAATTATTTTTAAGTACTCTGTGGAATTGTGTAAAGTTAATAAAAACCCAAAGTTAAAAATATAAAATCTGTACCGACGTCTTAAAAGGGCTTCTCAAGGAGACTGATTTATGAGCCTTTCCTTCCTGTCTGGCCCTGGATGTCGGCAGAAGTCAGCCCTTAAAATAGGTGTTAGGTTGTAGTCAGACCTTGCTTCTATTAATACTTAATAGATGTCTAGTGTATTAACTTCTTCGTGTTTTATATTTCTGCGGATCTTCACAAAGGATTCTTCCCACTATTATTTCAGTTGGCTGGGAACCACTGGAAATGAGGATGCCCCTGGAAGGCCGTTCCACTGTAGAAGGCCTAGGCTTGCGGCCCTAATCACAACCAGTCTTTGTGCTGAATTATGAATTGACCACAAGTCCTCTAATCTCAAATTTGGCACTCTTTCTGTTTCTCCACGGCTGCTTTACTTCCTATTCGGGGGAGTTAAGAAGTCTAACTCATTGTGAACCGGGACCTTTACATGCTGTTTCCAGTGCTGATTTGTCTGTTAGCAGTAAAGTATGGGCCTGCGTGTGTGAGACCTGTTTGTAACTCATCTACGGACGTTCCTGTGGGATGCTATTTTTCTTATCTCTGGACTTGTTTCTGAACTCGTCTGAAGACATTATTTGTGTCACAAACAACTGTTTTAAAGCAGTTCTTGAAGGATTGCTTTAGTGTGACTTTACTTACCACAATCCAAACAACACCTCTGAGAGTAAGAAGCATCACTCAGCACAATGTCCAGTAGTCGGATGGAATTCAGCCACACCCTCCCTGTGCTCGGTGGCTAGTCTTAGGTCAAATTGGCAGGCAAACTAGAGTTATCTGAAAAGAGAGAATCTTCATTGATAAAATGCCTTCAAAAGATCCAGCTCTAAGGCACTTCTTAATTATTTATTGATGATTGGTGGCCCAGCCAAGGGTAGGTAGTACCATTCCTGGGCTGGTGATCCTGGGATCTATAAGAAAGCAGACTGAGCAAGCCATGGTGAGCATGTATATAATCAGCATTCCTCTATGCTTCAGCATCAGCTCCTGCTTCTAGGTTCCTGCCCTGTTTGAGTTTCTGTCCTGGCTCCCTTCAGAGATGGACTACAATGTGGAAGTGTAAACCCAATAAATCCTTTCCTCTTCAACTTGTTTTTTAGTCCTGGTGTTTTGTCATAGAAATAGAAACCCTACCTAAGACACTATGCAAAACTCTTAGCTAATGTGTGTGGCTGAAGACAGGTGACAGTATCATCATGGGAACAAATTTCCTAAAGTGTACAATCTCCAGAGGCTTAGAATACCCTGGTTAAGATGCAAGACCCAAAATCAGAGGGGAGTTTCTCAGGCCTCCTCATGCTTGTGGTGAATACTAACCATGGGAGCTCACCTCTCATTCATCCTCATGGGATCCTGGCTCCATTGGGGTGTTCCAAGGAGAAGTGTTTAACTGCATGCCATCTCCTGGTCATTACATGTAATTTTCTAATAAACAGTTTACCCTTCGTCAAGTAAATACTCATCTCTCTTTGTGAGAGTGATCTGGGCCCTGTGCTTTAGGAAATGTCTCTGTGGATGAAACAACACACATTAAAATAAAATCATAAATAAGGTTAGGACATGCCTCTGGGCATAAAGGAATGCAATAGAAGCCAGGTGTGGTAGGATGTGGTGGTTGTATATTTGTGATCCCAGTACTGGGAAGACTGTGAGGCAAGAGCATTGTAAGTTTGAAGCCAGCCTAGGAGGCTACATTAGCAAGTTCCAGGACAGCCTGGGCTGCAGAGCAAGATCTTGTCTCAGCAAACATAACCAAATATTTGAAAAAAGATAAATAAACGAATCTGGAAAGCAGATAATGATGGACTCACAAGGAGGAAAAAGCTGGGCGGCTCTGGGTGGTGGGGTGTACCCACTACAGGCTCCTGATGGAGCAGCTGCCTGCCAGAAGTGTCTCAGCCACTGTCTCCAGAGCAGAACCCAGGTACATTCCACTGGGTTTGCTTTTGGTCACTTACCCTAGAATGGTGACATCTGGTTCTTTTCTTTCCGCATTCAGGCATGAGCATTCCAGCTCCGGGCTTCTAGTTTGGGCAAAAACCTTTCCAGCTTCCCTCCTCTGTGCCTTCAGGTTTCTCTAGCCAGGAGAAGTTGGCTGAACTGCACATTATCACAATGAAGGGACTGTGTTGGGGAAGATTTCTCCATGAACAGCAGTGTATCAAGAGTTTGCTACTGTCTGCTTCCTTGTGATTCACCCACCCAGTGGTATTCTGAGACTTCCTTTCAGCCACCCTCCCCTTCTCTTCCCACCCCTGCCAGATAAACCTTTGATGAATATGTTGGAAAGTAATCTCTCCAGGACACATCCCCTTTGTAAGCTCAATGAATGGTTATGAGGGTTATGAGCAGTTAAGTTTGCTTTGCTTTAAAAAATAAAATAAAAGCGAATGGTGATGCCATGGTTTCTGAACTCTGATGTCAGACCCGCAAAAAGACCCCCAGAGGGAGTCATTCATGGCTTCAATAAAGAAGCAGGACTTTGAGTTCTAGCAAACCGCCAGGGCAGCAGCAGATGCAGTTCTGCGGGCTGAGTCACTGCTGCAGACCATCACCGCCCTTGTGGGTCCTCTGCAGTGACTTTCCATGTTGTTTCCAAGGATCCTAACCAGCGACAGCACACAGGACCGAGAGTTGTCTGCTTAGCAGTTGGAGTGGATTATTTCCCATTGTGACCACTGTCAAAGCCTTCCTCATAAGTCACAGGATAAAGAGTAGGGAAGAAGAGTCTAAGCTTCTTCAGAGTCCGCGTGGGCTGCACAGGGCCGAGCCCAGCCGGAATGTGGGTCCTGCTCATACTTGCTACTGGGGTGTTCAGCAGTGCAGGCCAGGCTCCACGCACCTGTGGGGAGGCATGGCTTGGTTATCATGGGCAGAATTAGGAGCCCCGGCTCTGGAGTGACCACTCCACTTGTTCTTTTTGTCTTACCAGAAGCCAAGGTTTGCCATGGTTCCAATTCAGGCACTTTTTTTTAGGTGTGCTAATAATCTCATTTTCCTTGAGGAGGAATCAAACATCTTATTGTTTGATTCTTAAGGCTCAAAAGAGGCTTGTATATCACCTGATCCATCTCTACGCTTCCATTTACGTGACTCTGAACAAATTACTTTCTCAACTACTCACAAAGTGTCCGTCTGATTCTGTTGGATAGCTCTTCTGAAGGGGACAGGTCTGCCCCTCACCATTCCCCTCCATGTCTTCTTAGGCTGCCCCTGAGTGGCCAGCGGCTGACCCCTCCTCTGCACCTCAGCACTACTGTCTTTGAGAGTAGCTCCTCCTTCCTTCCTCTTTACTCATTACAAGAGAAACAAAGCAGGTATCTTGCTCATGATGGAATGTGACCTGTTAGCTTGAGGGTATGGTAAGAAATATCTTGAGAGTCCCCAGGGCATGCTGTTCCCCAGGTGAAAACCAGCAAAACTACCCTAATAATCTCTTCAGATGCGGAAAAAATAATTGCTCCCACGTCCACTGCCTAGGAGAGCTGCATACCACTAACCAGAAATAGGTAAGAACCCAAACATAAACAGCTTGACCAGAGAAGCAAATGTGAGGCAGTGGGTAGAGTGTAGCCTAAAGCCATGCATCTTGCCTTGGAATCCTGGATCTCTCTTAACACTGTGGGATACTGGCCAAGGAGGTCAGTGAATCTTTGGCCTCAATTCCCACATCTGAAAAATGGAAAGAATTAACATTCCCTCTCTTGTGGATGGGTTTGAATACTAAATATTATATATGCATACGCATACACACACACACACACACACACACACACACACACACACACACACACACATGCTTTAAATTAGTGCCTGACACATAGTGTTATATGACTACTTTTATTTGTTGTTTATTTATTTTATGGTTCTGGTGATTGAACCCAGGACCCTCTTATCTGCTGGGCAAGTACTTTATCACTAAGCTTCAACTCCAGCTTTATAGCTTCTTATTAAATAAACTTAAGAAAAAGGCCCCCTACTTCTTTGGAAGCTACCTTGGAACAGTTAAAGAATAGATTCCTCATCACACCAGGCAAATTCTGAGCGATCTGAACAGGAGAATGTAGTAATGCCTTTATCAAAACATGTGGTGAATGTTCTCCCAAAATAATGCGATGTGTGCAGTCTATTGAGTCATGTAGAATTGTTTTTTTTTTTGGGGGGGTAGAAACCATCAAATGCCTCCAAATGGCCAAGGTTCAACTTACAGGTGAAAGCAACTTTCAAAGGACATGTTTAGCTCTGTATATTAAAAGCTATTCGCACAACTACATACACTCTAGGTCTTGATAGATACTGGCAGATACAGAGAAGACACACAGTAGGACTCTAGCACTATTTCTAACCTCAAGGAGGAAATGAGGAAGAGGACACAAAGCTGTAGAAGGGAAAAGAAGATGAAAATAGCCTAAATGTCCCACTCAGAGGAAGTAGCAAATTCACTTAAGGTACATTCACGCATCAAAACACTTTGTGGTTGTTAAAATACTGCGCCTCTTGGGAAGATGTACTCATGGTACAGATTTACTCATGAAGCTCAGAGAAGTCTGTTACATACAGGACTTTGTCCCTCCCTCTCCATCCTTTACAAACACACATACACACACACACACACACACACACACACACACACACACACACACATACTACAAACAGGAAGAGATAGAACAAAAAAAAAGTCTGAGTGGTTAAATTCTATATGACAGGATTGTTATCTAAATAGATATACATTACTTATACAAAAGAAAAATCCTTTGAAAATAGGAAATTACAGAGCCTATTACAAATTATAGACACATGTGCATTCAGCTTGATGACACACAGTAGAGGAGAGATTAGAACAGTTATCGTTCAAGGGCCTAGAGATGAGAACGGTTGCCATTGGTGACCATGCCCACCTCAGATTCTCACATGTCATGGGCAGCTTGAGCTTTGGAGAGCTGTGTGTCAGGAGATCCTCGTTTTATCATCACAGTCTGGTATAGAGAATGTGAGATGTCATGGTTTTAAGGAAGTTGTTTTTCATTCCTTTTAAACCAAAAGAGCTGAAGAACGTCAAAAGAAGCTCACTTGAGCTACTTGCAAGGAGACAGCAAGACACATTTGCCTTGAAATCAGTATTTTTTAAACTCACATATTTAATAGCTCCGCAGTGGTTCTTCCTCCCCTTCTCCAGTTTAATTTTTGTGTTTTCGGTCAACTGTACTTCAAAAATCCTACATAGAAAATTACAGAAAGAAATCATTTGTAAGCTTTAAATCGTGAAACTTTCTGAGAGGGGTGAAGAAATCTCCTACCACAGTGCCTGATGCTGCTCAAGGCAGAGCTAATCCCTCTGTCCAGTGTATCCATGCTGCGTAAGCTACCTGCGCAACAGTCAGTTAGCAACTTTCATCTAGGTCATCAGGTGGAACGTCTGCCATCGCAACACTGTATTCGGGTAAGCCTTGTTTCACTTGGCAGTGGCCCCACAGCACAAGAATAACAATGCTGACAACTTTGTTACAGGATGTTGTTATTAATTGTTCTAGTTTATCATTATTTTAAATTTCGAGTCTTATGTAATTTAATTCAATGGAGTCTAATTTGTAAACTGAACTCTGTCACAGGAGTGTGTGTGTGTGTGTGTGGAAAGAACTCCATTGGGAAGGGTCTTGAACCCTACCCCTGTGGACAAGGGGGGACAACAATATTCAATTTTGACAAATTTTTTATACTTACTATTTTCTCTAGAAAGTAAAATAGACCCTCATGCAGCACCTTTGCTTGTGTCCTGCAGCTCCAACTACAGTGATAGGAGGGTCCTCCGAGTGCCAGCGCTCTGCCCATGCCCCTGGGATAAGATCGCACTCCTGCCTTCTGTAAATGAAAGACTTTACTTGAGTGGAGCTTGATACTCCATCTATGTTTGCAATTGTACCAAAATGCCTTAAACACAAGGAAGAGTTTGAAAAGTCAGGGTCTTTAGCAGCCTTTGCCTGAGAGACGGCAGTGAGGGAGTGGAGAGGTAGAAAGTCAGGTCCCTTGCGATGGCCTCCTCCCCTGTCCTTAAAGATGGCAGGTAGGACATCTCTCTGCCTAAACCTTATTTGAAGTGGTCCCCAGTGCAACTTCTAAAATCCCAAATGGTTTAGATTAAGCCCATAGCAAGAAAGTTTCTTTAAACAAACAAACAAACAAACAAATGATTCCAGTATCATTTGAAGATGGAAGAAAAAGATTTGCTGGTTGGCTACAATGTTTCAGAATTCCACGACTGTCTCAGATCTTTGCTGTTCTGAACTGTTCCATTACTGACAGTGTCTCACCAGGACTACCTTCTGTGTCTATGGGCATTTGCATTTAGCGCCCTCATTTTTTCCCAGTATTTTACTTTTCATTGAGTTCTGCATTTCAGAAGTGTACTGGGCTGGTGTTCGGGCTCATCCTCTGCACTCGGATACTGTCTGTGCTCTCATTTATTCTGCAGCTGTGGTGAGCAGTGTGTTTACATAAAGTGCAATGTGCAGATACCTTTTCGCCCACAACTGGAAGACCACAGTTAGCCAAAAGCCCAGCGTGGGGTTGTAAATCTCTCTGAGTGAGCACAGAGACAAACTGAGCACCTTTTCCGCCTCTTCCTGCTAATGCATCTGAATTAAACCATCAGGCAAGGAAGAAGGTGAAGTCCTGTTAATGTTTTTGCATTAATGGGCCAGAGGAATGTTTGGCTTTGAGATACCATGCCTGGCTTTGTCTTCCCCTGAACTGCTTATCCCACCTCCACAGGCCAATCCCACATCTGCTCTGAGTTATAGCCCAGGAAGACACATGCTGGCCAGTGAAATGGGGAGAAATAACTGCTTAAAAGAAGGTAGTCACAAATCTCCTCAGGTCACCAATAAATAAGAGGGACTTTTGGCTGTTACAGGGCTGGATCTGAGAAAATCTGCAGGACTTAAAATGGGTTTGTGGAATAAGCTGTGATGGGAAGGCCTGAACGTACGTGGCTGGATCATGTATTCCATTCTTAGGACATTTATTCATTAAGGACAACCTTTTCATTCTCTTTATTTATGGCCTGTGAGAATTGGGGATTAAAAGCATGAAGCAAAAACTCTGCCCCCTCCTTTCAGAAGAGAAGCGAGCAGCCATGTAATGGATCCTGATCAAATGTGTGTATTCATGGGGTCATTCCCCAGAGCCCGGAGCCCAAAAAGGCATGAACAATCAGCAGACCTCTCTTGTCAGAAGAGAGTGCTGTGCCTCAGTTTCCTTTTTAAATTGTTGCCTATTTGACAGGCAGGAGGGAAGTTATTTTGGGGGGAGGTTTGTTTTGTTTTTGTTTGTTTGTTTTTAATTCTACACTAGAAGTGGAATTCAGCAGTGACTTTCTATGTGAAGGTCTCTGGGTTTTTCCTCTCTCCCTATCTGTGAGTTAAAAACACAGATACTGGTTTCAAAGCCAAAGTATTTGTCTGCTCTTTCTCAGTGACCTTGGTGTGAGTGACCATAGATTGCTTCTGAAAGCCCTGGAGTCAGCACAGAACTTACCCACACACCATATTCTTAGCACAAAGGAGATTTATTTTCCCAGAGAGACAAGGGAAAAGGGACAGGGGACAAGAAACAAGAACAAGGGACAGGTGATAAGAGACAGGGGACAGGGAGTAGGGCTCAAGGGACAGGGAATCAGAGATGGGAGACAGGGGACAAGGGACCACCCTGGATAGAATGGAGACAGCCATGACCTGTGGGTGGATAGCAGGTTTTAAGGGTCCCAGCACTGGAAGGAAAGAAAGGGAGGTACAAACTGAGAAGGTTTGGGGTGGCTGTTTTTGATTGGCTGAGAGGAGCAAAAAGGAGAGGGGTTGTGAACTTTTAGAGAAAGATATTGTAGTGTAATTGCTGTGGAGGGATTTCTGGGAGTGGGACCTGTGTGTGAGGCTAGAATTTACCATGTCTGGATGCCCTGTGTGACCCATGCCCATCTTGGAGTTGTGTGGAGATGGAGTCAGGACCCAGATCAGATTGGAAAGGCAGAGCGAAGGCACTGGTGTGTGATATTCTTATTAAGGAAGTGCACGTTCATCAAGGTGCTAATCATCCACCAGCTAAATGCATTAATCCCTAGTTAAGTATTTGGGGGTTTTGTAAGTGCTCTCTTCATATGCATTTTATGCCCCTAAAGATACAATTTTGTATCTTGGATGTGACTTTAAGCATACAGCAGATTAAATGACACAAAAAAGATCCCCATGTAGTTGTTGACTGCCCAAATGCCTGTGTGCCATAGACAGTTCGTGTCTGCTGCAAATCCAGAGCATCGAGAAAGCTTGCCTTTGATCTCGCTTCTACTTGATACCTCATGTTTGAAAATATTCACTCTGCATGTGCAGGCTTTGTAAAAGTCACTCGGAAGCGTGCTTCAGTCTCTGAGTGTGTATCGATTGCTTCTCAGCTGCTTCAGATTTAAATCTCAGGGATCCTGCTATGTGCCAAGAGATTAGTCAGACATTCTTGTGTGTGGATGTAATATTCCCAATATTTATCAGTTAAAAGCATGGTGGTGAAGAAAGGGCTCCTCTGTTGCAAGCTGTGTTACATCAGCACTGCTCCAGTGACCTGCAGGCACCCTCCCGTCCTTGGCTCTTTCATAAGTAGCCAGTTCCCTTAAAGAGACCTGGAAACTTCTCTCCAGTTATTGCGCTCTCTAACCCATGTCAGAGTGACCCCATGGACTTTTTTCAGGGTGGGGAGGGACACAACAATGTGAAAGGTCTTCGTTTGTAAAAAGAAGTTAAGCAAACCTGTGGCCTCTGGGAAGGTCGAAAGGTAGATGCGATGACGAAACTGGAGGAAGTCGCTGTTGTGTCCAGAGAAAAGCAACAGAAGCGAAGGAAAGGCAGCCGGGAAGTGTGCAGCCTGCCTCTTTCACCTGTGTGTGTGCGAGCCACGATCAGTGCAAGGCTTCTACTTCCCTCTGACCCTCAACTGAAAGATAGTAGCATACAAAGGCTGGCATTTCATCACAGAAGCAAGATGCAAGAGGGTCGCCTGGCTAGAAGTGAATTTTTGTCTCTTCTGCCCTCCAGTTTCCCTCCTTCTGAAAAGTTTTATACTGAAACCTAAAATATAAGCACATAGGAATGAAATATTAACTCATAAAGACGTTGTGCTACACAAGATCAAAACTGCAAGGCCCCCGGTGTCTGTCATCGTGACTCCTCCACAAGGACTCTGAGTCCAAACTTTACTAGGGCAGGGCTGCTCATGGATTTTCAGGGTGCTATGCCTTGCTTATATTCCTGAAAGAAAATGCACAAGTAAAAAAGAACAGTCAGGGAAAGATCATAATCACACATTCTAGTGATTTCCACCTATTAAGTTCTTTGCCCATCTGCTTGTATTTCATTAAATTTTTATCACAAGTCATCTCATGGAGTTCACGTAAGAGCAAGCACATCAGAGTCCCATGTGGGCACCTTAGAATTCCAAGCCTGCTGAGAACTCATACACCATATGGTAAAGGCGGTAAAAGCCCAAAGTCAGTTTTCTGAGCATGTGTAATGCTTGGGAGACTTATCAAACTCCTATGCACCTGGCTTTGAAATAAGTGGAATTGCAGTTACTGGAAATGTCTTCTGAAGTCAACTTTCATAAGAAACAGGCAGAAGGCAAATCCACAAATAGGTATCAGAAGTTCTTGTAGGTAACTTTAAGAGCATACCGTGGCGGGAGTCCAGGAGCGGCCCAGCAGGCTAAGCTTGAGCAATAAAGATGCTTATGGCTTTTCTGCATCATCTAAAACATGACTTATTTTGCCTTATGTTGGTTCTGTATATCTCATGGTTCCCTGCAAAAACTAACCAGCATGTAGACTGTGTATAACACTATGTATCCGAATGTGCAGTCCACCAGGCGCCCTCTGCATGTCTCAGAGCTCATTATTCTGCATGAACAATCTCAACTCTTTGCCTGTCCCTTGCTGCATATACAATATTATGGAGTAGTATATGTTCCCACAACCCCTCTCCCTCTGTTTTCTCTGAGAGTCTTCTATCTAAGGCATACTCCTCCATCCATGACAAGTCTGATCTCTCTCTACTGGTGAGAAATTGGGACTTCCCTTCCTCTCTGGGTCTTCAGCCTCTGATCAGCCTTCTCCATTCCCACTGAGCATTGAAGGTACCCACACATTACATCTGAAGGTCCACATTGCCTTTTATTATCCCTGCTCCTATTTCAGTAGTGCTACCAACTCCTGCTTCTTCACTTACTACGTCTCTGTCGAACCTTACCTTGAAAATGGAAATCTGTCCTTGTTTTCTGTTCCCAACTTTGCACTGCTCTCAAAACTCTTCTTTCGCACTGTATTCTCCATAATTCCACTAATTTTTTTCTTTCTTTCCTTCCTTTACTTTTGGAGCCTAGAGGATTGAACGAACCCAGGGAGTCAGGTACTCCACCAGCAAATGCTCTACTGGAGAGTCACTTCCTGGTCTCTGCCTAGACTTCTCAGATTTGAGTCACTCATCTTCCCCAGAAGTCCCAGAGGCATCGGCACCTTTCCCTGAACTTGGCCTCTCATTCCTGAAAACTTCCTCCCTTCACATTCTTGTGCCTCCCCTTTACAAACCGAGTTTCCTCTCTGGATGTTCTCTCTAAATGTTATGGATTTTCTCCAGATTCTATTTTTGACCATCCTGTGATAAAAGAAATGTAAACATTCTTGCTGAAGGAGATGCGTAAAGAATAGAAAGCCCTAAGTCATGGGAACCTCATATGCTTGAATAAGTTGTGACAACATGTCAACTATAATTTTGCCAATCACATAAAGACCATAAGTCTCAGTTTTCTCACTGCTCTGTGTCCATATGAAGGTGTAAATTACATACTAGTCACCACATTTAACTAGAGTGTCTAAACTGTTACACTTGGTGCACATTTAGGTTGTTTCCATTGTTCATGTTGGGGAGTTGCTAGGAATTGTCAGTCCATCATCATTCCTGTACCTTTTTCATTGTCTAATCCACCATTTCTCAACAGATATAGTCCCCGGGGTTCCTCCTGCCCATCATCCCCAAACATACTCCTATTGCCAATGGTGTCTGAGTGTGTGCTTGAATGTGGAATGGCGGTGAAGAGGGGAGGTCCGAAGAAGGGAAGGTGACGATGATGACATTGATGTGGCCTCAGAACAAAGCATCTCTTGACCAGCTTCTTTATAGTAAAGTTGTTTCTAACATAGAGGAAGACAGCAGGGAAAAAGATGAAATGGATTTGTATATTTTTAAGGGCAGTAGGTTTGCTTGGCTCCAGGGGAGACATACAGAGAATACTAGAATTTGAACTGCATGGTTTAGTGAAATGGATGTGCTGGTAAATATTCTTCTATGAATCTTGAAAATGGATGCCCATTCTTCCCTTCCCTTACTCTGTGTGTGTGTGTGTGTGTGTGTGTCTGTGTGTCTGTGTGTGTCTGTGTCTTTCCCATATATCTACTTCAGTGGGAAACATTTCAGACTGCCAGTCAAATTCTATATTAAACCAGAAATCAAACATTTCTTAATCCATTACTTAGTGAGAGAATTTGTGTCTCATTGTCAAATATTTTGAATATCACTATTTGGTCAAATGAAAGAAAAATCTACTTTGCTCTTACAGTTCTGTATTCCATTCATGGTTAAATCTTGTCTTCTTTTACTAGGTTTGAATCTTTTCTTTTCAAAAGTTAAAAAAGAGTGATAGAAATGAAGCCTCTGGCAGAACTATATATGTGATAATTTCCTGATGCTTGAGCGCTTTCTCACTAAGTTCTACGCCAGGTGGCATGTCTGCCTGCCTGAAAGCTCCCATGGTATATGAAAATACTCCCGTTTTATAGGAATGTGCTGGCAAAACCCATCACTTTCAGGATTATTTCTCCTTTTCTGCTATGTATTTCAAAAGAGCAGAGATGGGCCTAAGTTCAAATCATTTCAGTGTCTGAGACACTTGGTATAAAACCGCTCAAGTAGAAGAAACATATGCTTTGTCTGACACTTTTTTTTCTGTTACATCTTGAAACTATAAGGAAATCTAAGTTACTTTTTTCTATAGTCTGAGTAAGAAATTGGTTGAAAGAATGGTGAATGAAAACAATCAGTGAGCAGACACGGCGATGAAGGGAGCACCCTGGTGATGTGAAGATGGAGAATTTTGCTTTTCTGACAGTAAAATCTATGAAAAAATAAAATTGTGTTGAAATATTCTGATCATCATATCAAAGAGCAAAACTGGTGAGTGACTTGTCTGAGGAAATAGCGATAAGCGGAAACAGAGTAGTCACTGGAATGTCCATGCCTCTCTTCAAATAAAGTTCTACAGCTTCAAACTGCTACTACAGAAAAGCCAGAAGAAGAGGAGGGGAAAGAGAAGGGGAGGGGAAGAGGAGGAGGAGAAGAAAAAAGGAGGAAGAGGAAGAGAAAGAAGGAGGAAGGAGGGGGAAGAAGGAAGAAGAAAAAGGAAGAAGAAAGAAGGAGGAGGAGGGGGCGTGGGAGAAGGATGAAAGAAAAGATGCTTACTCTGGTCCAGTTTGTATGGACCACATGTCTGTATTTGGCCTTGGCCTTTACTGACATGTACATGGTTGAAACTTTGCTGTGCATTTTGAGTACTTTACAAAATCAAGGAAACCCTCAGGATTGGTGAGAGAAAGCTGCAACTTACCCACTTCTATGCTTCTAGGATTAATGATCAGATCCAGAGAGCAAAGGGGAATAAAAGGTTGAATCCCATACTATAGCCAGATCGAGTGGGAGGCAAGTGATAGAGAATAAGGGAAGAAGAAGAGAGAAGAAGTTGTTGCTACAACCGAATGCCACAGACTTGGTAATATAAAGAAGAGAAACTTCTATATCTCCTGCTTCTGGAGCTTGGAAAGTCCAGCAGCATGGTACTAGCATCTGGTGCCAGCCAGGCTGCATCATAGCACCGTGGAGACCATTACATGGTGAGATAGAATGAGGTACCAGCTCAATCTCTTTTCTTCAGTAGCCACTAAGGCCATTAGGGGGACCCAACTCACATGGCCTCATCAATCTTAATAATCTCCTTAAAACATAACCGTCATAAACTTAAAACCGTCAATAATATGAATTTGGGATTAGTTAGCAACAAGTGGATTCTGGGACAAGCTCCCAAGCTGTCAAAGAATGCAAGGCCTGAAGAGAGTGCCTAACGTTTGACAAAGCAGAGTGAAGTTAAAATTGACCTGAACTTTGATTTTTCTCACCTAAAAGTAGGGTAGGATAATAGAACTGACATCATTGAATGTTCTAGGGAATTAATGTAGCTGATACATGTAAAGCTAGTACCTTGATGGAATTAATGATATAAGCTGCTTTGTTGTTAGCCTAGGGGAAAATAAATACTGTGGAGTTGGTGAAAGCTTTTTTAAGAATTTCTAGCCAGTTTTAAGAATATTTCAAGTCAGAAATTAATATGTCTATTTGAGGCTCAATAAAATGACTCCTAACAACATTTTGCTATCCTCAGAGACCAGCGCCTTGCTCAGCCATCATCAGAGAGGGTTCCTCCTGCAGGAGACGGGAACAAATACAGAGACCCACAGCAGAACAGCGTGCAGAGAGTGAGAGACCTTGGGACACTCAGTCCTAAATGGGATGTCTCCATCAAATCCTTCCCTTTGGGGATCAGGGAACTCTGCAGAAGTTCTGTAAGAACCAGAGGGGATGGAGGACACTGAGAAAATAAGGCCTTTGGATGCAATAGGACTAATGAACACATGAATTCGCAGAGACTGTGGCAGCACGCACAGACACTGCACAGGTCTGAGCCAGATGGGGTCCCAGTGCTGAGAGGGAAGTAGACACAAGCCCCATTCCTAACCCAGAAGCCATCTCCAGTGGATTACTGCTCACAAAGGAACAGTTATTTGTTCCCAGGAGTCTTATGGGCGATACAAACCACACTCAAGGGCAGGGCCCATGCTCAGCAGTAGATGGCCAACACGATGAATTCAATGATATGTCTGGATTTTGGAGACAGTGCTTTGTCAGGGCCTTTTTTCTTTTTCCTTATAGGTCCCTTGCATATGCATTATGGTTTCTGATTTTGTTTTTATGAGTTTTCTGTGTGTGTCTCAGTATTTGGATGTGTTAATGTGTGCTATTCCTTTGGCTTTTCTCCCCTATTTTTTGCTTATTTTATCCTATTCTGGTTTGTCTGTTTTTATTTTATCTTTCATCATTATTATTATTGTTGTTATTGTTGTTGTTGTTATTATTATTATTATTATCTCTTTGTATTCTAGTGAAAGAGAGGAAGGAAGTGTGTGGATTTGGGAGAGTGGATAAATGGGAAGGATCTGGGAGGAGTTGAGGGAGGGGAAACCATAATCAAAATATACTGTATGAAAATAGTCTATTAAAAAAATAAGCTGGGTGCTGGTGGTGCATGCCTTTAGTCTCAGCACTCAGGAAGATCTCTGTGAGTTCAAGGCCAGCCTGATCTACAGAGTGAGTCTCAGGACAGCCAGAGTTACAACAGAGAAACCCTATCTCAAAAAACAAATAACAATAAATAATAATAATAATAATAATAATAATAATAATGAATAATCTCACTAAAAATGGCTAAGCCTGACACCTGAAGTTTGATCCCTATCATCCACATGTCAGGAACGAACCAACTCTACAAGTTGTGCACTGACCTACTGACCTCCGTCCGTATTTCAGTTGTGGCATGCACGCACACCCATACACACACACACACAACTGAATCAATGTAAAATTTTATGAAAGCTAATAATCAGACAGGTATATATATATACCTCTGAGAATCAAGAGGTAATGTGTTCTTGCACGAAAGGAGCAGTTGCTGGTGTGTCTTTTGGGAAGACATCATGGTTGTTTTCTCTAGGAGTTACCTCCCCAGAGTCAATGCTTAGAGATGCTTTGGAGTATTTGTCATCCAGGGAACATACAGGTTACCTACTCAAGTGACTGACACTACCATCTTCCATGCTAGATTGCAATTCTGTTGCATAGGATGTTGGTCCACTAATGGGCAGTTGTTGTATTTAAGGTGATGAATCATAATTCATTGTCTTTAACCACACCATCCGAGATGGGAAAGGAAAAACAATCTGTCATGAATTTCATCCCTTTCTTTTTGCTAGAATTTCCTTTGCGTTGTTTGCCTTCTCCCAGAACATATGGCCTGTTGGAGACTTCTCTGTGAGATACAACGATCCTCTTTATGCATGGGGACATGTCTCAAGACTCCTGGTGGATGCTGAAACGTAGAATAGCACAAAGCCCTACATATTCTGTGTTTTTTCTATACACACACTTATGATAAAGTGTATAACTTCTACATGAGGCTCAATAAGGTTAATGACAATAACAGCTCATAAAATAGAATAATTATGGCAATCTACTGTAATGAAAGTCATTTAAAACTTGTGGGCCGTTTATTTCTGTAATTTTCCATTTAATGTTTTAGACCACAGATGACTGGGTTACTGGTACTCCAGCAGGGAAAGCCACAGATGAGGGACCCTTGTGAATGTCATTTGAAAAGTGTTCAGTTGAGGAAGTCGGCCATGTGCTCTTGTTTCCTCTGCTGCTTCTGACATATGGGGCTGCTTTGGCAAAGGCGAGTAATATCAGCTTACCTCCAAAGACTATGGCTAATGGCTTTAAAAGAATTCTCCAGTAACTTCATAATGAGCTGCCAAAAACAGCCTCTGTGCCAAAGGATCTTGGTATGTCTGTTCCATTTATTGAGAATTTCTTGTTTTATCATGACTAAGTGCTCACCAAGGACATAAAAACCCAAACCTCTAAGGTATTTGGGCAGCAGAAACCTTATTTTAATGTATCCAGACCCATTTCTAGCACATGCAGACGCTGAGCAAGTACCAACAGCAGAAGTGGATGAACCCGCGATGTGGAAGACATTAAGAAACTGCAGAACAGACAGGAATGCGTGGACTAGTGGCTTAACTACACTTATTCCAAAGAGTACTAGACACCTTGAACCAAAACTATGCTCTTGCTTTGCCCATTAGATTAAATTTATATTTTTTTTCAAAAATTAGTTAGGACCTATTTCTTTGTGAAAGCTACATGTTCAAAATCATTTGCAGTTTAATTTTACGTTGACAATAAATGACAGCAATTAGGAAAAATTGGTTTTCTAAGAATTAAAACAACCACCACCACCACCACAACAACAAAAAAACCCTGAGAATACAGTAAGAAGATCTGGAAAAAACAATGGAAAAAAGGAAAATTAATGTATTTGGTTTTCACTGGCAGCAGAAGTCAGAAGAATAGCATCAAACCTCTCACTCTTACCTCCCTGCTCTCCTCCTTGGTCTGCTCCTGACCATCGGCTTCACCCTCTGACAGAAATCAGTGTTCTCAATGGTGTGTGGTTCAAGCGGTGGCCAGCTGAGGCATCTGGACTCTACTCACGAGCATGTATTCTTCACCATTGTCTGAACTGGTCGGATTTCTGGAGTAGATCATCCTCTTCAAAGAATTCTTGAGATAAGGATACTCCATTGTGTTGCATGGCATTCACAGAATGGAAGATATTTGTATGCAGGCCACTTCTCTGGGCTGGGAGCCAAGAAAAATCCCTGGCCTGGTTAGATTTAAGCACTACTCACAAAGCAAATTGGAATTCAGCCGCATCCCAGTGATGTCATCCCAGAAAACACGTCTGAATTTGATTTAAATCAGTAAGTCATTGGTCTCTGAAATTTAGTCTTTCATTGTGCGTTTTAAAAATTACCTAAAACACTCCATCGTGACCAATTAACATAGACCCAACCTCTTGATGAAGCACTGCCCCATGGTCCCTAAAGACTAACTCAACCCCTCTTGAGATTAGTCCATGAAACCCCTGGGGTTCCTTGGTCCTGTATAATCCCTGGTGCTTCAGGAAGCCCACCTTCCCCTGGACATCTGTGTGGCCATTTGTAGATGAAGCATTTGAGGCAGAGTTTTCAACAAAGAGACATCAGTGCCAGCTGAGAGTCTTTGGACTTATGAACTGAAGCACAACATCTTCTTAGCAACTCCTGGAGACACAAGGCTGAACCTGCCACTCATGCTTGCAGATTACACCATCAGTTTACTGGCAGTAAGCAACTGGGAATGAAATGTTGTGGTTATCAAACTGAGGGACCTGTGGGGATCTATTTGCCATAGTGACTAAAAGAAAACTCTAAAAATACACAAAACAAAACAAAACAAAAAACTGTGGGCTATCACAAAACCTTAACGTCAGCACATGCACCATGTCGACTGGAATAGTCTCTGATAACAGTCAGCACTTTTCTGGGTTGTGTGGGTCCCATCTCTGGTCTTCATGTTTGCACAGCAAACACTTTAACGATTCATGCTCCAATTTCTTCCCAGCTCCAATTTCATGATTTTTAATGAGAATCTGACTCACATTTTTCTCAGCTGGACACACTGAGATGTCTGGAGTGTGGTTACTTGCAAACTTCAGTTTGATGTAATCCCATTTGTCTGGTTTTGCTTTTGTGACATTTACGGCGTTCTATAAAAACTTTTCTCATGAAAGAAGAGCAAAGCAGTGCCTACTAGAAGCTTGAGAGAGTGTCAGGGAGAGAGTGCTCAAGTACAAAATTACAATTCTATGTGAGAGATAAACTTCAATGCTGTGTTTCACGGTATTTAATTCAACTGCACAATAAATTACTGTTTTGTTTTTTTTTCGAAATAAGAGTGAGGGAGGACTTCGAATATTTGCATTACAAATGGATGATGAATATTGGATATGATGAATGTAATTACCTTTGTGTCATTGTATTGTTAATTAAACATGAAATGAAAAGAAAAACAAGACTGTGCAAAGGCTATCTGCAGACTAGATGTGGGGGTGATGAGGGAAAAGTCATTTCACGGAAGTGTGAAACAGCACAGTGAAACGGAGTCTGTGGGTGTGCTGACTGTGGTCTCCTTGCCTTGCAGGCTCAACATGGGAAAAGACCTTCCGGCAGATTGGCTTTGAAAGGTAAGCAGGGGTTATCAGCCTGCACTTAGCCACTAGTGGTTTTATTCCAAGTGGTTTTTCCACTGTGAATCAGTAGTCTTGCCAGAACTTCTGTGACTTTGTGACCTTGGACACGATGTCGTTTTATGTCTCTGAGCCTCAATGTCTTTGTAAAGTTGGAGCTTTGTTTTATAAAAATCCTTGCCTAGTGATCTTAATACTTAAGAGACGGAGACAGGAAGATCGGTAGTTCAAGGTCCGCCTCAGCTACATGGTGAGTTTGAGGCCAGTCTAGATTCCATGAGACCTTGTCTGAGAAAAACAAAACATAAAATAAAAATGAGATAAAGTCCCTAAAATACAAATAAGATAAAGATAAAGGGGAACTTTATCATTGATGTGAGAATGCTTCTTGGACCACAAAACAATCTGAAGGGAAACTCTGTGAAGAATCGTAACAAGTGGAGTTGATCTTCTCTTGCCTGCACCACCTTGTTTTCAGACAGACAAATTTGTATTTGTGTTGATTATTCCTGACTGTCCAAACAGCTACGTCTTACGAGCTCTAAGATAATGTTGATATCTCTCACTTACACCCATTTACCCATCATATCATCTCCCCGAAAGGAAAAGAGATGACGCCCAGTAGCATCAGGAAGGGTGAGCAGTGTCAGGTCAGTGCATGCTCCTTTGAGCCACCGGCCCTCGGAACTGAGGGTTGCATAGCAGATGGCTTTCTCTCAGGGACATGGGGCATCCCAAGTAGAGCCTTCGATGTGGATATAGCCATTGAGTCGAAGAGATATAATTTTGATATTATTTATTTCGAAATATTTTATTAGATCATTTTATGTAAATTTTGATCGAGTACGCCAACAGAGTACTTAAAGCACACAGAGGGAATAATAAAGTGCTTAAAAATATTTCATTTTTTTCAGTAATGGTAGAAGACAGTCCTCAACAGGCCCACTGTGACCACATCAGCTTTGCCATATCCATAAACAGATTCAAAGACTTGTTTGTTTCTCTGTACACGCTTCTCTCCCAGCACCGTCACCGTTTAGTCTCCTGTAACTTCTCTGAGTTCCTAAGGATACTAGGGAGGGAGGACCAGTCCCGTTAAGGATGAGGAAGGATGCAGGATGGAGTCTCTGCCACAGCATCTCTTTGTTTTGATCCTTCTTTCACATTATGATAAGTTTCAGGTACACATAAAGCAGGGGAAATAGCAAAGTAGATATTCTATCTCCACCACTCAGCTTCAGTAAGACTTAGCCATGTGCTAGGTGCCCCCCCTCTCTATATATGTGTATTTATCTTTCTCTCCTCTTTCTCTCTGTCCCTGCCCCTCCCCCCCTTTCTCTAAAATATATTTTAAAAAGTCTCAAACATTGTATTGTTTTTCCCTGTGTAAGTCAACATTCCACTCTGGAAAAGCAAAAGGACATTTTCTTCCAGAGTTACAATGTTGTTACCATCCTTAAGACTAAAAACAATAGTGAGCCTTAGCGTCACTGAAGGCCCAGTCGAATATTTATGTTTCCTGATCCTATGAAAAATATACACATCCCTAGGTTTGAATAGCTTCCTTATGTAGTTCAGCCATAATCCTTTCTGGCTTCTTTCCTTCATCACTGACTTTTGGAGAAACTGGAATAGTTAGTTGTCTTATAGAGTGCAGAACACTGCATATTCTGGATCTTTCTGCAAGGTTGTATAACTTCTTGCTCTACTAACTGTGTCCTGTAAATTCAAACAATTTCACTTTTAGCATCTGGGAACAATCTCACATCATCTTTCTGTCCTTCTGGCAGACCCATTGAGCTTCATGCTTTCTGTCACAATGGGCTGTCTCACCTTAGCCGGTGGCATGGTCATCTGCCCCTCTAAGGCCCTTGTGTCTCTCCTGAGGAATGGTGCTCTGAAACCACATCCAAACTCTAGAGAAGCTCCTCCTCTGGGACCTGCCTGTAGCTGGAGCTACATTTCCTAGCTCACAGGACACCAGCCTCTTGAGTAGTGATTGCTTCTGTGACAACAGCTACTATGTACCAATTACTTACCAAATCATCTCTAGCTCATAGGTGAGGATTTGGAAATGTTTTACTGTAAAGGGACAGATAACACACCTCTTAGGGTTTTACAGCCCAAGGCAATTCCTGCTGCAGCTTCTTAATGTTGCTGTTGGACCAAGCTGCAGCCAGAGGCCCTGGGTTTGGCTATATTCCAAAACAACAGACAATTGGCAGGTGTGGATGATAGCCATCACTGCCATCACTCATCTACCCTCACTAAGGACTGTGGTCTTACAGATAACAAAGATGCAGGTTTTCCAACCCAGGCACAGCTCTCTTGTTAACTTGCATTAATCCTAGGAGCTCCTGCTCCCCAACACCAGGATTTCAAATGCTGGAGCACATAGAATTTGGGGGTTATAGGTGTCTTTGGTTTGTGTTTTATTTTTCCTATGCCTGTGTCTCTTGAGATGTAGCTTCATGCTACAAGTCTTACTGACTATTCTCATTTTATTACTATGTTGACTAAAACCAGAGGGTATACTATCTACACTAAAATGCTTCCCTAAGTTCAGATGCTTAAATAAAATAGAGATATAAATAAATATTAGGACACATTTGAATTGTAATCTCAGACATTTTTAAGTGCACATATTGCAGATCTACGGATTGCATTTTTGGTGATTATTCAAGTTTTCAGGTGTCATAAAATGCTGCTGTGCTTTCTCATTCAAGGGAGGGGCTTATTTTGTGTATTGCAACAAGTCTTAAAATGGAACAGATGTAAGTCTCTGCATCTCTTGTGTAGGTGTGGAGGTGTCCAGCAAGGCTGATAAATATGGCTCTGCTCTTTTCTCTCTTCGAGGTTCACCTGATCTTTGCCTTAATGAAAATTCAAATTTCGCCTTAAATAAAGCCTCAGATTTACTACTTTAGGGGCATTGCAAGAGGTGTTGACCTTTTCATGGCTGAGTCCTTTTGTGAAGTTTCTTGTCTGTTGGAGCAGCAGGTTGAGCACACCTAAAAGGAAGAAGTCATTTTGTTAGATGAAGCCTATAAGCTTCTCCATGAAAAAGAAAGGAGCAGACTTGGTGTATTGGGAATAGCTGAAAGGAAGACGTCTAGAGTCTGCTCTGCCTTTAGTCCACATGCAGTGCTTAGTGGACCATCCTGTGAGATACATCCAGATGTTTCCTTCCTGTATACACTGTGACTGTACACATGATATCAGAGTAAGTGTACACTGTCATGGTTGACATGGCTAAAACTATGTTCAGATTTCAAATAACTGTATCTTCTCCTTGGGAGCATCAGGACACCATTACAGAAGTCTGTTATGGCTTAAGAAGGAGGTTCCAGAATGTGGGTTCCTGGATTGTTTTGTCCCCTCAATATCAACACCCACTCAACAAAAGCAGACTCTACTTGTTAATACAGAGGGAACATGCTTAACATATTTGGGTTTCAATTAGAAACCTTACCTTTCTGTGGAACTTTTCAAGGTTTTTGATTATAAATATCTATAACTCTTAGCCATCTGCCAGCCTAGACATAGTTATGCTAGGCAGGTGTGGCTATGTAAGCTCTTTGGCACCCTGCATACTCTAAGTACGAGTTATGAACTAGGATGGCCCAAATTTGCAGTGGTTTAACACAGAAAAGGTTTATTTCTCATCTGGACACAATGTGATGAAGACCCTGGGGCTCTGTGGGCCAGTACATCCATGACAAGTATCAGTGGTGACACTTGTGCTTCCGGGAGATCTAAAGAGCTTGGGGAACTGTGCACTGGATTTTCAACGCTTCTACCTGTGAGAGGCATGTGTCACTGCGTCTTACTCTCCGTAGGTGGCATTTGGGATGAAAGCAAAATAAGGAAGTTGAAATCTAGCAAAAAGCACTACAATCAGATCAGAATAGGGTCCAGATGTGTGTAGGTGTAGCCACTGTGTGGGCTCATCAAGAGAGACAAGGAGGTATATTCATAGGTGCAAACCCTGTCAGACTTCAGCAGAGGGAACCACTGCCCTGGCAGGCGGCATACTGGACAGTGGAACCCTGAGCATCTGAGCACAGGTGTTTTCACTGATTCAGAACTCCTCAGGTGTTCTACTGATAGCACATACAGATCATGTTCGGTCAAACATCCCCACATAAATCCAACACCTGCAGACAATACAAAATGCCAAAGCCTAGGCTGCCCCTCACCCAACAGTGCATGAAAGAATTATTTTATACATAACTAAAAATAAATTTCTACAACAAATGAGCCTCCTCCTTCCAAAACGAGCTGCGGGTTTCATCTGAGAAAAAGTTTTCATCAGGTAATTAGTGTGGAGCCCAGCAGCCTGCCCACAGAATGACAGGTTCCTGCTTTCAGGGAAAGCTGACTGCTGCCTGTTTAAAAATAACAGGCTTTTACTGATCGCTTGCCCATTTTCACTTAAAAAGCCAAGAATTTATTCTCAGTAAATGTGTGTTATTGCTCCAAGTCTCAGATGACATCATTGTTAACATTATTGCGTGTGTTTTATTCGAAGCTACCTTGTGATTGTGGAATGAAACACCTTGTCACTCCAAAGTACATGTTAAGATGTAAAATAAAACACAAAAAATAGCCTGTTACAATGAACACATGTGTGCCTGAAATTATTCATCATGTTTGACAGACTTGATTCAAAGCCTTGGTTCTGTCTTTGGGGAGACTGGAGCCTCTGGCAGCCTTCTGTCTGCTGTCAGGCTGCTGCGCCCACTATAGAGAAGTATCTACCCATTGGGCACTTCTTAATCCTCGCTGCTTGATGAGGCCTTTGCCTGTAGCTTATGCCCAGACTTCCCCATGGCAACTCTCGAGTTCTCCTGTGATGAGATGTAATCCACTATCAGGAACCTCGCTTCTATGTCTCCTCCTTTACACAGGCAGGTCCCTTATCGTCTATGATAATCTGACCCTCATACTCCAGTACCCACATAGGCTACTAATTCAGATGGATATAGAGTGAATGAATGGCTTCCTGATGGGGCTGCACAGGGATTTGGCTAGAGAGTGTTTGGAGAGTGGGATTTAACGGGACCAAAGAGAAGGGATGTAACATTTTCTCATCACTGCCACACAGCAGTTTGCTGGATGGCGAGGCTGCCTGTGGCCAGGGCAGGCTCACTCCTGCTGCTCAGGGAAGATGGCACAACTTTATTCATTGTGTCCCGGTGCAAAATCACTTCCTTTCCCTAACCTCTCTATCAGTATAGCTCTGCTAAGTCTCTTTCCACCAGCTATTGAGTTGACTCAATAGTCACAATAAGAGGGGGTCCCTACCTGCTTTGTTTGTGGGATATTTTGAATCCCATCTGCCTTAATGAGCCAAGTTAACTGATAAGACATGCCAGGAATGAGTAAGGCTCCCATCCTGCTGTAGCACAGTTCAGGAAAACCACTCCACGCCAGGTCTTGCACCTTGCAGTGCAGTTCAGACCTAGTTCCAGGGTCTCCAAAAGGACCATGTGTTGGAGGCTTTGTTCCCAGGGTGGTAAGAGATGCTGCCCTCAAGAAGGATTGAGATAGTTCTGGAGATGGCAAATTAAAATGCAGTCAGAGTCCAGCCCTGGTGCCTCCAGCTTTCTGAAGGGCCTTTTCCACGTAGCCCTCCAGCCTACACACAACCTTACCATTGCCGTCTGATATGGCACTGCCTTCTACCACCAGGCACATGACAGAGAACAAACCAATAGGACCACTTGATTTTAGAACACGAAGCTCTAAAATGAAATGAACCTTTTCTTTATAAGGAAGCTCGTTTCCTGTATTTTCCTATAGTTGTATAAAGCTGGCTGATGCTCCCATTCTCTGCTCACTTTCCCAGCCCTATCTTGTGATTCCTTCTTGGACACTCCAGTCATTCATGCCCATCTACTTCGTCTCAGAAGTCTCTCATCTGGGAAGCCACCTCTTAGGCGTTTCTCTCCTGTTTTTCCAACATTTCCTGTCTGCCTCTAGGATCAAGCAGAGACCATGTTTATAGTGATGTGTGTACCATATAGTCCTGCCTTGCCTCTTGGGTCTTACATTATCCTGAGCTTCTTGGGAGAAAGTTTCCTTGTCACCTTGAAGCCTTTGGTTCTAGCTACAGGAAAGGGACATAAGGACCATCAAGTGGATGCTTGATAAATAACAGTTTAAATGATTATTGGGGTCATTGACACAGATCCTGCTTTCATGGAATATGTCCTTCTCGAAACATTTTAGTTACTATAACTTTGCCTTTGGAGAATGAGTAAGTCCTTTGAGAATTTAAAGTCAGATTTAGAAGTGCTTATCCTCCAGCTTACAACCTACTAACTGGGTGACAGAATTTAATACAATTTCTTCAGCTGATGTTGTGCACAGTATTTAGAAATAATGCAAGGCCCTAAGGATGATTTCATGGCATACTGTTCCATACAGAAAGTTAGACCCATGAGTTGAGAGAAAGCCACAGAGGAAAATTAGGGTTTGCACTTTCAAAGTGACTTAGTTTCTGAAATTTGAAACTGTTGTCTGCATTCTATGAACTACAATGTTTATTAGACTTACTCATTTTTATCAAGGTGGGTATTTCTTAGTCTCCCATTTCTGAGGAGCCTCCAGAAAAGAAAAGCATGAACCTCCAATCACCCCATTGCTTTAATCATATCTACAAAATGAGAAAGGCTAGTCTCAACTGGAGCTCAGCAGTATGTTTTTTTTTAAGTGAACAGTAATTTTCAAACAGAGGTATATAGGACAGCCCCTTTGATTAAATAAATGACCCTGTACTTATGTTAGCTGTTCTCTCCCTCCCTCCTCCCTCCTTCCTTCCTCTCTTTCTTTCTCTTTCTCTTTCTTTCTTTCTTTCTTTCTTTCTCTCTCTCTCTCTCTCTCTCTCTCTCTCTCTCTCTCTCTCTTTCTTTCTTTCTTTCTTTCTTTCTTTCTTTCTTTCTTTCTTTCTTTCTGCTGTTGTTTTGGTTTTTTTGAGACAGAGATTCTCTGTTCTGTTCTGGCTGTTATGGAATTCACTCTGTAGACCAGACTGGCCTCAAACTCACAGAGATCCGCCTGCCTCTGTCTCCCAAGTGCTGGGATTAAAGGTGTGCACCACCACAGCATGGCATGTTATCTGTCTTTTAAAAAAAATCAAAATATCTCTAGTAATGAAAGTGCTTATTGGAGTAACTGTCTTAACCTAACTTCATGATGTTTTTATTTGTGAGTTCATTACAGTAAATGTCGCCCTTCTGGAAGAAGGGCCTCTGGTTCTTTCACACAGTGGGTATCTAAACATCCCTGAAAAGTTTAGCAACCTATTTTAAAATTATAAAAGTTGTCAAAGTCAGGCGATGGGGTAGAGGATAGAATAGGGGACTAAGCAGATGGCTCTGTGGGTAAGAGGACTTCTCTGCTAGCCTAGGGATCTTTAAAAATCAGGGAGCTTTGGCTTTAGTGAGAGACTCTGTTCAGGAAATAGAGAGAGAGAGAGAGAGATACTGAGAGACAGAAAGACAAAGAGACAGAGGCATAATCAAGAGACAGAGATAGAGAAAGAAAGAGACAGACACACAGAGATAAGATATTCTGCTCTTTTCAATGTGTGTCTATTTCTGTGCGTGTGTGTGTGTGTGTGTGTGTCTGTCTGTCTGTCTGTAACGAATGCAGGTGATTTAGATTTTTGAACTGTTGAGTTTTACCTACCACTTAGGCTTCCAGCTTGTGAAATAATCAGCTTGACATTCATTTATCCCAGCAGTGGTATCGCTTAATAGGCGTTTGGTAAAATGATCTGTTTTTTCTTTAGAAAAAAAAAAAATGTAGTCCTTAATTAAAACTTATTTTCTCTCAAAACATGACCGAAAGAAAGTATCTCCTGGTTTGCAAGCTCCATCTTTGTCAGATTGGAGCATATATGGTCCCCGCGGCAATAAATGGCAGCAATGAGAACTAAAGCAAGGCTCCTTGTTTACACTGGCGCCTTGTCCCAGGCTGGAGGCATCCTCGTGGTGGTTTAGATTTCACTAGCAGTGGGAACAGACACGCTGTAGAACACATCCCTCAGGGAGTTCAAGTCTGGGTGTTAGCGGTGTGCTGGCTAGAAATACATGAGATGACCACCGTGCTGCTTGACGCGGGGTAGAACTGAGGCGTGGGGTCTGTGAACGGCAGTGCTTGGGAGCTGCACAGCCGTGTTTGGGAGCGCTGGGTCGATAGGCGCATACTTTCGAGCTCGGAGCTTGTATTTGTATTGATTTGCACTCTAGTTATATTCTGAAATCAGATATTTCATAGCTTTCGTGAACATCAAATAAGCTTTTTGTTGTTTTGGTTTGGTTTTTGCCTCTGACAGCGACACACCTTAGCTAGGGACACAGACATTTTACTCAAAATAAAATGGCAGCCTCTATGAAGCAGATTTAATAGGAACTGCCAGTTTTCCTTTAAGATCATGTGAAATGATCCACACCTCCAGAAAAACACACACACAGCTTTCACACAAAGCTTCTTAAATGCTCACAAACGATTACATCCTCGTACCTGTGGCCGTATGGCTTCCTGCCATAGATAGTGGGTAGAAGGGACAGAAATATCTTCCATGACTGCTAAATACCATGCTCCCTCCCTGCCTCCTTTGCTGCCCACCTCAGCTATTGCTCTCTCAGTGGTTAAAGGACCCATGGAAGCTTTCACCAGCAGGACTCCCAGCATTGAGGATTGGTGTACTTCCCACTCACCACTTGGCATCACTCGTGGACCACGCTGCTTACCTTCCTTGGGAGAACACTGCCCTATGTCTGAGGGGCCTGGCACACGGGCTCTCCTTTCTACACACCTCTTCTTATTATTACAGATGATCAGTCCCTTCCCCTGAGAACAACATGTAGCCTTCCCTTGCTCAAGAGAGAACGTTTTTTTTCTCATTCCATTCTTCCTAGAGATGAAAACTAAAATACAACTGTAGGTGAATCATTTACTTGCCTGTAGAATTAATTCCAAGTCTCCGCTTACAGAGTCATGCATGGCTCCAGGGACAGAGCTGACTTGGGCAGTGAGAGAAAGATGAAAAGACAGACACAGAAATCTGGAATTGGGTAGCCTGGGCTCTTGCTTTGGCATTCAGATAGGGAAACTGCAGCCTCTGACCCCCATCTCAGCCTGTTTATTATAAAGATTTGAACAGAGAGGTGGGGTTATTGTGTACAGCTGAACCACAGGTATGGGATTATTGCTTACAGCTAAACGAGGAGGAAGTGTTTATGGTGTACAGCTGGACAAGGGGACTGATTTAGCTCAATCTCAGTAAGAGAACTCTGTAGAGGAGCAGGCTTCAGGCCGTAGACATCTAAGAGGGAGAAAGCTATGGTAGACATTTTCTGCATATACATGCACTTCAGCATATGTCAGCATCCGTAGATGTATGGACCAGAAGGGAAGGATTTGCCATTTCCCCCTGAGCTTCACCTCTGAGGGGAAGGCTTTGTCCTCTCTCCATCCTTCTGAGGCTCTGGGGTTCTTGACATGGCTGGCCTGTGTCAGCATACACATTCACCTGGGACTTCACTCACTCTGGGCTTCCTCTGCTCTCTGCACCCACTCTAATACTCCAGACCTTCGGGACCATCTTTTCCAGTAGGTTCTCCTCTCTTTAGCACTTTCTGCTCTCACTCTGTCCTTTCTAGTCCCAGTTTCTGCCTTGAACACACAGCCTTTATGTCATACTGTAGCTTCTTACTTGAATCAGCTCATCCTTGAAGCCTTTCAGAGCTGTGTCTGGTTTCCTCTGTGTGTGTGTGTGTGTGTGTGTGTGTGTGTGTGTGTGTGTGTGTGTGATTTTTACTAAAACTGGTTTTATTATATACATAGTCTTTTAAGTCAAGTTCTTACCTCTTCCATAATACTATATTTTGCACAGTATCATGATACAAAGGACGTATAGAGCAACAATCTTTTGCATAAATGCCCGTGGATAGCTTGTGAACTAAACTTTTATGGTATTTTTTTTAATTATACAAAAGGATGTGTAGAGTTTGGATGAATTTCAGGCAACATCATTTCTACCAGAGAAAGTCTTTAAAGATGGAAGATTTGACTGACTGGTTGATTGATTGATTGATTAATTGATGGTCTAGCAAAGTGTGAGCAGTAGAGTCTTTTCTAAGGTCCTTGACTCACTTGCCCTGAGAAACTTGCTGGGTTTCCAGTACCAGGTGCGATTTCCCTCCTGTTTACTGGACCTTAAGTCCAGTTAGACAGCTGTTGGTTGCTAGCCACATGTGAGTGCCATTATTGCACCTTTATGCGTATCTTGCCATGCTGGTAGTTGCCATGGTTTAGGGATGTTGCAGTTGAGTAGAACTGTATAATTGCTTCCCTCCCTCCCTAGGGATCTTACATAGTATTTTCTGAAACCATGGAAGGTAGATCACAGGAAAGAGTCTTTCCTGTGTCAGATCATCCAAGTCCCATGTCCCATGTGTGTGATGTTTCCAGCAAGAGGGGCCCACCCTCATCACTTGAGAGGCAAGCAAGGTCTATATCTCTCATCTATATTGTTTTGACAATCATACGGACTATCTAACCAATCATTTAAAAAGAGATTTCTTGTGCCTTGTTCTGTGCTTTTGTTAGTTCTTGTGGGGAGCATCGTCAGTGCAAGTAGCTTAACTCCCTCCACGTCGTGTGTGTGTGTGTGTGTGTGTGTGTGTGTGTGTGTGTGTGCGTGTGTGTGCGCGCACATATACATATATATGTACAAATACATGAATTCTGTATAATTTTAGGTAAGTATAAAATAATATTCCTTGAGGCTGTATCAAACAACCTGAGTGTCATTTGTTCCTTATCCCTCCTCCTCCTTCAGTATTGATCTTTCTTTTTCCTCCCCATTTGGAGGCCACACCATTATTCAATCTCCTACTTCACATCACCCGTACCCTACTATTACCCCAACCCACCACCTTGGTTCTTTTATACTTTGCTGGTTTCTGTGATTCCTCCATACTGTATATTCATGTCTAAGGATTTGGAGCTAGGACTTGAAGGTGCGAGAGCTCAGAATGTGCAGCGTTCATTGTCTTTATGGGTCTGGGTCACCTCCCTCAATACAATATTTTCTAGGTCCATCTATTTACCTGCAGAATTTGTGATGTATTGATTGCTTGATCGATTTGGGTGGTACTGCGGTTTGAATCAGGTTTTACGCGTGCTGGCCAACTGCCCTACCCTAGCTGCATCCACAGCCCTTGGAGGATTTTAAGGCTAAGTAATCACATTTTATGGAAAGAAATGAGTATTTAAATTATTTTATTTCATAAAGAGTTGTTCTCATTTTAGAGGCATCATATAAAAGAATTATGATGTGTTGGTAACAGTTATATTTCCCTTTTAGCCTGTTAGTATAATTCTAATGGCTGTACATTTTTATTTTTAAAATGTGGCTAAAGTTACTAGAAACCAGAAGGCCATCAATATATTCTAGCAGCATAAACTTTGGCACCTGTGGTTGAAGGAGGAGGCAGAGTATTTAGTGTTTTTAAATTTTCATAGAGGAACCTTAGGAGTCAAGGAAGTTGAATAGAAGTTGAATATCCCATAATCAGAATGTTTGAGACCACAATGTTTTATGGGCCAACATTTTAAAAGTTTGAAATATTTGTATATACACAATGAAATATCGTGAAGATTGGATCCAATCTGAACCTGAATTCCACTCATGTTCTGCATACACGAAGCCTGAAGGTAAATTTGTAGGATATTTTTCATAATTTCGTGCATTAAGTAAACTCACTTTTTCACTTATATCTCCATTGACTTAAAAAGTTACAGAAGCTTGGACAGTTCAGATTGGGTTATTTCAGACTGATGATGCTCAGAAGCAGTAGGTAGCGACAGAATAAAACCCAACAGTAGCCTGCTCCCCTCAGGACATACACACAGCAGAGTAGAGCCCTAAGGCAGATGCAAGCACCCCCACCTCTGCTCCACTCCCACTCACTGCTCTGCGGGGAGTGAGAGTCCTGAGGGGGCAGCATCCAGGAGCAGATGGAAGACACCGGCAGGTGCACACACTAGTGGCACAGGGAAGTTCAAGTGTTGAGTTAGACACAGCCCCGAGCCTCACACTGTTGCAATGGGCTCATGCCACATGCAACGTATTGATCTGCTTGCCATAAATGGAAAAAAAATTGTTTTCACTCAGCCATCGTGAGAAACATTTGGGTTTGAAACTCCCCTACTATATGCTCTGACCAGTTATACTTATTTACTGAGAATGCCACACAGGTAATGGAATGCCATATGGGGTGGGATGTAATCGTGGTGAATTCACCAACATTTTGGTGTTAGAACACGAATGGACACAGACCACTGTGCAAGGAGAATGAAGAATCCCTGGTCTTCAGAGATGAGAAATTGCGAGCTCAGGCTTTGCCCCGGGCTGCTGGATGGTCAGCGACACTTTCATAAAACAGGTGTTTGACTTCTTGAGGAAAAATGATGGCGGGCAGTATTTATGCTTCTCTGGCTCATTCTCACTAATCCTGGGACACACAGTTGGAGTGGCTATTGTCTTTTGACTGGGAGGGATGCCAGTATGTTTTCCAAGTCTTAAGTTATATTGGAAGGGTGATATAAATAGCAAAAGCAATTCTATTTGTTGCCTAGAAGTTAGAGGAGGAGTTAGAGGGCAGTAGGGTGTACCTATTCCCAGTGCGGAGCACTGAGATCTGCTCTCTCTCTGTTTGGGACAGGAGTTGTCACAATTGTTCCACAGCTGTGCCGCTGTGCTGAGCTGCCAGCTTCTGCATGTCACCAGGCAGCAGTGTTTCCTAGGACCCTGTCCCAGGTAGAATCTCAGACATAGTTACTCAGTGGTGTCACAAAGTTACTAACTTGCTCTGGCCATCAAGTCGAGACCTCAGGGGCTCATGTTTCTGAGCCAACAAAAGGCATCAGAGGTGTTTGAGGGGAGAAGCAACCATGGTGAAGCAGTAGTTCCAATTGAGTGTCTTAGAGAATCTAAGTGTGCTATGAGGTGCATGTAAGAACGCAGGGCAGGCTGCCCAGCATTGGAACGAATCGCCGAAAGCAGAGTCGGGCTGGAATCAAGGGACAGAACTCAGGAAGTGGTTTGCACCTTGATGAACTAAGAAGGTTCCTGTTTTCACCAGGGAAGAGATGGTGTGTAGGGGCTCCAAGGGCAACTCAGGATGGGTGTGACTTGACCTGTGTGTGTGTGCGTGGGGCTGGGAAACGTGGCCCAGCTGCAGCAGATTTTCCCATCGTGGAAACAGCCTGCAAATACGTGGGGTTCAAAGATAAAGGCATATGAATTATAATAGCCGTGGCTCGTTCTAGGAGTGCCTGTCTTTTCTTAATTTATGAAAATAACAAATCTTTGTTTAGAAAAGAGTCTCTCGATACCTCAGCCACAAACCCATAAGTCAGCAGTTTTGTCACTGACCTTGAACTGTTAAAACATAATTTCCCAGAATTTCAAGTAAAATGATTCACAAAAGAAGCTGTTCCCACTGCATCCAGCACTGTTAATTTTATCCTTGGCATAAACTTTGTTAGTAGGGAATTCCCCCGGGAGAGAGCCAGCAGCAGCTTCTGTTGGGATGCGGGGTGGGGGGGGGGGACGGGGTGGGGGGGATGGGGGGGAGACGAGGGGGCATGGACAGGACGGGGCAGGGGAGGGGGTGGGACCGGACACTCAAGGGCTGCTAGGCTGTATTTCTTTTTGACAATTAACTTTTCGACTGTGGCCATAAAGCTATTCCTACGCTTTCTACAGTTTCCGTGTTATTTCCAACAGGTCACGGTTGTGGCCTGTCTAAGGTCTTCCGCTTGTAACGAGGCCTTGTTAGGTCTGTCTGGGCTGTTATTGTTTCTTCACCTTTCATTTCCACCCTGCCTTTTCTTCCTCTTCCTTCCTCTCCCTTCTGTGTGACCTTCTCCAGTTCTCCAAAGCCACCGATCAGATTTTTGATTTGGTGGCTTGGCTGTTTTGCTCTGTTCTTCCGTGAGCAGAAAAATGGCCTCTGGCCTCTGTGTTTCTTCGCAGCCAGTGCTTTGAGGCTTCCCTGGGTGCTCAGGAGGACCTGCAGATTGCCTGGAAATGACAGTTTCCTGAAAGTGCATCTGGGGGAGGGGAAAGGTTGGTTCAAACTTAGGGAGACTGACTCCCTAATGCTTTTTTTTAGGCATATTAACCACAGCACGATCTGGTGAATGCTTATTCTTGTGATGATTAACTCGGCCCTGTATGCACAACAAAGCATACCTAAATCCCCTTGACCAGTAGTTCTCAACCTTCCTAATGCTGCTACCCCTTAATACACTTCTCATATTGTGATGACCCACAACCATAAAGTAACTTTTGTTGTTACTTCCTAAGTGTAATTTTTACTGTTATAAATCACAATGTAAATATCTGATATGCAGAACAACTTGTGAGAGGGTTGTTCCACCCCCAAAGGGGTGGCGACCCACAGATTGAGAACTGCTGTCCTTGATGAACAGTGTAACTCTTTGTAAAGGAAGTGTGACACCTTCCATATAGATACATTCTGTAGACCGACTGAGAAAAGCAAGTCACAAGAAAAGTCTGGAGAAGGGTCCAGGACTGGGAAGTCTGTAGTGACGCAGACTATACAAAGGTCACTGGGCTAGAAACCATATGTGCAGCGGCTGTGACTCATTTTATTGTGGGAACAGAGTCACATATATAGTGAGAGGAAAGGTATCTGGTATCCAGGGGAAACTTATTGGTGATGACAGTGTAGGTGAGGCAGCCTCACATCCGACCGCTGCAGTATGAGATAGATCTGCCCACATGCCAGAATACTTCAACGACCAAGATTATGCTCGAGGAACAAATAATTTACAGTAGCTCTAGTCTGTAAAACTGTGATTCTCAATTCCCCTATCTCTTGATTAACTTCTGCTAATATTTTTACTGGTACTATATCACTAGTTTAACTAATCATACGTGCCATTTTTGAAATCTCTCTTTGTATTCTGGTAATCACTCTTGGGACTGGCAATAAAGAAGCCATTTTGGTGGCAGCCATTACAGGCTCTGATAGATGCAAAGAATCATCACTTTTTTTTTTTTTTTTTAGGGAGAGTTCTTTTAGTTCTGTTGCTCAATTGTACAGATTTATTGAGCAAAATGGGTGTAATATTGCCTCACCCACATATGCCTGTTAGTCACAGGAAGGGCAGTATAAATGGCATTTCCCCAAAAAGACTCATCCCAAAAGACAGTCGTTTGTCAGAAGGAAAGGTATGATTAGAAGTGGAATTAGAATAGGTGGGATATAAGTACATTTAAAGCATAAACAATGTGATACTATTGACAGTAATAATGTGAAAGTGCTAGCAGTAGTATTTAGGATCTCCTGTGAACACGGGAGCAGGTGGACTCTACTTTGTTCCCTGTTATTTGTGTATAATGCACACGAGTAACTCCTATGCCTTATACATTTCTTTTTAAGAGCTCAGAAATAGACAGGTGTCCTCGATACAAAAAGACTGTTCTTGATGACTGCTGTTCACCTAACGAAGCCGGAAGTTATTTTCCAAACCATTGGCAACAGAGCTATTCTTCTAGTTACAGTATTATCAACTTTAGTAAACAATACATAAGATATTTTTTATCTTCATACAACTATACTTTTCACTATTGGAGCTTTCTAAAGAGTACTTAATCATGCTGAAGTCTGTATCATTGAGTTTGGATTGATTGGTTAGATTAGTCCAACAAAAACGTCCTCCATTCATGTGACTAATATTTGCGTGTCATCTTTTGTCCATAGAACCGGTTCCAAAGGATAAAAACAATCTTTAGCATGGCAAAACAACATCATACTAGGTCCTATTACAGATATGCCTTTTATCCCCCCCTGGCAAAAATCATCTGGATTCTACATTGATATGCTGAGAATTAACATGTGATACAGTAAACAGCAGCATCATTTTGGAGTCAATAGTATAGTGTCCCTGTCACCCTAAGGTCTTGGCTTGAAGAGTTAAAGTCATGATGTCTCCCCAAATCATCAGCTTAGTATTCTTCTTCTTGGGACATCTCCTCTTGATGGGTTTGTCATCAATCTGCCGATACTTCATTTGTCCAGTGGTCTCTGGGATGGTTGTCCTGGTCAGATGAATCAGAGCATTAATCAACAGGGGGTTGAATGATCCTTTCAAAGGGGTAGGCTAAGACCATCTGCATATCAGATATTTATATTATGATTTGTGACAGTAGCAAAATTATAGTTATGAAGTAGCAACAAAAATAATTTTATGGTTGGGGGGGAGGTCACCACAACATGAAGTGTATTAAAGGGTCACAGCATTAGGATGGTTGAGAACCACTGCTTTAAAGTAAAACAAATTAAAGTAAGTGTGGCTGGCTAAATGTAACATACTATGTGGGGATTTAGGTGAATGTGCATGACCCTTTTTATTTTTTAAATTTGTCGTTTAAGTAATTGATCATGTCATTTTATAATAGCTTGACCCTGTGGAAGGGATTCAGTAACATGATTAATATTCCATAAATTTCAAACTTCCTTAAAGCATTCGACCCATATATTATAATATATAAACAAACAGGCCATCATCAGTTTTTAGTTGTAATGGGAGCCTAGAAAGGAGATGTATACATGAAACTCAGATTTGGGGAACAAGAGTGGGGCAGGGAACTAGGAGATGGGCCTGACAGTGTATTTATTTGGAAAGTGAGGCCAAGGCTGCTGAGTGCTGGAGCCAGATCCAAGCAGCTGGTGTAGAAGCTTATCTACAGTTTGAGCACAATTTGAGTATTATAACAAACAATGGTAATTTGAAAACTTAGTCCATCAAGTTGGAATTTGGGAATTCACAGACATTGTCATCTAAGTAATTAATTGGAGATGGTAAAGTACTGATTTGCAGTAGAAACCACTTAACAGTGGACACAGCAGATGGCCCTTGGCAGCTGCCATAATTACAGTGAATTCAAAAATGGATTGTAACGGTTACGCAGGTTGGAGAGGGGTCAATAGTGAATAGCTATTGATATAACTTTGGGCATTGTCTTTAAAAACTGTGAATCAAATATAATTAGAAAAAAATGGTGGCTTCAGCTGGAAGATTGGCACACACCAACTCCACCAAGCGATGGAAGTGAAGGTCAGGGTCATCAACCTCCCAGTGTGGCATGGGGTAAAGGGGGGGTGCAACTCCACATCTGTGTGTTTCGCATCATAAGACGTTGAGCCAATAAAGAGTGATCTAATGCGATGGATGATGACCGCCGATGAAAAACAAAGACCTAGAGATCATCCAGATCCACGGTCACCGCAGAGACATGCAAACGGAAGGCAGCTCTTGCTCGTGCACCTGAGAGTGTAAGGCACTGCCGGCGTATGTGGTGAACGGCGAGGGGAGCCTACATCAGCTGATGGTGCTATATGGGATGGCTATGCGTGTTGACCCGACTTTTGATTCTAGTGAATATGTAGCAAGGAGGGAGAGAGTCCTTATTTGGGGGAAATGAATGATAGAAGAGAGACAAAGCAAAATGGAGATCTTATTTTTTAAAAATTAATTTTAGAGTAGCTGGTTTCCTTACAGTACTTTCATATATGCTTAAATTTGGTTGACCCTTTCCCAACTGAAATGGAAGTATGTCTTTAGTCACTTCACACACACAGCGTCATTGGAGCACACTACCAGTACTGAAACCGAGGGTCATTTGTCTTATTTGACTCCCACAGTCCACACGTGTGTACGCACTTATCAAGTAATCACTTAGAATTGCAGCCTGTATGTTCCCTTTACAAATTCTCTCTGGATTGGGCTTTTCTTCAGATCCCGGATTCTTTGGATTTGGTATTTCATTTTCTCCCTGATTATAAAATCATTTGCTTAAGTGGAGTAACTACAAACCCTGACCGGTTTTTCCACTGCAGTCCACAGTTACGCCCACTCACATATCCAGCGTATGCCAAGCCTCCCAAATTCTCCTGGAAGGACAGGCAGGGGAGCAGGGAAGATCTCAAACAACTCTCATACCCTCGGGAGGAACGCAGTAGTTCTTCAGACTGTAACAGGAAACTAAGAAAGTCAATATTTTCTGTGTTCTTATGCAAGAAAGCATCTTGCTGTCCACAGACACCTTTGCTGGCTCATCATGGCACGAATACTGCCGAATGAACTCAAGACCTTTCAAGCCTACTTCCTTCCACTCATCCTTCTACTTTGTGTCCCAACAAAATCAGATTGCTGGTAATTCCCTGGACACACCTGCTGTTTCCAACATCCTTCAGAAACCTAAGACTCCACTAGCCAAAGAAGCTGTCCCTCTTACTTTTTACTTTTGTTTCTCGATCACTGTAATGGAGTCAGGGTCTTGCTCTCTCTCTCTCTCTCTCTCTCACACACACAGACACACACACACACACACACACACACACACTATACTTTCCTGTGCCTTTCAATGATGTGTCTCCCTCCCAGCCTTTCCAGCCCTGGAAAAGCAAGTATCTTCCTCAACACCATCAGTGAAGGGCCTGCCAAAATTCCTGATATGGCAGACATTCGCACACAGAGTTCATGCTGATTACTTTATTATTTGTTATATTCAAGTTATGACACACAAAGATTCTTAGTTTTTTTTTTTCTGGTCCAGTGTTTATGAGGAGAATAAATGCTCTCCTCTGCTGCCGCCACCCTTGTGTATCTCAGCAAAATTAATTCCATCTCTCTCAAGATGGCCGATGTACCAGTCCAAAAAAAAAAAAAGAGTATTTGAGATGAGATTGTGTTTATTGCTAGTGTAGTTGAACAACTGAGGTTTTTATTTTTATTTTTTCTTTACTATTTTGTTTTATGTATATGAATGTTGGCCTGCATATATGTCTGTGCACCTGGTACATGCCTGGTGTCCAAGGAAGCCAGAAGAGGGCACTAGAACTGGAGTTACAGGTGGTGATGAAGCCGCCATGTGGGTGCTGGGAATCAAACCCAGGTCCTTTGGAAGACCAACCAGTGATCTTAACTACTGAACCATCTCTCCAGGCCCAGGACTGATATTTTTCATTGCTATTAGCATTTCCCTTACAAGTCTGTCTCCAATGGGCCCAACATCTTAACCGGTTAGACAGTGTAGTCACTGGCAGAAGATTGCACAGAGCCTCCAGGGAGGAGACAGTTTAGTGAGGCTGCAAAGCTAATGGAGGATACAGACGTGGAGGGAGTTCTGCGATAGGGCAGTAGAGAGGGCTCTGGTTTGATGCTGGACCCAGGGATCTTCCCAAGAGAGACACAGAGCAAAGCAAAGAGTGACTTGCTACTGCTTTTGGATTCTGTTTTCTTCCTTTCCTCTGTTTGAGTCTGACAGCAACAGTAGTGTGCTGGTAAACCTGCAGCCACTGGTCACACATAGAAATATACTTGTTTTGCAGATTTTGCCAGTCCCCATGATACACTGTTCTCACAAGATTCACGTGAAGCTGGCAATAGTTGAGGACAGTGTTCTCGAGGCGGGAGTGGGGGGGTTGAGTGGGCAAGCGCTGGTGCCGGGTGGCTCCAGCACACTCCTGAAGAGCAGCACCCAGTGAAGACAAACAAACAGCAATGCCCTGAGCCCTGCATACATCTCTCCACTGTTGTGACTCTCCTGATCCTAGCTAACCTTTGACTAGACCTGCCCTTCCTAAATGACACGGGTGACAGCCCAGCAGCACACTGACAAGAAAATGAAGTGTGGTTCATAGTGGATCTGTAGCAGAGAGCAAAGAGGATTGAAATATTTAAGTAGCATTGTGGCTTTATTGTACACAAGTCCAGGAACTAATGGGGGGGAAGCAAACTGTTCCATATGAGAATTAGGACCCTGAGCTTAACTGTTATCTTAGTAGGAGCAAAGGGCTTAGTTTCAATTTCACCAGAAACAAAAGCACTCCTTGTTTTTTAAAAATGAAGCATTAATTACAGAAGCCCCTGACTTGAATACTGAAAGAAATTGTAAATCTAATTTAAGATTTTCCCCATTCACTTCGAATACATTATTCAGATACATGTGACTGCCTATCTGTGGGGAGATAAATATTAAATTAAAACAGCATATAAGTACACGTGTGTGAGTGAGTGAGTGTGTGCGTGTGCGTGTGCGTGTGTGTGTGTGTAGTTTTTGTAATTAGATATACTTTCACCCATTGCTCTTAATGTCACTGATGGCCACTCAGTGGTGGCACGTATTATACAGAGTCCTGTTTAAGGAAAACAACAGGACGCTAACAATTCATAGTTGGGTAAGCTTCCGAAACCACCAGAAAACCATGTGAAAGCGTTTTGATAGCTCTCATTTGTTTAATGGATGGCCATGTGGTGTTTTAATTGTGTTACCACAATTCACTTGTAGCTGACCTCTCTGCTAACTCTGTGCCAGACGACTTTATCCCTCGAACAGAGTTACGTGGAATGTAATTGATCTTTGTGTGAGGCTTTTTTCTGTGTTGGGGATGGATGGAACCCAGGGCCTGACACAGTGTTCAGTAAGTCCTCTATAGTGACCCACAGCCCCATCCTGGACACCCCGATGATCTCTGTAGGGTGCGCCTCCCTGCCCCTGAGGTGCCTCTTTTCTTTGATCTGTTCTGTTCCTGTCTTCATTTCCTATCTTCCTCACTCTGGGCCTTCATGGTCAAAAAGGACAGTTCAGAGTTGAGAAGATGTTAAGAAGTCATTGTATAAGGGACGAAAATAAAACTTATGAGTGCCTGCCTGTCTTGCCTCATCCCTGGGCATGGACAGAGTGTGGAATCCGACTAGAGTCAGTCAGACCAACTGCCATCACAGGTAGTAGGTCTAAGTTGCTCATTAACTTTCCAAGTCAAAGTAAACAGCTTAATGCCTTACAGATGTGGTCTATACAAAGAGTTCTCAGCAGTAGAAGTAACGTAGTACAGTAAAGACATGCCTTGAAGAAACTTGAAGAAACTGAGGGTCTCAGTAGGTAACCCTATCAGTCCTACATATCATTATATAGACCAGGCTGGCCATAAATGCATGAAGATCCTTCCATCTCTGTCTCCAGAGTTTGTAATAAAGGCATGCACCACCACACATGACCTGAAGATATACCTTTATATCTACCACAGTTTATAATAGGATTAAGACCTTAAAATACATGCTTGCCACTCGTTATAGTCCATTTGGCACGAATCTCTAAGCATTCTGCATTTTGTACACTTGCTATACCTTTTGGGCCACCGTTTTATTTGTGAGACATATCCAGATTCATAGATGTAGACCTTGGAGTGGCTTACATTTGCATTCACTGATGGTTTTATAGTACATTTTCTGAACGTGCTATAGTTTAATCTACCCTATTGTTTATGAAGATTAGTCTTAATTTTCAGCTTCTTTAAATTCCATTTTCAGAAGTATAATCACTTTATGAAGAAACAACATCACTGTGATCCTAATAAGAAAATGCTTTGGTATTTAAAATGATATTTAAAATGATGAACTAAATACTCATTTTTCTATGTGAAATGCATCATTGGCATGTGCCTGGGGAGGAGTATGATTTGGGATAACATTTTCTCGAGAAATACACATTAATCTCACTGGTTTATGGAAATAGGTTGTCTGTAAGCATGATTCACCTGTTCCCAAATGGGTAGTTTACTTGAAATAAAAGTTAATATATGGTGAAATATCCAGTAATGCATGGTTATAATTAGTCTGAAGATCCTTGTACATTTATTTACTTATGTTACTTTCTGGTGCTGGGTCATCTAATTTATTCTGCTGATTTTAATCAACACATACACAGAAATCATTCTCAAATCTACTCTTGCAGCCATGATTTCCCTCCCAGGCACAAGTCCCATATGATCTTCAGCTTAAACTATGGCTTCTAGCTCTGTAGGTCCTAAACCCAGAGCTTACATACCTTGGAGAAAGCACCCCCACTCCCAGGAGCCTTTGCTGTCTCACCTGTGGTCTCACTGTCTTGATGATCATGTCCCCTATTAGCTCCACATCCTTTCAAGTTCTGATTATAAGAATCCCCTGCAAAACAGCGGACCGTGGCTGGTGTAGCCAGGCCATATCCGATCTCCTGACTTTGTGTGTGTGTGGATAGATAGATAGATAGATAGATATAGATAGAGATATATATATAGATGTGTGCTTTTATATATATATATATATATATATATATATATATATATATATACATATATATATATGTATATAATTTTTAAACTTTTTTAACTTTTGAGATGTTCATACCTGAATACTCTATATATGTCATTTTCACTCTTCTCTCTCTCCCATTGCTCTCTACTCCCTCAAAAGTTCACGACCTCTTCTTCTCTTGTTACATACACACACATATGCCCAAAGAACTTACTGAGCCCATTTAGTGCGTACATGTGCTTAGGGATGACCATTTTGGATTGGATGCCTTATCGGGGGGCTTGTCTATGGAAAAAGTTGATTCTCCCTCTCTCAGCAGTCAGTGCATCCAGTGGTTGCCTGTAGCTCTTTACCTAGGGATGGGGTCCTGTGAAATTTCCACTACCCAAGTTGACTTACTGTCTTTCGGGCTTAAATTCCCTTATACACCCTCTTCTATTTATCCATGCCTCACAGACAATATTCTAGGCACAGAATAAATACTTGATAGTTTTATAAATAAAATTTTCTGCTAGGGTGGGCCTTGGTATAATCATTAGATACACTTGCATTTTTCAAACGTTTTCTCCAACATCTTGACTTAAAACCAGAAATATATTATAGTTTCAAGTTTGATTTTAGAGACTAGAGAGATGGTTCAGAAGCTAAGAGCACCAGCTGCTCTTTCAGAGGACCTAGTTCAATTCCCAGCACCCACATGACCGTTCACACCTGCCTGTAACTTCAGTTCCAGTTCCAGAACAGCCTCTTCTGACCTCCGTGGGGCTCTGCATGCATGTGGTGCACAGACGTGTGCTCAAACACACACACAAACATGTAAAACAAAAATAAATATTTTTAACAAATGACATTTTATTTTACTGTGATTTACATTTTGATAATTAAATCTGCATGTGAAAATAGAGACTTTATTAATAGACTCTCTCTGATCTTCCCATCATTTTCAGGTTTTTCCTCCCCAAAAGCGCTTGTGTTTTCTCTTTATCGATCTAAGTGACAGTGGACCTCATATTGACACCCTGTCTAACTATCTAAAGTATATAAGTCCAGGGAAGAGTGGCTGACTATTTGGAAGGTCAGCAGTGCATCTGAACCTACCTCACATCCAACTATCCTCCACACACACAGTGAGCGTGCCCGTGGATGAGACAGGCAGGCGGTCACTGTCAGAAAGATGGAGGGCAGGGGAGATAGCCTCCTAGTGTGCGTTCTGGGCACCATGGGCATCAAAAGGAGAAAGTGGCCAGTTCATTTAGGAATGAATGGTGGAACAAGTTAAAAGCATATAGTCTCCCAAAATGTATGTCTCCAGTGACTCTTGGTAGGTGAGATTTTTGTTGTTTCTTTTGTTTCCTCTGAGACGTGTCTCACTGTGTACCCTATGCTGGCTTCAAACTGAGATCTTCCTTGCCTCAGTCTCCCAAGTGTTGAGATCACAACAGCCAGTTCCGATGAGAATTTAAAGGCCTTGTGGCCAAGGAAGAAGACGGAATGCTAATTCGGAAGAGAAACACTTCCTTGTTCCTCGTGTCTGCATTCAGTGTGAAGTAGAAAGAAATTATAGCGAGAGAGAAAGCAAGTGGGGCGTTCTGCCATATTCAAGAAAAATGGATGTTTCCTAGTGATGACCACCCTTAGACTTGGAAAAACTAAACTCTCATAGCCATGTGCAGGCCTCATTGACAGAGGGTCCGCCTAAAAAAAATAACCAGAGTGGTGGTGTAGTGGCCCAGAGAGCTGAGCTGGGCTGTGGGGATAAAGAGGAGAGTGGAAAAGAGAAATCTCTTCAGGCAGAGTCCACACCAGTCTTGTGAAGATCAGAATGATGGCCCTAGGGTCTGTTCTGGTTGCTAATGGGTCATCTGGCCTTTCACTTGTCCACAGGATGTCTTGTGGACAAGACACCTTCTGATGGAAAAGGAAATCTGTTGCCACCATTGGAAGAGAGGTCAAGTGAGGACATAATGAACGGTGTGTAGGCTGCGCTCAAAGAGTCATTCTTAGAAATTATGGAGCTGGAAGAGAATGAAAAATAGGCTACTCTACTTCCTTATGCTAAAGATTTCCGAAACCTAAAAGTGGAAGGCTGAGTGACTGGGTCGACTGTACAGCAGAGGCAGAGCCTGACAGCCAACTCTAGCTTTCTTGTGGAGTGTATGTACCCACGACATAAAGGGCAGAAGAGAGAGCCCGGGACCTACGCAAGAAGGGCAGTCTTTGAGATCACATATGGGAACTTCAAGGGATGAAGCACAGCCCCATTCTCTACACTCGTGTGACTTTTGAGAGACTTTGAGCCTTAGTTCTTCATATGTAAAAGGCAGGGGCAATAACTCTATGTGAAGTTGATTATAACGAATAAAATGTGCAAAGCTCTTAGCATGAAGGAAGGACTCAGTAAATGGTAGATTTCTATTAACAGCGTTTTATTTACCAACCATTTTGTCTTGCCATTATTCCCAAAATAACACAATGTGGCTGTTTCTACATAAGTAACGTTGTATTGACGGTATTGATGATGTAAGTTACCTAGAGATAATAAACTCTTGAGAGAGAATGTGTGCGGGTTATATGCAAATAGCACACAGTTTTACATATGAGCCTGAACACCTGAGGATTTGAGTATCTGCAAGCATCCAGTGGAACGTGGAGCAATCGAGGGATGACTGCATTGCATACACCAGTAGTTCTCAATTCTCTCAAGGTTTTAGGAATAATACATGATACAGTTCCTCATGCTGTGGTGACCCCCCAACGATAAAATTATTTTCATTGCTGCTTCATAACTGTAATTTTGCTACTGTTATGAATCATAATGGAAATATAAGACACGCAGGATCATCTTAGGAGAAGGGTTGCTCAACCCCCAAAGGGTCGCAACCCACAGGTTGAGAACCACTGACATAAACACTTATTCAATGTGTAATCCATCAGCCTACCGTTTACTTCATGTTCCTGACGAAGTTTTCTCTCTGGCAAACATGTCTCCTAAGAGCTTCTCTACCTTTGAAATCCTGATTTTAATGACTTCACTGAACAACATCAGAGTCACTCTGCCTGTAATTCACTAGCTCCCTCTTCAGATCCCTAGGCATTTCATTAGTCCTCCTAACAGACTTTATTCTTCAACATTTTGGTGAGCAGAGCGCTGGTGTTCCTGCTGTGTGGCATGCTTGCATGATGATAAGAGCTTGTCTCTCTTACCAGCCATTCCACTGGAAGGCCTGGCCTAACCTGTAGCATGTGCCAGTGCGGCGAGTCTGCCAGTGGCTGTTGACTTTAGTTGTTTTACACAGCAGTGTGGACTTTGCCAGACATGTTTTAGCTGAGGGAAGTGCTGAGCTGAGCCAGCAGCTCCTTACGCCACATTCTAGTCCTGTAATCACCGCCCTTGGACATGCCCCAGGTCACAACCTCTGTGTGACCCTCCCAGACAGATTCTTCCTCTCTTCCAGCTGAAGTCCCTTCTCCCCATACCTACACATTATTTGTTTCAAGATTGCAGTTATGACTACACAGTTATGACACACACTTAAGCATGAAGAGTATCACATGCTAGTTATTAGAGTATTTAAGAGTATTAAATTTGCTGTCTCAAAACATAGGGCTTCACTGAAAAGGAGTTTCACATTTTACAAAAAAATCCACAATATTTAATACATATGTATCCATCTTTATGTTTCTAAAGCCAAGACCTAGAATCTCATTTCGCTGAAACGTGATAAGGAAGGCAAGTGCTGTAATGTCTTTGGCACAGAGAAAGCATGGGGGATTGTGGGAATGTGCAGGGCAAGCTGCTTGTTGTCAGACTTGGGCTCAAACCCAAATCTTCTCCTTCTCAGTTGTACATCACTATGCTAAGATTAAAAAAATAAACACACTAGGTAGACCTTTCTTGGAGCAATGTGGATGATAAAATCGGCGAAGCACAAAAATAATGACAAGACTTTGGATTGGAAGATTCTTGGAGTGTTTTTTTTTTCCTATTTCCCCTCTAACTTTGACTTCTATATATGTTATGCTGTCTTCAAGCAGTTACTACATATTGGTTTCAAACTGCTTCATCCGAATGATAGCGTTCTATATATTTTTGTGTAAGTACCCAGTTGCACCACTGAAGCTCCGCTGTTCTTTGTAGTTCTAAAACCGCTGGGAAGCACTGGGGTCTCCCTGCACCTTAGTGGATTTGAGAAGACTCTGAAGTCAGTGCTGAGCTTTCTGGTAACCACTACCAGGCAAAATGAGCATCTTCGATTTTAAATCATTACGGAGACTGAAGTATGCAGATGTGAAATAACTCCCTCCTGTCTTCTTCCCTGCACAGCTTGAAGGGAGCCGACGCTGGGAATGGCATCAGGGTGTTTGTGCCTGACATCGGGATGTTCATTGCAAGTCTGACCATCTGGCTGGTCTGCAGAAACATTGTTAAGAAACCAGATGCAGAAGAAGTAGTTCAATTTAATTCTGAGTGTGAAAATGAAGAATTGGTAAGTATGACTACCTGTGTCTTTCTTCTTCAATCCCCAGGGCCTCCCTCAGAGACTGTGTGGGTTCTGTACACAGAACAGCGTGTGGCTCCCTGAGTATACGGCCCAGGTGAGCACTGTTGCTCTGCAGGGCAGCCTGGGTGATAGACACTCATGTCCACACCTTGCTAATGAGGACCCAGGTGACAGGCACTTGAGTGCCGTCTTTCCTGAGGGCCTCACGGTAGAGTTAGGAACAGCCTGCCAGGGCTCTCATCATCTTGATCATCTGGTCTTACTGTGTTGTGTTCGGTCGGCTAAGACTGAGAAGTTATCCAAGGCGTTATCACACATTCGCTCTGCAGTCTGAGCTATTGCGGGATACTTTGAGAAGCAGCACACGGTGCCTTTTGAAGAAATGGTCTTAATTGACCTCTGAACTTTCCAGCCTGTGTGCTTTCACCTTGAGGTAGGTGTGGCTGTGTAACTGTGCACTTTACCCTCCTAGTTATTGTGCTAGCTCGGAATATTTGGATCAGGATATTTTAAAGTACTCCAGAAGGGTGACATATTTTATTTAGAAAAACAGGAGAATGGTTTAAACTATATAATGAATGAAGAAGTTTCAGGAAACCCGTTTGGGTGAGGATGTTAGAGGTTGTGTCTAGGGGTGGGGACATGCTATGTGTCTTGCCACACTCCCTCCTGACCCACACCAGAGCACAGCCATGTCCTAAGGGCTGTATGTTGTTCTGGGAGTTTAGGTGGCACCAATTTAAAAAGTAGTTGACATTGTTATATCGAAAGATAAAACTTTTGAAGGAAAAAAGCTACTCAGAAGTACTTGATTTGGACATTTGACATACAATTTCTACCAGATGTTTGTAGCCATAGGCTCTGACAAGAAGTTAAAAAGCTGGAAAATGGAAATTAACTGGAATTCTGTACGTTAGGAACATTAACCATGCATGCATCAAGGATTGCATACATTAGTGTTAACTGTGCATACACTGAAGAAGCAGAATCCTTGGTTACGGTAAAGGGTTTATATACTTCACAAATAAGCAGAAAATTGCCACAAGTGCTTAGCCAAAACAAAATAACGCAGAGGAAATGCAATTCTATGATATGAAAACTTGAATTTCTATTATTGCATAAAATCTTATGAATTAATGATAGACCTAAAATAATAGAATATGAATATGCAGCCAAAAAAATACAAAGTATAAAAAGTAATTACAGCAGAGTGACTGCTAAACAAATCTTTGATGCAGATCTACAAACCTAAAATTAGATATAGCTTGGAAATACTTTTCTTCCTGTTGATGGTATAATTTTAAAATAGGGAATGTTCACGGAGCATGTTTTTATATTGCACTATTATTCTACAGTACTTACAGTTTTGAAATTTTTTGGTCAAATAATCATTAACAAAAAGTGTCCTAGTTTGTGGCAGTAAACACATTAGCTGAAATTTTGCACATGTAGGATTTTCCTTTCTGTTATCTATAATGATTTGACTGTGTTTCGGTGTTCTCCCACTGTATATGTGGCCTCGGGGATAATTGCAGGAAGCTGACTGGTCTTTGGGAGCAGACGTGGAGGCTAACACACAGTGGCAGTGTAATATTGGAGACAATTATTGTCTTTCTTATTCTATAAAATGAGATTAGAAGGCCGGGGTTATAGCTCAGTAGAAGAGCGTGTCTGGCCCTGGGTTCCATCGTTAGCACACACACAGAAACTAGTAATCCACTGTGTATTTGTCGCAACTATAAAATGAAGTGTCAATTAAGTAGCCTGTAACACAGTGTATACTTATTTTGGGGTGCTTACTAAATTACTCCTCCCCCCTTATTTTGTTCTCTCATCAGAGAAGTACAGAAACTTAATATCCAAAGTCCTAAATCAAACCAAATCTGTAAAAATCTTGCTGTGCCACTAATAACTCAACATGGATGAGTTAAAAAGTTATGAACAGATGCTATTTCTGTAGAATGAGGTACACGCGCAGCTATCAATACAAGGGTTAGTTGAAGTTAAGGGGAGGGTACCTCTGCTGAAAAGAGAGAATAACACAAGCACACATGTTCATTCTAAAATCACACTTCCATCCTGGTCCCACCTCTTTTTCATACTTATGCATGTGACGACTCCATCCTGTTTGAAATTGATTTGGATAGATATGCAAGACACATGTGTTGTCAATCCCCTTATTCGAGGATAGCAGAAGATAACTGGGTGGGTAGCACAAACAGCTTTGTGAGCTTAGAGAATACCACATATATCAATTGTTAGGGAGTTCTATTCTATTCCAGTTGAATTTGTTTGGGGCTAATCCTGACGTTGATGTCCATTCTCTTAGCAAGTTAAAGCCCAGCAGGTAGGCCTAAGAAGGCTGCATAGTGAATCCTGGAGGCTTCATCATCGGGGAGATACTTCTGATTTGACAATCTGAAATCAGTCTGAGAGGAATCAGAACCCACAGCCAAAGTAAGCAGAGGAATTTCTGAAGGGCCCTGCATTCTTCCTGCTATGTCTAAGTCCTGGCTTTCACACTCTACAGTGTTTAGTTCTGATGATATAAAAGAATAGTGTTTGCTGGCATTAATTCTATTTATCACAGTGGAGAGTGTAAGATTAATCCCCCGGTGCCTAGGAGACTTCCCTTTCAAGTACAGCCTTGTTTCCTAGAAGCAGCTAGGCCTTCCTTAATTCACTGATGGTTGCTGTTTGGAAGCATTCACCCATCCTGGGGTTCTCCTGGGAGATCCCTGGGGAAGTGGAGGTGCAGTACCACAGTAGATCCCTATTGTTACCCGGGCCTGTCTTAGAGACCCTACTCCTCACTGGCAGGAAAGGCTCCCTGGGTGGATGTGTCAGACAGGTCTTGTGTGTGTGTGTGTGTGTGTGTGTGTGTGTGTGTGTGTGTGTGTGTGTTCCTATTAATTCTGAAGTAGATGAGCCAGTTATCACTGGGAGAAAGATTTTCACTCTGGAATAAAAAATAAAAAAAAAAAGAGTTGCGTTATGAAAAGCAAATTGTGTAGAAAAGCTTATCTGTGCAATGAGACAGTATATGACATCACTATGGTGCACCTAGCTGGTTATTTCCGAACCTCTGTTTCTCGATATTTCACAAGGTTTGGGTCCTTGCTTTTTAAACAAATAATATCTTCAAATAACACTCTGACAAGAGCTCTTACAAATAGAGTTTGCATTCATAATTTAGCCTGTTTAAAGAAGCATATTTAATAAGTAAAATGTATAAAGTATAAATGAATATTCCAGCTAGGTATACATAGTGGCACATGCCTGTAATCCCAGCAGGAGGAACAGGAGGGGTTCAAGGCCAGCCTGAGCTACATGAGACCTTGTCTCAAAAAAGAAAGGAAAACCAACCAGAAGGGAGGGAGGGAGAATGAGAGGGAGAGGGAAAGGGAAGAGAGACGGGGGGGGGGGGGGGGGGGGGGAGAGTGTTTTATTCCAATAAAAGCTACAGAAAGTTGAGAGCATATCTCTTAGAGCCTGCTAATGTGTTCTGTAAATTTGCCCTTAAGCTCAGAATTGGAACTTTGCCTTATAGCACCCATCGTTCCCCAGGCTACCATGACACTCGAGTTTTGGCAGGTAGAATGTTCATTTGAGCTATGCCTTCACAAGAGGTCTGTGGAGTTTGAATCATGCTTTATTTTTTTTTCAGAACAAGAAACAAAGAATGGGAGAAGTCAATCACTCTCCTGGCACCTTCTAATTAGACACTTGGCATTCGCTCATTTCTAACCTGAGATTTAATCCAGAGTCACTGGCTTTAAATTTCGTAGGTCCTGGATTTTCTAGCAGACACTTGCCACACTGTTCAGAGTGGCAAGAAGTTGGGCAGCCGTCCAGGCACCTGCAAACCTCACACCCAGTGAGCTGTAGTGAGAAACGTCCTGCCTGTGGCTGTCCCCGAACACAATGCTGCTGGTTTGGGTGGTGCAGCAGCACAGTCTTTTCACAGCTTCTGAAGGTCACATTCAGGGATTTGAGGAATTCCCAGGCCTCTGAGCCTCAGAGCATGGCATGTTCATGTTGGTCAGGAACTAACGGGCTCATGTGGAAGCTTGGACAGGATAGTCCAGAACATGAAACAGTGGAAGTCGAGCATCCGGGATGAACCTTGGGTCAGAACTGCTTGCACAGACTTGTATCTCCCCATGCTTAGGGCTTTGACCCAAGGCAAGATGGACCTAGATGTGTCTTGAATGATTGCTCTGCTGGGGCATTGGCTTTTGTTTTCTGCTTAGCGGGTCAATTTGCTCTCTTTCTATTTTAGATCTCTCGGAGTAAATTCTCTTTCTTCTCTATGGCCTTGGTATCTTCTATGTCAAGTTTATAAAATTTAATTTACCTGGTTCTCCTTCACACACTACACACACACAGACACACACACACAGACACACACACACACACACACACACACCTAATAAGAATCTCATAATAGGTTCTCTTCTGTATTCCATGCTGCACTTAACACTGGGCAGCAAGATGCTGGATAGAATGAGGACTAGGTAGATGCATGCATGGATGGATGGAGGCACAGACGTAGGGGATATGTACGTGCGTATGCATGTATGTACATATGTACACATTGGGAAGGAAGGAAATCTGTTGGTTCCAAAGCAGCCCCAGCCCTGCTCAGCTTATGATACCTGCATAACTAAGACCAAAGGATGATCGCTTGCTTTGCATTTTAGAGCACAAGCCGTCATGTGGGTTGTGAATCTTTCAGAGAACTTTTGAACACCAAGAAGGACTCACATGCCCTCAAAAGGCTGATTTTGCCATCATTCCTCAGTGCCCTAGGGTATGCATTTAGAGCCAAGCTCAGCAGATCCCCAGGAGAGAAGGTAAAGTGAGGCAGTCAGTAATAACGCCTGAAACCCAAAGACACCGAGTGGTTCTCATGGTGTGCAGGAGCGGCTACCCATCCCATACCTAAAGAATGATTTGGTTTTGTGGTGCTCTAGTGATTTCTTTTAAAAAAATATTAAAGGAAAGTCCCTTTAAAATAAAAAGCCAATCTGATTTAGCTCATCCCATTGTCCTTCTCTCTTTCAAATAGAGTTAGGTGATTCTTAAAGGCCATTGCCCTCTTTAACTTGCTAGTTTCACCTTGAAATCTTTCCCTCTCGGTCTCAGAAATGTTCCCACAGGCACTGAGTCTCAGGAGCAGAAATACGTGTAGAGTCTCAGAGACGCCCTGCTCGCTGGCTGCCCCTGTCCTGTGCCTCCATTGTCCTCTTACCTTTTCTAAACTCCCAGATCTCCATGGAGAAGGTCCCAAGCAGCATCTGCACTCACTTCCCAAGTGAGACAGAGGACTCACGCTGCTCTTATTAAGTGGGAAATAACCTTCCCAAACCCAGGACAGCAATGAATGAAGCGTCTGTGTAAAGTGCTGCCACCACGTTAGACTAGCGTGGCGTCCCTGGTGAGCCAGCACTCGCTCTGCCCTTGCCTCTCTTCCTGCTGCCACAGGGAAGATCCAGGGAACCCATCTGTCCACTGCTGTGAGTCACAGCGCTTTCCCCTCCCACCCGTGGACTCTTCTGTGAGATGAGCCCATTTCGTTAAGATAAACTGTTAACTTTAAAAGGTAAACAATGCATAAACAAGGGTGTCACTTGGAAAATGTTCCCTTTGGCTCCCAGACCTCTTGGCTCATTCCATGTGACTTTGATAGACGCCTGTAGAAATGCCTTTGAAAGCCTACATGTCACAGAGAAGAGGAAAAGGGGCTCAACTGCTCAGGTTTGGGGTCTAAGGCTTCAGTGAAACCTGAGGAGATGCTAGAGACACGTTTCTTCAATGTATTCTTGCAGAGGATAGAGTCTTAGGAAAGGTTTGGTACTGTAAAACGTCCTTGACAGTGGCCTCTAAGCAGCCAGGAATATTGGAGCCGAGATGGATGTCTAGAATTGCTATGAGGGAGCCTTTGATCAGCTCTGCCAGGAACTTCCAGAGATTCTAACTCAATGAGTCTGAGGTGAAGTCTGGCAAGCTCTTGGCCTGATGTTCCCCAGATAGTCTTGCCCTTAGATGGAAGTATATGGTGCTGAGGGTAAGGAACGTAGATGCTCAGGTCCCATCGAAAGTAGTTCTGTGTATTAGTCAGAATACAGACCATGGGACATGCCACCTGCAGGAGGCAGCTGTGGGTGTCTGGCAGGTGCAGAGACCACATGGCCTGGTAGGAGACTGTGTCCACAACACTGAAAGATCTACCCTAAAACATAGCATCAACAGCTGAAATTGGGAGCTTTCTCTTTGTGGTTGTACTTTCATATTTCATTTGTAATTCACGTATAACGTTTGTAGTTATTTATAGGGAACAGTGTGGCATTTCAATACATGGATAAGTTGTAGAATGATTAAATTGTGCAACTGATACATCTATTACTCTGACTACTTATTTCTTTGTGTTGAGGACATTTCAAATCCCCTCTTAGCTATTTTAAAATAAACAGTTATTAGAGTTAATACTGTAGTCAACATGATGTCATTGGTCTTTCTGGGTTGTCATGTTCCGTTGAGCAGAATGTCCTGGAAGTCCATCCCTGTTGTCACGTAGGACAGGACATCTTATCAAAATCAGCATCTTTTAAAGAGAAAAAGTAAGGGTCTTAGAAATCTAAATAAGTTTCACAAAAGTAATAATTCTATGAGAGACTTTATTGGACACTGTAGACTGTTAACGGTTCACCTGGTTCTTGCATTCTGAGCTATTAAATCTTTGTTTCCAACTGCTCCTTGTTTGCTTCAAGACCAGGTCCAAGTCATGTTCCTCTGAGATGCCAGATTTCTCCAGCAAGCAAGGCTGCTTGTTAGTAAATATGATTTCCTGCTTCTGTCAAACCCAGCATTTATAGGTCAGCAGAGGAATCTTTAATGGGGGGAAAGGCCTGCTTGTTAATATGCCACCCAAGGTGACTAGTGGCAGATCTGGTCTTGACTGAACAGGACAATGGAGCTCATAGACACAGACCCACCTCCTGTCGGGTCTGATTTGAAACACATTTACATCTGAGGGCCTCAGAGAAGCTGGTGTAAAAACGACATCCAGGCATCTAGAGCCATAAAGTGCAGTGGGATGCTTTTAAACCTCTTATAACCCTGTCCTGTCTCAGAGAGATCAAGAGAAGGCGTTTGTGTAACCTCACCAAGGCTGTGAGCAGGGAGTACCAAGATTTAATCAACATAGCCATCCTGTAATGGAATAATGAATCATCTGTCATGGAAGTTATGAATGTGTTTCCTCCTGTGACTCAGGAGGAACCCACCATGTTTTCAGTTCTTCAGGTGTAGTAAGATTTTCACCAGATTCTTTCTGGGGAGGTGTGTGTGTGAGAGAACTGCTCACCTGGTGTGAGGGGGGCAGAGGGGGACTTTTCTGTAATCAGCAGTGTGGCATCTTTTGTAGCTGCACACGATGTTTGGAGAATTATGGAGTAAGAGGAAGGGCTAGCATGACAGCCAGACCTGCTGGGGTAGGGAAGAGATCCCATAGCCTGGAGATTGTATGCCCCAAGGGGAAGAGACAAAGAGAACGTGTGGATTCTGGTTCCCAGGCCATTGCTCACATGGCATGCTCTTAGCAAACCATTCGGATATGAGTGGAAAGGCAGGCCTGGGTAGGCAGCATCTGAAAGGTGCACCTCCTCTGAAGTATCCCCAGAGAATCATTCAGCCAGTGCCAGTGATCCCCAGCACTCACTTTTCCTTCCAACTTGTGCCAGCTGCCCCCTTGGAGCCGAACTTAGAAATGAGGGAGGGTGGCCTGACCTGAATCACACTGGCTTTCTTCCTAGCTGTCCCTCCTCCTCATTAAAGATAAACATACCGGGCTGCCTCTCTCCTCTGTCCCTCCCCTTCCATCTTGTATTTACAAATGAGTTCTGTTACCGGGGCCATGGACACCCACACATGCAACAAGACAAACTCAAAGCCAACTTTATCCCTTACACCTTCTGACTTTCACCTCTCCATTCCCGGGCAGCCACTGGAATTACTCTGTAAAACAGACACTGTCATACTCCTCATTTAGAGAGCCGGGTTAGAGGACAAAGCCAGTTAGAGCAGATTGAGAGGAGTTAAGGCTCGAAAGTGGCATAGTCTGGCTGAATCTTACCAAGAGTTTCACTCTGGGAGGCAAATACAGGTAGGAGGGACATGTTGTTTGTAGATTAGACAGCAGTGTGGATTAGTTTGTTGATGAAAGACAGGACACGCTATGATGCGAGATCCAGAAGAGAGCGACTCACCCGCCTGAGTCTCTCAGTGACTCCATCACAGAAGAGAGCGAGTGTGTCCCAGGGAGACTCTGAAGAGGTTATCTGAGTGATGGGTGCAGTTCGTAGACCTTCCTTCTCCGTAAACTAGACTGCAAGGTCATCTGCTGAGTGAGAAGGGAAGGAAAGAAGCCATGGCCTGGGGACACTTGCTTCCTGTCACTTTCTCCTCCCCCCGGAATAGAACCTTGGAATAGTTCTTCCCTCTGCCAAGATGCTCTTTCCTGGGACTCTCACACGACTGGTGACTCTGTGACATTTAGATCTTAGTTTAAATGCCAGAATCAACCATAGCCACCCACCTCGGCCATAGCTGCATCCCACTTGACCTCTCTGAAGAGCCCTTATTATGGGATGTTTAGCTTGCTCATTGGTTTACTAGCTTATGCTTGTATTACCAAATCTCTCACTAGAACTCTCAGAACGGAGGGCCTTGTGTAGATAAAGCATGTTAATGAATGAGTGCAAGCTCCTCCTTCCACCCCAGGGAGGGTAGACATCCATTGGCTTCCAGGAGAGGTCTGATCCAGGAGCCCTGAAGATACAAAGATTAACACTTGCTTACCTCCCTTTTATAAAAGCTGTGTAGTGTGTGTTCCGGACCTGCGCATAGTCCTCCCAACCAAATGTCAGTGCTTTACAGACAGGTACTTAAAGGATAATGACAAGAGAAAAGACTGCAAACTCAACACAGACTCTTTTCGGATATTACTAATCCGGTTGTTGAATCTGCAGATGCAGAACCCATGGGTATAAAGGACTATGGAATGTCGTGATGAACTGAAAAGAACTTCATTTATACATATGGATTCTAGTCAGCCTAGGATTAAGTCCCGCTGGGGGGAGGGGTGCATTTGTCTCTGTGTGTGCATATGTGTGTATGGGCTTATAGGATATGTGCATATGTGTATAGGTGCATATACATGTGTTTGTGTACATGTGCATATCTGTATGGGTATATACATGGCTGTTCATGAACCTGTATGTACAAGTGCAGATGTATGTGTGTGTATAGGCATATAAATGATTGTTTAGGAGGCATGCATGTGTGTATGTAGGTATGTACCTGTATGTTCATGAGTATGAGTATGCACATGTGTTGTTGGACAGGTTAGGTGGAGGAGTACCTTCTAGCCTTTTATACCAAATTACTTGCTCAGATCCCTCATAGTCTGCCCTAACCCCCTTGCTAACAGAATGTTTTTGAATCTTCCAAGTCACTCAGAATATCCTTAAATTGGCACCAGCCCTTCTGGGTCCACCTTCCTCAGTGAGCTCAGCCTACTAAGAAGCAAACCCCCTGAATGAGTGCTGTGTGTACATGAGCTGAGGGTCTCGATAAAGAACCGGTAGCATGAACAGAAAAGCCAGGCTTCTACCAGTCTTCCCAGATGTGTAGACTAGGCTGAAAGTCTCTCTAACCCCTAGCCAGATGCTCTAGTCAACCAGGCCAAGTATAAACAGTCTGTCAACCTAAGGATAAATGCTGTGCCCCTCTTCTTGGCCAGACCCCTTTTTCTCTTTGGGGATAGCTTCTATGTATGATTCCTTTAAAAATCCCAACCCCTTTAAGGAACGAGTCCAGTGATGAAAAAATGATCCTTGTTTATACTTTAAACACAAGCACTCAAAACCCCCTTTACATTCTCAGTTAAAAAACAGTGCCTGGAGGTTTGTGTTTTTTTTTTTTTCCTGCTGTCTGTATTTCTCCCTAAATCCCTCATGAGACAGTACCAAGGCACTGAATTCTGTAAGATCCAGCCAGCACAGCATCCTCTTACAGGATCTGACAGGAAGCCACAGACAGCCAAGCATCCCAAGACCAATGTCCTGGGCAGGAAATCCTGTAATGACCAGCAAAGATAAACTTCAGAAGGAAGAGAGACGCCAGCACTCTGAGCATCACCCCACCCCACCTCTGCCCTGCTTTGCCTCTGTGGTTCTATAAAACTAGCCAGCAGCAGAGCAGACCAGAGTTGAAAAACAAATTTAGAAAGGCCAAAGCCAAGATTGTTTATGGCCCTAGTTTCTTCCACCTGTAAATGAATGGACACAGGTAGAGAACATGGCCCAGAGTACACGGGGGACCCCGGGGTTGAGGCTGTTACCTGCATACTCCCTCAGGAAAGATCAGAGTATTGAGGACTCACTACCAAGAAATGTGGGGGCTGATCATTTCCCTGATTTTTGGAGCTGACCTTGGTGACTGATCCACAGATTAGTAACTGTGGGTCCCCAGAAGTATGCGCGACTGCATTCTCTGGTTTTCGTTTCTTTAGGCTGGAGGAGATAAGATGGACTCAGAGGAGGCATTGATCTATGAAGAGGACTTAGATGGAGAAGAAGACGCGGAAGGAGAACTGGAAGAAAGCACAAAATTAAAAATGTTCCGCAGGCTCGCCTCCGTCGCCTCCAAGCTTAAAGAGTTCATTGGCAACATGATAACCACAGCGGGCAAGGTCGTGGTGACCATCCTGCTGGGCTCCTCGGGTGAGTGTGTCCCACAGTGGCGTCAGCCTGAGACAGTCACAGGCCAGGAAGTGCACAATAAAAGGCTGGATTAAAGGAAACGAAAAAGATAATGGATTCCAGGGCAGCAGCCTGACACAGTGACCCATGTAAAGCCAGCTACATGGGAAACCACTCCGGTCCCTCTGCTCCAGTCCAGACCTAGTCTCGATGCTTTCAAAGAGACTGTTAATCTCTGTCAAGTCATCTTTTCCATATCTAAGTGAGCTCATTTTGTATGTTTAGATTAAAATAAGAGCTGTTTCTCTTCCCCAGAACCTTTGAACTGTGACCTGTTGGCAATTCTTTATTTGAGAGTGTACAGGGCCAACCCTATCTTTACATCATGGGGTATTTGAAATCTTAATTTAACTCTCCAGGATATACAGTTTTTCTTCCCAAGTTTGATTGCAATCTCCCTCCACAGACAGTAACTTCCTCTAAATGTTGGCCACAATCTGCTTATTCCATAAGAATGCCATTTAATATTATCTCAACCTTTCCCCTTCTCCCTTCTCCCTTCCTACCATACTGGAAACTTCTTAAAGTGGACTTGCTCTGACTAAAGTTACAGAGCACAGTAACTTTTGTTTTAGTAGAGGTGGGGGGCAAGAAGGGACGTGGAATATTTCAGCAAGTAAAACCTAATATTTTAATGAGAAGTCTGTTCAAACTCCCTGACAAAGTTGCTTTAAGCCATGTATAAATGAGTTGCCTCGTCAGGCAGGACAAAATTGTAATGAGGCTACAGTATCCACGATAAACAATGTTTTTATAAATTTCAGCAGGAGAAAAGGCCAACACCATGGTCACACAGACAGACCTGCTTAAACTCAATGGATCGTAAAACAAACTCAAGGAGCTGGAGAGATGACTCAGTGGTTAGAAGCCCTTGCTGCTCTTCTAGAGGTCCTGAGTTAGTTTCCTAGCACCCACATTAGGTGGCTCACAACCAACACTAACTCCAGTTCCAGTGATTCAGCACCTTCTTCTGGCCTCTGTAGACATCTACAGGCATATGAATGTGTGCGCACACGTGCTCGCACACGTGTGTGTATGTGTGTGTGTGTTCACCCACACACACATACGCACATATACCATGATACACACACACCCCATACCATACACACCCACATACACCACACACACCATACACACACACACATGCACACACATGCACACACACACCATATACACACACATGCACACACATACACCATACACACCCACATACACCACACACACCATACACACACACACACACACACACATACACCATAGATACACACACATGCACCCCTATACCATATGCACACACATACACCACACACACCATACACACACACACATGCACACACACACATGCACACACACACACCATAGACACCCCTATACCATACACACCCACATACACCACACACACCATACACACACACACACATACATACACCATAGATACACACACATGCACCCCTATACCATATGCACACACATACACCACACACACCATACACATACACACATTCACACACACATGCACACACACACACACACATACACCATACACACACATACACACACACACACAGACTCACACACACAATGAATAAAAATAAAAATAAACCTTTAAAGAGTAATATACACGTGAGAAAGAGATCGTAGGGAAGAGGGAAGCAGGAGCTGGGAGAGGGCGGGGCCGAGAGTGTCGGAAGGCGTCGTGTAACAAGTGTGAAGTTGTCAAAGAAAAACTGCATTTATAAAAAATTTTGGAATAAACAAATTGGTATAAAGAAAAGCTGGAATGAGTGCACACATATTCCTGCAATTTGGGGGACAAGTTACAAAAGGGAAACACGGAAGTGCATTCTCAGTTCTACTGTGAGAGAAGTAGATACTTCTTCAGCTCAAATGCCAAGGGTAGATTTCCTCACCACCTGGTCTTAGAGAATGCTCATAATATTATTCATTATTCACATTCTCCTCCAGCCTGTAGAGCATTTGTGATTCTGACAATATAAACAATGTTCAACTGTTGATATCGAAGGCACATGAAGGAAATTCACATAATTTCCAATCAGCACATTCATTGTGTGACAAGCAAATGTCCGGTCCTATCCCCTTGTCATGGCTGTGCTTTTTCCTTAGGTATGATGCTGCCATCTTTGACCTCAGCCGTGTACTTCTTTGTGTTTCTGGGTCTGTGCACCTGGTGGTCCTGGTGCCGAACTTTTGACCCGTTGCTGTTTGGCTGCCTCTGTGTCCTGCTGGCAATCTTTACTGCCGGGCACCTGATTGGACTTTATCTGTACCAGTTTCAGTTTTTCCAAGAAGCAGTCCCACCCGATGACTACTATGCAAGGTAGGAGAAATCACCAACCTGTCAGAAGAAGCCCGTATCCGTGTCCCTTTACTAGCCTGTGAAGCCTTAGTTAATTTGCCCGTTGGTGCATTAAGCAAAGATTTGGCACAGCAGGGAAGAGTCTAGCACAGTAGTTTTATTGACAACACAGTCTAGAAGGAAATGAAGGGCGTTCTGGATGGAGGATCTGTTGGCAGTAGGGACAGGAGGGACAGCAATCTGAAGCACACAGGAGAGACACAGGGTCTGAGCAGAGGGCATACAATATTTTACAGCATCCAGGGGCCAAGCATATAATGACGAACTGAGCAACAGAAGTAACAGCAAGTTCACTACAGAGACGTGTAAAACTAAAAGTACCAGAATCTAGGCTTTTAGAGAGATTGAAATATGTATCTATTCACCTGAATTGAGCATGACTATTATGCCAACTCATCACTATGAAATGGGAATTGAAGTACTTAGGATTTACTTTGACTTATGGAGAAAATGCTAGGCCATTCTCAGCCCAAAGGGGAAACACCTCCTTACAGGACAGTGGCAGCTGATGAAAAGGAAAGGAATGAGAGACTTAGAACGTTACTCTTTATCATCCCCAAATAAAGTGTTTGATTCTGGCCCCAGCCTGAAGCGCTGTGGGGATGAAGAAGCCTGCAGTCACCTCATTGATGTCTCCAATTACAAAGGGAAACATAATTTACAGAGGACTCGACACCTTTATCAGTGGACCAATGTTGATATTCCCAACACCAGGAGACACTGCTATTTTATACATTGGTGCCATGCAGTGTTTGAAGTACGCAGTGTCATAGTGTCCAACAATTAGACCTGACCTTCAAGCTACAGGCTGCATAAAGCTCAGAAATAATTCAAGTTGCTCCAAATGCAAACAGCCAAAACCAAAAAAATGAACAAAAAAATCTAGAATATGGTTCCATACAATCTCTCTTCAAAAATCAGATTATTTTTTGATAAAAATGAGCATGTTTAGAGTGTAGCAAGAACCATCCTAATTTAAAAGAGAACTGGACACTCAGACACATATGAAGGGCATCTCTATGTTAAGCCAACAAGTCCCTCTAAGATATTAGGGCTAAGTGATGGACACTGGGGTTACTGGATATTATGGAAGTGCGGCTAATTCCTTAGGTTTATTGCTAATTTGTTTACTTGTGAGGACATAGGAGGATGCCACTATTCTAGGATTTGTTTAAGGATGAAGCATTGTGATAAAATTTAAACATCACAAATTTTCTGTTGTGATGTTTAACAATTAATATGACTGATCATGAAAGAAAGATACAAGGAGTAGACAGTATTATCTGCATAGCTGGTGTGGGGTTATCTCGCAACCTGTTTGTACTTTCTTTGTCTATCTAAAAGTTCTCAATTCAAGGTTCCAGAGAAGGAGAGGGAACACAAAAAAGTATAAAGGGTATGAGTAGGGAGAGCCAGACTTCCTGTGTCTGCTACACCCCTGGGTGGTGGCTCAGCGTTGTCTCATTGAGAAATGAGGAACCCGTTCTGGAGACAGCCATGGATGATATGACCAGACTCAGCAACAGAGGTCTGCAACCCGTGTAGTTGCTGCATGGTGGTAATTATGAAGAAGAGTGTGTAGACCCACTGATTCATGTAAAAAGAAAAATGCTAGTTTGAGTTTGTGTCCGTACAGTACTAACACATATTAACCACTTATATTCAGCTAAAGCAGAGTCAGTAAAACACACATACATGCACACACACACACACACACACACACACACACGTCACATACACACCACTCACGTATGCGCACACGCACACACACACACATGCACTCCAGTAATGACAAATCCAATTGGCTCAACTAACGGTATTAACCTGTAAACTTAAGAACTGTAATTCAGTTTAATAAGAGAAGCATGCTATATAGACACATTAAAACTTAGGGGTTTCTTTAATGGTGCATATTGCATAATATTTGTTTTGGGCGGGATTGAATAAATGCTAAACTTTAGTACAGACATTAGGAGTGAGCTAAATGAAACCTTCAGTTTCTTTTAGATATTTAATTTTTTGGTTTATTGAACATATATAAAAAACACTTTGTCCTGTTGAAATGGTTGGCTTTTCAAGGAATGACTTAATTGGAAATGTAAACATCCTCATAGCTTTCTTCCCTCCTAGTTTAGGTTCTATTCTGCCATCTAGAGGTGGGAAATAGAGATTACTTACACCCATCATGGAAACACTTCTATGTCCCCAGCAACTTTCCTATCTGTAAAGGGTCAGTTTGTGTTTTATGGATTGTAAATTCTGCCACAATTATTTGGAGAAGTTGTCCCTTGGCGAAACAGCCAAAACTAGATGTAAAGAACCAACAAGACCATGTTCTAGCAAACTTTATGTCAGGACACTGACATTTCAATTTTGTATAGTTTTAATATTTCCTTTTTAAAATTTATTTATTTTTCTTACCTCAAAAAATACATCCCAATCTCTCTCCTGCCCTCCCAGCTCTCCTCATCTTCCTTCTCCCCCATATAATACCCTCCCTTCACCTGCCTCTCCCCAGATAAGAGCAGTCCTCCCAGGGTTACTTCTCAAACAGGGCACAAAAAGATGAAACAAGGCCGGGCACTAATCCCTGCATCAAGGGAGGACTAGACAACTCAGGATGGAGAAGGGTGCCAAGGGCAGGGGAAAGGATCAGAGACCCCCCCACACACACACACTCCAGTCTGTAATTGCTCCACAAGAAGACCGTAAGACATATCTAGGGAACCCTGCAGGTTCCAAGTCTGCCACTTCAGGCTCTGTGCGCCCCCAATAGTACTGATCAGTTGATTTCATGGACTTTGTTCTCCTGGTGTTCTCAACCCCTCTGGTCCCCACAATCTCTCCTCCCCCTCTTCCACCGGCTCCCTGAGCTCTGCATGATATTTGACCCTGGGCCTCTGCATCTGTGCCCATCAGCTGCTGGAGGAAGCCTCTCTGATGGGTAGAGCAGGATATCATTAGAAATCATCCCTGCAGTATCAGGCATGGGTTCATTCCCTCCTTTGGCATGGGTTCTGCCCTTCCTCCATTGTCCCAGTGAATCCTGGGGGACAGGTTATAGGTTGAAGGGTTTGTGGATGGGATGGTGTCCCCGTTCCACCACTGGAAGCCTTACACAGTTACAGGAGATGGCCTGTTCAATCATTGCTAGAGTTCCTCACCAGCGTCTCCCTCATAGATTTCAGTGAGTTTCCACTGCCCTGGGTCTCCTGATCCCCTCTAAATGTCCTATAATTACAGTTGTCTCTCCGTGTATTCTCTCCTTCTGTCCCTCTCCCACCACCTGGTCCTTTCTGTTCCCATTCCCATCCTCCCCCAGTCTACCTGCACTGTCTGGTCTATTTATTTCCCTTTTATCAGGGAGATCCCTGCGTCCCCCCTGGGACCCTCCTTGTTTCATAGCCTCTCTGGATCTGTGGATTGCAACGCCTTTGTCCTTTGCTTAACAGTTAATACCCACACATAAGTGAGTACATACCATGTGTGTCTGTCTTGAACTGGGTTACCTCACTCAGGATGATTTTCTCATTCTTGTTGTGTATTTATAGGAAGGTTAAAGCATTGTTCCTGAATGTTGCATTTTACCCAACTATTAAATACTGCAGCCTATTATAACCCTAAAAGCATTCACCATCACTAGGGTCAAGAAAGCTTGTCTCAAAATGGGGAAATGTCTTTGCCAGCTAACAGAGATTAATATCTACATTGTATGCTAGAACTGAGAAAACTAAACATCCCAAACCAAAACATCTATGAGCTAAAGAATAAAATACATGTGACCAGGACTCAGAGGTTAAGAGCACTCACTGTTCTTCCAAAGGATCTGGGTTCACACTGTAGCACCCACACGGCAGCTCACAACTGTCTGTTGTAGCACAATGCTTTGAAGACGTTTTTTGTCATGTGCACCTTTTCTTACGATTGCATGCCCCTTAGACTTCTGGGAACTTTGTTTAGAATATAAAGGAGAGAGGGTAGGTGGCAGTTGGCAGTTGGTGGCTTGGTTTGTTGGATGCTAGTTCAGCTCCCAGTAAGAATTTGACTCCAGGTGTAGTAGAGGGAAAGGCAAAAGATGAAGGGATGGATGCTTCTGTTCAAGAAGCCAGCAAAGAATTTTATTCCCAGTGGTGATTTACTTTTTCTTTTCCCTCTTTTGCTTCTATTTCTTTTCAAAAAAGACTAAGGAAGTGACTATGCAGCTAGAAGAGTTTGGGGGAGAATTGGAAAGGCCCGAGAGAGGAAAAACAGTAAAAAGGAGAATGAAAGGGCCTGTTAGGAATAGAAGGGAAAAGTCCGCATTGGAGAATGATCAGATGAGGCAGCACATCCCAAAAGAGGTGCCTAACTGTGACTCCTCAACATCACCTGAGGTGGAAGAAAGGCAGCCTAGGGTCACAAACTCACCTTCGACATTTCCAGTAGTGACCCAGCATATTCCATTTCATAAGGATAACCCTCAAGGTTATGATGAAATAAGATGGCATCCAAGAGAAATGATTGATTCAAGATGATGGAAGGAAGCTGTGGTGTTGTATGGCATATACTCGTCCTATGTAAAGCAGGTACTGAATAATTGGGCACTGCAGCACCAGACAGCCCCATACAATTGGAAAAGGTTAATATCTTCTATACTATAGGCAGATCCTCAGCTTCAACGGCTAACCTGGTATAGAGAAAAAGCAGCAAGTATGGAATGGCAGAATAAGGCTAAAGGAATAAATAAAGTCCAAGATCCGCTCTTTGGTAAGGGTCAATATGCTAAATTACAAGAACAGATTAAGTTGATGACATGACCATAGAACAATGTTGTTTAACAGCTCTGCAAGCTTGGGAGAAAGTAGAGGAATCCGAAAAAATTCCCGTTCATTTATGAAGGTCATACAAGTCTCAAGTGAAGCCTTCATGAACTTTTTGCAGAGATTAACTGCAGCTGTGAATAGACTATCTCAGAACCTGAAGCAAGACATGTGCTGATTGAGACCATGGTGTTTGAAAATGCAAATACTGAGTGCAAAATGTTTTATGGCCACTGAAAGCAAATTCCGCACCAATGAATCAGAGCTGCTGCAGACATCAATTCCAATACTTACACTGCCACTGTAATAGGAAAAGCTATAATTAGAGGGCTGAAATACCAAAACGTTCAAGCCACCTGTGTCCTATCAGCATCAGAGCAACATTCAGACAAAAAACCCAAACTTGATGTTGGAGATCTGATGCATGCTACTGAGGCCAATGCAGTACTAAATCTGGCTATAGACAGACAGGTTATCCTATCCCCAAATGTTCAATGCTGTGAAGTCACTACTGGATACAGTAGAAATCATCCTGGGTAGGAGTAGTCTGACATTAGAGGGGTTCATTGTGCATCCTGGAATTATAGGTGGAATTTTCAAAGGAGAAATTACAATCGTGGCCTATGTAACAAGAGACCTGAAGTTTAACACAGGGGATAGGATCATGCAGCTATTACTGTTTCTTTCCCTGTATCAAAAAAAGCCTCCTCTGTAGAGAGAGAAGGCAGGTTTGGAAGACAAAACTTAAAAATGAAAATAAATGGCATTGAAGTAGAAGGGTTGATGGACATAGGTGTGGATTTAACAATAATTTCCTGAGTCATGGAATTCAAATTGACCCCTTCAGGAAGTATCCACACAGTTTATAGGGATTAGAAAATTATCCCACATAAAGCAAAGTGTAAAATGGGTCAAATGTTTGGAGCCAGAAGGGCAAAAGGGAAAGTTAAGGCCTTATGTGGCTGACATAGCTATAAATGTATGGGGAAGAGAATTATTGCAACAATGGAGAATGTAGATTAATATCTTTTATTCCAGAAATGATACATAAAATAAGGTCTCAAAGGTCTCAAAGAGCATCTCAAAGATGCTCTTAATAAGGGGGGTGCACAGGCTGTATGGGTTTCCAAAAGCAGGACACACTTGTATTGAGTTTCCAAATTTATAAAGAAGACCACTGCTGAAACTTTGTCCTGCCATTAAAATGATTAACTAGCAGGCCTGTATGATAGAGCAGTGGCCCTTAACATAAAAAGAATTACAGGCACTTGAACAGCTGTCAAAGGAGCAGTTAAAGGCTCAGCATATAAAAGTGTCTGCCAGCCCATGGAACTCTCCTGTATTTATAGGAGAAACCACCAAAGGTGTCTCTCAGGGAAGAACCTCAGAAAAGCACAGCTGGTTTCTCACTTTCTGTTAGCAATGCATCATGTATGAATGCTCAGGATAAACTTCTGGAGACCAGAAAGGAGAAGAGATCGTCTAGCAGAAGGCCTCAGAGAAAAAGTAATCAATATCATACAACTTATGGCTTAGTAAAGGGGGGGGGGGAGATGTAGCAGGATGCTTTGAAGAAGTTTCTTTGTCATGTGCAGCTTTCCTTATGATTGCATGCCCCTTGGACTTCTGGGAACTTTGCTTAAAATCTAAAGGAGAGTCAGGTGGAGTAGCAGTTGGTAGGTTGGTTTGTTAGTTGCTAGTTCAGCTCCTTATGAGCGCACTCCCCCACCCCTTCTCTCAGCTAAAGACAGCCGAAAAGGGCTGTGAATATTTCCTACTTTCTTTTCTCTGTTTCATGGCTGCTACAAGGGCAGTGCAGATTTCTTTCATTCTTTCCTCTTCCTTCCTTCCTTTCTTTCTATCTTCCCTTTCTTTTTCCTGAGCTAGAGGGTAAAAAACAAAACAAAACAGAACAAAAAATAGTAGCAACCTGTTATCATTTGTAGCTCTAGTTCCAGGAAATCTGATGTCTTCTTTTAGCCTCCTTGGTTTCTGCACATACGTGGTGCACAAACATACATGCAGACAAAACACCCATGCACATAAAATAAAAATAAAAAATCTTTTTTTAAAATAGGTATGTCCAGTAAATACTTGAAAAATATTCCAACATCATAAGCTATAAATGCAAGTTAAAATGACTTTTAGATTCTGTCCCAGTCAGAATGGCTATCGTCCAGAAAACAAATGAAAACAAATGTGCATGAGGATGTTGGGAAGAGGAATTCTGGCATACTAGTGGTGGGAATATAAACTAGAGCAACCACTATGGAAATCAGTATAGAGGCTCCTCAAAGCACTAAAAATACAGCTACCAAATGACCCAGCAACGCCATTTCTGGGCATAGACTTAAAGAACTTGAAGTTACCACATCACAAACTGTTTATTGCTACACTATTCCCAATAGCTAAGAGGTGGAACCTGGATCTATGTCAGTCAATAGATGGTTGGATAAAGAAATTTGGTGCATAGAAACAATAAAAATTCTTTCAGCTACAAAGAAAAATGAAGTCATGAAATTTGGAGGAAAAATGGATGAAACTAGAGATCATTATGTTAAGCAAAATAAATGAGACTCGGAAAGATAGCTAATGCATTTTTTTCTGATATGAAGAATCATAATTAAATTTGGAGCTTCATGAAAGTACAAAGTTGACCCTGAGAAGAAAGGAAGAGACCTAGATGGTGCTGATGGGGACAATATAGCATAAGTGGGGGCTATTGGGGGGAATAAAGGGGACCAGGAAATGAGAAATAATGGTATGGTGGAGACTCCAATCCTAGGGCAGTGTGGTACCCTAGTAGCCATGACACCTGTAACTGAAGCTTCTAGCCATCTTTCAAAACCTTTTCCTGGGATGTTTACTTAGTCCTGTGACTTCCATCTTCCCCAGTTCATCTTCCAGACCTTAAGCTTGGATTAAATGCTTGGACAAGACTTTTTGCTCTTTGGCTATGGAAGGCATCTCTCAGGAAGGGTTTCTCTTTGGGATTTTGTGAAGAAAATGTCTATGCTCTGCAACGGAAACTAGAATGTCTTTTAGTTGACCAGACTACATGACTCATTCAACAGCGTCCATACCTATGACAGAACTAACCTGCAGACGCTTGACCACAGAGGACCTTCTGTCCACCCATTCTTATCTCTGCCATCAAGGATAAAATGGTCCCCACAGTCTCAATAATACGATAGCAAGATGTTACCCTCCTTAGGTTCAAGTTGACGCTCCCTAGCATTAAAATGAAATCGTTTACATCGATTCCCCACCCACACTCACTGGGCTCTTTTCACATGAAGTTTTTGCCAAAATGAAAAATGAGGTGCAACTGAGCCTTTATTTGCTGATTCAATTTACTGGCCCTCAGACCCCTGGAATGCAAGCTAGGCATAGCTGGTGATGCCAGTGGCAGCTGGAAAAACTTGGGTCTTCTAAGCAAAGCAAAAGCCCAGGATCCTAGGAGAGGAGCCCATAGCATTCCTCCATTTTCTGAGTGCATGCTGCCTTCCATCTTCCAGGGGAGAAAGATGCTCACCACGGAGCCTTCATTTCTCCTCTCACATAAAGCTATTTGACAATTACCCAACAATACACAATAGGATCAATAGCATAAGCAACACTGCACTTTTAAATGCTTGTCCTTTAACTTTTTTCTTGTTTTTCAAGAGTAAGCTTGCAATGTTGGTGTTCCCGAATCTGTTGTTTCTTTCCTTTACATAGCTTTAATGTTGAAATAAACAAGGGTTTCGCCTTCATTAAACACGATTTATTTTCTAATCCGATTTGTGGAGCTAGCAGATAAAGAGCACCAGCGTAAGTCATTGTGAGTTCATTTCACAGCGTGTTATTTTCACGAGGATGGACCAGGACTCTTTCCCGTTGTTTCCGCCCTTTTATTTTCCAACTGCAGTTTGGGGTGGAAAAAAATTAACAAAATGAAAATGGGAATTCTAGCAAAAGATCCCAAGGTTTCTAGTGAGTCTGTGAACAAGATAGAGAAAGCTTAGCGATTGGAGTGAAAGCCAGGCAGAAAGGGCGAGGGAAAGCTAGAGTGCACCTGTGCTTTCCGTGAGTGGAATGTTCACGAAGAGGATGGAGATGTGAAAGCGTGGGTTCCGGTCATCCAGCTGGGGACCAGCAGCTGTTAGTTCAGCCCACTTCCCTGTCCGGTGCCCTTACCTATCTCAAAACCTCGTCTAGATAACTCAGATTAGCATGATGCCGATGCTTCATAGCTTAGAAATCTAGAGTCCTGGCCTTACTATTTCCTGGGCAGAGCATCTGTCAGGACTTGAGAGTGTACTCTGAGCCTTTTCTTTTCTTTTGTATAAACAGGCATGGAAATGCAGCCTTAATCAAGGGAAGAATTGCATTACCAGGACAGCACATTTCAAGTGTATGGTGATGTGTGGGTGCTAAATTTAAAAAAAAGAAAAGAAAAAGCTTTAATGCTTACTTACTGTTAAAATCAGACTCACAATGTAAACCCCACATGTTTAGGTGCTGAATATATAAAGTTACAACTGCTTCACCACTGTAAAGATCTTTGCTCCATACATGCCTCACTGGCTCCTTCTCTTCCCTCAAAGCCTAGCCTGGACATTTCCTTCTGGAGCCTTCCATCTTCCTTTTGTGAGGAAAAGGTATTGCCATCTGTGCAGCTCCCCTCTGAAAACTTGCTTCCTGGAGTCTTAGTCAGGGTTCTATTGCTGTGAAGAGACACCATGACCATGCAACACTTATAAAGCAAAACATTCAACTGGGGCTGGCTTACAGGTTCACAGGTTTAGTCCCTTATTGTCATGGAGGGAAGCATGGCAGCACAGAGGCAGACACGGTGCTGGAGAAGTAGCCAAGAGTTCTACATCTGGATCAGCAGGAAAAGAGAGTGACATTAGGCCTAGCTTGAGCTTCTGAAACTTCAAAGCCCCGCCTCCCTTTACAGGCTTCTTCTAACAAGGCCACATCTGTTCCAATAAGGTCACACCTCCCAATAGTGCCACTTCCTGTGAGTCTGTGGGGTCCATTTTCATTCAAACCGTCATGCCTGGCATTTGCTGCAATGGGACGTTGTAACTCAGCATGCCCCTGGGTCCTGGTTCTCTAGGGTTGTGAAAGGCATCTGGATTCTGGAAGGTTACACCCTGGGCTCCCAGTTCTTGGTTATGCTTTTTTTTTTTTTTTTTAAATCTACTGTCCCCATCCAATCTCTTGTATTTTTTTTTAAATAGGCAGAATGCAAAGCTTAGATTTCCTGAACTCCAAATACTGGAGGTAGCCATGGGCTCAGATATATGGGAAAATGATTTTCTAAGAAAGGTCACTATCAATTTTGAAGTATCTACTGACCCCCTCATGCTTTCTGTTTCATGTCTGAGAGTTTCTGAATACCGAAGACAGCTAAGACACTAAGCCACATTGTGAAAGGAGCAGCGACTCAGGATACTGAGACAGGAGGATTGCAAACTGACAGCACAAGACATACAAAAATTCAACAGTATTTATGATAGACATTACTCTACTATTCCCTATTATTAGACTGTATTTTTCTGGTTCATATTATCCCGATCATTTTAACCTCATAAAGTGAATTGAGAGGGCTCACATCATGGCGTAACTTGAGAATTATTTTCTCTTCTTTGATGATTAGCATTGGTGTTACCATTTTTTTTTTTTAAGTTTGATTACACTTACCAGTGGAAAGCATTGGGATTTGAAGTTTTCCTTTTTGGATGCTTTTTTTTTTTTAACCAAAATAATCAATTTCTTTTATGGCTATGACTTCTTGAGTTTCAGTAGTTTGTGTCTTTCAAGGAGTTTGACTTTGTATATATATTTTCAAATGCGTTGGTATGGAGTTGATGGTAATACTCAGTGTGGGGTCCTGACTTAAAGCCAGCAGACCTGACTCACCCACTTGTGACCTTCCTGGTCTCTGAGCCTGAAAGCTCAATGTGTCCTAGACATAATGCAGATGCCTTGCTGGGTTGTTATGAGACGCTCACACAGCTCCTAATGGAGAAGCGTATCACACGCTTGCTGTTCACCTTCTCCTCGGGTTTGCACATTATTATCAACTCTCAAAGACTTGGAAATGAGGAACTTAAGCTCATACTGGCATTATGGCCAGTTAAGAGCAATTTTATCTGTGACAGAAATGCCTACAAATCCTGTCACTTGTCTGGTGCGCCTAGAAGACGCAAGGCTTAGATGTGGAGTGAGGTCTTACCGTCACAAGAAATAGACAAGAGCGAGGAAGATCACATGGTCCACAGCATCCTGCTTCTCACTCATTTTCCAGCCATTTTCCCCACGGTGGGATGCATCCAGACAAGGGAAAGAGGCCACAGATTTGAAATGTAAACACTCTCTTACGAGTTCTGGATGTGACATCAGAGAAGTAATGCCTGTAATTGTTACACAGAAGACATTTCCAAATGGCCTCAGTTCGTTCACAGTAATTACAGTACTGAGTATGAGACGTTTCTGCCAGGTACAAAATTGTCCCTTGGATAGAAAACTGTTATAAGGCAGTGTCACGTGAATATTGCATAAAAGTCAATTACAGCAAATTGGAGAATAGTGAAGACATGTTTGTGCCTTTACAAACTTCAAAGGAATGATGCAGAGCCCAGGGGACTCATTGCAAAGTTTTTCCAAGCTTGCAAAAACACGGTGGTGTGAAATCTGTCAGATTAACATTTTCTCACACACACATGGAAACGTGTTTAAAGTTAAGTAAGAAACTAATGAAAAAGGAAGGTTAGGTCTTGGCTGTGTTTTCTGTATGATGCAATATAGGGCAATAGGAAAGCAGGGGTGGGGGTTTGGGGTGTCCAGAGAACGAAGTAGCAAAACTCCACTGTGAAAGGCAGAACTGTACTCAGCTCGATGAATGAGATGCCATGGAACTTGGGAGAATTTTTCTGGTAAGATTCCTTGAAAATGTTTCCAATCTGGTTCTGACTGAGACATTTGCCTAACATGGCAAAAAAATTCGTAAGATAATTGGAAGCACAAATGTTGCTTCCTGCGAATGTCTGAACAGTCATTCTTTTTCTTACACTGAGGCTTTTATTTCATTCATAATTACCAGTTAACTCTGTGGCATGCACCAGCATAGATTTTTGGTCTTTCATTTATACCACAGAATTTTGGATTGAGGGGAGTTTGACAGCCCACCCCCACCCCCACCACTGGTTCTGAAGCCTCCTTGATGGTTCTGAGATTCTAAGAGGAAGGCCTTGTGTCTGGTGGTGACAAGTGATAGTCCTTGCCATTTACTTTCTTGCCACATTCTGGCATTTCAGAGGTCATGGATGTCTCTGTAGAGTAGATCAGAAAGGTGGGTACAGCTGAGAGAATTCCCGGGGGATTCTGCTTTGCACTGACAGGGCTTGGTGAATCCAAAGCCCATCCCTGCGTTCGACTTGGGATAACAGCAGAGTGACTGTCTCTGAAGGCTGCGGAGATCAAACCCTGCCACAGCACCAACTCTCACATTCCCATGACATGGAGCGCCCCCCCTCTGTCCCTTTCCTCTCGGTGCGGGAAGCCGTAGGCTAGTTTGCTCAGAATATTTCCTTGCATAATGTGAGAGATGGACATACATATTCTGACGGGAAGAGAGAGCTCTTAGGCAATGGCTGAGTAGTGTAGGTTTGGTGAAATCTCTCTGCGGTGATGAGCACGCTCAGCCCTCTCTGTCCTTTCCTTGATTGTACTGTTATGATGAAAGAAATAGATTTTGATGAACAGCCTGATATTAATAGTAAGACATAACTACAGTGCTCACAATTCTGCACACCCTCCCTAACTTCCCACTGGGTACCACATCTCAGCATCTCTGAAGAACACGGGTCAGTCTGGGAGCGACTTTAGTTCAAAACCATCTTAAACGGGACCCATATAAACACTTGTTTGCCAGGGCCAGCACAAGCCAAGCTTTTGTCATATTTCACAGCAAGAGCAATTAGAATGGCAGTAGCCAGAGTTTTCGGAGCAGATATTATATGCCAAGTCCTGTGGCATTACTCTCCGTAAATGACGTCATATAATCTAGACAATTACTAACAAAGTATGGAGATTAACAGTGGGTGGATCATAGTTCTTAAATGAGTTTTTAAATTTCTTTCTAGGTCTGGTGTTTTCCTCAATGTATGTGTCCTTGAGTAAATTGTGTCTTGGCAAGAAAAGTAGGGAATATACACAAAATATATTGGGTAGAGGTCAGAGAGGCAGGGTAGAGACCAGTGACAGCTTGTGTTCTTTTCAGCTCATAAACATGCATGATTTGAAGTAGATGCATAAGTTTTAAGTCATTATCCGGTAAGCATGACAGGGTATTGTTTGCCTGCTGGGGAATGGCTTTCTTGTTCCCTGTTGAGATTGAGCATTAGACATCCTAGCAATACCCAGAAGGAAAGGAGTGTGCAGAGAGCACAGGCTGGCTGAGAGGGACTCCTCTGTGCTGTGGGGATTTGTGATTCCCACTGCGGTGCCTCCCAGGGAAAACTATCACAGACCATTCGTGAAGCCAGAAGTTCACTTTTAGATGCCATTGGGGGTGGGGTGGAAATGACCTTGGCAGACTGAATCTATTTGTGTGAGCTTCTAACACTGGCATTCCACTTCCAGGGTAAGCAGATGATTTTTACAGTGGAAACTAATACAAAGGCTCCCATCGCCTCTCCGCAGTGGAGCATCTTTTAAGACAATGTTGGTCAGAGTTGAGCATCAGTGAAAATTACCAGAACGTAAATGGTCCGTGGAATAACTTGGTTAGGAGTTTCAATGTGTAGCTAAGTTTAGCCACAGGCATATTGCCAGCATGACATTATGCTCATATTTTAATGAAATGAAGGCATGAAGAATGTGAGAAACATGGAGGACAGATATTTGGTCAGTCTCTCCGGCATTATAGCTACATCCATTTTGTATTTGACGACAAACACCATAGTGGCTTCTTGCTCAATCTTCTAAATCTGGAATGTCTGTTTCTCATCCTGTCTTCCACCCCCTCAAGGAAACACAGGGACCGTTTGGGCAGCCTCCGATCTAGGGAAGCTTTTAGTCCATCTGAGATACCATGTAACACAAGCACTGGAGTAGATGGCTTACACACAAGCTAGTCTCACAGGTCCCGAGACTCAGGCGTCAAAGCCGAAGGGACTGCGTGCAGGCTTGACATAGGGTGATGGATAGCCTCTGAGTTCATAGGTGACTGATGTCTTGCTGTATTCTCCAATGGCACAGGGGCCAGAGAGCCTCAAGTGCTTCTTTTACAAGGCCAGTAAGGGCGTGTTTAAGAAAGAGTAGGTGAGCTGAAAGCAAAACATTCATAAGAGCTTTACAGAAAAGTGATAGCGTGGATAAAGGAAAGGTAGGCTCTCAGGACATTGAGATTTAATAAAGTAGGAAAATAAAGTTCTCCACACCAGTGAGAAGGGGCCTGAGTGGGCTGTCAAGATCCATTTATTTATCCAGGGACACTTTATTAGTCTATGGCTGAAGACTATAATAATGCCATCAGTTAGTCCATTAGAAAAGTTCCCATTTAATGGTGATCTCCAGAGCCAACCAGAGAGAGGCTTATGTTCCATTTCACATTGTCTACCCGGTCAGGCATGGCGGAAGCTCTCCACATCCATCTCTGACTCTGGCTTTGTTACTTGCTGACCTCAACTGTTTGCTGGCATTTGGTCACTGGCTGGTGTGGCTTCCTCTGACCCTGGAGTGTCTCAGGTGCAGTTAATTACACCAAGGTCTCGTTGTTCCTGTAGACTCCCAAGAAGCACTCAAAGATGTTCTTACTCGTTTCCTTGTCTACAGGATGGTCTTCAGTCTCTTTCTTGAAATGGCTTTCTTAGAAGGCACTTTCCCTTGTAATTAGACTGTCATGATTATCTGCATTAGAAGCAAAATTATGGGAGGATGATAGTGCCTTGCATGGGTTTCTCAAGGGCTTTGTCGGGGCAGCAGGCCCAGAGCCCTGTCCCTCCTCTCTATAGCTTGGTTATCTCATGTCAGCTACAAGCCCTCATCCATCCTCCCCAGTGCTTCAGACTTTGTCATGTAGTATTAACTCTTAATCTTCCGCCTAGCCTAAGTAAATCTGAGTATAGTATGCATTATAGTTAAAAGCATTATATTAAGGGTCTGGGTGGATGAATCAATAAAGTCAGTAAAGTGAATGTCTTGCAAGCATAGGGGCCTGATCCCCAGAACCCACATTTAACAAATACAAAACCTGGTGGCATATGCTTCATATCCCAGCACTAAAACAGAAACTGCTGGATCCTGCAACTCACTAGCCAGCAGCCTAGTCTGCTTGGTGAGTTCCAAACCAGTCCCTATCTCAAAGAAAAGGTGGGTATGAGTCAGCAATGTGGCAGCATTAAGATGTGCAGCCTGTGGGTGTGATGAAGTTGGGATTATAGTCTCCATGATGGGACTGATGTTTTTATAAAGGAGATCTTAAAAAATCCATTCTTCCCATTTGCCATGAGAGGGCACAGCAAAATCCCACTGTCTCAAAAACAAAGGCCAGGCTCTTAACTGCAGAATCTGTTAGTGTCTACAGAATTGTGAGCAATGAGTCGGTACCTACTGTTTATAACTTATCCAGCCAAGGTTTTGTTGCTGTTGTTAAAGCAGTGGAGACGGAGTAGAAGAAACACAGTATTGGATCCCATTGTCGTCAGTACAGAATGAGGGACTCTGCTGCTCCAAACCCTCTAGAATTTGTCCTTACTCTCTTCTGTGGTAAGCACTCTGATGTGTATAGTGCTGTCTCATGGTTTTAGCATGCATTTCTCTAATGGATAATGATGTTGTTGTCCTTTTATCCTGGTTGGTTTTTGTCAACTTGACACAAGCTAGAATCAAATGGGAAGAGGAACCTCAACTGCAAAATTGCCTCCATTGGATTGTAGGCAAGTCTGTGGGGCATTTTCCTGATTAATAATTGACAGGGCAGAGCCTGGTCCACGGGGGGCAGAGGCACTCCCAGGCAGATGGTCCTGGGTGATATAAGAAATTGGACCGAGCAAGTAATGGGGAGCAATCAGTAAGCAACATTCCTCATGGCCTCTGTTTCAGTTTCTGGCTCCAGTTCCTTTAGTTCCTGCCTTGTCTTTCCCCAATGAAGAACTGTTACCTGGAACTATAAGATGAAATAAGCCCATTCTTCCCCAAGTCCCTTTTGGTCATAATGTGTATCACAGTAAGAGAAGCCTAAGGTACCTTTATACATATGAATATATGTATACAACATATACATGAATGAACATATTTAATACAATGAATATATTTAAATACACTTTTATAGATGGTTAAATAATGTAATAATCATTTATGCATTATTTATGATTACACAATAATTACATATATAACTGTTACTTAAAAATACGCATGCAACAAAAATAAGATAAATGCCGTTGGGGATGATATGCCAACCTCCCAAACGCAGGGCGCTGTCCAGGAAGAAGGAAGAGGGGGAGAGAGTAATGGCAAGGGGTAGCTATGTCTGTGAGTTTCCTCCTTTCTCTTAATGCTGCCAGCATAATCAAATGTAGTAAGAGCTGGTATCACTTTAGTCTGGGCACTGAGCGGCTATAGGTGCATCTGCTGACACGTTGCACCCATTCTCACATCCACCTTAAATTTTACATCCTTTTACTTGTAATTTCTGTTCAGTAAATCTGAACAAAGTCTGGCAAGTCTCTGAGGGTCTTCAGAGGCTTGGGCAGATGTTGCCTGCCCACACCTGTTTCTGCACTCAAGTGTTTCTCCCTTCCTCTGTCTCTCCCACTCTGCTTCTGATATTGGGTTACTACAGCTCCAGCGAGCCATGCAAGAGCACTCAACCTGGCTCCAGGGAAATATGATTGCCTCGAGTTTCTCCAGAATAATACACCACTCTGTGCCTTCTGTGTTCCACATTACTAGATAGCAGATGGCATTCCCATGCCATTAACAGTTGTGAGAAGGGATTCACGGACATAGATAATGCTTTTCTCAAATCTTTCATTTTTGAGTAGACAGTTTAAGGACTCATAGGAGTTATGAAGGGAATAAAAAGCTTTTGCAGTAGTTTTGTTGGAAATCTCCTAACTTCAGTAATTCAAACCCATTCACATTGCCAAGCATTCCTTCTTTTTCAAAGCTAAGTGATGTGAAAGTTCAAAACAATTATTTTAAATAAATATGTACACACACACACACACACACACACACACACACAGAAATTAATTGACACACACACACACTAAGACAGAAATTAATTGCCAGGAACTTTTCTGTTGTAAAAACAAAATTTCAGGGACTGCAGATGGTCCAGAGACTAAGAGCATGTACTGCTCTTGCAGAGATTAATTCATAGCATCTGTGTCCAGAGGCTCACAACCTACCTGTAACTACAGCTGCAGGGGAACCGGGAACCAGTGCCCTCTTCTGGCCTAGGAAGACACTGCACTGATACGCACATACCTACACAGAGATATACACATGTAATTAAAAATAAAATAATAAACCTTAAAAAAAGAAACCAAAGTTTCAGAGGACTGGTGTGAATTCTTACAAAGCCTGTTCCTGTGTAGGAAACTCTGACATTGAATGTGTTCCTGATAAAAACCGTAAACTCATAAAACACCCTAACTGCTTTTTGGACCCTAACAAATTATATCATCTTTAAATTGTTTTAATATTAAGGTGTAATTGCCTTATTTATTAAAAAGACTCATTTCACATCTAAAAGCATTCACAGTTTTTTTTTAAAGCTAGTTAAACTTCAAAAGATGTTTAAACCACGAATTTATCTAGGTTAGATGTAAATGTTAGTTCCCAAGTTCCATTTGTGAATATTAGTTAAATCCAAACTTATCAGCCTTTCAGTTGCTGGCTGTCTCTTGGCTTATATAATACTTCCTTCTAGAAATCAGAAGGTAGTGAAGCATTGACAGCTTAGCCAGTCTAGCTTATGATGCCAAATACACCTACAGGGAGCAGGGAGAGGATGCCTGAAATTGCTTACAGATTCTCTCCATCTTTTCCATGAGAGCTGTTTTTGTTGGATCAGCAGCCCCTGATCTTCCCGTGCTTCTCTGGGTCTCAGGATGAGGAATATCTTAGGTACTCTCCCATTGCTGTGAATGAGCAATTCACAGCAAGTGATAGAATAAATAGTTTAACAGTTAACAGTTTCAGAGGGTGAGTCGATGTCATTATGGTGGGGAGCGTGGCAGCAGACAGCCAGGCATGGCGCTGGACAGTAGCTAAGAGCTCACATCTTGATACCCAACCACCAGGCAGAGAAAGCATTGGAAATAGCTTGGGCTATTTCCTGTTTGGCACCTGTCCATGCCCACCTCCAGTGGCACACCTCCTCCAACAAAGCCACACCTCCTAATTCTTCCTAAACAGTTCCACCAACTCGGGGACCGAGTATTCAAACATGAGCATATGGGGGCCATTTTCATTCCAGACACCACGAGGAGGAAAATGCACTGAGTGCTTCGGTGGGCTAGAGTTTCTAAGTGAGAGCTTCTAGAACCAGCTATCTGACCACATTCTTGGACAACACATTTTTGTGTGTGTAGGAATCGGATTCAGTGTTTCTCAGAATTAATTGCAAGCATCCCCACTGGAAAACGAATCTTAATGACCACCATTGATTGCCCTGGTCATTTACAAAACCTCAATTATATCAGGAATTAAAATCCTAGCGGATCACTTGGACTGTTGCAACTGCAGGTGAATGATGGCGAGGAAGGTATTAGCAGGAGACTTCCAAATCCAGCCTGTCTGGGATTTGTGGATTCTCCAAATCACTGCTGCTTAAAGTGGCCGATGAACAATGGACAATGTGTTCAAAACAGGATTTTTAAAAGTTGGACATGGAAATAGGCAAAGATTACAGGAGAGCATGGGTGCTCTAGTATCAGTGTAACGTCCTAATATAGTATGTAGCAGTTTTTCTACTGACCATTTAGCTATGTTTTACAAATGTATCAGTACAGAGATAGAAGCTTGGTTAAAACAACAACAACAACAAAAAAAAAAAAACAGAAAAACAAAAAACGAAACATTTTGGGAAACATGGGGAAAGTTGCTCTGGGAACAAACTCTAGAAGGTGATAGAGTTTATTAATCTATTTTTTTCATTGTGAACTGTTGACACAACTAAAGTCATTTGAGAAGAGGGATCCTCAATTAAGAAAAATATCTCCATAAGATGTGGTTGTAAGTCAGGCAATGGTGTCTCTTCACAGCAATAAGAGCCTAACTAAGACACTAATGCTGTGACCCTTTGATACAGTTCCTCGTGTGGTGCTGACCCCCAACCATGAATTATTATCATTGATACTTCGTAACTGTAATTTTGCTAGTGTTATTAATCATAATGTAAATATCTGACATGCAGAAGCTCTTAGGCAAAAGGGTCATTCAACCCCCAAAAGAGTCGCAGCCCACAGGTGGAGAACCTCTGGTGTAGAGCAAAGTGATGGCGATACTGGATCAAGGCTGAGAACGAGCTCCAGAAATCATCCTGGGTCGCCCTAGTGCATCCGCTGAACTCTAAGCATTGTGTGCATTGGATGTGTCCGCCTGAGGCCTTGCAAAGCAAAGCCTCTGGGGAAAGAACAAATATGGAGGAACTGTAAACTCAGAGAAGTCTCATCAGATGGGATTGAGGAAACATTCTGTTCTACTCAGAGTAAAGGACCAATCTAGGCACACAGGAGATACAGCTTCAGACCCAGAAGGACAACAAAATTCAGGTTACTTAGTGATGTAAAAATAAAAAATCGAGGGACTAGAGAGGAGGTAGCTCAGCCTCAGTGGCTAAAAGCGCATTGCTCCTCCAGAGGACACAAGTTCAGTTCCTATCACCCACGTTGGGCAGCTCACAGCAGCCTGTAACTCTAGTGTCCAGAATCCTGCACCTCTGGGTTCCTCAGGTACACACACACAGACACACAAGCTCATACACACACAGAGAGACACACACAGAGACGCACAAGCACATACACACACACATGCATAGGCACACACACATGCACAGGCACACAAAGACACACACAGACACACATGCACACACACACACAGAAACTCACATACAGACAAATACACATAATTAAAAATAAACATAAAATCTTTTTAAAAAAATAACAAAACAAGGAAGAAAAACCCAGTGAATGAAGGTGCCCAGCAATGACAGACTCCTTAAGACAGGAAATGTAAATATTCCCGAGATCAAAGAGTGCAAAAACAATGGGCACAGCAGTGTGAGCCATAAGAATGAATTGACAGACAGAACAAATGGAACTCAGAGAGTTAAAAATGGCAGGTCTTTCTGGCTGCAGAGATGGCACTGGCTCAGCGGTTAGCAGTGCTAGCTGCTTTCACAGAGAATCTGAGTTTGGTCCCCAGCCCCAAGGTGAGGCAACTTCCTGTAACTCCAATGGATCGGCAGCCTTTTCTAGACTCCTCGGGCATCTGCAGTGCACATACCACACAGATGCACACACCCACACATACATATACAATTTGAATAATAATAAAAATAATTGTTTTTAAACATCAGAGTTGGAATTAAATATACACTGCGTGAGCAGAAGAGCAAATTTGACCCAACAACACAGAAGATAGATGGCCGTGAAGACAGGATAGAAGAGATACTTACACACAAGAGAAGAAAGTAAGGGAATAAACAAGCCAAAAAATGTGAAAACGGCCTATATAACACCTTCAAGATGTTCAGCATGCTACAGTTGGGGTCACAGAAAAACACATCTTAAGAACCAATAGCCAAATATTTCCCAAGTCTGCTTCAAAGTACCAACCAAGAAATTTACAGTCCCCAATTTAAACAAACCCAAGTAAAGTCACAACAAAGCTCAATACAACTAAAACTTTTAAATCACTGGTGGTAATGCACTAGATTTCAAACATCCAAGGAAGGTTTTATTACAGGGGGCTGACAGGTGGCAGGATTTTCAGTCTTCTTAGAAATGATGCTCAGTGAAAACCAACAGGGCAACATCATTAGAGCCATGTGTGGGAGCATCTGGAGGAAACATTACCCTAAAATCCTGCACTGAGTGACCCATATAGAGAGGGAGAGGGAGAGAGAGAGGGACAGGGAGAGGGAGAGGGAAGAGGGAAGGGGGAGGGGAAGGGAGGGAAAAGGAAAGGGGAGGGGAGGGGAAGGTAAAGAAAAGAAAGGCAAGGAAAAGAAAGAAGACAAGAGAAGAGAGGATTTTGTAGAAATTTGAGGCTGTAAGTAAAAAGCACTTTTAGTGAGTGCTTTTTAGCCCCCTTTTTTCTGCCTCAGAGAAGTTGCATTAAAGTCCAATATTCCAGCTGTGAGGGTTGCTGTGACCAAGAGAGGGAAAGCATGGGGACAGACACTGAGCCCATGTTCAGGACAGCAGGACAGGAAAGAACACACCTGAGGGACGGTGCACTGCCTGGAACAGCACATCTTTGGATGTTTTACTGCCTCCTGTGTTAAACATGAGTAAAGTAGTCAGTGTTAACATCTGACCAAAGAAGTGAGTGGATTCAAGTCCATTTCCCTCTGTTTACTCCCTTTGCGATTTTTTTATGCTGATTGCATAACTAGAAACTGAACTCCTTACATCTAGATCGATAATGCAATTTCCTATGGCAAAAACATTAGCAAAGCTGCTCCTGAGGCCACTGCAGGGACCCTGGCCCCTGACTGTGTACCACATGCACAGCTGTCATGGAAGCTCCTGAGAAACTTCATCTTGATTATTAGCCATTGGCAACCTGTTTCCACCAGCAGGATGCAGACATGTAAGAGAAGACAGACATTACAAGACATGGCTAGATGGGGAATAGCAATATTAAGTACACCAAATTGTGACTTGAGCAATCTCACTGTAAGGATGAACCAACCACCTGAGAATCCAGCCAGAAAGCTGTTGGACTGGGTAGAATTTCAGAACTGTTTTTTCTTACAGAGGGATAAAGACTATTCCAATACTGAGAGAAAGCATACATAAATATTTAGCTCATATGTGAATGTACCATTAAAAAACTGCTCTTTATTTAGTCCTTATGAACAGCATCCCCAAATGCTATCTGAATCCATTGCTACCTGTGCAAAAGATATATCTAGCTTAATTAAGCTCTTGTGTCCATGCTTTTATGGCTGAGAGAGATTAATTCAAGAGAGAAGCTAATGTCTATCATGTTAAAAACTTAGTGACTGTCTTGTTTGAAACACAAACTAATTTTCCACAATACAGTCTCCAAAACCTGTGTTAAGAATTCTATAGGAGACTTTCACAGTAGCTTTTCACGGTAGCTCCTCATAATTAACTTCATTTACTAGATGAGAAAGTTGAGGCTTCAAATGACAAAAGGTCATATTCCAGATCAGATAGTTGAGAGTAGAAGTAGAATTTTAATCCTTATCTGAATTTCGATTCTTTCCTTTTTATGCTGTAGCTCCTCGTTTTTTTCAAGTTTATTGTGAGTTCATGATAAAAGCATTTAGATACAAGAGATATGCTTTCAAATCAAATTATTAAATAAAATATATGCCAGCTGAATCTTCATCATCCTTTAAAAATAAAACCTCTCTTTTGTTGCTATTGGACTTTGGTATTAGGTGAGGCAAAGGTAGGCGGGGAACGGAAGAAAATGAAAATTTGGTTCTTTTTAAGGTGGTGGTAATTCTTCCACATAATTTGTTCACAACCTTCTTCTCTGTGTATGAATAACTGAATCCACAAGGTTATTGGTGACAACTGTCATATGTACTAGATTTACACCTCCAAATGTAATCACATAATACAAATGCTGTATACCTTCTGAGACTGAATGCATGGGTGAATGTAAAGCCAACAACACAAAATTTGGAGGACTGAAGACAGGTTTGTAACTTAGAGCAACAGGAAAAGGCTGGAGACAATCCCAGAACTGTGTCTCCCAAGCAAAGAGACTCATACTTAGTGACTGCTCACTGTGCATAGAGCATGCTCAATTGAAGGCACATCTCTGAACATGTTTCATTCAGGTCATGCTTCATATTTTATGTGTTCAAAAGCTGGTAATCAGGAATGTCTGTGGGCATAGAATTTAGTAATTGAATGAGCAAACGTTATTCTAGGTCCCTTAAAAAGATGTTAGAATCAAAATAGCAATGATTGAGAGCAATAGACATCAGACAATGCAAGAAGTGCCATCCTGTTCACATGTTGAGCTAAAGGGAACCCCAAAGCCCTCTCCTTCCGGTCTGGTCTCTGTCCTGCTGCTGGATGCTGCACTTCTGTCTCTCCTCAACTGCTTCCCCCCTCTCTTCCTCCACCCAGTTTCCTGCCGATTTCAACCAAACGATGAAAGGGTGAAATGAGATTGATAAAACATGCTTTCATTGGAGGATTATTTGTCCCAAAATAATCATTTTATGCCACTTGGAAAAGGTTTTCGTCCTGGCTTCACGAGAGGACTTAACACTTGCCTTAGATTTTATCAACCCATTACACGCTTGTTCACTCTGGTGAGCTAATGCTCGCTTAATTACAGAATATGGCTTCCCATGGGAGACTAGGTCATAAAGAGCTCTGGACTCTTGAAAAGAAAAGAAAAAGCTAAATTAAAAGTGTAGTGACTTACCTTCACACTCAACAGTATAGCTACGTGCGCGCGCGCACACACACACACACACACACACACACACACACACACACACATGTATGGAGACTTTGAAACCCTTTGCATTGTTGGTGGGAATTAAAATGGTTCAGCCACTTTGGAAAACTGTTCTATGGGCCCTCAAAAGGGTACAAATATCATCACCATGTGACCTAGTTGTTCCACTTCAAGTTGAAACTTAACAAAATTGAAAGCAAATTGGCCCAATCTAACTACATAGAGCAAAATGTAGAATGGTGCTTTCGGGGACTGGGGAAGAGACGACAGAGGATTGCTGATTGGCTAGAGTTCCAGATTTACAGGATGAAAACATTCTGACTGTTAGTTGCACAAGAATATCATTTTAAATTGTATTTCTGGACTGTGCCTGTAAACACAGTTAACATGGGAGTGTACTTTAGTATTTTTTTATGGTTACAGTTACTTTTGAAATGTGGAGTGGGTACAACCCTGCATGTCCCTTGCACATGTGGCTGGGCTCCTGTGGAGACTGAGCAGATGTCTGAGTGAACCTGAAAGCAGGTGGTGGCTTATATATAAACCTGCCAACAGGTGCAAGCAGAAACAAACATCCTGTCGGTTCATCATGAACCTGTTATCAGGGGTTAGAGCGCTTCAGGGGGAGAGGAGGGGAGCGAAATAACCTCTCTGGGATAAGGGGACATCTATAATGATGCTTTGCAGAGCGTGGGAACCAGGCTGCAATGATGCTGGACCTAGGGAGGAAGGCTGATCAGAGATGTGATGAGAGAGACCGATTCCTTCTGTGATGCCTTCTGCACCGCGAAGGGTGAATAAGTTTTGTACATAGCAGTCTGAGCAAAGTGCAGTGGTAGGATTGTGAAGGGACCAGCAGGCGGCCTCATACTTAGTCTCTAATGGATATTTGAGTCTGTCACTCAAATATCAAAAATTTGGTGAATTTGTCAAAAATTAGGTGAATTGGTTTTTCACAGAATAACGGTATAACAGAATACCCCAAAAGTGCCAGTTTTAGAAAGAAAAGGGGGGGGGGTGTTGCTCAGAGTTCTAGAGATTAGAGAGCATGATGTCATCAATGGCTTTGTTTTAGAGGGCCTGATGGCAGATGTCAGGAGCACATGAGGGAGAGATCAATCAACAAGCAAGAAACCAGTGAGGGATGGAGGGGCCTCCAATCCCATCTGAGGGATCCCCGACTTTTAAAGGTTCTACCTCCGAACATTATCACACTGTGCAAATCAATACCCCAACTCATGAAACTCTGAGGAACAAGTCACCTCCAATCCATAGCACCCTGGCTCTCAGATATTTGTAAGCAATGCTAACTCTTAACAATATATTTGCTTATTGGTCCGTTCAGATAGTGGAGGGCTAGATTCTTGTTTGCAACCTGAAGACAAGATGACAAGAAATTAGAATTTAACTGGATAGCTAAACAAAACACATGAAGTAAAAGCAGAAATTCAGATCATGACTACGAATGAAATCGTTCCAGGGCATAACGGAACTCTACCGTGGAGACACTGGTGGTCCTGAGGGTACTATCAGATAGGATCGGGCTCCGCAACACAGTGACCACACATCAGTAGTGAGATGGAGTCTTTGGTCTAGAGCTGCCACATCTATCTTCCCACCCCAACCTCAAAACCTGTCGAAACTGCACCAGTTCCCCAGACTCTCTCTTCTGTAACCTACCCACATCACCTCTTACACACCAACTGCCCAGCATCACATGTTCTCACCTCTTACACACCAACTGCCCAGCACTGTGCATTCTCATCTCTTACACACCAATTGCCCAGCACCGTGCATTCCTCCTCACAGCTTTCCCACTGCCTGCTCTTGACACTCAAACACGGAAGGGACTCTACAGCATCTTCAGCTGGAGTGCCTGAATGGATCTCTGAATGCTGGCTCTGTGCTGTCACCTTTCTTTTGATTGTCAGTATCTGGATGAACCCTGGAAAAGGGAAGGTTAAGCAGCATCTAATGCCTGGATACTGCATAGACTTCTGGAATTCCAACACTAGAAAGGATGTGAAATTTCAACTACAGATGTCCCATCCTTGCTTGCAAACATTTACTATACAACTCGTGTGTGGGGTGGGGGGGGAGAGAAGAGAGAGGGAGAGAGAGACAGAGACACACAGAGAGAGAATAAGACTTACACTATTTACTCTCTTAAAAAACAAAATTCTAATAATGGATAACTAATGGGTAGCCATGTTTTGTAGTTTGAGTTTGATATGGCCCAGTAGACTCACATGTTTAAATACTTATTCTCCAGCAAGTGGCAGTATTTTAAGAAGTTATAGAACCTTTGGAACATGTGACCCAAATGGTTGGTATAGACCAATGGAGATGCGGGTTCTGGCTCAGGGCACGTCTGGTTGAGCTTGGTGTTTTCTGGTCCCTCACGATGTGAGCGATTGTGGTTACCCGTGCCTTCAGCTTGACTTCCCACCATGACGGGCTACCCATTCTGAAACATAACCCACAATAAATCCTTCCTCTGATAAGTTGCTTCTGTCAGGTTTTGTCACAGCGATGAGAAAAGTAAGTGAAACACTGCTGTAGTGTCTGCTCAGTTGCTGAGGCCCATGTACTGCAGATCAAGATTCGAATCTGGTTCTTCAGTATTGGTGTAGAAATATGCAAATTGAGTCTTTACTGGAGTAAGTCAATGTATCCTTTGGAAGGGATGAGACAATGGTTGTGATATGAAATAGTTTGCTTTCTGTGCGCACTCGTGGGGAGTTACTATCAAATTTCTGATGGAGCCAAACTAGGTCTAATCTAACAATGATGAGACCTCTTCCAGTTGAAGTGTGGAGCCTTGGAAGTTGACCCCAAGATTAACCCCAAAAGAATCCAATCCAGCTTCCTGAAGCTGCATTGTCACCTAAGGGTGCACAAACATTTTTATGAAGCCTTAGGGTTCTAAATGGAGAATTAATACTTCATCCTCTTTTGTTTTTTATACATTTTATTTTGCCTTTGGTTGACATGTATTAATTATACGTGTTGATGTATTCAGTGGTTTCTTTTCATATGTTTTATTTTTCTCTTAATTTGTATGAATTAATTGTACGTATTGATGGATTTCTGTCTGATCTCTCAATACATTTTTTTATTTCAAATCTAATTTCAATACAAAAAACTTCTTACCAAGGTTAAGGGAAAAAAAGACCTATGATCAAGCAAGTTCATTATAGGAAACACTAACTTAGTTTGCATCTGTGGAAGCAAAAAGGGCTGAATTTTCTTTTTGCTTTCTTCAAAAAAATCCAAGTCCAGCAGTGCACTTAGACTGCTCTTCATTGTTATAGAAACCACAGCAGTAGGTGATTTTATAAGAGAAGAATGCGTGATATTTAGTGATCTTACACCTGAATGGAGAAGACTAGATCCAAATGAAAGAACATGTGTTTGGCATGGTGTGTTGTACATGGGAGGCAGAGGCAGGTGGATTTCTATATCTTCAAGGCCAACCTGGTCTATGTAATGAATTCCAGCCCATCCAAGGCTATTTAGTGAAACCTAATTCAAACCAGAAGGACGAGAAAGAGGAGGAGGGAAGGAAGTTAGTAATTTTATTTTTTTAGAGACAGTACAAACAAGGCTGGAGAGATGGCTCAGTGGTTAAGAACAGTAGCTCCTCTTGCAGACGACCCCACTTTGATACCAGCACCCACAGGATGCCTCACAACTGTTTGTAACTTCAGTATCAGGGGATCTGATGCTCTCTTGTGGCCTCCCTTGTTACCAGATACGCACATAATGAATAGACATACATCCAGATAAAACATCCATACTCATAAAATACATTTTTAAAAAGAATTGATGCAAACAATAAAAAGAGGCGGAGCTTGTCCACACGGAAAGCTGAATCATTCATTAGCAGCTTTTCTTTAAAAAAAATGCATGGCAAAATGACTTTCTTAATATGTCCCATTTTCAACATTTCTTAACAAATCATATTTTGTGCACTTTCCTGTTCTATAACCAGGAACATTTGGGCTACATAGTAGAAATTAGCATTAAAAATAAACCATTTCAAATTTTAACAAGCACCATAAAGTCCTTCTATCCAAAGCAAGTCATTAATTACCAAGCTTTGAAAAACTCAAATTGCCCGTAAATGAAATTTGACAGAAATAAATTACACAGAAATTCTACTATATAATATTCGGCTTTTATGTCTGAGCTGTAGAACTCTGACCAAGTTCAATATTTGCTCCCATCGTACTGGCCCTGAGTAGTTGCTAATGTCGAGTCTGTCCTGAAGAAAATATTCGCTCATTTAGTTGGCTTCACTAGCCTATTGCCGTGCATTTGGTGTTTCAGTAACTCCGTGGTTTTGACAGGGCTGATTGGCAACGAAAATACAAATTTTTAGAAGTTGTGTCAGGACTCAGTGCAGTCTGCATTTTGGATCAACATGGAGATCCTGGGACTAATACTGGTGCTGTCATGTTTACACACATGCTCACATGTGACAAGGGTAGGCTCTAAGCATCAGAAGCACTTCTCAGCAAACTGCGTACTTGCAGCCCTTAAAACCCCTTCCTTACTCACTTACTTATTTCCTTTCTTCCTCCCTCCCTCCCTCCTTCCCTCCTTCCCTCTCTTCCATCCTTTCTCCTCCCACCCCCTTTAAAGTTTCATTTTATGTATGGATTTTATTTATTTATTTATTTTTTTTTGCTGCATGTGCTTCACACCACATGTGTGCAGTACCCAGGGTGGCCAGAAGAGGACGTCAGATCCTCTGATACTGGAGTTACAGTATACACAGCTCAAGGATGTTAGCTACCATGTGGGTGCTAGGAATTGAACCCAGGTCCTCTGGAGGAGTAACCAATGCTCTTAACTGCTGAGCCATCTTTCCGGTTTTCTTTTCCTAGTGCATTTGATTCAAGTAATTATGCTTGCATGTAAAACCTTCTCTTTTTTTCTTTCTTTCTTCCATTCTTTCTTTTTCCTTTTCTTTTCTTTCTTTTCTTTTTTTTTGTGGGAGGGGTTGATTTTTTGAGACAGAGTTTCTCTGTTGTAACTCTGGCTGTCCTGGAACTCACTCTGTAGACCAGGCTGGCCTTGAACTCACAGAGGTCTGCCTGCCTCTGCCTTCCAAGTGCTGGGATTAAAGGTGTGCACCACCACTGCCTGGCTGTAAAACCTTTTCTATATTAGGCATGTCCTGAAGGCAAAATGATAGATGTGGTCCCTGTTCAGAAGTTAAAATGTAACTATCAGAGAAACAAGCCAACAAAATAATAGTAAATAAAAATTCAAATTATGATACAGATAAAATTGCTGTGGACCATAAGGGAAATACCACTTTGGAGACTTGGGAAGTCCCGTGAGTCCCAAGAATGAGGCTGGTAATATCAAATAGTAAGATGGAGTCTTTGATCTCACTTTATTATTTCTGAGTCTCTTTCCAGCCCAGCTTCTCAACATAGCGAAATCCTAACAGTTCTTTAGAATTTCTCTACTCCCTCCTACTTAACTAATCTATAAGTGTGTGTATATATTATGTGTCTCAGTATATGTTATATAATTTTGTAGCTATATCTATCTTGAATGAGTTATCCTCTTTCACAGTTGATTACAGCTATCCATGTTTCTTTGTTTTTTTTTTTTTTTTTTAGGTTGTTTGGAATCAAATCTGTTATCCAAACAGACTGCTCCAGCACCTGGAAGATCATAGTAAACCCAGACCTATCCTGGTACCACCACGCCAACCCCATCCTGCTGCTGGTGATGTACTACACGTTGGCCACGCTGATCCGCATCTGGCTACAAGAGCCCATTGTAAGGATCGGAAACTTTTCCTGATCTTATCTGCAAAGCACTGGAATTCCTGGGAGACATGGTTGCCACTGCCAACTGTCACTCAACACTATATTCCAGCAAAAACTGTAGTGTGTTACACATACTGGTATTATTCTACAAGTATCAAGTGACTGCAGATACTCTCTTCCCAAATGCTGCTTCCCCGTTACTAGCACCAGTGTGTGCTGCTACAAATGGCAGTGGGTAGCAATAATGGAAGAGTAGTTTTTATTTGGCACTCGCTAAACCAACAGGCAGTATGCTGGCTGTTTTTGTGTATCGTCCTTTCCACCCATTAAGTAAGTACAGAATGAGTATTGTGCTTGTCTCATAGGTGAGGGAAATAAAGCATGAGAGAGAAGTTTTCTGACGTCACACACTTATTGAACGTTACACATTGCATTCGAGCCCAAGTTTAACAGCATAGTTAGTCTTAGAGACCATACAGCCCTGTATTCAGTGTTCTCTGACAACCCCGACCTCTGAGGATGCTGTCATAGAAGCTCAGCTCCCACTGGTGCCCATGGCTTCCATTGTGAGATGTGGGGATTGGGATATTCCCCTCAAGCACCATGGAGCACTAGTTTGTTCCCTACAGGAATACTAACAAGAGTGTGGAACTCTGGACAGGAAGATCAATGCTTGTGTGGTTTCCCTTCTCTGTCTTCTCATGTCTCCCAGATGTCTGTGACAATCTTTTTTAAGGCAGGGAAATCGGTGCACAGAAAAGGTGCCTTTCTCCTCTCCACCTGCAGGGGGCACTGTGTGTGCTCGTTGAACCCAGATGAAGATACAACCTCATCTGAACTGTTACTAGTCGTGGGCTTAGGAGCAGTTTTCACTTCTCTCTTCCCAGCTTTTGCTCTCACTGAATGTGCTAGAACCACATCAAGAGACACAACTTGAAGTGCATTCTGTTCCTTATTACCGTGCAAGGGCTCCGAATGAGTCTGTCTTTATTAAAAATCATTTATCTGGGCACGGTGACACATGTCTCAGATCCTAGAGGCTGAGTCAGGAGGATTGTGAGTTTAAGACCAGTCTGGGCTATGTAGCAAAATCCTGGCTTTAAAAAAATAATGTTTTAATGAAAGGTTCACCTGTGTTGACTTACACTGGTAACGGGGAACTCTTGTAGAATTGCTTGCGCTAAGAACCAGTTACATCGCTGTTTTCTGGTACGGTTTCCAATACACAAAAGCCGTGGATACTTAACATCTGAGACAGTGAGGCTTTAGCAGAATCAGGCAACGTTCCACAGTATGCTCATATGAAGTACATGACAGGCTTTTGTTATTTTAGGAGAGTGTTGATCAAATCCCGTCTATGTCAGACACTAACTTTGAACACGTAGGACAAAGTCCAAAAGTTTGTGGATCTGCTTTGGGAAACAGAGCTGCTCCCATGATTCTGTGTTCCAGGTGCAGGACGAGAGGACGAAGGAAGATGAGGGCGGCGAGCTGGATTGCGGCTCTAATCAGAACACAGCGGAGAGGAGGCGGAGCCTGTGGTATGCAACCCAGTACCCAACGGATGAGAGAAAAGTAAGACGCAGAGCAAGAACACCCACTTCCCCGTTACCCTTTCGTGTCTGTATTTTGTTGTTGAACGCGGGGTTTAACACCAGTGGTCAGCTCATGCCACGTCTGACTTCTAGAAATAATTTGTCTTAGGTGGCTATTTCCAGAACCCTCTGACAGAGCCGAACCTGATCTTTCTAAAAGGAAGTGCATGCTCCCACCAGACCCCAGAAGAGAACACTTTTATATAACCACTTTGGCTTAAATCTATTAATCCTAAAAAAAAAAAAAAAAAGAATTCCTGATATTTTTAAAAATTAAAAGATTTAAAACAAAAATAAGTAAATAAACATTGGCACTGAGAGATGATAGCCTCGAAATGGACTGTGAACAGCAGAGTCGTTTGCTGTGTTGAGTAGTTGGCCACAGTGGTAACTCTGTGACCGCCCAGGGAAGGTGCAGGCACTGCCTGCATATGGTTATGGGGCTCTTGGTTTTTAGCACTGGCAGGGAGAGCCTTGGCTCATGTGACTCCTGTAATGTGTAAGTTGTATGTAACACATCACTATTGCCAGTCCGCTTGAATTCATTCTGGTTGGTGCTATACCAGCTTAAGAGCCTGTTTGCAAAGCAAGTCACTCCCAGCATCTTAGAGGACTGAGAAAGAAACTCTGATACATCCAATGGCAGACGAGTTTCTTCAAGACACACAGCCCTGTTCTCAGTGTCACTGTCTTGTGCTAAGGAGGAGTAAGAAATAGAGGAGCTACTGTGAGGAAGGAGAGCCTCATGGTGCAGGAGTGGTGTACTACAGGGCAGGAGTGGTGCACCACGGGACAGGTGTGGAGTACTACAGGGCAGGAGTGGTGTACTACAGGGCAGGTGTGGTGCACCATGGGGCAGGTATGGTGCACCATGGGGCAGGCACAGTATCTGACATATCTGAGGGTTTTCCCTTGTCTCCTTAGGTTTCATGTTATCTTGCCCATTTCACCAAATAATAGTGACAGGATAGCTCAACCACATGCGGATTAAGTCCCATGGAGCTCTGAAGATCCCCAGACTCTGTCAGGGGAGAAAAGGTTACAATTATTTCTGTTCAAATGCTGAATATATTTGCCTAGTAGCTAAGGAGCTATGGTGCCTGAGTGCAAAGCAAAGCAGAGACCCCAAACATTGCAGTGACTGTAAACCCACCACCACCGCCCCCAGTAAAGCTGGACATAAACACAAAATTAAAGCCAGTTTCTCCTAAGAATATCCTTGATGAACAGGAGCCAAACACAACATGACGATGGCCCATATACTGGATATTGGTCTCATAAGATTATAATGACCTCAGAAATTCTTATAGCCTGTGATGTAGCTGTCACAGTATCATGGCACTAAACATGGTTCATACGTTAAGGTGACACTGTTGAAATCACCCTAGGGCAGCCAAAGTGTTCAGTGTCTATAGATTCCACAATAGGTGCAATAACATCCAATGATTCTCAACCTGTGGGCCGTGATACCTTTGGTGGGGAGCAAATGACCCTTTCACGGGAATCACCTAAAACCATCTGCATTATCAGATATTTATAATACCATTCACAACAAAAGCGAAATTACAGTAATGAAGTAGCAATGCAAATAACTTTCTGGTTGGGGGGTCAGCACAAAATGAGGAACTATATTAAGGGTCACAGCATTAGGAAGGTTGAGAACCACTTTCAGACCATCACATCCATTTTCGGCTCCTTTCTGACCGCCCCTTCCCCCAGAGCCATCTCTAGTCCTGCAAGCTCCATTCGTAGCAAGTACCCCTTAGCGGTGGATTGCTCTTATATTTTTGACCGTATTTTATGACACCTTTTCTGTTTTTCGATGTAGACATGAACTGTGTGTTTCCACTGGGGACAGTCTTCAGTGTGGTAGCATGCTGTGAGGTTTGTAGCTTAGGAATGCTAGGCTATGCCTATAGCCTGGGAGTGGAGCAGGCTGTGCCTTTGAGGTTAGTATAATTATAGTATGACACAAAAGAGAGGTTGTCTCACAATGCAAGCCTCAGAATGTGTCTGGTCATTAAGCATCATGTGACTATTAAATATCAGCCTTGAATTACGTGCCTTTTACCATTCTGTGTGACAGAACAGGACATCTGAAGAGCCATATACAAAGACTGGCAAAATCCTGGTTAAAAGTGCCGAGTGCTTTAACGTCACTGTAGGGTGGACTCACTGTGTCCATAGCTGATAGACAAGATACAGCCCTTTGTAGCTAGAGATCAGTAGGTATTTACGTGGCAACACATGAAGTTAGCCTGCCACATCAACTCACTGGCATTTGATGGCAAGCATAAAATTTAAATATCTGAGTAAAAATTAAAAGCTTAGAAAACATCTATCATAACTGAGGCCTTGCCAGCTTCCCAGTATTTAAAGATTTTCCCGATGAGTCCTTTAGACTTTTGAACACATGTGATTCAGAAATGGTGTATAACGTTTAAATGTTATGCAGACATTTGATATGGTTCTTTTAGATTACATAATGAAATATTGACCAACAATCAGTAGCTTCAGAGTTTACCTCTGACTGATTAAGCGGTGCAGGGGTGTAGTATCCATTCCAGGTGTGAGGTAGAAAGGTCAAAGGGCAGCTCAGTGATACAGTGTTGGATCCCACTCGGCAGCTCATGCCCATGATCCCACAACTGGATGAGTTTGGTGCCATAGCAAAGAAGACTGCTTGTAACCATCTAAGCAGGCAATTAAAAGAATCCTTCCTTTGCCACCTGTATCCCTCTGTGAAACCTGAGTATGAGCTCCTCGCATGTACAACACAAGAGACCCTCACAGGCTACAGCAGAAACTTCATGAGGATCCAGTTGCTGGCTATCCAGCCGCAAATTAAAAAGCTTTGTCAGGTTATAAGGAGACAGCATTCTTTTCAGGATTAGAATTATTGTTAAAATATAATGTTTAAAGTGATTTATATTACTCCACAATGGAGTTTTTATTTTTAATGGATTGATGATAATTTTTTAAATGGGTCTGTTTTAGTTTCAGGTATGATAGGTATTAGTAGATAGACTTCCACATAATTAAAGAGTCTTTGAGACCCTAGTCACTTTTAAGAATGTGTGTCCTGGCACCTAAATATCACAGAACCATTTACTATGCCGATTAATTTTAAGAAAAGCCTAGACTGCCTGCCACTAGTTAGCTAAAAATCTCAGTCATACAATAATTATTTTGTGTGAATATTATAAAGATCTTAATCCAGTCACCACCCCCCAGACTTCAATGCAAGTCGATATTTGTTTTTAATAAGGGATTTCTATTTATTGACTCGCAAATACTTGTAGACATATGTAGCTGTCCCACAGGGTTTGAAGAGCCTGAAACCAAGCAGGTTATTCTGTTAGTACAAAACACCTATAAAATAGGAAAGTATTTATAAGCTTATGATTTGTATAATTGAACGTCAGAGCTGGGAAATGGTTATAATAAATGATGATATGCAGTTCAGTGGTCTGTTGTGTTTTGCATGGCACTTCTAACACACTAGAATCCGGCTAGTTAGAGGCTGGGTTTAGGGATAGGGACATGTACAAATGCAGATGTACTTGAAACTGCTTCCAGCTTGCTGATTAACATGCTGTCCACCTTGCTTTTTGCAGCTTTTGTCCATGACCCAAGATGACTACAAACCGTCTGATGTTAGTATATCCTTAGAATTGTCATTTATGCTTATGTAAGTGACTTAAAAGTGGCCCATGGAGTTAGATCCTTTGAATGTGTCTGAACTATCTGTAAATTCCCCGTACATGTTTTCAATTCTTTTTGCAAAACTTTTATGGGTGGCTTTATTACTCTAAATATTCTGGCACAGGTAGTGTGAGACTGAATATAATGTACAAAACATTTTATACCTTAAAAATCTGTTTGGAACACTGTTCTTTTTGTGTGTATGTATATGTGTGTACATATGTGTACCTGTGTGTATGTGGGGGTGCACACATGTGTGAAAGTGCATAGATGTGTGTGGGTAAATGTGCACATGTGTGTGTGTACGGAAGGCAGAGGTGTCATCCCTCAGGAGCTGTCTCCCCACTATTTTTTTTTAAGCAGTGTCTCTCACTAGCTTGGAACATTTTTGTTGTTGCTGCTGATTTGGTTTGGTTTTTGGTTTGTTTTTTTTCAAGACAGGGTTTTTCTGTTATAACTCTGGCTGAATTCCAGAGTAGTAAGTTCCAGAACTTACTCTAGACCAAGCTGACCTCGAACTCACAGACATCCACCTGCCTCTGCTTCCCAAGTGCTGGGATTAAAGCTGTGTACCACCATCATCCAACTGGAACTTTCTTTATTGTATGCCAGCTGACCAGTGAGCCTGTTTCTGTCTCTGCAGCTCTGAGACAAGGGCATGCCGCCAGGCCTGACTTTCTGTGCATATGTTGTAGAACTCAAATCTAGGTTCCTGTTCTTGAAAAGCAAGCACCTTACTGACTGAGTTCCCTATCCCTATTGGTCTGGTTTTCTAAACATTTTCATCTGTAGTTGTGCTGATTATTACATAACTAGGAAGTATTGCCTGTATGTATATATTTGTTCATCCCAAATACATAATGCTAGAGAGATGGGAGGAAGGAATACCGGAGTATTTGCACTTAACGTGCTACAGCCCTGCAGTTGGGATGTCTCACCCAGACCTGGAGTACATTTGCTTAGCCCTGTGCAAAGCAAGTGGTGTGTGGAACTGGACCAGGGCGGATGCCCAGGGCAGGTACAGAGAACCACATAGCCACATGATTGAAAGCGTCCAGTGGAGAGAGCCGACCTTGATCAGGAAAGGGCTTTGCAAACCTTTCACAGGAGTTTGTGTTTATAGCCAGGACTGTCTGTCACGTGGTTTGTAGCAGAAGTACAGAAATAAAGGGTACGTATTTTACTGTGACTAGTCTGTGGAGACCAAATTCGGAGAAAGCATGTAGGATCCATCTTGATAAAAATATCGGAGGTTTATTCATTGGTCCACCTCTAGTCAGCTTTACATCCTGGGTTGTGCACCGAGTTTGGGAAGGAAGAGGAGTGCATACAGGGAGGCCAGGCTGCAAATGTTCTCTTTCCTGCTCCTGGCAGGGCCTGCTGGTGACCGTGAATGGCAACCCCGTGGACTACCACACCATCCACCCGAGCCTGCCCATAGAGAATGGCCCCGCCAAGGCCGACCTGTACACCACTCCCCAGTACCGGTGGGAACCCTCGGAGGACGAGTCCTCAGGTAAAGCCTACAGTGCGGTGTGCAGCTTCTCTCGGGCTTGTGACCCCTCTCTCTCTTTTAGTTGTAGGATTGATGTCACTTCCTGTTTGGCGTATGATTTGGCTCTTTACTTTCAAACAGCCTGTTTTTAAACAGAGATGTTGCCATCCACGATCAGTAAAATTCCACCCATTTCCTTAGAGCTCTGTCGGTAATTTACAGCAGCACGTTTTTATTCATGTTTGACTCTTGCACACAAAAATAACGGGTGTGAGAGGGGCACACTTTGAAAAATAAAAAATGAGAAAAAAAGAATAAAAAATGAGGAAAAAAAGAGTAATTCTCAAATCCATTTGATTTATCATTTTCATATCTGGGAGTGGTTCATGAATTTTACCACAAACCCTACGCTCATCCAGTTGTATTGTTGGAGAAATTAAAGACTCTAGACTTCTGCCCAAAATGCCTGACTGCGGCCTGTGTAGAAGAGAATGTGCAATCATTGATCTGTGCATGGTTTGTTCTGCCTCACATGGTGGTCTGTTATACCGTATTTATATGCATCAGAGTTAATTTAAACTAGAAACTCAAAGGGAACAGCTTACTGACCTAGATCAACATTTAGTGCTACACAGTCTCTTTGGGTAAGGTTCTGGGTGTGACGAGGCTGGATCCTCTGTCTTGAGATCCATCATTGGCTTCTGATCATTTGTTGTTGTTGTTGGATTGATTGATTGATTTTGGTTTTTTGAGACAGGGTTTCTCTGTTGTAACTCTGGCTATCCTGAAACTCACTCTAGGAATCAGACTGTCCTTGAACTCACAGAGTCTGCTCTGGAGGCTTTTCTGGGGCAGAGTCTTTTAATCCCGTTTGTGGAGCTGCTAGCTGACTTGAGGCTCTAGCCAACTTATGGCCAGCCAGACACCTCAGCTCCTGGCTACCTGGATCTCTCCATTGGGAAGTTACAACATGGTCACTGGTTTATCTCTAAAAGCAAGATTGTGATTGATTGAGAAAAGATGCCTAACTTAGAAGCCAAATTCCTTTCAAACTGGTTGGGCTGGGAATGTAGCTCAGCAGTAGATATTTGCCTAGTTTGCATTGAGCCCTGGGTTCATTCCCCAGCACCAACGACAGTGCATCTCTTCAAGAGTGTTCTATTCATGGGGCAAGATAGGCAAAGTCACAAATACCAGAGGACAGATTCTTTGGAGACCATCTTAGAGGGATCTCTCCATGTTTTCTTCCATGGAAGAGAGATCAGCACCACACCCAGCTGAACTCACTGATTCTGTCTGACTTCTAGAGGCTGTGTTAGTTGGAAACGCTTCCTATACCAGAAGACTCTGCCCAAACCACACACGTGATGTAGTGCAGGGGTTGACATTGTGGTAGGTGTCAGCTACGTGCATACATAGTCATATAAAGGATTTCTCTATCTAGAAAAGAAAGAGGAAGAAGAGGACAATAAAGAAGACTCAGAAGGGGAAGGGAGCCGGGAGGAAAAGAGGAGTGTGGAAAATCCACGCCATGGTCACCGTGTTTCAGTTCATCATGAAGCAAAGCTACATCTGTGCCCTCATCGCCATGATGGTAAGTGCTTCCGGGGCACAGGAGGTACAGACCCCACGCCTCACAGCAGGGCAGGGACTTCAGTCTTCTTTAGGCTGTGGCAGACATTGGCTGGATATGTTAATTTTTCATGTTTTCCTTTATGTTACAGATTACGAAACTGAATCATCTTCATTTATCTTCTTTTCAAATGTTAATCGGTTTGTCTCAAATTAGCTTACCAAGTTCAATGGGCTCCTATTTTGCTAACTTAAGAAGATACTCAGGGCAGCTTTTCTGGAAGATATTAAAGCCAATGTGGGCTGTTTTTATTTCTTTCATAGAGGGGAGTGGCCACAGGTTCTCATGCATTTGGATGAGACTTCGTCTGTATTAGTGACAGTGACGTTCTTACTGGGGAAAGCATCCAGCTGTCTTGGTTCCCAAGAGAGTCTTTGCAAGCATTCCGTTTATGCATGCTTCTGCTCACCTCCATCTCCAAGTCACTGCTTCAAAAATGGTTCTTGGCTTATACGTGGACGATAAAAGGACACTCTACCCTCCTCCTTCCCTAAAACCAAATTGTCTTGGAAGATAGAATTTGTTTTGAGAAACATAGTATCCTTATTTAAAATATAACTCTTCCAAATCCTGTGGTCAATGGTAAGGTTATGTAGTACAGATAATGATGACAAGGGACAGTGGGAGACAAAGATAAAGAGAGACAATGGAGAGAGAAGACGGAGACAGAGATCAAGGGCATTGAACCAGGCCTGGTAGAACAGGGGCAGAAGGATCAAAAGTTCCAGCCTGCCTAGGGCACAGAATTGAAGACCCTGATTAGAATGCAGACAGTGCTAGGGTATAAGTTCATTGGTCGAGGGCTGGTCCCAGATCCTGGGCACTTTGGTTTAGGTGCTTCTTGCGTGAGCTTGTGTGTAAGTCAGTTTCAGATTCTAGGAAGGACACTGCCACATGCAGCAGAAAGGGGGGGGGGGGAGAAAATTCTTGCAAATTAAAGATGCTCATCGGAAGGTTCCCAGCCCCATTTTTTAAATGGAATTACTTCTGACCCCTCTGACTACGTTTTTTCATTTCCTGTACTTCTATCTTTAAACTGCAGGAGGTCTGGGATTGTTAAATATCAAACATATTATTAATGCAATGGACAATTCTGATTTTGAACCCTTAAAAGTAGTTTTGAGAGTTTTTTCCCTACTCTCTAAGCTACATAAATGTGTTCACTTTCTTAAAGAATTATAGCTTAAAATGCAACTGCTTGGAGCATAATTTTCATTTTCTTAATATAAGAATGACCCCTGTCAAATCAATACAGTACTGCCTTCAAGACTTGCCTTTGTGTGGCGCCTCTCCATTGTCCTAAAGGAGCCATGGTATTAATGTGTTAAAAGCCCTCTTAGGGAAGTTCCATGTTGCAGCAGACTGTTAATCACAGGCAGAAGCAGGGACCCAAGGAAACTTATTTACTCAAAAATACAAAGCAAAGCGTCAGACAACTCTGAGACCAAACACAGGCAGCACCCTGGATTCTACTTCCCAGTTGCCGCAACTAAGATGGGCATGTGATTTGGCAATAAAAAGAAAACCCTCACTGCTTGCTTGCCTTGCTCATGTGCTCTCACCCTGCTGCAGAGGGGCAGGGTGGAAGAGAAAACTGCTGGCCCTGAAATACCCTGAAGGTTATTTTTCGGCTTATACCAAAAATGGCCAACTAGTGCATGCTGGTTGCATGCTGGAATAGAATACATTAAATATGCTATTTGATGCAAATCCATTATCCCTGTCATATAATGCAAATGTGTTAAATGCAACCTAACCTTTGAGAAATCCTATTTTTAAGGAATAAGATTGTCATGAAAATAATCCGGACAATAGTAGCCATCACTTACTAACATAATTTAAAGAGAAACAGGTTTTATTCGTAACTTATTTAACCAATTAACAATAACTTTTACTTATAAAGCAAATTGTGTTCTTAGGGAGTATTTCAAATTGCTGAAAAGAAATATGTGTCCCGTTCAGGCTTCATTTCTGTTCATTTGACTCTGTTTCCAGAGTCAAAACAAACTATTAATACCCCTGGACTGGAGGACTGCTTTGGATAGTTCCCGGTCTTTGGGATGGGATTGACTCCAGTTAGCTTCAGCCATATCCAGAACACGTTTCAAAGAGCCTTTTCATAAAAGGTAGCAGATTTCCTGGAATTGATCGTATCTATGAGCCTGATTGGCAGGTTGTTCTTCCAGCTGTTATCCAGATAACACTTCTCAGTCTTGAGAACTTTGTGGCAACAAGGAGAAATGCTTCATTTGTCCAAAGGATCTGATCAGTATTTTATCCTCGTAGGATAGAGGCGGAGGCTGGCTTTTGTTGACTTGCCCTCATTGTTCAGTGTTTAGATGACTGGCGTGCAGTTTCTTCACATAAAATTCCTAATTTCTACCAGGGATGTCTACCAGACAAGAGTGCTTATTCTCAACCTCTGATCCTCAAAATTCCTGTTTCTCACCCAGCTATATACACCGCACACTCATTGTGAGCATAACTAAACACCAACTCCAAATATCGGGGAAAATAAATTGGCTTTATTACTGCAAAGTAGGCTAAAGATAAAGAGATTTGGGGTAAAAGGCCTTTGACTCTTCTTTAAAGGAAACACAAAGTCATGGTCATATTCAGACTTCTCTGTTCCCTTTCCCCCTTTCCTGTGCCCCAGGCTGGGATCTCTCCATTATCCACATACAAGTCACTCTTCGTCTAAATGCTACTCCCTTTTCTGTGTATTGAACTTTGAACCCCTCAGAGTGTGTTAACTGACAGCTGTCCTTTGTCCCATGGCTCTGCAGGCATGGAGCATCACCTACCACAGCTGGCTGACATTCGTGCTGTTGATTTGGTCATGCACTCTTTGGATGATTCGCAACAGGAGGAAATACGCCATGATCAGCTCCCCTTTCATGGTTGTCTATGCAAATCTGCTGCTGGTATTGCAGTACATATGGAGCTTTGAACTTCCTGAAATTAAGAAGGTCCCTGGATTCCTAGAAAAGAAAAAGCCAGGAGAACTTGCTTCAAAGGTAAATGAATAAGGAAATGGGAAAGAAAGAAAAGCAGGGATGATCATAATCATAGCAAGCAAATTTTCATGAAAGAAGCCTCTAAATAACTTTGGAATGAAAAGTGTCTGAAACCTAGAAATAGATTCTATTGTTTAGGCGCCTTACCTTTTATTTAGAACTTGGGAATGACCCCATGGCTCCCACCATCGTGATATATCTCTAGACCTTGTTTTGCTTTTGATTTTGTGACTAAGTCCTGCCATTGCCCAGTTTGGGCTGAACTCACTCTGAATCCCAGGTACACTTGAACATGCAATCTTGCTTCAGCCTCCCAAGTAGCTGGGATCAAAAGCACATTAGGCTTGGCTTGGACACATGCACGACACCATGCTTTTTGTTTTGTCTTAGAAACAACAGCCTTTCTACTAAAAAAAAAATTATAGTATGAATTATTTTTCTAAGTTGAAATGATATAATCTGTGTAACTTAGTATCTCCTGTGTTTATTAGTAAACTCTTTAGAGCATCAATTGTTCTCCTTCAAGTTTCTCCTGTGTCAGTAATTAGATGTGGAAATAGGGTTCCAATGTGAATGTGAAACAGAAAATGTAACATAAAATACATGGAGGAATTGGAGAATTGTTTCGATGGGTTAACAGTTTGTTTAAAAAAAAAAAACAAAACACAGCTTCTTTGCACATGCCATTACAGATGCTAATTCACGGTGAACAATACTTTTCCTAATTATGTTCTGAAAACATTTTTAGCAGCAGAAATCACAACACTTGCTTTTTATTTCTTCTGTTGTCTTGTCTTCACCTGTGTCAAGAACCTGCACTCATTTCATTGCCTATTTATTTTTTGAAACATTTTGATGATTTTGATTTCAGAAGATTAAACATCACGACTTACCATCTGTCTTATGCACAAAAATACATTCCCTACATGTTGATGACATTAAGACAATAAAAACTATCCATGTTTATAGTGAATAAACCTTCAATTTTTTTCTTCAGTAGACAGAAAGGAATCTTTATATCTCCAGAAGAGACAATCACATACCATGAAATGATCTCTTTCTGGAAGCAACCATGTATGGGTTTACAGCCATCCCCCACTCTGGAGACTGGCATACCTGGAACATTTACTTAGTGAATAGGCCAAGCAAAAGATGGGTCCTCAGAGCAGAATTTTGGAAGCAGTCTTTAAAAATGAATGCTAATGATCCTCTGTTTAATGACTGTGAATGTCCCATTCATCGGAGCAGCTCCAAGGCCGGCCCCACTCCCGCTCCCCTGCCCAGATGTGCCTCCTGCTGAACTTCGTGGGGCTGTCATTCACATGTTACCTCTATCAGAAAATACAACTGTCCCATCTTCTTGTATAGTAGAAATTCAAACTCTGCCCTTCCAACTGTGCTAATCCATTGCAGCTTGACCCAAAACACCAGAAAGACATTGAAAAAAAAAGGTATCAGCTAGTTTGTAGGATTAGATTCTGTCTAATCTAAAATTACTAGTTCTTGGAAAGAATGTGTTATTTTCGAAATAAATTCATGATTTTTTTCAAAAACTTATTGTTGGAGACAAGGGTCTCCATTTAGATAACTCCAGGCTCACAAAATCTCCAACATAATGATATTCATGAAAACTTATGACTACCAAGTCAGGTGACACAGGTCTGTGATGCCAACAGTTTATAAGGCTGAGGAACAAGGATCTCAAATTCAGTCTGTGGGGCTACAGTGTGAGTTCAAGGTTAGTCTGAGAACTGCACCTTGGTTAGACTGTGTCTCAAAATAAAATGGGATCATATGGTTGGGTATAGCTCAGTGATAGAGAGCACACACAGCCTTGGGTTCAATGACCAGTTCTGCTAAATAACTAACCAAGTAAACAAATAAAGAAATAAGGAAATGCTACTAACAACATATCATCCAGAGCCATGGTTCTCAGCCTTCCTAATGCTGTGACCCTTTAATACAGCTCATCATGTTGTGGTGACCCCAACCATAAAGTTATTCTTGTTGCTACTTCATAACTGTGATTTTGCTACTGTTATGAATCATAATGTAACCGTGTGATATGCAGATGGTTTTAGGCAACCCCTGTGAATGGGTGGTTCTTGAGTATCTGTGAGTTAGCATGACACAAAATAGGAAGAAAAGAGTGGCTTCTGACCTCAAAGAGCTGTACTCCCAGAACAGCTGGGCTGAAGTAGCTTGCAGCATTGCCAAAGTCTGAATTTTGCTCTCAGCCACTCTCGGATTCTTCCCTTTATGAAAAGCACCCCATGTGCTCTTAATTATTCCTAACTTCTGATTATATGTTAACGAAACAAGTTTCTTTCTCAGTTTTCAGCTATGATTCATTTAGTAGAGCCTTCCAAATTTTTAATGCCAAATTTTCCAAAGCACCAGTCCTCCAGGTCTTGCCTTCATTCCTCTCTGCGTGTTCGCTGGGATTACCACTGATTTCAGTTGAAAGCAAATGCTAATTGGCATGGATGACTTTGTGTAGTGTATTATAATGCAAAAAGAAACCAAGTCATTCTCCAGCTCTTGAAGTTTTTCTTTCATTTCTTTGGCAAGTATTTACTGAAAACCTTTTCTGAACCACAAGTTACCAGGTTGCATCCACTAAGAAGGTCAGAATCAACAAAGACAAATGAATAACGTTCCTGAGATTCGGAGACACTGGGACCCTCACACACGGCCGGCAAGGGATCGGGGTGGAGCAAAATTGGTGCAGCAGCTTCGGAAAATGTACACTTGTCGGCTCCTCCAGAAGTCAAACGCACAGCATAGGCTGAGAAACGCCAGTAGTAGGTTTATTTAACTACCCAAGAAAGATGGAAAGACAGGGACATGGAAAAACTTAGACGAATGTCAGTAGTAACGTTACACATTGTAGCCGAGAAGGCGACCTAAATGTTCTCAACTGCTGAGTATGTAAGCAAATGCGTGCCTTTTTATAAAGGTGAGATACTGTTTCCTAGGGAAAAAGCAAAAAGGAATGAAGAACTATAGTCATATAATAATGTGATTAAACCTTAAAAATATTATGCTAATAAGTAATTTACAAAAGAGTGTTTATTATGTAATCATCTCTACTTAAAATGTCCACATTATATAGATAAGTATGACAAAAAGTAAGTTAATCACTGGCTAGAGTTAAAATATGGAAGAAAGGAGTGTTGGAAACAGCACTGCTTTGGGTGGGGGTGGGGAGGAAGGGCAATGGAAAGATGTCAAAATAGATTGCAGCAGTGGCTCGCAAACCTGGAAGCAGACTGAAACCCACTACAGAGATACTGCTCAGGAGATCCCTGGAGTCTAATCCAGAGTCTCATGAATGCTAAGTAAGCATCCACTACCACTGACCCATATCCCAGCCTTTGATATACAGTCTTGATATGAGTAAGTTTGCATGGTATATGAATTGTATTTCAACAACACTATTACCAAAAAGAAAAATGTCCCTACTATGTGCCAGGCAGCATTTTCCCTAGAGAAGTGAGCTCCTTGAATCAGGAGTTTTTTTCCCAGTCCCAAGAGAATGTTAGCTTAGACATAGGGGAGCTCAGAATTCTTCCTTAGTCCCTGCAGAATGAGCAGGAGTAACAAGCCGGTATATTTTCTGGGACAAAAAATTATTTTCCATATCTGTAGAATTCTTCAAAAATAACGGATGCTGAAGAATCGAAGGAGTGTTACAGAAAACACATCACACTCTCTCAGGGACTGTGGCCTGACTGTCAAGGGACAATCAGTCTCGGACACTGACCTTGAAGGAGTCCAGTGGCTGAGGTTGCTTTCCTGTTCAGTGGAAATTGTTCACCTTTCTGAGGCCTTTAACAGTGCTGCACATGATCCAGACATGCAGGGGGTGCTCATGAGCAAAGGGGTTGCTGCATATAAAGGCTTATACACTGCTCCCATGACTGTGGGGAGAGAGCATTGCCAATGGCTGCTGAGCTCTTGCCTCACTGGCTCTGCTTTCAGATCCTCTTCACCATCACATTCTGGCTGCTCCTGAGGCAGCACCTCACAGAGCAGAAGGCCCTTCAGGAAAAGGAGGCGCTTTTGTCTGAAGTCAAAATTGGAAGTCAAGAACTTGAAGAGAAGGGTAAGTAGGAGACTGGCTTTATGGAACTCCAGCAGGCCAGGATTCTGTAGAGGATGTGTGGGGTCGGTGGAGGAAAACACACACTCATACACACCTCTTGTTGATGGGACCAGACTTTCTCCTTCTAGCCTCTTCAAGCTTTTTCCTGTCTATACAATTTCTTTCTCTTATTTAAACTTCTTTTTTCTACTGTATTTTCCCCATAAAACACACACACACACACACACACACACATGCACACATCTTGTGGAAGAAGCAAAGCTTCAACACATACACTCCTCACACACACACATACATCTTGTAAGCTTTAGCACACACACACCTTATTCGTACATTTTTGTAAACTTCTTATAACCTTATTTTCCCCATACACCTTATATACTTTGTAAACAATAACCTTTATGTAAGAAGAAATTACATCATAATCACGAGTCCTATTTTTCCCAGTGAGTGATTACAAGTTACATGTTTTCAAAAAACAAGTTATTTCCAAATGCCCACACATGATTAAACATGTCCTGTGTGTACTGTTTCCATAGTTACATTGTACAATAAAGCAATGGATGTTCTATTACAGAGTAACAGAGTTTAAACAAACCAGATATTGTTTCTAGCCAGTTCTCTTGTTCTGGCTGGCAGCATTTTGTGGGTTTTTTGTTTGTTTGCTGTCTTTGTTTTTTGTTTCTTGAGACAGGGTTTCTCTGTTGTAACTCTAGCTGTCCTGGAACTCAGTCTGTAGACCAGGCTGGACTCAGACTCACAGAGATCTGCCTGCCTCTGCCTTCCAAGTGCTGGAATCAGAGGTGTGCACCACCACAGCGTGACCACCTTGTGGTTTTACAAAATAAGAAGCACTTATTTTTCTTATAACCTTATACCTATTTTCTTACATAGGCAATTTTGTATATCTTAGTTATTCTAAAGAACTAATACAACTCCCATAACCTTTCTTTTCTATGATGATCAATGATCACCCTTCCAGACCACCTTATAACCCTCCACATGAGCTCCTGTGTAAGGAAATGGTGGAACAATTCAGGCAGCAGATTGTATGGTGTTCTTGGCTCTAGGTGCATACAATTCTCTTACTCCTGGGCCAATGTCTTTGTCTTTTCACAGGCAATGCTCTTTAAGGGCCATCAGATATACTTTCTGTATCAATAGCCAAAGGCTTCTCTGAACCCAAGAGTTTCCTGAACCACCATTGTGTTTAGTACTTTCTTGTTAATAATTTCTTAATAAAGACACACTCAGAACACAGGGAAGAATCAGGTGTAGGGGTGCTAAGAGTCACAGTACTAATTTCTTCAGTACTTAAAGGTACCTTTTCCTAATTAAGTGGGCCCCAACAATTCTCCAGCAGGACCCTCAGTGGACTTCACCTCTCTCAAATCTCCCAAATATTTATCTGACAAGCAGGGAACTCCAGACACACACAGCAAACAGCGCAAAAAGCCGTAGAAGGAAAAGTGACAGCTCATACCTACTCTGAGCCAAGCCACACTGGAACTGTGTCAGACATTGTGCTGAGCTTCAGGGTGACCTGCATCACTGGAAGGATGGCTTTGTGGTTAAGAGTATTGGCTGCTCTTCCAGAGGATAAAGGTTCAATTCCCAGTACTATGTGATAGCTCACAACCATTTGTAACTCCAATTCTAGAGGATCTGATGCCTCTTATGCCCTTTACAGACAGAAGGTAACTTTTAGAGTACACATGAGCCCACAGGGAACTTTAGAAAGAATGTATTGTTTAACTTTCAAAAAGGTGATTACCATTGGAAGACAACACTAAATATCAGAGAAAATTTCTCTGAAGACATACTTCCAGTGAGAATTGGAACCAATAAATTAACTCAATTCTTTTAGATTTAAATTCTTGGTTTTTTTAAGATAGGAAAGAAAGGAGGAGGCAAGGAGGGAGGGAGGGAAAAAGGGAGGGCTATTGATTTATTAATACACCCTTAGCTTTAGTCGTTCTGTGTAGATAAATGAGAACAACTTGCTCTCAAACTTCCTAGATAGATAAATCAAAGTGTTTGTTGTTTATGGAACGGATTAGAAGATATTAAAGAGGCTAAGCGTGGGGACTGGAAAGATGACTCAGTGGTTAAGGGTTTATGCTGCTTGTGCAGAGGTTCTGAATTCAGTTCCCAGCACCCACGGTAGGCAGCTCTTACTGTCTGTAATCCAGCTCCAGGGATTCTGCCGCCCTCTCCTGGCCTCTGCCAGCATCCGCATTAGAGCACACAGCCTCCTCTCTCTATCACACACACAAATAATTAAAAATAGACTAAGTCTTTTAAACAAGAAGTTAAGTAGCACTGTGTGAAAAGGGAAGTATCAATGCTTACGGAAGTTGAGCTGTCAGCCCTAATGCAGTAAACCATGAGAAAACCAGTTAATATTGTTGTTTAGTTCTTACTAAGCCTAACCTTTGATTCTTGTCCCAGCAACAAGTCCATAAGATTTGAGTCCTGCCTATCTGAGCTTCAATGTCTACTCAGCAGAATGATTAACTATTTAATTTTAATAAAGCATGGTTAATTTAGCACCAACAGTCTAATGCACATTTCAGCTTTACTCCCCTCACTTGGAATTCACTGGTTTCTTGAACAATTTATTCAGATTTAGGTAGGTTTGGAAACAGTACAGGTAACTTTGACAACACTTTATCCTGGATATTAGCGTATTTTAAACCAAGATGAGATGTTTTTTCATTCAAAGATGTTAAGTTACTTTAGCTAAATAATTATTCTTTAAACTTAATTTAAACTAAATTATATTCAGCCTTAACTATTATGCTTTTAGTTAGTAAAGTCCTTGGGTTAAGACACTAACATTAGTCTTGTTCTTACACTGCTTGTATTGTCTACAGCCATGAAACAAATAGAACCGGAAATGACATCATAGTTTGAGTTTTGACTATTGTTGCACATTTATCTTTCTAGAGTCTGACCGTCAATGCTGAAAATGTAAAAAGTGCTACTTATATAATCCATTTCTTATATAGTCCATGTTAAGAAAGTTATGAAAACTTATCGATTAGTTGTCAGGGTTGCCTTGTTTTTTAGAGTCATCTAAAGTCATTTTGTAACTCAGCAGACATACGCTTCCATGTCCACATATGTCACCCACAGCCAAAGCATGGCTGTGGCCAAAAATAACGACCTGCTCTTCTGTTTTGAAGATGAAGAGCTCCAAGATATACACGTGGAAGGAGAACCCACAGAGAAGGAAGAAGAAGAGGAAATAAAGGAAGAAAGGCATGAGATAAAGAAGGAAGAGGAAGAAGAAGTGGAAGAAGATGACGACCAGGACATCATGAAGGTGCTAGGCAGTCTGGTGGAAGCCCTGTTCATCAAGTACTGGATCTACGTCTGCGGGGGCATGTTCTTCTTTGTCAGCTTTGAGGGCAAAATTGTCATGTACAAAATCATCTACATGGTGCTGTTTCTGTTCTGCGTGGCCTTGTACCAGGTAGGTAAACGCACATGCCCAAGTGTTTAGTAGAGATGAGTAGAGATGAGATCTTTCTGTAGAGAAGACCATATTCTAGAAAGTGATTGATGACACTCAGAATCCTAAAGTTGAGAATGACTAGAGTATGTATTATCTCTTTAAAAACAAAAAATCCTGTTTGGTTCATTTTCATAGCTTTTGTCCCATAGCAATATATTTAAAGTAATCTTTTGTGTATTTAAGTGTATCAGTCCTTTATTCTATAGCTGATAGTTTAAACCCTTGAATAATATTAATAAATTTTATTGTGAAGAATGGTCAGAGGGGAAAAAAAAATCACATACCAACATTAACCAGACCCAAAGCCCACATATCTCAATGAACTTGTACACAGTTAAAACATCATTCTAAAGCTACAGAACTTCACATTAGATTTCACACATTCACTACCAAGTATATCTTACGTACTTAAAAATGAAAAAAAGCCGACAGAGCTAAATCTAAAGCTATTTTAGACATTTTTATTTTAAAATTTTAGATTCTTTAAAATTCATAAGTTTACCAAAAAGTTTTGATTTAAAAAAAAATAACATGTAACTAGATCACATTTTTAACATTTAATAATTTAAGAGCAATGTCTAGATAATCTTGAATAATTGAGGATTCCCAGGTGGGCTTATATTGTAGGATTTGGGATTAAAAAACTGTTTGTGCCTCTGTGTGTGTGTGTGTGTGTGTGTGTGTGTGTGTGTGTGTGTGTGTGTGAGAGAGAGAGAGGGGGGGGGGGACGGGGGGGTGGATATAGAAAGTGCTTCGGTCCTAAGAACTAATCATATTGAAATGAGTTAGCCTCTCCACAAGCTTAGTTGGAACAGATGTTAGAAGGGAGTCCGACGACACAGACTAGGGTAACAGCAAAATATCCTTTCAGCCATCCAACAGCATATCTAAAGCAATGACAGCAGCAAGTCCGTTATATGTGAAAATGAGAGCTTGAAAACGTTCTCAGCAGAAACTGATGAACTCTTGAATACCTCTAAGGTATGAGAGCTTCCTCTAACAAATAGTTCACATTTTTATACATCAAATACAAAAATTCAAATGAATTTCAAAATGGGTCTAGTTTTCTGTAAACAACAATAACCAGGATGGCAGCCATCCACTGGACTCCTAGAGATGAAATTTGTTGAGAGCTTTCTGAATACTATTGACAAACTGTAAAATTGTGTTCATGGAGGAGAAGCTGGAGCCCAGGAGGCCCACAACTTGTGCAAAGACACAGTTAGCCATGGCCCATTCAACTGGCATTCTCATACCATCAACACAACTAAACTGCAAAAAAAAAAAAAAAAAAAACTAAAAAAACCTTAGAAACATAAAACTAATATAGACTTTGTTTCAAAGACTCCTGTATATATCTAGCGCCTTGCTTAATTAAGCCAGATACCTATATGATCTTTTTTATTTTCTTTTTCTCAACCATGTTCCACTTTTTTCTCCTTTCTTTTACGATGTCTGATTCGCAGGTGCACTACGAGTGGTGGAGGAAAATTCTGAAATACTTCTGGATGTCGGTGGTCATTTACACCATGCTGGTGCTCATCTTTATATACACTTACCAGTTTGAAAACTTCCCAGGCCTGTGGCAAAACATGACCGGCTTAAAGAAAGACAAGTAAGCAGTGTGTGCCTGGGACAGGTTAGGAAGAGGACAAACACGTTGAAGGTCTCAACGCATATTGTTCCTGAAAGCTTGGTGGACAATGTTAGTAAAGTTTGATGCTGTGTAGGTCTATAAGGTCCTCAGAGGCAAGTTAGAGAGCTCCATTCTTCTCAGTCCCCTCTGTCAAGCTCTGAGCTTGAAACATAGTGGAGAGTCTGTGAAGGTTGGCTGTCAAATGATTCTTCAGCCCCATTTTAAGGGAAGATGGTTTCTAGTGTCCAGCCCATGTATAACTCAGCTGCTAAGCTTAATGTCATGCCTTCCACTCCTCAGAGCAGAGCACAGTTCTCCGGCTCGCAGGCTCGAGGAGTCACTTGCCTCATCCCTGGGGCTAAGCTTAGACTCGAAGGAGTAGTTGGGACCACAAGGGAAGACATTTCCACTGTACACAAGTGACGTGAACAGTGTTACCATGTGCCGCAGAATGCTCTCTCTTTTTGATTTTCTGTAATAGAGTTTATATTCTCTGTAACAGTTTAGAAATCCAGCTAGATCTGGGTCTTGAGCCAAAAGAAAGAAGAGGTTTACATATGATTAGACAAATACACTCACAGGGGTGTATTATAGACCTTGTGAAGTACTTGCCTTGTGCCAAGGATACAACAGAAAACAAGAAAGACACCTGAAGCCCAGGAGCCAAAAATTAAAATCTACCCTAATTCACATAAGTGCATTAAAACTTAGGTCAATCTATGAAGGCTGGAGGTTGCTGGAGGGCTGTGGGAAGCAGTTAATAAAGAGGTCCTCTCCAGATTCTTTGCAGAGATGTCACTCAAACTCTACCTGATGCAGAGAAAGCAAACTTTTCTTAGAAAAATAGGATTTTGAGTGCAGGATGTAGGAGAGCATGTTAGGCAGAAAGGCAGCAGATGCAAAGGCCCTAAGGCAAGATGCAGCTGGCCCTGGGCACAATGAAGATGAAGGAAGCTCTCCTGAGAGTAAAGGAAAAGAGAGCATGAGAGAGAGGACAGCACAACAAATGCCCAGGACATGATACAGCAAGCAGTTAGTACGGTATTCTTGTTGGCATTCTTGGAAGATCCCTTGAGAAATGTGACTTATGGGGAACAGAAACAAAATCCCATCCCATTCACTTAGCAGTTGTCCAGTGAGAAACGACAGGATCTTCTTCAGACCAAGTACAGGGTAGAGACAGATAGTGTGTGTGTGTGTGTGTGTGTGTGTGTGTGTGTGTGTGTGTGTGTGTGTGAGTGTGTGTGTGTGTGTTGGGGGGAGTTGTCCAGAGGCACTCAGGAGGTGAGATAAACTTGTGTGAATACAATAGGAATGGCTAGGAATGCTTCCTGATGTCTAAACTTAGCACAAGGCAGATGTGTGCACCATTTAGTGGTGCAGGAGAGGCCAGAGTGGAGAATGTCTTTGCCAAAGGAAAAAGGGAAGCCAAGGCCACTGCTGAGTCTGAAAGTACCCCTGGCGCAGCCGCTTGCAGGCAGTAGCGATGTGGGTCTGATTGCACAGGAAATCATGGTGCTGTTAGGAGGCATTTCAGTTTTGGCAACAGAAGGGCGGCTAAGTTCATGGGAAATGATGAGAACAACCCTGAAGAGTGCAAGAAAAGGGACCCAAAATGGGATCTGGTAGCATTTCAGCCACTGTGTAGAGAAGGAGGGAGGGGCTGGAGAGAAAACCAGACGTGTGGTGCACTGACCCCAAAACTGTTAGAAGAGGATTAGAGCTGGAAGAACAAGGCTGGAGATGCAGCTGCAGAATTTGGCTACAGTGATTTGTTGCTGAACGCTGTGAAGACAGGCTAGTTGGGTTGGTGGGAACAGAAGGAGGAGAGAGATAAGCAGTAAACGCAAAGAGAATGCCTGCTGCAGCTTGCGAGGGAGAGACTGGTCTGTAGTGCCTCGGAAAGCTTCTTGCTTTTGTTCTGTTTTCTTTGACAGGCTCGAGGATCTTGGCCTGAAGCAGTTTACGGTGACTGAACTGTTCACACGCATATTCATCCCAACTTCTTTTCTGCTGGTGTGCATCCTGCACCTCCACTACTTCCATGACCGGTTCCTGGAACTCACAGACCTCAAGTCCATCCCCAGCAAAGAAGACAACACCATCTACAGGTGAGCAAATAAGAGATGCCTCTCCTCCTGCCTCCAGGATGGCCGCCCTGGTATCCTGCTTCAGCTGGGAGCCAAATCCAGCATTCTAACTTGGACTTTCGACCTTGAACTTCTCACTGATGGTGTGTGTGTGTGTGTGTGTGTGTGTGTGTGTGTGTGTGTGTGTTTTCCTGGCAGCAGAGCCATGAGATGCCCCAATCTTTCCCCCATATAGATAGGGTGGGCACCCTAAATCCTTAGGTATTACTCCTATATCCTTTAATGATATTCAGTGCTTAAAAATGAGTAGTGGTTAATATTTAAGGGATTCTATAGACAAATGTAGAAGGGAAAATTACCTTCAATAGCAATTGTTATTAAAAAATGTTATGACTTGGTCATTTTTGACATTGCTGTGATACCTATGGCTAAAACTACTTATTATTGAATTATTAAAATACGCATGATTAATTTAACTATAAGTGCTCAGCTATTTTTCAAAAGTCATATTCAAATAATTTTAGAAACCTATTTTAAGCTTGGCATGGTGACACATGGCAACATAGAATCCCATTCCTTGGGAGGCTGACACAAAAGAACGTGTAGCCTCAAGTTCAAGGCCAATGTAGACTACAAGGTAAATAAAAAGCAAAACCAAACGGAGAGAGGAAAGGCAAAGAGAAGAGAGAAATCATTTTCTTTGTTTACAAGATTTAACTGTTGATCATTGCTAATTGTGACTTGAATTTTTTTTTTTGTTCCCAAAGCTCTCTCTTCCCTTCAGTGTGGAATCTTTCTGTCACTATTATTCTCATTGCCATGTATCTGAGTTTTCTGATATATAATCAAATAGAATATAGGCTATAATTTGTACTGAAGAATAAATGTTTTAGGACCATATTTTTACTGAAGACAAAAGGCTCAACAAAAGTTTTAACCAGACTAACCACCTGTGCTGGCTAGTTTTATGTCAACTTAACACAAGTTAGAATCACCAGAGAAGGGGCCTCAAATGAGAAAAGGCTTCTGTGAGAGCAAGCTGTAGGCAAGCCTGTAGAGCATTTTCTTATTTAGTTATTGATGTGGGAGGGTCCTGCCCACTGTGGGTGGTCCTGGATTCTATAAGAAAGTAGGCTGAGCAAACCATGGGGAGCAAGCCAATAAGCAGCACACCTCCGTGGCCTCTGCACCAGCTCCTACCTCCAGGTTCCTGCCCTGCTGGAGTTCCTGTCCTCACTGCTTTGATGATGAACTGCTATATAGAATTGTTAGTGAAATAAACCCTTTCCTCCCCGAGTTGCTTTTGGTCATGGTGTTTCATCACAGCAATAGTAACCCTAATTAACATGCTACCCAAAAACTATTTGGACCTCACAAGTATGTGAAACCTGAATTTAGCCCAGACTTCCATTGAAGTGCATGTGTACTGCCATGTCCATTATACAGGTTCTGGGGAGGGTTACTGCCCATGGTAAGTATATGCTGTCTGCTTTCTACAGCTTTCTGTTCAACACAATACTTGCTTGTCAAATCAGTAAGAGACAGCAGATGCTTCGAAGTCACTGCTCCCCTAATACCTGTTGGTGGCTCAGCCCCAGAATTCCCCCAGAAGTGACTTTTCCAAGAAAACTTAAGAGCATGAGGAACAGGGAGGTGTTGAAGAGTCCCATGAGACCTTCTTCACTTCCAGGACTGAGAAAGCAGTTTTCTAGAACATCAGGGAAATTTAATATCTTCGGTGTTATAAGATTTTTCTGTAGGAGTGTTCTATAAAAGTCACAAAATTTGAATTTGTGTATTTGGTATATTCATCAACTTTTAAAAATTCTCTCTTATGATATTTTTTACTGATAATTTTCATCTTCCAGTAATTTTTGTCCTGAGTTCTAATCAATGACTTCATTAAAACCTAAACGATGAAGAAAAATAAATATCTTCAGAGTTGTGATTGACTTCTCTGCTCACTTGCTTTCTCTTACCTCTTTGCTTTTGGACCTTTCATGGAAATGGTCACAAGTGGGGAATAATGAAGCCAGTGTACTCCTTAAGTTGATTTCAGCAGCATGGTTTCTGTTGGGTAGCCCAATCTCCTGTCTTGTACAACTCCAGTGTGTGTGTTCATGCATATAGGCAGGTAGGCGGATATCATTTGCGTCTGAAGTGGAATTTATTGTATTTAACCTTACAGAAGTTATAGTTATAATTATGAAAATAATTCATATCATACATAAGAAAAGCTATCATAATTTTCCAGTAGACAATCTCAGGAATATCATTTTACCTCCTAACTGATACTATAGAACAGGACAATAATACATACTACGTAATAATAATTTTCCAAGAACCCTTTTAATTTCTTTGATGTCATTACAAGCTCTCTATGATTCGTGTTAGAAAGTACTTTTTTAACTTAAGGACCGTAAAGAAAACATAGTGACTGTGGTTTACTCCTTTTTTTTTTTTAATCTGAGAAGGAAGCAAAAGTTAATCCTTCAGATTCTACTTTCTTTGCTAATGAGTACCTTCGAACGTTTTAATCAAGTATGTGAGACGGGAGGGATGATGCTGACGGGGCCCGTGACCTTTGTATGTCTGACTTTGTGTTGCTCCTGGACCTTGCCTCCTACACTCCTCTTCAAGGCACAAAACGTGTGCAGATGATGATATACCTGCCTGAAGCTTAAGAGGACGCCTACCCCAGTGCCTCTGTCTAACAGTCTCCTCTTTCTCTCCTGTCTCCCATTGCATCCTTGTGCTTCCGTCTCCCCGCGCAGCCATGCCAAAGTCAATGGTCGCGTGTATCTAATAATAAATAGGTGGGTATGCTTTCTCTCGTCCTTTGGTTTTAAAATGTTTTCTTCGTATGTTAAAGCCTTTATTGCTTTTATAAATGAAAAGCGGTGTCCTCAGGTAGTGGACCCTGGCCTCAGGTATGCTCATGGATGTATTTTGCAAACCAAGCCATTTGGTGGTGGTACCAAATGGAGCTGCAGACTGACTGTGGAGGTGGCCCAGGGTCTTCAGCTGGTGCTCAGCGTTTGGTGTTGGTCCCAACTTATCCATCCCATCGATTCTGTTCTTTGGTAGGGTTTGTTCAAGGTTTGCCCGAGAGTTTGACACCTCACTGATCACATGACTGAGAGCTCAGCTCAAGAACTGCCTCCTCCACACAAGCCCCCCATTGCCAACATCCTGCTGACACGTGTCCGCCCTGCCTCTGGATTCCTGTGGCACTTTCTGAGGCTGCTTTCCTAACACCTTCCTTCAGAACCTTGCTTGTCTTATCTCCCTTGCTAGATAAGCTCCTTGGGTCTGGATGCCCTGGGCCCTACACAGGAGATTTCCTATCTTTGAGCCCCAAGCCTAACTCGTTAGCTGATATTTGGTAGGTATTTCTGCAATGAAAGGAAACTAGCCACAGTATTTGGTTAAAAACATCAGTTTTCAAATACATTCCTGCTAGAAGGATCATAATATTAATGAGGGATCTTTTACATCCCTAGATTTCACAGTGTATCCCCACACCACAAGAAATGCAAATAAGGTAATGAGAGAGATGGTCCTTCCTTAAGATGAGTGTCACCTGACTGAGGAGCAAATTGCTGAGGAGCAAACAAAAACAAGAAAAGTGAGCCTTGTGAAGGAGCTGACCAAGGTCTGCTGAAAGCCCGCATGAGAGAAAACCCCAGCTCAAGTTTTTAGCTGCTGGGTAGAGAAGTAAGATACACTCTAGTTAGAAAGCTTCACCAGCCATTTAAATCCCCTGTGCCCAAACAGAGACAACTCTCTGCTTGCTGATTTTTAATAAAGTAGGTCTGTCTTATTGGGAGATATTATATCAAGATTCAGAGTCATCTCAAATGACTAAAATCCAAAAATATTCCATCTTTACTACTACCCCCCTTCCCAATAAAATCTGTTACTTATGGAAGAGAGCTAGAAGAAAGGCTAGCATATCCCTCAGAGGACCTATTAATCAAACACACCTGACTCTCCTTTCAAAACATGGGCTTCACGTTGCCTTTAAAGTCCAGATTTTACTAGGAGCTCCTACTCAGTTAGAATGGCAGAACGAGCCCTTTCCCACATACTTTCTGTACCTCCACTGCTGTTTTATCGGGAGAAAAACGTGCTCAGGAAAATGAATTTCTAAATTGAAAAAAACAAAGAGGGATATAGCTCCATGTAGGATAACAATGATCAATAGTACCTTGCACAAAGTGTGTGGCAAAAGAAGACAGCTTTCACAGGGCCACTTGGGAAAAACAAAGTTGAGTAACGTGATTAAATTTTGGGAAGATTGCCAAACTATGAAGTTGGATATTTTCTCAGGAATGAGTTCGTTTTCTTCCACGGTGTCGAAGCAGAATCGTGTGCAGCCTTGCTGGGACTGTTTTCAGAGAAATCATGTCCGTACATGTTAGATGTGACGCTGAATTCACAGAGCAACTGCTTCCGTGTGGATACAGTCTCCTCGAAGTGCTCATGCGTTCTGCCAAACCCCTGAGATGTCACTCACATTCTAAACCCTTCTGGACTGCAACACATCTCCTCTCTTAACTTCAGGCATTTCTTATACCCAGTGAAAGGGGTGAGCGCAGTGTAAATTTCACACATCCCCAATTAGGATAATTAAAATTCATGGAATTTAGACTAAGATTTTTACAATGACAGACTTCCCATTTTCTTTCATGGAAACTAGCTTCCTAGGCAGCTTTTCAAAGTCATGCCCTAGTACCTTGGCTTTCATGGCACATAATTTGTCTCACTGAAGAAAGTGTTTCTGGTGCACACAAGACCCTCGCGGCTGTTCACTGAGTTGTAGTGTAAAAATGCACAAAGTAGAGGCAGTGGAGTGGGCCAAGATTGCCGCCTTGCAGAGGGGTAAAGTGCGTGTGGTGCAATGTGTTCACGGACTCTATGAAGGAGAGAGTTGGGTGAAGGAATGAAGAGATGAGTGTCATCTGCTTTGTTATGGTGTGAAGGACCAAACCATTTTTATTCCAGAATCAGTATTGAGAATTCCACAACTCAGAGTATAAACCTCACACATCCACACACACATTCACACACACACACACATGCACACTCACACATGCACACACATGCACACACATACACTCACACACACTCACACCCACGCAGATGGATAGATGAACAACAAGGATACAAAAGCAACTGTGATTTTCAAAGGAGAAAATGTAAAAAGATGAAAATGAACTTCTTGTGGAGACAGACATGAAATGGTTTGGTGTCAGGAAGTGGAAGGAGACTCTCCCAAATCATCCCCCCTCTATCTGGTGTCCCAGATAAAAGTCCTTCCTCTGGACAATAAATACTCTGTGAGATTGGTAAAGAGTGACCATCATTATGAGCTCTGCAGCCTGAAATTTCAGGAAATGTGTCCCTGGAATGGCTTTTCTCGAGACCAGTCCAGCAGCTATGTGTAGCAGACAGCAGTTCATCCAGCCCTGAGCCCTGCATTGGCAGTGGTCAGGAGCCTGTCTGTCACTGAGTGAACCCCTTCAAGAGCACATGCTGAACCCTGCTTTTTACTAGGATGGGTTTATGATGCAGATGATCACACCAATACATAAAAATCTCTACTTAGAAGATAGTTCTTTCCCTTATTTTTTTTTTCCTGCGTAATTACTCCTGATGTTAGTCATTCACAGAAACTGCCCTAATTTTCAAAATATCCTATGAGATGGAGCCAATTGTTTTGTTCCTACAGATCAAAAGACTGAGGCTGAGGAGGCAGATTCAGTATCATGCCAAGCCATTTAGGTGGAAGCACATCCCATCGAGATTCTGCTCAAGGCTTCCTCCACACTAAACACCAGGCTTTTGGCGTTTTTCTTGATTATAGTCTCAAAAAAAAAAGTATGAGAAAAATAAAAATGAGAGAGGTGATGGAAAGATCACACAGTGTTTCTTAAACACTCCAACCAATCATTCCTTCAAAATATTTTTCATTGGCCAAGCGGTGGTGGCACATGCCTTTAATCCCAGCACTTGGAAGGCAGAGGCAGGTGGATCTCTGTGAGTTCGAGGCCAGCCTGGTCTATAGAGTGAGTTCCAGGACAGCCAGAGTTACAACAGAGAAACCCTGTCTTAAAAAAAAACAAACAGAAAACCTACCCACCCCCAAATATACATATATACATATATAATTTCGTGTGTTTCCTATGCACACATTCTCCTGAATATAAAATGAAAGATAACAGCTAATAAAATTCTCAGAGGTTTAACAAGCTCCCCATATGTGTCTTTCCCCTTTTACTTTTTGTCACCCATCCTAAGACATGAGGCTGCACCGCTCCAGAGGCTACCTGGATTTCCCCCGTTCTTCCTCACGAATTAGATCAGAGTGCAGTCAGTGTGAGTTGTGGAACATGGTCTCCTCTACTCTCAAATCCACCAGACCCAGAACTTTTGTAGAGAAGCATCTAGAAGTCAGGTAGAGGTATTTCCAAAAACCTTCATTCCCAGCATCATCTTCACTTCCTTAGTTCAGCTAGAGCCCTCGGTATGCCCTAGATGTCGCACAGCAGTTTGGGGGCATCTTCGCTGGGGACATTTTGCTGTGTGGTTCCAGTAGTAACTCTAGAAACAGCCTCATGACGAGGAGTGTTATTCCACAAACAGCAGGGATTATTAGATTATTTGTCAGGGCAAAGATGTAATCCAAGACCACAGTTCCATAGGATAAATGACCAAAGTCTCTGTCCTGATGACAGACTGCCTCCTACTTGCATAGAGCGGCCTGCAGCAGTTTCAGAGTAAGTGTGTTCTGGTGACCGTGACGCCAGATTGCTGTCACACGTGAGCACATCCCACAGGGAGTCCTGAGAAATCGGGCTCAGCAGGTGCAATCGATGAGGTGAATGCACAGCAGTGCCGTAGGGGAAAAACATGATTGCTGCAGTTTTAAAACTAATCAATTTCCCAGAAACGGAGATGAGTTAACTAGCTTAAGGTAAGAAGGTAGGAAGTTGGTACCAACCCATCCTCAGCCATACCCCTAGGCTGGACTCTCCATAGACATGCTGTCTGCATTCAATTAACAGTTTGCTCCTGGCATATTGTGATCTACCTGCACAACCTCTGTTAAAAACAACGTCTTTTTATGATACTATCTAAAAGCCCAAGGGCAGTGTGGATTCCATACAGCGTCTCCTTCAAGTAAGATATCAATGAAGACAGCCTAGACTTTATCCAGACAAATCTTCCTATTTGATAGAAAATTAACTCAAGTTCAAAAAAGTTAAATAATTTTCTGAGAGCCCACAATCCTGTTTGTAGGATAATATTGTCTATTCTGCCATAACTAGGTTGAAATGTATGGAATGATTGTTACAAATGGAAAAGATGATTATAGTTTCCAAAATACATGCTTGTAAATGTACTGAATTATCTACAGTGTCTTTTGGAACATTAACTTGCATAGAAACAAAGAGCTGTTGCTCTGTTTTTTTTTTTGGAGACAATTATGGAGTTAAGCATATGGCACATGCCCTCAGTCTCAGCCACTTGGGTGCCTAAGAGATGATTGCTTGGCCTGGGCATTTTGAGGACAGCCTGAGCAACGTAATATTCAGTCTCAAAAATACAGTGAAGGAAAAGCCGTCACTTGCGCTGTCTGCTATGCAGTAAACTCTGGGACCCCAGCTGCTGTCAGGGCAGTAAATGCCCTCCTACCCCTGCATTTCTGCTCTGGCCCTGGCTCCTGCAGGATCTCCCGCAGCTTCCAGTCCACAGTTCACATCAGTGGTCCACAGACAGGATGTGATACAGCTGCCGTAACCACTCCTGAAAGTGTGTGGTTCTCCTTGCGTATGCTTTAGAAGCTGGTAGCATGAGATTGGCCAATGCCAAGGCTGACTAAGAGCGTACGTTATTTAAGGATTTGCAAGGACTTAGGTAACCTCTGAATGATTCTTGCAAGATGGTTCGAAGCTTTACTAAAAGAGCATGATGCAGTTTGACTGAGGAGTCTATATCCTCTCCCTTACAAGCCAACCATCCTGCTCACTCAGATCAGTGGCTGAGCCTAGATTCGTAGTGAAGGCACGCTACTGGTGCCATTCTGGACTGCACTTGGCATTAGGTCGTCACTGCACCTGGCGTACCCCGATGTGATACTGGATGATATATAGCATGATATGTGATCTCTGACATCCTTATAATTCCTCTGTTCTCATCTCCTGTTTTTCCTTTCTATTTCAATTACTTTGAGCAGCATCAAGAAAAAATTACCAATCCACCAGAATGAGTAAGTCCCCCTGTGAAGCCATGAAATGCTTGCTCTACATGATGCCATTTCATGCTTCTACATCCTAAACTCTGACCATTTTCTCCTCCAGGAAAAAATGTCAAGTTTAGGTGTCAATAGCTCTCATTCCTGACCAATCACTAGAGCCTGAATAAGAAAAGCTAACAAAGCTGAGTTGACAGTTTGTTTTTAGAAAGAACTTAAAACAAGCCAACCAACAAAATGTGGAGAGACACTAACACCCACAGCACAAGGTCTTTGTACACGCACTGATTTGCCTTGGTTTGGCCTCCATTATTTACCCCTCCATTGCACCCCTCCTGGTACCTTTCCTTTTCTCACTCAGCTGCTCTCTGCCCACAGATTGGCCCACCCTGAAGGAAGCCTTCCAGACCTAGCCATTATGAATATGACCGCCAGTCTGGATAAGCCTGAGGTGCAGAAGTTGGTGGATCCCGGAGGGGAGAGGCCAGAAGAATGTCCCAAGAAGGCAGAGAAGGGTGAGCCAGGGAAAGACAGCGATGAGTCGGAGGAGGAAGAAGATGAAGAAGAGGAATCTGAGGAGGAAGAAACCTCAGGTAACCAGCCCCTCTTGTCGGCTGCCCTGACAGCACAGATGACAGAGTGGTTTTCCCCCAAAGGACTGTCTGTGACTCTGTCTAATGGAAGTTGCAAAATGCTCTTGGTTGCTATAGTGATACAATTTCTATTCCGATGACTGCAGTAATTTCCTTTTCATCGAACTGGAGGGGAAGAGAGCGGGTGGTTGGCTCACAGTCCTTGATGATAGGCAGGGTGCCGGCGAGAAGACCCACAGGGGTGTGTTCTGGCCTCTGCTGTGTGGGAACCCAGAACATGTCCTACTATAAGCAGAAACAGGTCCCTGCACAGAACCACTGACAATTCCTGATGTCACCTTCAGGCACTCCTTCTCGGGAAAGGCATTCTCGGGCTCATCGGGGAGCATGATAACTATGGATACATTTCTAGTCCTGGTCCAACACTTAAGAGTGTGAGAACTAGAGGAGGTGATGTGCCATTTCATAGCTGTCCTTGCAGGCTAGAGTCCTGCAGCATTTTGGGCAGCACTGGCTTAAGGGCTCCCTCTTTAGTTGCCAGACTTTTTTTTTTTTTTTTAACAGTTGTCTTCCTAGATCTGGAGTAACCAGGAATGGGGAGAATTGAATGACCATGCTGATTGAAAAATGGTATTTGACAGAGGATGAAAAAGGCAGAGTTTGGTCCATGTTACACTATCAGAAGAGTGTAGCCTGTGGGGTGGGAGATGCTGTCCATGGCTTAGCTGGTTCTCCACTGTACAAAAGTAGAAAATCAAAACTGCCATGAGGAGAAAAGTCACTCTTAAGGGCAAGTCCAAGGCCTTGTTCCGGTCTCTAGCTCATCTGAAATGGCCCAAGGCAAGGACCTATCCCACATCAGGGTGCCCCCTCTACCTCCACCCCTCACCCCACCCCCACCCCCTGTGTAGAGAGGACAGTTCCTACAGATAAGGAGTGAAGGCTGAGAATTCACTATTCTACTGTAAGGAGGGCTGTGAATTTTATTTAAAAGCTCCCATCAAAACACCCTCCGCGCCCTCAGTGCCATGTTGTACACGCTTCTGAATTATACTTCTTGGCTTATTTGATTAAGACAATGTTTGGAGTGAATTTGGCCACACTTTATGAAACCATGCTAACTCTGAGGATGAACAAGCTGTCTCCACCCACAGCAGGCCTGATGGGCATGGTTGTTAAGGGAGAATGAAGAGCCTTAGCCAGTCACCCATTCATTTGTCACTTATGAAAGCGGTGTTTGGGGCTGGAGAGATGGCTCAGCAGTTATGAGCACTGGCTGCTCTTCCAGAGAACCTGGGTTCAATTCTCAGCACCCACATGACAGCTCACGACCATCTGTAGCTCCTCTCCCAGGGGATCTGACACCCTCACACAGATATACGTGCAGGCAGTACATAAAATAAAAATCAATAAAATATTTTTTTTTAAAGAAAGCAGTGTTTGATGCTTATAGAAATCTCTGGTCATTAAACACAATCTAAAACTAATATATCAAGACAAAAATTTTTACACTGATTTAATTACAAGGCATATTTGGAGCATCGTCCCCTGTGTTTCAACTTACGTTCATACTCAGCAGCAAGGCATGAGGTTCTGGGGTACTTCCTCTCCAGGTTCACAGATCTCACCCGCTAACTACTGGGCAGATTGTCATTCCCCATCCTGAAAGTTACAAGGCACGCTCTGATTAATAACACGGAAGTGGTCATGCTCCCGGTTGTACTTGCTGCTTTGCAGATTTAAGGAACAAATGGCACCTAGTGATTGACCGGCTCACTGTGCTCTTCCTGAAATTCCTGGAGTATTTTCACAAGCTGCAAGTGTTTATGTGGTGGATCCTGGAGCTGCACATCATCAAAATCGTCTCGTCGTACATCATCTGGGTGACTGTGAAAGAGGCAAGTGTCCTTCACTGTACTACCAGACTGGACAGAGCATGACAGGTCCCTGTTCTCGATGTCTGAGTGTCCATGGCATTCACAACACGATGCCCCTTACGTTCAGGGATAGAGACATACGTAAGTGCTGAGGCTTTACTATGCAGAGAACCCGAGGCTAGCGGAACAGGGAAGGGGAAAGGCAGTGGAGGAGAAAGTCCTGTGGTGTGGTCTCCAGTTGGCTTGATCGTAATGCAAAGGTTGCTTACGGATGGTGTTGGAGTAGGCTGCTTTTCTGCACCACGCGGGAATCTATCTCCCGAAGTTCTCTGAGGAAAGGAGTCGAATTCCAGTTTGTGTTGCCAAGTGGTTTACTCAGGTTCCAAAACGTGATGAAATCTTTGCTAGAGTTCTTAATGTGTGCTATCTGTATATGATACAAAATTGACAATACATTTGCTTTGCACTTCAGTTTTATTTCTTGGTAAAGAAAACAGTCGTCATTCTGCCCACAGTGCCTTCGTGTTTACTGCGGAGAAACAAAATTTCTTCCAGTTTATCCATCAAATAGCTTTGGCATACTTCTGTGCATGACCTCAGCCAGGGATTGGTCATTTCTTCAGACCTCTAACTTTCCTGGATGGCTTTTCAACTGGCTACAGTTCAGAATCTTCACCCTCAAACTTAGGTCAAGAACCTACTGCCTACAACACTTTAAAGAGTTCAAACACAACACTCCAAGCCACCCTGCTTGGCACATGAGACAGCTCAAGGATGCACACTGTTCAGAAGATATCATGGCATCAAATTCTGCCCTCAGTCCCCAGATAATCAGAATCTCGTTATACATGGGGATGGGCCATTTCCCTGGATATTCTGATTCATCTGGATTGTTTGCAGATCAAGTATTTTTATTTGTTGTTATTATTAATTTTTATATATTTGTCTTAATTAGCATACAAAATAACAAGTTTCCTTATGGCACTTTCATACATATTTTGTTTGGGCTGCTCTCCCCTCCCCCCACCTCTGCATATCTCCCTGGCCTCCATTCCCACTGTACCATTCTTTCCCAGGATTATCCCTTCTATTTTCATGTCCCATATGCTCTGGTCTCCTCCCCAACCCCTCCTTAAAGCCTCGTTTTCCCCTTCTCATTGGTCCCTTTCTAGTTTCCTGGCCTCTACCCACACTCATTTGCATATAAACACACATATATACTATAGATTCACTTTTGATGAACATTCCATTAGGCTCTTGCTGCCAGGGAGATGGTGAATCTACGGCCTCCTTAGGTCGTGACGCTTCAGGAGATCAGGACTTCAGAGCAAGGTGCATGGCACTAACCTGCTGTTGAATGAAGAAGCCCCCTATGCTAAACTCATACTCCTGTTTGTGAGATTACAACAATAACAATATCTTCCCCAGTTCTCCTTCACTGGGCACTGGTGACCGTGTCCTGTGGTGCACATCTTGCCCTCTCTCCTGGTCCTACCCCTTCTCTGTCTCTTTCCCACATCTCTCTTTGGCTCCAGACCCTGTGCACAGCCTACTCTGCCTATTACCCATCTCAGGGGTAAGTGCATACACTCTTGAGGCCCAGTGACTGCCCGTCCACACCCACAAGTGATGAAGCATTAATCTGTTTTCAGTGCACTGCTTTCATTGACGGGCAGTACATGGCCTCACTCCCTGTGTGCCCCAAAGCGCCCCTGCCAGTGAGCCCTAAAACTGAACCCATTGCCCACATCATGTCTCCCTTTAAATAATTAAGAGATTCTCAGCATTTCACTCCAATACATCTTCTATATTGCAACTAGACATTCTCTCCAGGGCGTAAATGAGATCACATCAGACATCTCTACCTAAAATGTCATGGATATGGAGTAAGAACATTATTATGCGGCCCAGATCACTTCCGGGGTGACACATTCCTGGGCCCAGTGGCAGGTGTGAGGTTCAAATCACACGTCCCTCTTACTAGATAACTCGCTTTCCCAGGAATGCAACTGGCCTGGCATTCTCCCTTGTCTGTAAGACCTTGGGCCTGCAATTCCCCTGCCCATCTCCTCCTGTTTAGATACTTCTGTTCTCAGTTCAGATTGCTGGCAGCTGAGCCGTCTTCCGCTCCATGAGTTAGACTTAGCCGGGATCCCTAGTCACAGCATGGCTCACCCAGGCAGCATGCTGTGTGTGGCTTTGTCTGGGACATTTATGGATTTAGTGTATTCTGTATGCTCCCTGAGGGCAGGGAATCCTCAGGACATTTGTTACCTTGAACCTGGTTGGGAATTAAGATTTCCTATCATTGCCTATTACTTAGAAAATGAAAAGTTCTGTGTAAATTACATGTACTGCTTTTATACTGACAGCTATAAAAATATAATAAAAGAAATAACAGAATCACTTCATAGTAAATACCTCTGATACAATTTTCTTTTTAACATTCAAACTGACCCAAAGTTTGACTAAGAGAGAAGAATCAAATAATTGAGCAAAACATTTTGATAAAACACAACATTCAGTTTGTGTGCAAACACTTTCCAGGTTATCGAGCACGTCTATAAACAGCACATCTTTCTCCCTCGGTTAATTCTGGGAGGGAGCTCTTTCCAGTTTACTATGTCAGTGCTTGATTCTCAGAGAAAGCCTTTGCCTTCAGTGGTGACACGCAGGTGAGGAAAAGAGTAGCAGGAAACATACTGCACAAACTCTGTTGGTTTCTGCTCACGGTTTCTCACTTTGCATTGTAAAGCCAGATCTGGAACCTATTCTCTCGCAGCTCATAGAACTTTGTAACTGGTACGCATTCAATTTTCTATTAAGCACAGGCTATGATTTCCCCCCAAGATTATTAATAGCCCTTAGAAAGTACCAAAATAAATGAATGTTTCTTGTCTGAATAAGACAGTGGTGCTCTTTATTCTTCGAGAACCTGTCAGCTGTGGAGAGGGACTAGACATGGGAACATCTGTCTGCTTGGTAAACACACGTTCAGCCCAGAGCCAGTGGTCAAGCTGAATTCATTGTCCTTCCCCTTAAATCAGCATATTCTCGGCATTTCGTCTCTCAGCAGTGATACTTCACCCACTCAGACTTCCCCCAAATATGGGTGTCAAGTCTCACTTCCTCCATAGTTTGTCCATGGCCAGACTAGTCAACTGTCAAATCCAGCTAATTTTACTTCCCACCCCAACCCAGTAAGTGTCTTCTGAATGCAATCACAGAACTACATGCTGCCGTGCAACCATGACATCCCTAACTCCGTGTCTCCACAACTCTGTGGATCTGGGCTCCAGCTCGAGCCTAACCCTTACACTTCTCCCTCCTTGGTTCTGTGCCGCTTATCTAAATATTATTCAAATCTAGTCTCCAAACTCTCCCACATAGGGTCTCTGTTTCCTGCACGGTGAGTTCATGTGCTGTTTCATGGTTCAAAAGGGACGGTCAACTCCTGACTTGCATCTTCATCCTCATCTATGACTAGCCCTAAAATTTCCTGTTGTCCAATGGCCTATCCTACTGTGCTACCTCATGCCTTCATCTGTTGCTTCTGTTCCTTGGCCTTGAGTGTGCTTTGCATCTTCCATCACCTGTTTTAGCTTTTTGTCAATCTCCTCTTTGGACCAGAATCCCTTCAGGATACTATTAGAGGAGCCCAGGTACATCATTAAATTAGCCACTGTTACATTATATTAAGGCTACCGGATCATATGTCTGCTTTATGAGATACAGCATCTTCAAGACCACAGCACCTCCATATATTGGACCACCCAGCACCTAAGACAGGGCCTTACAATTAAGAACTCAGCCACCTTTTGCTAAACTGGAATCACATTGTCCTGTCTTGTGAATGTCCTGCCATGCCATGTATTTTTGTCCCTATTTCTGATTTTATGTTTTCAGGTGTCTCTGTTCAACTATGTATTTTTGATTTCTTGGGCATTTGCTCTACCATACGCCAAACTCCGCCGCGCAGCTTCCAGTGTCTGCACTGTCTGGACATGTGTGATCATAGTCTGCAAAATGTTGTACCAACTGCAAACCATTAAGCCCGAGAACTTTTCTGTCAACTGCTCCTTGGTGAGCCTCAAAGTTGGGGGGACCTTCCTCACTGACCTTTAAGGGGATCAAGGGAGGTAACTGGGGAGTCTCAATACCAAGAACATCCTCTCCAGCTTATAAACCACCTCATCACATTAGATCCATTCTGGCCCTGTGATGGATTTAAAGCTGCTCTTAACCTGAGACGTCCACACACACAACTTGAAATGGGTCCTCATCTCCCTACCCCACTGATCTCCTTCTGATCAAAGCTGAATGGGAGCAGCCTGAGCCCTGCCGTTCTGACAAGCCATTATCACCACACTTTCTCTTCTTTTCAGCCCAACGAAAATCAAACCAACATACCCCTTCACGAGTTGAACAAGTCTCTTCTCTACAGCGCCCCTGTGGACCCCACTGAATGGGTTGGCCTGAGGAAGTCCTTGCCTTTGCTCGTCTACCTGAGGGTAAGTGAGGCTTTGTTGTGCCTCATCTGGACTCCTGCGAGGTTCTAGTTTGGGATCGTCCCCTTGTGATTCTTAATAGTTCTTTTGATAGTAGCTTTGAAGTCTTAGTTGGTATCTAAAACTACTAAATATTAAATCAGCATTATATTGTGCTGAAGAGAAACTGACCAAGCAGTCTGACCTCAGTTCAGTGTAACACAATCAATACGTTCACCAGCTCCTCTGTAGCCATTAAAGTGCGAAGTTGATGGGAGCATCAGAACAGAAGCAAGTCCAAAACATATTGTTAAGTTTTTGAAAAAGGAAAATTTATAATACCAGGCATAGTTTTATCTTTTCTAGATACAAAGAAAAACACTAGATAAAATCTACTAAGCTGTCAATAGTGATCATTTCTGAGAAGGAGGCATACCAGCATTACAGGAAATATTCGCTGTCTAATTCTGCTTCTTGAATGTTTAATAAAGATCGTATATTACATTGCAAAGGAATGCAGCATATTTTGATTGCAAACGGTCATAGAAACTTAATGAAAACAAAGCCATTTAGATTGTTGGACATTTTACTTTGATGAATAACTCAAGCCAGCCTAACCATTATCCTAATCACTGAAAAGGTCCTTAAAGATAAAATCTTTACACTCTACACCTGAGTTTTGAATGCACTAAACAACTCACTCTGTGGTTTTTAGATCTTCTATAGCAGTTGCTGTCCAAATAGCTGTTAGAATAAAGGAAACTGTTACTTAGAAAGTCTGAGAGATGGCTCCTGGCACCTGTCTCCACGTGTCAGTTCTCCTGTTGACTAGGACCGTATCATCATGAGCTTGCTTCTCACCTTACCCCCCTTCTCTCTCTCTCTGGCCAGACTATAGAGGCATTAAATCCCCCCTCTAACTGTCATCCTGCCCCCACCCCAAGCCCAGTGGCTCTCCAAGATGTCCCTATTCTGTTTTGCATTTAAAGGCAGACAAGGTGAAGTTCCTGTCCTCTGGGATCTGGGTGCTGCTCCCTTGGCATGTAGCAGGTACTTACCAAGCAAGTAGAACAAGCAGCTATAGTCTTACACCCAGAGGGGATGGACCCTGTCACCACAGCAGTTAGCCCTGTTTCCACAATGAACGTGGGGGGCCACAGTAAATAAGACAGAGAAATAGACTTAATACTATACCGAGTACAGGTGAGATCTAATATAACATTGCCTTTGTAGACATCCAGAATAGAACGATGTGCTATAATTGCTCAGAAGTGCCAAAGCATAAAGCCTCTAGCGTACAAATGTGCTTTCTTGTTTTGTGTTTGTAGAATAACCTCCTGATGTTGGCAATTTTGGCCTTCGAAGTCACCATTTACCGCCATCAGGAATACTATCGCGGCCGAAACAACCTGACTGCTCCAGTGTCTAAAACAATCTTTCATGACATCACAAGGTTACATCTAGATGATGGGCTTATCAATTGTGCCAAATATTTTATAAATTACTTCTTCTACAAGTTTGGCCTAGAGGTGAGTTTTCTTGCTCACGTGCTCGATTTCTTTTGGTGAAAATTTAAATAGTTTCCTTGGGCTAGTTACTCACTGAAGCTTCATTACACGTCACAAAGCCACTGAAACTAATGGGTCGGCTTAGCTCAAGTTGGGTGTTTCAAAGGCCAGGCACCAGTACCCAACTCCACAACAGCACATTGAGTCCCTAGGTCTCCTTCACCATCCAAATACACATCCACTGTCCTCTCACTCTCTTACTAAGAATAGAATAGATTTTCTTTCTTTGTGTGCCTTCTGAATGTGTAAACTGTGAACTGTTGCGGCTGGATACGGTGACAAATGACGAGAAATAGAGTGAGTGGAACATTGGAATTCTATCAGGATGATCTATAATAGAATCGATGGAATGAATTCCCGATGGTGATGTTTCTCAAGAACATCATAGTTATCATACCCTCCGCTGTCGAAGCGGTGTTACCACGAGTGACACAGTCAGTCCTCTCAGAAGTAATCATACAGTATTTCACGGGGAAAAGCTCCCAACGGTGAGGCTCCCCAGGGACCTGTATAGACGGACCGAGAAGTGCTGGTCTCTGATATCACTTCCCTTCCTGATAAACCCAACCTTTCTTATCTCTTACCATCCTTATACAGACCTGTTTCCTAATGTCAGTGAATGTAATTGGACAGCGAATGGATTTCTATGCCATGATTCATGCCTGCTGGCTGATTGGTGTCTTGTATCGACGCAGAAGAAAAGCCATCGCCGAGGTCTGGCCCAAGTACTGCTGTTTCCTGGCTTGCATCATCACCTTCCAGTACTTTGTCTGTATCGGCATCCCACCTGCCCCCTGCCGAGGTGAGCTCTCTGCCTAGAGCCTCTGCTCTTAGTAACAGCCATAGCCAGTGGAACATGGAGAAGGGCAGAGATGCACCAAGGAATTGATGTGCCTGCTCATCTCTGCCCCTTGCAGATTACCCGTGGAGATTCAAGGGTGCGAACTTCAATGATAACATCATCAAGTGGTTGTACTTCCCCGACTTCATCGTGCGGCCCAACCCTGTGTTTCTTGTCTGTAAGTGTTTCTGCGGGGGGACCACAGGATGTAGGTATTTGGGTTTATATTTGTTCATTATTTTTCATGTGCTTTACTTCTTCCACTGAACTTCACCAGCGTATGAAACCTGTCTTATGTATTAATAGAAGTCACTGATAGCTTCCGCTTGTTCAGTTCCATCTGCAAAATGAATGAATCAACAGTGAAGTCACTTACTCACATCCCGACACCCCTCTCCGCGTACGCCAATCTTTTCAAAGATAGACTAGAGAGATCTTAGCAAGTTGACTCCATTTCCAGCCACCAAGGCAGGCAGATCAAAATGAAAGACGGGGTGGTGGCAGCAGGAGGGAGCCCACAGATGTCAGTCACAGCAGAGCTGTGTGCAAGGCCTTCCGGGCAGCTAGCAAATGGCTGGCTGGAGTGGTGCTCCAGGAGTGGCAGTGTCATGGAAAATTCCAGAGTGACTGCCCCGCCTCCCGAGGCTCGGGTGATTTAAAAAACAAGGAAGCCACCTGTGCACTGGGAGCAGCCCAGAGACCTGGCCTGAAGGTCTGCTCTGGGCAGCTCAAAGCCCTGTCCCTGTCCTTTCCCAAGCTGTCTGCCTTTGCCACCTGCTCTTGAATACCTTCACTGGGAAATACCTTTCACTGGGAAAACTCTGGTTACAAATGCAGACGAACTGGTGAGATTAAAGAACAGGAATGTCTTCATTAGCTCCTGTGAAAATGTTAACCAGTGCTCCAGTGGCTTTCTCAGCACTAGTAAGCGAAGGTTCACCACACCCCAAGGTTCACGGAGGCATGCACCTAGTATTTGAGCACGACAGCATCCAGATACAACCATTGCCAGGGTTCTGCACGTCATGCTTACGCTGCTGCCCCCACGCTGCGGTCAGGAAATGGGGACTTGGTCCTAACCTTAGCAGCTAGTACGCTCCTCAAGGACACAACTCACACAGGAGCTGGAGGCCAGGGATGCACTGTGGCCACTGCATGTAGTGTGTTCTAGAACTGAAGAGCGGCTGCTTCTGTCTTGCCAGACGACTTCATGCTGCTCCTGTGTGCCTCCTTACAACGGCAGATTTTTGAGGATGAAAACAAGGCAGCCGTGCGCATCATGGCCGGTGACAATGTCGAGATTTGCATGAACCTTGACGCGGCCTCATTCAGCCAGCATAACCCTGTACCAGATTTCATCCACTGCAGGTAACGTCAAAGTCCCCTCTTTGCAGGCAGCCTGTGTGCACCGTCGTTCGAACGGCTCCTCGACTGCAGTTCTGTCTGTGCAGCACTGGGGACGTGTGCCAGCCTCCACGTCCCTCTTGTCCCTGCAGAATGCCTTTTGTGGCCTCAGCCTCTTCTTCCAACAGAAGCTGCCTTAGGCTGGCGGTACCAGTAGGCAGCTCTTCATCTCTCATCTGACATCCCTCCTCCTTCTCCTTCACCATCTTCTTACCCCTCTCTCTCTCTTTTCTATCCCTTTTCCTTATCCCTCATCTCCCCTCTCTCCTCCACCTCTTAGTTACAACTTGTCTTTCCTCATCTCAGATCTCCTTCAGCCTCATTGCACTTCCTCATCCCTGTCCCTCCTCACCCCTCATCCCTGTCCCTCCTCACCCCTCATCCCTGTCCCTCATCACCCCTCATCCCTGTCCCTCATCACCCCTCATCCCTGTCCCTCCTCACCCCTCAACCCTGTCCCTCATCACCTCTCATCCCTGTCCCTCATCCCTGTCCCTCCTCACCCCTCAACCCTGTCCCTCATCACCTCTCATCCCTGTCCCTCATCCCTGTCCCCCTCACCCCTCATCCCTATCCCTCCTCACCCCTCCTCACCCCTCATCCCTGCCCTCCTCATCACTGCTGCCATTCCTGTGTTTCTTCCTCCCCCCCCCAACCGGTGTGTTGAGGAGCCTAGGGAATGAAGCCCCCAGAGCTGCCCTGTGTGGCTCTGTCCTTATGTTGTATCTCTCTGAGCACTGTGTCAGTTCCCTTCCCAGCACTGTCTGCCCTCCCCCTCCCAGTCAGGTGACACTGAGCCTTGCCTTCCTGAGCTTCTCTGTGAAAAGTTTTGATGTAATCTCAGCTCAGGTTCTCCAGTGATGCATTCTTTCTCTATTTTACATTTTGCAGACAGAGTTTCATCCAGAGGCCTGCCTGATGTTGGGCTTCCGAGCTCCCCTCACTTTTAGACTCACTTCAGACACAGTGTGGTAGCCTAACGGCATTGTGGGATCTGGCTGTGTGACTTGGGCCTGATCCTCCAGCCTCTGAGGCTCATGAGTTAGTGTCTGCCCCTCTCCCGGTGCTGGGAGGATATGATCAGAGAGAGATGGACAGCACTGAGAGCACAGATGGCATCTTGTGGAGCACCCCAACTTCTGGCTCCAGAGATGTGTGGCATGCATATTCCCTGGCACTGTCATCTTAAGGATCTGCCTGGGTTGTTCTTCTAAAGTATACGCTTAGGGAATAAAACCCCTTCTAACTGATTTTTGTTCTTGCCCCTTTTCCCCGCCTACATAGTCTGGGCCTATGTAGTACATGCATAACTTAACTGGTTTCCGTTACCCAGTCATTGTAGGCGCCATTCCAAGTGTTTTACTTACATTAAGCCGTACCAGAGAGTGACACCCCCATCCACCTCTGAGGGGGGGGGGGGGCATAGAGGAGTACACTGTCACATTCCACTGTTCCCATGTAAGAATAGCAGGTTTGCTCATCACAAGCATGCCCTGCCCCGGCTCTGTTTAGAAAATCAAAGAAGGATTATAATTGATTTCAGAGAATTCATTTTTTGTTGTTTTACTCTTAAAATTGGTAAAAAAAAAAAAAAGTTCTCTTCTCTGATAAATGCATCAAGAGACAGCTTGTTCCCTACTACTGCTGGCAATGTCAAGGACAGAGCATACTTTATGGAGATCATTTATTAACTCTCCTATAGAATTACAGCCTGTTCATCAAAGAATCAATCTAGAATTTCTCCTCTGATGCTTTTCCTCAAACCTAAGAAGAAAAACTTCCAGAGCAAACCCTCAGAGAAGGTGTGGTCAAGTAGAGGTGAGCACTGGTCAGCAGCTGGAACACCTGCCACTTGCAGAATTGCCCAGGCTCTGGAAGCTTCCACGGCTGCTAATTCATATAGGAAAATTTGAGACCCATACTCCAGTTTCACCTGTCATCATTAAAGCCACTGGCGATGGACAACCCCCCAAAGAACCCAACATTGGCCCAGGGACATCCAGACACAGAAGATCAGAGTTGTTCTTCAATCTATGAAGAGAGACTTTTATTTTACCTCTAGTGAAATCTTTGTATGTAGTGTCTGGTCTAATGTAATAATATAAATTTCACTGTCCTGCTAGGCAGGAGGCACCTATATTTTGGATTGTTCTTTGCCTCCCATAGAATGACAAAGAGAATTTGGGAGCCATTCAGGTGGTAAGCAGAAAAAATATGTTCTTGTTTTGTGAGAAATTAGTCACAAATGAGATGATGATATGCATACTTTCACATGGTGTTTCCTCAACTTACCCATTTGTCTAATACCGGTCACATAGGGACTCCCTACGCAACAGGCGGTGGTGTGCACAGAGCTCAGCACACGGTTTGCAAAATCCTTCCGTGGACAGTCCACTGTTGAATGTGAAGTTTTCCCTCCTAAAGAAGAGTACTTGACTTTCTTTGTGTTACTCGTGCATTGTTTGGGGTTTGTTTTCCAGATCTTACCTGGACATGTCCAAGGTGATCATCTTCAGCTACCTCTTCTGGTTCGTCCTCACCATCATCTTCATCACGGGAACAACCAGGATCAGCATATTTTGCATGGGTTACCTGGTGGCCTGTTTCTATTTCCTGCTCTTCGGGGGTGATTTGCTACTGAAGCCCATCAAAAGCATCCTGCGCTACTGGGACTGGCTGATCGCATACAATGTGTTTGTGATTACCATGAAAAATATACTGTCGGTAAGTGGCTCCCATACATCACACACTTGTGGTTTCTGTGTGAGAACAAACAGTACACTCTGTGGTTCTTAAAAGCCCAAGCCTCTCACGTGACTCTTAAAAGCCCCAGCCAGGACACTGCAAGTTCAGGCTTCAGGGACTGCTTGACATTCTTGGTTCTGCCAGGTTTCGTCACCTTTGGTTAAACAGGTGTTTCTGGTTAAAAGAAGTTTCTGTTCCTTCCTTCCATCTCATGGTCACACAATGGAAGGTGGATGCATTCAGCAAGTAAAATCTAAAATGGTTTATCACTTAAAAATCCCGTCCTTCCCGAGGAACAAGTTTCCATCTCTCATAGTGTGTCCTATGGAGTGGCACTTGTGTGACTGAATCAGGGTCTCCAGACCTCTCCGAAGGCTTACCATGTTCATCAAAAAGGAACTCCCTTGACTAGAAAGAATTGTAGAGTACCAATGACATTGAGATGTCCACATTGATGCTCTTGATACTACTGGCCCCTTCTGGCATCCCTGGCATTGGGTCCTGGTGAGTTCCTGCACGTCGGGGTAGTTCTGGATGCAGAGCTTGAGATTTGCCTTTCTCCTTTCGTTTTCAGATAGGAGCCTGCGGATATATCAGCGCCCTAGTAAGAAATAGCTGCTGGCTGATCCAAGCCTTCAGCCTGGCCTGCACGGTGAAAGGCTATAAAATGCGTAAGTAGGAGAGGACCCTTTAGGAGAAGGAATGTGGAAAGGGAAGAGAAGCTGTGTTGTTCTGACTAAAACCTAGAGGGAAACACACAAAAAGAGATGAGATAAAGGTAGGAATCCATTCTGTCCTGAGATGGAGACTGTGAAGCTATACGTGATGAGCCATTGCCTATAACACAAGGTGTCCCCCAACTCCCCCCCTGCCACGGGCACAGTACGGGCACCTCCAGGTACCATCCTCAACAGGATTGGAACAATTCCAGCTGCCCTCTCAAAGCTGCAGTTGCTTCAGTTAGAATGTTCAGTCCTGAGGGTACCTCAGGCTGCTAGATCTTCCTCTCTTCAAGAAGCTGAGATAGAGGGAAGGCTTCAGGCTCAGAAAACCAACTGGGGAAGAGCCCCAGTATTTGGGGAGGGATTTTCCCCACAGAGAAGATGGGAAATGTTATTTCTGCCGTCTGTCTCTAGCTCAAAAATGCAGGTCATGTCACCATGTTCTATGATGCACAGAAAGGCTACTGAGATGCAACCAACTCACTGGCTGTGGCTTCTAATACAGTCTGGCCTTAGCAGAGGTTTAAACTATTATCCTGAAATTGATACTTAGTATAAAATGTGCAGCCACACCCTTCTAATAGACTAGCCTGTGTTTATGGCCAAGCTGGTTGCCCCTGGGCAAGACTTCTGAATTGGAGCCATGTTGTTTCTCCATAGCCCTTGTTGGGGAGTCCTTGAAGAAAGAATGTTTCGAGGTTTCCCCATGCCTCACAGTGTTAGCAGGTCACTGGGGCCCCTCGTGCTCATATCAGGCTTGAGGCATGTAGTTTTGTTTGTGAACTACTCATCTCATAAGTCAGTCAGCACACAGGAATTCTGCTCTGTGCCTGTGGGGTTTCCCAATCCTGGCTCTCTAGACTTTATAAGCAACAATGGAAACAGGCGTTCACTTCAGTTTGGGTTCTCCCCTGCTTTGATAACACAGCTGAAGACGACTCCAAATGCAAGCTGCCCAGTGGAGAGGCAGGGGTCATCTGGGACAGCATCTGCTTTGCCTTCCTCCTGCTTCAGAGGAGAGTCTTCATGAGTTACTACTTCCTGCACGTCGTGGCTGACATAAAAGCTTCCCAGATCCTGGCATCCAGGTGGGTCAGGCCACTTTTCAACGACTTGCCTGAATGTAACTATGCTCAGTATTTTCTATCTGGCATTGCTTAGAGAACCTGCAAGAAAATTTAAAATCGATTTTAGAAAATTATTCCCCAAAGAACTTGATGCCAGTCCTTTTGCATCTAAAATAGAGTCTTGACAAGGAACTCTGTGACCACGAGTAACACAATGGGCAAATGATCTGGGTAGACATCACAAGAGAAAGCATACAATTGGGGATTGGGATGGAACTCCTGATAATGCATATTTGACTCTCAGCATCACATGACCCTCCACATCACTTGACCCTCTGCATCTCGAAAAGAGGAGGGGGCTGTGAAAAGAACGAGCATACACAAACGTCCTAGAAGTGTATGAACCGGCACTCAATATCACAATTTGCAAAATGCAAATCAGAAAACTACAGTTTGGTATCATTTCGCTCCCAGGAGAATGACAATAATTGACAAACCAAAAACTCAGTGAGTATATTGTAGAAAGGAACACTTACACTCTGTTTGTGAGAATGTATATTAACACACTTCATCAGAAAAGTATGGAAGTTCCCCCAAAAGCTCAGATACTGACCATAGGACTTGTACCTCTCTATTTGCCATACCCTGCCTTACCCATTCCCTCCCTTTAGTTGGTTCCACACCTCATATGCATCTCTTTCTGGGCCACTTCACATCGTCACATTTTCCTCCTTGAACTCCATCCTTCCTCCAGTTTTTGTCCCTTCTATTTAGGTTTAGAAAAAACTATGAGACTGCATGACACTGTATGGCAGAGGCAGCGGCTGAGTATGCACTTGTCTGGAGAAGCTGGCCTTGCTCAGACAGCATAGGATCCACAGTCCTGACTATCTGGCAAGCGTTAGGTTAATTTCCCATTTGAGATTACCAAATTCTGTCTCTGAACATTCATAAGTGTTTATGACACCAATTTCACTTCCTTCCCTTGCTAGGGTAAAAGTATTTATTTCAGAAGTTCATTTATATGAGTCTGATTCCAGCCTTTGTCACTTAAGTCAGAACCACATAGAAAAAGGACATAGTTGGAGCCTACCTTAAATTCAAGGAACTTTGTGGTATGTTTTAACCTCATTGTAGAGGTGAACAGTGACTTTAACTTACAATATTAGTACTGTTATTTATGAGTGTAATTATTATTTACTGCCCAGGACACACTTTTCAGAAATGGCAGTGGGATAGAATGTCTTAGACTGTTTGGGCTGCCATACCATAAACGCATCTCTTGCCGTTCTTGTAGCTAGAAGACAAGTGTTGTTCTACCGGTAGATAAGGTTGTCTAGTGAAAACCAGTAGCCAGTCCATTATGTCCTCTTATGGTAGAAAGGACAAAAGACTTCCTAGACCTGACCTATGCCATTCATCCCATTCATAATGTAGCCATCTAAGTTATGAATGAGTAAGTATTAGGGTGTGCTAGCAATTTCATGGTATGAGCCGTGTTGCCTTCCATTCCAAGAATCAACCTAAAGAATGAGCGGAGTCAGAGAATGGTGGTAAGGAACAACCCTTGGGGCATCGCTACAGAAGTGTGCACAGGCAGTGAGGGCCGGGTACACAGAGGAAAGCATGAGCTGACCTTGGCTTCTTTTATACTTCTCCAATGAGCAGAGCTTTGGTGTGTTTATAAGTTTGCAATCGGAGTACCGGTGGCTGGGGAGATGCTCCGTGGGTCAAGCGCCTGTGGCACAGGCGTGAGGCCCTGAGTCCATATCCCCAGTATCCATAGAAAATGCAAGTGTGTCGGTGTGTGCCTAGAACCCCAGCCCTGGAGGTTGGAGACAGGCAGACCCTGTCCGTTCAGTCCATTCAATCTAACCAAAATGAAGAGTTCCAGATTAGTGAGAGAGCATGTCTTGAAAGATAATGTGGAGAAATGAGGGCTCAGTAATTACGAGTACATACTGCTCTTGCAGAGGACCCAGGTGTCATTCCCTGATCCTTGCCAATTGTCTCTGACCTATAACTCCAGAGGGATCTGACACCTCTGACCTCTGTAGACACCTGTATTCACCTTCACACAGACCTACGCACAAACACATATGATGAAGAACAAAATGAATAAATATTTTAAAAAATAATTCAGAAAGGTGATTAGGGAAGATACCCCAGTGCCAGTGTCAACCTCTGGCCTCTACATGCACATACATGGGCAAGTAAGTGTATCTGCGCACACACACACACACACACACACACACACACACACACACGTGTATGCAGCACACACATGCAAAGTGGGTGGGGCGGTAAATGAATGCTTGCAGCAATGGAAATGTGAAAAATGCCTGAATTCCTCGGGAGGCAGGCAAGGCAAGAAGGCAAGGGAGGGAATCCGAGCACAAGGCATACCACTGGCAAGAGGACCGTGCTCCTTTCCCTGTAGTGCAAGACAATGATGTCGGTGAGAGGATATGTGTGTGAGAAGCTGTGCGACTTCCTGCCTGGTGACCAATATCCCCTCCAGGAAGTCTAGAAGACTCTGTGTCCCTTACTAGAAGTGAAAGTCGCTTGATAAATGTATGGCATGCAATTGAAGTCATTTAGCATTTGAATAAAAAACATATTTTCTTTCCACTGACCTCCCAGGGTGGCAGACAGCACACTTACTCCCAGGGGGTTACTCCTTCCCTGTGCAGTCACTCAAAAAGGGCAAGGAGTGGGTGACTTCAGTCAGGAAACTTCTATCAGCCACCAGGAAGAGAATGTCATGACTCTGATCTGTAAAGATCATTTTTCAGGAAAAGATGAGCAGCCGCAAGAATACTAATTTGTTCTGCATTCCCAATTTTATTTCAGAGGGGCTGAACTTTTCCAGGCTACAATTGTGAAAGCTGTAAAGGCAAGAATTGAGGAAGAGAAAAAATCTATGGATCAGCTGAAGAGACAGTAAGGACTCTCTTCCCTCTGGCTCTCTGTCCCTTTTCCAGTTTGCATCGGTGTATCAACTGACTATTGGCTCATGGGAACTTCAGACCCCTGGGGGGGAAATGTATCCATTTCTAACCATGAAGGGGATTTTTAAGGACTGGTACACACCTGTATTTTGAGTGTTGATTATTCTGTACCATATCAGGAGCTAACACTGCTTCAATGAAGATGAAAGCACTTTTACAGGATAGTTGCTCCAGGGTGCTGGGAAGGGCTCCATCTTGGAAAAAGACAGGGAACCACCCCCATTCCATTATTTTGTCCTGAACTGGTCATTTAAGTTCTATGAATCTCCATTTGATGTCATTCAATTAGGGTACACAGCTGTCCCTTCTGAGCTTTCGTAAAGATTGATAAACTCATGAAGTGATAGGGCTCAGAGCCAAGCACTTGGGTTGGGCTCACTACGTTTCTGGATCCAGGAAGTAAATCTGGAGTCAGCTTCTGAAGCATCTTTTAAAATGATACAATACATGCACAGGAGAATGGATGAACTCGGACACCTAGGATCCACAGTAACTAGGAGCACCACTGGTCTGACTGGTTTCTTCCCAGTTTGATTCCATGATTTTCTACCACATTATCCTGGATAGGCTCTCAGTATATCTGAGAATTCAATGGAAAAGAATTTTCTTAAAATTAAATTCCCATCGATGAGCGGAACTTGTAAGGATTGCTTCACATCTGTATTTTGAGCGTTTGTGTTAAAAAGATAATAGCCATAGAATATGAATCTAGACACTTTGATCAAGAAAGTAGAATCACTGTCCCACTTTTCCAGAAGAGCTTGTAAGAGCAGCTTCATTCCATGGTGACTTCATTGTCTTCCCCTAAAAAGCAGTTCTTGGTATAAATTAGATTATTCCACGCACGGTTAAGCACAAAGACCTAAGGTGTATATGCGAACTATAATGTGCATGCACTGTGCAGCAACTGCTGTTAGTTTTCTAGCTCAGACCTAGTGGAAGAACAAATGCAGGGCAGCGTTTAGAATGTGCTCTCACTTCCCACGTATGAGACTCTTCATATTTGGTTAAGAATGCAAAGCTGGGCAGGAGAGATGGCTCAGCAGTTAAGATTACTGGCTGCTCTTCCAGAGGACCTGGGATCAATTCTCAGGACCTGTCTATAACTCCAGTTCCAAGTGATGCACCAGGCATGCATATGTTCCCATACGTACGTACATACATGCAGACAGAACACCATACACATAAAATAAACAAAAAATAAAAAAGCGTTGTAAAACTTTTGGTTATATTACGAGCAGACTGGCTATGATGCAAAAAAAAAAAAAAAATGAGAGCAATAATCAAGGACTTCATGCTAACCCTTAGCATCATGAGTATGACTCACGTTACTCCAGTATCTACAAAATACAGAGTACCATGCAGAGAGAGAACATATATAAGATATTTATTGCTCATAAGCAGTGATCTCGTGATCGTTAAGTACTTCGAAGCAAACTGACCACTTTGCTCATAGATTCGGATATTTGGATAGCAATGTGAGTTCACAGCGCTGACCACGGCGTGACTGTGCACGTGCTCTTATTGTTGCTAACGCTGCATTATTTGTAGGATGGATCGCATCAAAGCCCGGCAACAGAAGTACAAAAAGGGTAAGGAGAGGATGCTGAGCTTGACCCAGGAGTCAGGGGAAGGCCAGGACATCCAGAAACTCTCAGAAGAAGATGATGAAAGTATGTCACATTCTCCTCTTACTCCAGTGCTTTGACATCTGATAAGAGCATGCTATTGGCAGGGCTGTAAAATACCGTTCCTTTTCACTCTGTCGGGGTCGAATCGTGTTTCACTATCCCATCGTGAGTGGATATGTTTGTTTCATTAGTGCATATTTAGTGAATGAATACTTTTGCCAGCACCTACTCTTCAATGTGATACCTTTAATGAATGCAGCCTGGTTTAGTTCTCAGACATGTTTCTAAAGAAACTGGCATGAATTTTCCTTATTGTGTTCCTTTAGGGAAGAAGTTTAAGATATGCTGCCTTTGGTTTCTATAACTGTAACATGATAATTAAATATGCACGCATATTTTATGTCACTTGTGCGTATTTGTAGTTCAGGTTTTAGCTGTGACTCCAATGAAATATACTGCAAAGCACAGAACTGAGTCTTGTTATAGGAACCTGCATGCTTTCCTACTTAAGGGAGTAGAAAAATAGTGCATGGCCATTTTCCAGTTCCTATAATCTCTTCATTAGTAACAACTATCTTCCGATCATGTACTAAATTAATCAAAAGAAAAAGTCCTACTCCTTGTGCTTGGTGCATTTTAATGAATTATTTACCACTAAGTGGTTCTGAAAAATGGGCAATGCCTCTTTCATGTTAATTTAATGAAAAAAAATTCAGTGTGAGATGCATTTTTGAAAAAAAAGAATACTTCCTTTTTAATATCTCTTTACATGACCTCAGATCCTAGGAAGAAAGTGAGCATACTGTTAAGACCATTCCATGTTTACCATTGCAATGGACTGTTGGTACATGAGTACTTTTCTAACTGGTAGACTTCCTTTTCCTGACCTCTGATGTGTTTTTGCAATGTATCTAGACTTGACAATTGAGTTGTTAAAGCGTGGTTTTCGGAACTTGTGCGCTCACTTCGTAAGAATTAATATCTGGACGTATTTCATTTTAGGAGAAGCAGACAAACAGAAAGCCAAGGGCAAAAAAAAGCAGTGGTGGAGGCCTTGGGTCGATCATGCTTCCAGTAGGTTTTCTTGATCCTCTTCCGATCTCGTCAGTTCTCACCCTTATATCCTTGACCAGAATTCAGGCTCCCCATGACCTGTGTGCCCCATGCATGGTTTGACCCTTGTGACTTGATAGGGGGTCAGAGTGTAAGAACACCGCAGTACTAATGGGTCTCTGGGCCCCATGGAACAATTCTTTCCAGAGAAATGACCACACTGGCTAAAGAAAGCTCGTGTCATGGTGCAAAGAGTATAGCCTCAGAAAGCAAAGAGCTAAGTGTGCTATCTAAATCTGGGGTCCAGAGCTCCTCTCCTATCCACTGTGTGGCTTAAAACCCTCAAGGATAAGTTTGGCTCCTCCCAGGACTCCAAAGGATGATTGCTCCGTCCAGAGTGTCTGTGACCCTCTTTGTAAGGCACCCAGCATGGATGTCAATGAGCCTCCCTCCCTGTCTTCCCAGAGCTTTGATTTCATTTGCATTTAAAGGTTTTTAGAACTGTGTTTTAATATACAGATGAGGGATACCCTAGACTGCATTTACTTTGTACTATAAGTCTCCCCAACCTCACAATGGATCTGCAATAATCAATACCCCAAACACTCAGGCCCAGAATGCAGCACAGCCTCAGAGCCACCTAATACTCAACTAAGAGCAGAAGCCAGGAAAACACAGTCTGCTAGCCACATAAACTGCAGTGTGTTTCCCTCCTAAATGGATGTGTGGTTACAGACATCATTGGCTATATTTGTTCTGCTTCGGACAAAATAAGGCCAAGGGCTTTATTCTGGAATAACCAACTATAATCTAGTCTTCCTGGATTACTTAAATGTGGTAGAAGAGTGGACAATTATTATTTTGAAAATCACATATAGTACCTTTAGCTTTTTTTGTCTTCTGCTGTACTCCCTTAACTATAACTGGACTTATCAGGCAAAGAAAATCACGCAATGCTGAGATTTCCCTGCTAGGAGGAAACCTTTAGAAAATTAAGTAATCCCAGTGTCACAGTGACCTGCAAGGAAGTCCTTTTCTACAGTCAGCAAGCTGATTTGAGTAGCATGAAATTTGAAATGTACTCAGTATCTTTGGATTTAATAAGATGTAATCCTTAATGTTGAATTTCAACAGGATGGTTAAAAAAATAACTCAAAGAGAGAGGTACAAAGATCCCATTTAATTTTCTGTCAGTTTCAAAGACAAAGGTTCAAGTTGAAATCCGGTGTGGCTCCTCCGTTTGTGGATCATGGGCGTATCAGTCAGGTTCACATCGTGTGGACGGCACTCACGCCTAGCCTATCAAGTCACAAGTAAACTGTGCCGACTTGTCCATTTCCAAAGGGCCTTTGCTAACTTAGAGTGGCCTATCCATCTCAGACATCGCATCATATCGGATGTTTGCCCTTCAGCTGGGTAAATTCCCACTGCAGTCACCATGTTTGTCTCTCCCCTTTTGGCATCTAAACCATTTCAAAAGAATTGGATATGGTCCTTGATAATCACCTTAGACACTGGTAACAACTTAACTCCCTGTGATGGTTAATGCCATTAGATTTTCTGACTCATTTCGCCCTCATTATATCAATTTCTTCTGGTCTTCAACTCCATGTGCCTTGTTACATGTTACAGTGCAATAATGCAGGGCTGTCTGTAACACATGGTTTGGAATCGTATTCTGACTTACGGTACTAAATTTCTTCTGTATTGTATATTTTCCTTTCCAACTTTGAGAGGAACAAAAAGGAAAGAATGTGTCCTTGACTGGTTTTAGTCTTTGATACTCCAGAACTTCTCTTCAGGTCTGGAAGAATGCTATTGGAAGCCCTTGTTTGATCGGTTGCGTGACTGGGCTGGGCTTTCAAATAGTTTCTGAGAAACGTTCAGTTTAAGTGCAATTGCCCTGTCTATTGACTATGACGCTTGTTGATATTGCTGGTCAGCAGCAAAGATGTCTGTGGTGACAAATTTGCTAGTTCCAAACCAATGCACACACACAGGACTGCATTATTGCTGTTCAATGATACCTTCCTTCCCAGGGTAATGTGTCCCTGCATCAGTTCCATACCACCTTAGTCGGTACCTAACCTTGCTTAGTTGATAAATATCTGAAGTTAAAAGTCAAGTTTCTTTGGGCACAAGTGGTGAGATTTTAAAAGTTAGTTTCATATTAAGTAATTTACATCAACATCGGTGATTTGTGCCTGAACACAGCTCGAGAGCAGCAGCATCTCCAATCTGCACTAATGTCATGGAAGGACTTTGCATCATTAGCAGCACACACTAAAGAAAGTGTTCGTTGTTCCTAACTTTGCTTCAACAATGCTTTATGAAGAACTAAGAGACTATAACAAATATTTCATTTTTTCAAGTGTACCAGTTCCCCTCTTTTTCATAACAAATCAGGTGATGTTATGATTGATATAATCTATGCTTGAGATGAAAAGCATTTGGGCTCAACTGTATGAGTAAAAATGATAGAAGGTATGATTGAATACAACTTCAGCTATTGTTGTTCTTAGTGCCTATAATGAGGGTCAAATGCTCTGTCTCATAATGCCCTGTGTTTGTCCCAAATGACCATGTGATGTAAAATCCAAAGAACTTCCCTGCAAAATCTCTCAGCTTAAGTGAAGGCATTACTTTAATGGTCATCCTCACTATCAAATGTAATGCTGTAACTTTGGTTTGTTCTTGCTTATTATTACCTTATGTTGTACTGCATTGATTCCCTCGGGCCTGGACCCAATACTCTAGGCCTGGTTTTTTTTCTTCAAAACATGGGTTACAAATCACAGTGCTTCTGTTCAAGGATATAAGGCCCAATTTTGTTCACTCTGTATCTTCTTGAATGACGGCTCAGAGTCATCTGATACTGTAGACAAAATTGTTCAACTTTTGACCATAGCTGGGGGGCATTCAAGCAACTGGTTTTAAACAAGCCAAGGTTTCCTATTATACCTTATGAGGTATAATTCCAAATCATAACTTAAGTCATCACATTATCTCACCCCAGAGATGCCTCCGCAGTTTGCGATCCCAAATGCAATTAGAAAACACATATATGCTTTCCCACAATGATGGTACAGTTCTTGTAGCATCAGAAGTGAGTCTCTTTCTTTGTTAAACATGAAAGTTTGCAAACATATAAAGATTGAATTTCTTAAATGTCTTTAAGTCACTAGACATCCCTGATTTCTCCGTACCCATTCCTGGCACAGACAGTATGTTCTTGCAGGGCAAGTGTCAGACGAGGCAGAAGCAGGCCATACTGTTTGTGCATTGCACCTGATGGTCATTATAGTTCCCCTTGGATTTCATTGTGCTCCCAGGGAATGGCTTGTTGACCAGAGGAATGACAGAGCCAAACCCTATGGACCAAGGCTGTTGTTCCTCAGTCAGTCCCCTAGCTCTATGTTGAAGCAGTCAGAACGGGAAGTTGTTTTGTTTCTTTTTGATGTTACCTACCCTTTTCCTCCTTGTGGCAATGTGTTTGTTGTTGTTGTTTATTTTGTCTTGTTTTTTTTTTTAACTCTTTCAAATGTCTTGTCTTATGTTGCCTCGTGTGTGACATGTGGAGAAGCCAGGTCTGCACAGTATAAAGTGAAGTAGAGGCTGGTGGCCCTGACCGCCATCCTGTATCCCCCTGGTTGGTTTGTCTGTAATGGACCATGCCAAATCTTCCACTTCACTTTGGCCTTTGTCTAAAATCTAACCGTGTAGACTCTAAATGATCAAAATTGATGAGCTGTGAAGCAAGAGCTTTCAAGTATTTTGGTATTTCCACAAAATATGGATTCTGCCCCATAAAACAGCAACGAGAGAAGAAATTGCCAGAGCCCCATAGTGGCTAATCTCTTAAATGGCACAGACAAGGCCTCATGCTCTGTAGACCCAGCCATGCCAGCTCCATGCAGCACTAGACTAAAACAGGTCCTTTCCATCTGTTTTCTCCTGCTAACATCTCTTGCTGTGGTCCTCTTGAGGGCCATCTGTGTGTCTTTATGGGGTACATTTTATTAATAAGCCTCCAGGTTTCTCATGTCTCTTTCAAGAAGTAAGCAAATATTTTGTTTTGCTTAGTGGTCAGGAGTGGAGATTATTATTTATTTGAAACGGATAGTGAAGAGGAGGAAGAAGAGGAGCTTAAAAAGGAAGATGAAGAACCACCACGGAAGTCGGCATTCCAGGTAACTAGAGGGACGGGACAATGATGTCCTTTGCTAGTTAGAAGTGCTGTGATTGCTTTTTAACGGACAAGTCTTGCTTGCAGGCCTCAGTGATCTCCTCTGCACTCCCTCAGAACCTTCGGATGGATATCTGAGATTCTTTACTTCTAATTAAACTGCAGCTCTGCTCCCTCTCAGTAATGTCATACCTGTCATGTGACCAGGGTGTGGGTCAGCTTTTCATCCCTGACATCTAGGCATTTTTTGATGCCCTAAACTAAAAGCTTTGAGTTGCTGGTAGACAGCTTCCTTGGCATTGCTTTGGGTTGCTTGAATGCCGGGCTCACAGTGCCCCGTGTGAAAGAGTTGATTGTGTAAATCAAGCACATGCTCGTCTTTGACGTGGTCCCTTAAATGTTGCGTTGGATTTTGAATTGTAGCTTCCTTTGTATTGTTAATGATCCAGAATGTATTTCAATAATAACCACAAATACCCAACACACTTCTGATCTTTTTCAGCTGAGATCTCTCTGTTCAGGAACCTGCTACCTCAAACCCAGCTCTGACTCACCAGCCAACAAAGTGTTAGTGGAGATAGGGTGCAGTCCATCCTTGGAGATGACGCCATGTCAGTTACACAGGGCATGAACTTTTCTCTCTGGACCACAGGCTGGAATAGTTATATCCCAGTATTCACAGTCCAGGGTATATAGAAAGCATGATACGGCCACACACTGCTTCCTAGCCAGGCCTCCATAAATAGACATGCTCAAACACATGGTCTTCCTGATGACACAGAAGAACCAAGTGACTGTGGAGGCTCTTTGGTGTGATGCTGCCTGCCTGGTTCATTGCTCCTCTGTGTGCTTGGTGACCATGTTTGTGCGCATGAGTGAGGATGCTTACCAGATACTAATGACTTAACTGCCTTAATTTTATCTAATGAGTTTTATCCTATCCACCACTCATCGTACAGCAAAGAAGAGAACATGGGACAGTCTTCAGCGTGTTTATGGATCACACACCATGACTGAGTGTGCTCTCTTTCCTAACTTACGAACCCAGCACATTTTCTTCTAGCTTCAGTGCTTGGCATGACTTAACCTCAGTGTTAACTGTAGAGACAAACTCATGCGACATCATATATTAAACTGTTAACTTTTGGGGTTTTTTTTCCCTACTAATTATTCTTGCTTTGTCCTTCTTTGTAGAGAGCTATTGGGAAGTTTGCCTCAGCCATTTTAGCCTTGCCAAAGTCTGTCATTAAACTTCCCAAAACTATTCTTCAGTATTTAATCAGAGCCGCAAAGGTATTTCATGTTTTACTGATGTGTACTGTGTGACTCTCTGCTCCATAGAACTTTAGTAAAACATCCCTGTATCTACATTTTCTCTATTCTATGACTCGTACAATGAAAGTATCATATGGATGTGAAACATTGAGTTTTCCAGAATGGAGTTTTAGCAGTCAGACTTCTTACCATTTTACTACTTTTTAAAGTAGATTATCAAAAATAGAAAGAGAAAATGCAGATATATGTGTACTTTCTCTCCTCGTAGTTTTGTGTAAGTTACATCTCATTTTAAAAGGGTCACATCTGGTTGCATGCATCAGTTTATAATGAGTAAAACATATATAATATTTTTTTTCTCAGAAAGCTGGTAAAAACATTCTTAATAAGCTTATGAAATTCTCCTCTGGTTCTGTCCCCTTCTCCGTTTCTTGTTAGCCTCCAGTTTCCTAATTTGGATCCATGTGTCCAGTTCCTGCATCCAGCATATCTCCTTTCCTGGCTGTTCACTCCCAGAGCACAACAGTGCTTCTGAATAAAGCTTCGCAATGCATCTGTTCATTCATCTAACACACAATAGAAGTCAGTCAGCTATCTACACCATAGTCACTTCATTAACAAAAGCCACAAAGAATAATTGTCCATCATGCATTTTGTAGCATGATTTTCCTTCCAAACTAAGGCAGGAGTGAGCTCTGAAACTCTTGGGTCATTATGACACGATGGTCCTTGAGTTCAAGCAAACAGTTGGGATAGTGACAGAGACCAGTGCACCTTGCATTCTTCCTGTGATCTCATTTCCATGCTTGCTCTGGTTCCACTGGTCATATAAGACCTGAAATTCTGTGTGTCTGTGAAGCTACAAGTGAGGCCATATTGCTGGTCTACCTAGAGCCGCAGACCCAACCCTCCCAGGATCTCTCATTTTAAATGCCAGAAGGACGACTTTAATTAATAGTCACCATTGCTGTTTTTATAGGGACTTTATCTGTTTTCCTCCATGAATACCATAAGAGTTTCTCAACTCATAATTTTAAAATTATTAAAGTAAAAGATTGTAATTTATCCATATCCTTTGTTACTTAAAACAAAGCTATAGATGATTAAATGAAGATAAAGATATAAAGAAACTTCCGAGTCATGAATTAGAGGACATATTATAAAATGTTACCAGCTTGAGTTAGGAATTCCCACTCTGATGAAACACTTTGTGTTTAAAAGAATACATGCATTTTTGCTTAATGACCTTTTGGTTAAAAAAAAAAATCTCATTTCCCCCTAATAATAAAGGCATACCTTAAGATAAAGACACACACAGTGACTATTAACTGAATCATCGGCTTTTGGTGTGTTCTTCCAAACACTTCCTCCTTCTGGCTAATGCAGACTGAGTAGTGGTTCTCAACCTTCCTGACGCTGTGACCCTTTCATACAGTTTCCCATGCTGTGGTGACCCCCCAACCATAAAATCATCTGCATTGCTGCTTCATAACTGTAATTTTGCTGCTGTTATGAATCATAATGTAAACATCTGATATGCAGACAGTCTTAGGTGACCCCTGTGACCCCAAAGGGGTCATGACCCGCAGGTTGAGGAGCACTGAGTTAGCACCGGGCTCCCTAGACAAGCCACCAGGTTAGATAGAGCTGCAATGTCATAATTTGGGAGGTCAGCCAAAATTTCTATTTCTTGATTCAGTGAGGACCAGAATCCTTCTCTGAAATAGGAGAAGGCACAACTGGCCCTTGTTCAAATGTTTGAGACTTTAAGTCTCAAATGGAAATCTTAGGATAGCCTCGCCTGAGAATAAGGACTCAGTTCAACGACCCATAGTACACTATGACTGCACCCTCTCACTTCCTGTGCGTGCATGAGCAGAGTGTCCCCCTCGCTGAGAAGACACTGTTGCGTCTCATCCCTTAGAGACAGGGTAGAGTCAATGGTTCCCCTCACATGTCAGACTATTGACCTGTCTTACCTGCCCTTCATAAAGTCTGCTGATCCTGCCCCTCGCAGCCTTCCTCTCTCCTTCCCAGCTGTTTGCTCCCTCTTCAGAATAAAAGGATGTTCTACAATTCATGCACCTGCTACACCGACAAACTATTACCTTTTAATTTCTGTTGGGGATCCTTTCCTTTTATAAAACAGTAATAGTGTAACACTTTCCTTGAAGGAAATGTCATCCTATGCTGAACCTGAAGACTTATTCATTAGTTCCATTTCTTTGAAAACCAAGTATGTCGCGCAAATTTGTCTTTTAAGGTCTTAAACCTGTGAGACAAGTGACTAGGCTCCCAGACTTACATGTTCAGTAAAGATCCGCCAGTCCTTACTGGATCCTTCTGAGCATCAGTTTCATCTTCTAATTTCATAAAGCATATTTTAGCATAAAATAATAATACCAATTTTGTGTTCTTGACAATTCTTGTCATACACTTTATATTTATACCAGTGAGGAAAGAAGAAATGTTCTTTCTTGGACCCTGTGCCCCCCACATTCCCACGTCTCAAAAAATCTTTACTTTCTATTGACATCACAATGCCAATTGACATCTGTCTGTGTTCTATTTTTCCAAAACTTTCTGGAAGATGAAAATAACCTAGGGTAAAATGGGAATATATGGGTTTATAGATCCCCCTCATGTACATTGATCTTAATCATGACAATGGAAAACCCAGCTTCCCTGAGACCGGGTGTTGCATGTTGAGCATGCCTGCTTGGCTTCATGGTTTCTATGGGGCTGATTTTATGAATCAGGTCTTGGTTTAGTTGCTTTTGCATGCTTCGGGGTATGTGGAGGGTGGGTTTTTCCAAACTGCACCTTCCTGGTTATTGGTTATAAAATGTCAACGCCACCATCTTCAGCTCTTGAATGCAACTGACAAAGGGCGACTCAAGTCACCACAGTGTTCCCTCCCTGCTTTCCTGGAATATCTCACTCTCACACTGACATTATTTCCCTTTTAAAATACTCATCCATCTGCAGAGCCTCTTTTTCAAGTTATTCACAAATGCTATTAAAAGAGTATCGAAGATGCAAAGCTTACTTCCCCCGAATAAATAAGAATATTAAAGATGTCATTATGTTTTTGACTAAGAAGTTTCTGGTGGGAGAAACTCCTCTAATGGTACTTACCAGGACCTCCAGCTTCATCTCCTTGCATGCAAAGCAAAACCTCCATGACTGAATACCACAAATGGTGGTAGTGTTTCGGAGGAAAATGATGGTTTGTTTTTACCCAGAGTTTATGTCATAGCCACCTGTGACACAAATGAAGCATATACCCACATCTGTTTATATATTACATCTTATGGTAACAAAAGGACAGCATATGGTGGGTGTGGTAGTGCCTGCCTTTAATCCCAGCATTTGGGAGGCAGAAGCAGGCAGATCTACAAAGCAAGTTCTAGGCCAGCCAGGACTCTATCATGAGACCCTGTCTCAAAGAAACAAACAAAAGAAAAAAATCTAAATGGGCAGAAGTCGAATTAACATAAGGAGCAGGGAAAATGATATTCGTAAGAAACAAAAACTCTTAACATCGAAGAAGCTTGGCTTGGGTCCATCTTCATTTTAAATTACTTTTTAAAAGTCAGGAAATAATTGGACTTTGTCCTTTCAGTTTGTCTATCAAGCCTGGATTACCGACCCTAAAACAGCTCTCCGACAAAGGAGGAAAGAGAAGAAAAAGCTGGCAAGAGAAGAGCAGAAAGGAAGACGCAAAGGATCTGGGGAAGGTGAGTGTGTGTGGGGGGGTGTGAGTAGTGGTGGTGCAAGGTGGGGACTGGAAGCAGCCACAGCCTCTGCAGCACAGAGGGGATGCTTCAGGGGACACTGAGTACCAAGAGACAGGGTTGTCATTTCTCTCAGGTTGAAGATTTTGAAGGGATTATATTACCAAATCCCAGACTACTCTCTTAATTAGATTTCTATTCTGTGATTAAAGACCATGGCCAAGTTAACTTGTAGAGGAAAGGGTTTATTTTACCTTACAACTTGTATTCTGTCACTTTTGAAAGCCTATACATGAATTCAGGAAGGAAGCTGGAGGCAGGAACCGCAGAGACCATGAAGATTCCTTCATGGTCTACCTGGTAGCTTGCTCCTCCTGGTGTGCTCAGCCTGTTTTCTTAACAATATGCAGCATTACATGCTCAGCATTGGCTCAGCCCCCACAGTTAGGTGGGCTCTCCTGCATCAATTATCAATCAAGAAAACATACCACAGGCTTGACCCTGGGCCAATCTGGCGGAGCATTTTCTCAATTAATATTTCCCTTCTCCAAAATGACTCTAGCTGGTGTCGAATTGGCATAAAAGCAGCCAGTACAAATACAATTCCTTAGTTTCCTGACATGTTATTTAAAACAACATTTTACAAAATAGCAGACACTTATTGTAACCACTAATGGAATAAAGAAATTCAAAGTATCTCAAAGTACCTCAACCCAGAATTTTACATTTTAGGCAGGTATATATCATTGTGTCTAAATGTAAGAGAAGGATCAAAACAAAGAAAAACACCTTACTGTATTAACAATAATGGGTGCTACTTTTAACCTCTACTTTGGGGAGTAGAGGTTAAACGATGTGATTGAATGGAACCCAGGTTTATCTGCTATAACTTAATTATCTGCAAAGACAATGTAATCATGGATATCTTATGAAATTAAATAAGTCAAAAATCAAAACTTCTCTTGTAACTAATCATAAAATTTGTTTATTTTTACCTTCCTGATGACCTTATCTGTATTTTATTGATTTGTTTATAAAAATAAATTTAATCAAATTCAGTATAACTGACAAGTGGTAGAGGCAGGTGCAGAATCTGGTGCACGCACACCACACACACACACATCAGCCTCCTGGAATAATGTATCCTGTCCAGATTGGGTATTGGGCTTCTCCCCTTTGGCAAGTGCATATTGTTTGTTCAGTTACTTTTCAGAGTTGAATTCAGGTGCATGAAGACATCTTGTATTTTCACTAGTAGTATATCATGAACATTTCTCCATTTAACTATTCATGAAGCTATGCTTTTCTTTTCAAATGGCTATAAAAGGTTCCATAGTATAGATATGCATAATTTATTCAATTATTTCATCATTGATGGACAAAGATTGCTTCCTGATTTTACCACAGCAAACTATACTGTAATAGACATCCTTGCAAAACACTTACATGTAGTCATACTTGAATGTATTTCAAAGTATGGCAGAGATTAAGAATAACATACACTCTTACAGAATAGAGTCTCAAAAGGAAGAAGACTGGGTTAAAGGATATGCCTCATACATTTTAATGCTTTTTTCCCAAAAGTTTTCAGCAATTTATACTCCTATATATCAAATAAAGGAAGGTGCCTTTCTTAGCTTCGTATGAAAGCCCTCACTGCTCTTTTAATTGTTTTTCCCCTCTAAGGGATGACAAATGACTTGTGTTTTCATTTTAGTTTAATTTAGTTTAATCCATAACTAATAATACTGGGAATTTTTACTTTATATTGTCTATTTAATACAGATATAAGCCAGGTGGTGGTGGTACAGGCCTTTTATCCCAGCACTCGGGAGGCAGAGGCAGGTGGATCTCTGTGAGTTCAAGCCCACCTGGTCTACAGAGTGAGTTCCAGGACAGCCAGAGCTACAACAGAGAAACCCTGTCTCAAAAAACAAAAACAAAAAGCAAAACAAAAAAAAGACCCAAATATTTTCCTCTAGCATATTGTCGTGTTCTTTTCTTATTAATTAGGGCTACTTACACATCAGGCCTATTGCCTCCTGTGGTGTGTTTATAGCACACTTCCCTGTTCAGTGCTTGTGTTTTGTTTTAGTTTATGATACACAACTAGGTAAACAGTTGAACTGGTTTGATATCAAACATGTCTAAATTTCTAATACTTTTAAAGTCAACAACTTGCTAAAGAAAGTTTCCGCCACCCAATATTAAGTAAATGCTGCAGTGTATTGCTTAACATCTTGAATTTTTTTATTACTCTTTGCAACGGAGATATATTTTTGTACAGTTAGTTAGATGGGTAATGATGCTAGTCATACTTACTAAAAGAGTCTCTCTTTCGTGTTAGAAACAAGCAGTGGTCAGCCATCAGCTCCCATGTCGACCTAGATGTGATTTGGGACTGTGTTCCGATCTATTCTCTTAGTGCTACGCTCCAGATTGCCGTTAAATGCTAGCAGCAATGGAGTCACTTTTACTATTTAATGAGGCAAACTCACCTCACAGCCATTGCTTTATTCAGCATTGTGTTTGCTGTCCTCAAGTGTATGCTCTGCCAAAATGTTTGCAGACTCTTTAATCATGACAATGTCTCAACACTCTACGTAATTAAATATATTTTTACATGCAGGTCCAGTGGAATGGGAAGATCGAGAGGAAGAGCCAATCAAAAAGAAATCTGATGGACCAGGTAACAAAATAGAGACAAAGATGAGCTGTGAGGATTTGAAAAGGACACTGCCCCCTGTGGGGAGGAGGGGCTGCTGCAAAGTAAGGACTCCAACACAAGAGTCTGGACCCAGACAGCAATCACAGTCCTGTCTCTTGAAATCTCATCTCTGCTGAGTCTGAGAAGGACTCCTGAGTGGTAGAAAGAATGACATGTTGGGTTTTTATCTGTTCATAAAGTCCTTGTGCCTGTGGGCGAGAATGACGAAAGCTGGTATAGAGGCTTGTATAGAATGTATATGTATAGAATGTATAGAAGCTACTGGGGTGAGAGCATGAAAAAAATGCTTGAATTTTTTCTTCTTTCTTTTTTAAATGGAACTTTTTAAATTCGCCTTTTTAGCTGAGATATAATAGTGATACACGTGCATATTTTGATAACCATATGCATATACATATATGCCTATATACATATAACCATACGCATATAATGTGTGTATATATATATATATATACACACACACACACATATAGTGTGACATCAGGCTATTGAATGTTTCCACTGTCTTAAACATTTGTCATGTCTTTGTGTTATGAATGCTCAGAATCCTCTCTGTTAGCTATTTAAATATGCCATAAATTATCACAGGACAGCTGTAGAAATAAGTAATTAAGTGAACAATATTGAACAACTAATAACTATTACTTCTAAGAAATTAATTGTGAATAGGAGAAACAATAAGAACAAGTTGTCAGGAAACCTAAGACCTGCTGGAATATGTCAGTGGCTCTTGCTCGCAGTCTTTCGGCCTGCAGGGCCCAAGCTTCCCTTTTATGTCTGTAAAAGCAGCTTGCGGCTCTCTCCAAATAAGTATGGGAAACACCTGCCTTGATGCAGAGTTCTTTAAAGGGGGAAGAAGGGAAGCTGGGGAGATGGCTCAGAGGTTAGAAACTGTTGTTGCACAATCATAAAAGCTGGAGACCAGATCCCATCACCCATGTAACAAGCACAGGCCTGGAACTCCAGTTCCAAGGGTAAGGGTTGAGGGTGAGGGGTGGGACAGCAGGATTGCTAGCTTGCTGAATTCCAGCTGAGCCAAGGAAACATGGGCCCTAGGTTCAAGGAGAGACCTCGCCACAAGAGAATGATAGAGAGTGATGGAGGGAGGGCACTGGGTGCCCTTTTCCGGCCACCGCGCATGTGCACGGACCCATACGCTCACACAAAATAGATAAATACACAAGTAATCAAATTCAGAGAGAAATGGAGGCATCTGTGGAGTCCCTCACTTGGAGTCACTCTTCCGTGGCATCGGGGGAGCCTCCCTTCAGCCCACTTCATGCAACCATTCACCTCTGCCTTGATAACTTTGTTCGGGAAGGGACCCTCTCTATTCCTCCTCGCTCCCTAAGACATGTAGGAGACAAAGGGATGCCACAGCCCAAAGAAGGCCGGAGGGGCAGCAGGTGTGGTGGCTGAATAGGCAGAAAATGTTTCCATGGAGACATCAAGATCCTGGCCCCACCTGGTCCTTCCACGTTGGTATCTGCCGCCTCCCCTTCCCTCGTACCCCATCAGGTGCAGCTTCCACTGGGAGGCTCCATTCCTTGTTTAACCCTTTAAAAAGAGCAAAACTTTACTAGAAGTTAGCTTATCTTTCCTCCTAGACTACCCTGTCCAACCCCAGTTCTGTTCCTTTACTATAAAGCCAAACTCTGATTCACACTGTAGCCTACACATCAGAGCAGTGGGAGCCAAGCCAGGCCATTCAGCAGTCATATCTGATCACACTCGACAAGGGGCCTGTGGGCCTGGCATGTGACTGAGAGGCCATCAGCTTAGGTAAGTGATTTAGACAAACAGAGTCCTCTAGTCCTTCTAATCTGAGTCTTCCTCACTGGATACAGTTAGAGGCATATAGCCTGTGGTTTCAGTATGCGTCTACATAGCAAATTGACTGCTGCAGCCCAGCAGGTAAACTTGGCTGTCCACCTCCCCCACCACAGTTAGATCACTCTGAGTCTACTTGTTGGCAAATCCCAGCATAATACAGAATTACTAATTGCCATGCCACTGCCACCTGTAGATCAGCCTCCCATATAACTGCGAGCTCACCTCGACCGACTTCTCCCAATCTTTCCCTCCCTTGGCCTTGAACCGTGGCTGTACTGTCATCTGTTTCTGTGAGTATCACTAGTTTAGATTATAAATATCAGTGATGTCATCTGGTGTATGTTTTCCCACACCTGGCTTATTTAGTGTAACACAATGTCCTCTATGTTCATCTGTGTTGCTCCAAGTGACAGAATTTCCTTTTCTTTTTAAAGCTACGTGAGGTTCCAAAGGGTGAGGTCACCGGCTGTGGAACCTCCTCCAACATATCTGAGTATTCAAAGGCCTTAAATATAGCCTCTAGGGGGTGCTGAGAGATCTGCGTGTGCGTTGTCAACATTTTGAACACAACTGGAAGCTGAGCTGAGCTGCTATGTGTGAGTCTTCCAGACTCTCCAGTCGCAGCTACAGTCAAGGACCGAAAACACTCACATTAGCAATTCCAAGGCTTCTGTCGACTGGGGATGAGGGGTCCCAGAGTTCTGTTGTTGACATAAAGTGCCACCTAATTGTGTGAGGAAGATGAGTCAGTAGCAATGAGCACACACAGCCTGTGTGTGAACTCTGCAAAAGATAAGATGGTTTGGTTGAAGTACAAATGCAAGGAGAATAAACGGGTTCCGCTGGTAATCCACTAAGAAGATAGTTGTAGGAAAGTATTAAGGGCCCCCCTGAGACAGACGCAGACTGTTCATGTTCCTGAGTCAATTCTAGATGCACCTTTGAGCTGTAGTCTCTTTTACAAAACCTCTTACAGCCGGACCTCCAGACGTGTAGATTCCACATGCCACAGGTTCATGTAAACACATACCAAAATGTTCTGGGTGAAAAAATGCATCTGTACTGATCACATACCAGCCATTTTTGTTCCTGTTTTTCCCTAAATAGTACAGTATAGCAACCACTGTCGTGGACCTAGTAGCAAGCATTAAAAGTAATCTAGAGATGACTCAATCTATGAGGGGGGTATGTAATGATTCTACACATAGAGTATAGTTATAGTTTTACATATATAAGAAACTTGGTCATCCACTGAGTTTGGTATCTTCAGGGATCCTGTCAGTCCCCAGGAGCCCTGAGAGAGTGTGCTGAGACCCACTTTGGTGGTAATGACAAATTTCACCTGATTCTGCCACCACATGTACAGAGAGGTTCACAGGTATTTGGGCCTCAGTCTCCCTCTGTGTCTCTAAGGATGAGGAAGCCCAGTCCCCATTGGTACTCTTGGTACTACTGTGCCCTTGAAACTGTGTCATGCTTCTTCTGTCTAGATAATATCATCAAGAGGATATTTAATATTCTGAAGTTCACCTGGGTTCTATTCCTGGCCACAGTGGACAGTTTCACCACCTGGCTCAACTCCATCTCGAGGGAGCATATCGACATATCCACAGTTCTGAGGATCGAAAGGTGCATGCTGACCCGAGAGATTAAGAAGGTAATGCCATCTGCAGCCTTCCTTTTGCTACTTGCTACGTTCAAAGAGCTTCGAAGTTGACACAGGTTATGCACCCCTGCCCAAAACGAATGGGGCCAGATGAGTATCAAATTTCCAATTTTGGCTTTGGATTTTGAGACACTTTCACCTACATAATGAAATACCTTGGGGGAGGGAACCTAAGCATGAAATTGTGCTTCTATTTCATTATGTATGTGGCCTTAAAGTAATTTCTTAGACTGTTTCAAGTGTGCTTTGTGTTTTAACTGCAACTGCACGTGACTGCTAGGGTGGAGTTTCCCACCTGTTGGCATCACGTCATCACTCAGTGGGTTTTTCATCATTCATGGGAGCATTTGGATTTCAGATTGTCAGCCTGTGTCCTGGTTAGTTGGTCTTCTTCTTGTTCCCTGTCTTTCCCCCAACTTGGCACAAGCTAGAGCCATTTGAGAAAAGGAGCTTCATGTGAGGAAATGCTTCCATCAGAATGCCGGTAGGCAAGTCAGTAAGACATTTTCTTGATTAATGCTTGATGTGGGAGGAACACATCGCATCACTCTGAGGGTGGTGTCACCCCTGGGCAGATAGTCCTAGGTGGTGTCAGGAAGAAGACTGAATAAGCCACGGGGACGAAGGCAGTAAGCAGCTTCCTACAAGGGCTCTGCTTCAGTTCTGGCCTCCAGACTCCTGCCTTGGCTTTCCTCAGTGATGGATTATAAACTGTAAGATTAGATAAATTCTTTCCCGCCACGTCGCTTTTGAACGTGGTGTTCATCACAGCAACGGGAACCCAAACTATGACACCCTTATCTAAAACTCTGAGATAAAGTCTTATCTTCCTGGGCAGCTGTTACATAACCACTTTGTTCTGTGTGTGTTGAGGTCTATCCCATGCTCATAAACAGTATGCACGCACGTGTGTACACACACACACACACACACACACCATGAGTCCTCAGAAAAATCCTCAGTTTAATCATTTTCTGTCTTCTATCAGAGTTTATAGGTTTGCTATGCTCTATAAACGATTATAGTTTTAGTCTGGGAATTTTGATCTGAAAACTCCAGAAAAAAATGTTTAGGATATAAGGAGAGCTAACAAAAATATACAAATGTTACATATGGTTTATAGATTGTCTTTAAAGGTAAGTCTAGTTTTATGCATGTAATTTTGTCAACTATACCTTAATGCGGTTGGGAACATTTAAAAATGCATAGAATATGCCAAAATAAAAATAAAAATTAGTAATGAAAATAAATTATCTACCTGAAAGTAACCTACTTGAAAACAGATTTGATCGTTTTCTCCACTAAGCTTGAACCAATTTCTGGAAAAGCGACTTCGAAAAAGCAAAATTATCCTCACGTAAAAATTTTACCTGGCATGTTACTTACTTTAGTGTTTGCTATGATAAACTATCTGGCAAAAGCAATGTAAGGATGGAAGGAAAGTTGTCCTACAGCTTGAAGGGATACAGTCTGCCATGGTGATGGCGGGAAAAACATGGCAGCACAGTAAACATGGTAAGGTCACACTGCATCCACGGTCAGGAAACAGAGAGGTGAGTGCCGACACTCTGCCGGTGTCTAGCTAGGGTTCCTTTTGCTGTGATGAAACACCACGACCAAAACTAGTTGGGGAGGAAAGGGTTAACCCAGCTTACACTTCCCCATCACTGTTCATCATCAAAGGAAGTCAAGACTCCAACAGGACAGGAACCAGAGGCAGGAGCTGATGCAGAGGCCATGGAAGAGTGCTACTTACTGGCTTGCCCCCACCCCCACACTCCATGGCTTGCTCAGCCTGCTTTCTCATAGAACCCAGGACCGCCAGCCCAGGGATGGCTTCATTCATAGTGGGCTGGGCCCTCACCTACAAATCAGTAATTAAGGCAATGCTTGTGTACAGCCCAGTCTCTGGAGGCGTTTTCTTGATGTTCCTTCCTCTCGGATGGCTTTGTCTTGTGTCAAATCGACACGAATTATCCAGCACAGATGGATTCCTCCACTTTCACTTTTCATTCGGTCCAGAATCCCATCCGTGGGATGGTATTGCCCACATTCACAACTGGTCCACCTTCCTCAGTTAAACCCTTCTATAAATGCCCGTGGTGACATGCTGACAAGTGTACCCAGCCCAGGTTGACAGTGAGGATCAGCCATCACATCTAGTAATATATTGACTAACGCTAATGACCATAAATGATGACATTAATTCCTAAATTAACTAGCATCTCATCAATCCTTATTGTAGGTGTGTGCGAGTGCTAAGAGTTGTCAGTATTGAGAGCTGCTGGCACTGCTCAAAGAAGTGTTTTCATAAGAACCATTGTGATGTCCCCTTTTCTACAGGGCAACGTCCCAACACGGGAAAGCATCCACATGTACTACCAGAACCACATCATGAACCTTTCCAGAGAGTCAGGACTGGACACAATCGACGAGCACCCTGGAGCCGGTTCCAGTGCCCAGGCAGCTCACAGGATTGATAGCTTAGATTCCCATGACAGTATCTCCAGGTATTTGACTTTCTAAACGATGGGTTTGTTTTGGACAACGTGAATGAGGTAGCTGTCAGCAAATATGAGAAGCACAAAGTGAAAGTTAACCAAAAGCGTGGGTAGTGTCCTAGGCCCTGCAGATCCACACAGCAATGTTGAAGAAATATTGTCCAGCTCTAGACTGAACTAGATAAAAGCAGACGCCGGGGGGTAAACAGCTTGAAGTCCTCATGTTCATCACTGGCACAGTGCAGAGATTTATAAGATTCAGGCAAATAAGAATGGTCCATACCATTTGGATTTTTGCTTGTGATTATTTGTGTAGGGGCTACATCTTTTCTGCCTTTCAAAATGGCTGCTCCACAAACTATCCCTTGTTCTAGCATTTTCTATCTTCTGTTGAGATCCCTGATCTCTTCTTTTCAGAATCGTTATTTCAAAGTTTAAAATAAAAATTTCAGAAATAATTCTGACAGCCTCCCTCTTCTCTAGGTTTTTGGCCACGCAGGTGGCACGCAGGACAGCAGGTGACTCGATGCTAAAGGTGGTGGTGCATTCAGTACTTGTTATGGCCAGCCTTGTTTCACATTTAAAATCTGTATAAAATGCTGTGTTCATATTTTGCCAAGACAAAATTTTATTTACAGAATACTAAAAGGTGTGGTCGAGTCTGTAAAAACAGACCCAGGATCCAAAACTACCCTGTTCTGCTCAGAACCGAAGTTTTGGACCACCATAGTGTGTTTTGCTGTCCCTTGATGTCTCTCCCTTCTTCCCAGGCGAGTGTACTGTCCGCCCAGGAAAGCCTCAGGAGCCTCTGCAGCATAGTGTTCTGTATCACTGCAGCACTGCATAGAGCTGGCTGAGCTCCGGCACAGCATTAGGAGGAAAACTGACAGCTCCAAGGGCGATCACCTGACTGGGTGAACTGTACCATGCGCTAGCTTATAGGACAAGAAGTGTATCTCTGGGGAGAGCTGTGGGGATTTTGGTTTGGTTTGGTTTGGTTTGGTTTGGTTTGGTTTGGTTTGGTTTGGTTTGGTTTTTAAGACAGGATTTCTCTGTTTTAACTGTGACTGTCCTGGAACTCACCCTATAGACCAGCAAATTCACAGAGATCCACCTGCCTCTGCCTCCCAAGCGCTGGGATTAAAGGTGTGCACCACCACTGCCCAGCTTATGTTTTGTTTTTTGTTTTTGTTTTTGTTTTTTTTTTTCTTTTTTTAATCTAACATCTAAAACATCTCCATTCTAGGCCAAGCTCTGTGCTCAATTCTCAAACAAACAGCGATAAGGGCCATCCCCTAAGGTTTCAATCTGAAAGGCTCTACCGGCTATGGTGAGGAAGCACAGTAGGCCCTCAGGTGACTCCAGACTCACACTTCACACACCCAGTAGGCACATTTCATTCTGGATGAAAGGGGGTAGAAAGGATATCACTTTATTGATGCATTAGAAATCGAAGGGGCTGAGGACATAGCTCAGTTGGCCATTACTTACCTAGCCCGTGCAAAGGCCCAGGATTTAGGCTCAGCACCAGAGATTAAAAAAAAAAAAAAAAAAAACATGAAAATCAAAATTGTACTCATTGGCAAGAAGTTGTTAAACGGAGAATTTCTTCCCTTGAAGGACAGTTTCTTATCTGTTGCTGAACTGCTGTTTTTGAGTTGTCCAATTAAAGAAACTGAGGTACAGCAACCCACCATATTTGCCTTTGACATAGATCCAAATCTATATGAAAAGAGAATTTGTTTTATTTACATATATTTACATATATATAACATGTACACATACATTTATATACATATATACACATATATATGTACATCTAAGCATATTATATAAATGTAAATATTTAAAATCTCTAGTTTTAAAATAGATTACTTAATTTAAGTATATACATGTATATGTGTGTGTGTCTAGATAGATAGATAGATATAGATATATAACTTTGCCTATATTGATTTTTGTACAGACAAAACTGTTCATGGTACTTATTAAGGGTCTTTTCAGAAATAATAAGAGGATTACATTTTCCTTTAAATTGGACACACTTTTTTAGTTATTTTTAAGCTCTAAACTCACATAATTTAGCTAATATGATCTTCATGAAAAGAGAAAAGATTTAAGCCAGATTCCTCTTAGGGTTTCAAGGTCAACCTTTTATTTTCTAACTGAGATGATGTTTAAGATGCTTTTTAATTCTAGAATAAAATGATTGTTAGGGAAAAAAAAGTGCCATAGTGGTAACATTTATTTTCCATCCTCTTTCTACCCATACTTTTGCATTTTTCTCAGACATTAATTTCTGAAACTATTAATAATAGCAACAGCTATAAAGAGAAAATGTCAGTGATAGCTTTTCAGCTGGTTCCTAGCAGTCTATGTGACTTGTGAGACCATCCCATGGTCTTTGTGAAATGGAAGCTTGACTCCTCTTCTCTGACAGGTTTTTGCTTAAGCAAAAGCTCACTGTTGATTTCGCAGTTCACTTAGATATTTTGAAAACCATACCTTCTGTCCTTTGTGGAAGCTGTAAATCCTCTTCTATGATCTCGTTCCAGCAATCACAGCACTTAAAGGCAATTGCTCTCTCTGATTCATGTCTATGCTATGAATTAAAATCCACTTTACTCCCGTTCTTAAGTGCTTACCTCTTTCAGCCTAGCTTACAGTCGCTTCTCCCTGCGTCAGGGAAGAGTAGGCTAAGGACACGGGTTAGTGGCACAATACAGGTCAGCACTGTGTGAGACACTAGGATCCATCCCGACTGCCATAATAATAACAGTGATGGTGATACTAACTGAAGACCGCAGGGCAGTTGTGTACGAGTATGCAGATGTGTGCAGCCTGGCAGGGGTGAGGTGGAGGAGGTGGGCATCTCTGGATGCGCTGGACACTCTCCATGTTGACTAGCACTGCTTCCTACACAGGGGTGAATGAAGGTGAGTAAAAGAGTCTTTGTTTCCAAATACACTCACTTTTAAGAACGGAATGATAACCAAAGAACCATTATTTTTTTAAATCGTGGAAAGAGCAGGATGAGAAGAAGACTGAGATTCTCTGGACACATTCTCACACGGTAGGGCATTCCTACATGGTGTGCCATCCATTACCGGTCCACCCCTGACTCGTTCATTTCTCATAACACTTGCAAATGTCCCCCAGCTTTAGACCACACTGCTCTGCATATGTGTATCAATACAGACTATATGTTTGTTGCATTTACTTCCAAAAAACGTTTCAGACCACTCTGATTTATTTATGCAAAAGTCACGCTCATATTCAACTGCAATTATTCCCTCCCATGTAGTGAAGAATATAACTATATACACGTACAGTATATAACTTATTATATACACGTACAGTATATAACTTATTATATACACGTACAGTATATAACTTATTATATACACGTACAGTATATAACTTATTATATACCTTTTCATTTTTTCTTTGTCAAGAAAATGTGATTTGTAATGTTATCTCCGTTATCTTCTTACCTCCTTTCTTGCTTTATTTCCTAATAAAGAGACGTGTCTTGTTACCCGGATCCCAAAGTTTGACAACTAAAATGGAAAGTAAACAACAACGTTCACACCTTTTGAAATTTGAAGAAGTCAGATGTCATCTCCCAAAGGGAATATCCACAAATACATTTTCACATAAATCTTAAGATTCATCGTAGACTTCCTTAATATCATACATGGGCTCAGTTTAGGATAGCTGCTTTAGAACCAAACTCTGAGAAGGGGAATCAAAAAGATTATTAAAATAAAAGGCAAAAATAAATATACCAACAGGCAATATTCCTCTATGAGTGATTTTAATTACATAACAAATTATAATATGTTCAACAAAATAATTAAATAATTGTAAATCAAAACATAGGTGGTTACAGAGGAAAAAAGACCAGTTCAGATAAAACCAAACGACTGCCTTTAGAAAACCGGAGTGAAGAATTGTGGGTCATGAAATATCACACTTGTAGATCACTTTTTTAGCAAACAATGTTAAGATATTTGCGTAATTATAAAACTGTCAATCAGTAAATGCATATACTGTTATAAATAGTCTATAATATGTCTTGATTTTCACTTATAACATGAAATAAAAGGAGACACTAAGTCTACACTATGAGAAGTTCATGAATCAACAAACTTGCCCTTCTTAGTGGCTTAGTGACTCTCCCAGTCAAACAGAAATCTATCTCCAGTAGGCCCTCTGGGAAGCCATGCACTGGGGAGAGGCAGCATGTTGCCCAGAAGTTCCTCAGACACCTGCTCATCTGGGGCAGACAGGTCTGATGTCCTGTACTCCTCTAGTAAGAACAACCATGATGCAGCCTGTTCCCTTTACAGCTTCTGCCCCAACATCCATGTCACAAATTTTTCCCATAAGACAACAGCATAAGTCAGAGTGGGAACCTAGCAAATGAATACAGATTTCCTTTGATGAAAATCCTTTAAATTCAGAGTCAGATGGTGAGCTAATCTTTAACAGTTCTTCATTAAATCAGGTGTGTGACTTACCAAAGCATTGCTTACTTTGCTGCAAATGTTGTCAACTGCATTCTAAGGATCATTCCTAGCTGCAAAGGGATGGCTGTCTTTTGAAATCTGCCCCCTGAGAAGTTGCTGTGCCCCTGAGGTGGGGGTATCTCAGTTCTGTCCTTCCCATGGCTGTTCCTTTGGGTACCATGAAATGAGTTTAGTCAATGAGTTCTCTTCCTCAGGACACCCACCAAAACTTGAAGTATGGTATTCAATAAAAAATTAGTTAAAGTGAAATATTAACAGACAAAATGTATCTGGCGTTGCTAGGATTCCTTTGTTTTTTTGTTTGGTTTTTGTTTGTTTGTTTGTTTGTTTGTACCATCTTACTTTTTATGTTGGTTGACATCTAGTCACGTGTCAGATCAGCATCTCTTCTACATACAAGGAATCTCATTTGGCTTAGTCCATATGACTCAGAAAATGAGGCAGAAGATTCAGGATCTGATGCCAATCCTGAACTTCTGGCCCTCATTTTGAAGACTGCTATAGGACTAAAATCTTTTCTGTGAATTGTACCAGCAGTTATTTCTGCCTATGCAATTGAGTTGAGAAATGCTCTCCTTGGACTTGGACAGACTTGCAATTTCAAAGAAAGCATATTTCCTCGAAAGAACCCAATTGCATCGCAAAGCTACAAGAACGTGAACTTTGTAAGATGACTCCTGGGTCTCAGCCTTACTCTGCTTCGTATCTCACTCAGAGAGTGCCATTTGATAGCTTATCCCTAGCCGGTACTTTTTTTTTCCAACTCCAGTTTCATCTGTTTATTCATCCTGCCAAACAGGTCCTTCCCCATCCTGGAGCCCCTGCTGCCGCAGTCATCCTGCCGGTGGCGCTGTTGTGTGTGGTTGCCGCATGGCGGTGTGTTGGTCAGTTATCCCCGTGTGACTTGATGCACCACCGGGTTTTAACTCTGTGTTTCTGTAACTGTTTGCGCTGCTAGCTGCTACACTGAAGCAACCCTGCTGATCTCAAGGCAGTCCACCCTTGATGATTTAGATGGACAAGACCCAGTTCCTAAAACAAGCGAGCGCGCTCGGCCTAGGCTCCGTAAAACGTTCAGCATGGATGTGTCCTCCTCATCAGCTGACAGTGGCAGTGTAGCATCCAGGTGCTTAACTCGTGCATGCTTTGTTCCATACGCTTCTACGCCTTCCCTGTGGATGCCGTTGCAGATACGAGTTCTCGAGATGAATGCCATTTCTTTTTTGCTTTGATTTTAGGAATTTGCATGACTAACAAATGCGTTATCGTAGCCCTTTCTGTAACATAATTGTTTCCAAGACAATGCTCCATGAACTAAATGCACCTTCGTTTTGTCTGTTAGGAATTGCTGAAAAACCCTGATTGGAAAGGTTGTCCTCCATTTTTCAAGTATTTTTCACTTTTCATTTTCAAAAATATATACTTTATATATATATTTACATATATATATATAATATACATATCACTACATATATTAGAAAAAAAATCTGTCAAATATAGCCATTTTCAGTTAATGCAAAATAAATCTGTCATGTAAATATATACATTGTCATGTATCTATAACAGAAAAATTGAATATATTTTACCATTGGCTTTTGAAAAGAATGTTAAGTAGACACATACATTGGCTTTATAGACTACTTACTATCTGCCTTGTTTGGAAAGAATTATTCTAGGATTAAGTTTCCTTATTAAATCCTGCCAGAAAGCAACATTCAGTTTGAAATGAAATTATCTACACAGAATCACCAAAACCCTCCTCCCCCCCCAAAAAAAAAAATCTTAGAGTTGTGACCAGGGACTGTAGCTAAACTGTGCTCATCCTGACATGGAAATTGGCCAAGCTGAAGCAGACTTCATTCTGGCCACTGGTCATCTCACATAGCAGAGGGGGTGTCTTCCTTTTGCTGCCAGTTGTATATGTTAACACTGCTACCATCCCCTGGGGCCCGCCATAGACAAGATGCTTTGCCTTCTAAGACGTCCTCCTTCAGATGTAACCGTGTTATATCCTTCCACTCTGAAGAGTTCTGAAGGGGTGCTCTATATCTAAGACCCTCTGGTGACCCCCAACCTCGGAGACTATGCTGATCATCACTTACAGTCCCATTGGAAGTTAGACCTGATGTGGAGCTGAGCCCCATGACCTGAACACTCCCTGGGCTGTTGGCCAATCCAATAGCTTCCTGGGAGGTTGCATGTTAACTGAGATGGGTCTTAGCAAAACTTTAGTGAGGGCCTTTCCTGAGAGCCTTCTGAGGGGGATGCAAACTTAGGACCAAAGCCCTGGGCATGTCCAGTGCCATATGGTCATCTCACACTAAGATGTCACAGAACATGGGTCAACCATTCACTCATCACTCACTGACATGTCTACAAGGGTAACCTGCATTTGGGAATCTCTATGTTTGTGGAACCTACTTGCTCACATACGCCAGTCAGGCGTGGTATGTATTTGAGAATCTGACACACTGTCCTCCTGCCTTCACCAGACTGCAAACACCTGTCTCTTCTTCAGGGGCCAAAGTTAAGAAAAGGCATGCTATGAGTTTCAGCATGCGATGAATTCAATATGGCTGCTTTGATTTCTGTTCTAACCTTTCTTGCATGTGTATGACTGGGAAGAGCTAGAAATGAGATGAGGAGCACTGGACAAAAGGCACAGGGCAACCAAAGTAGGGACTAAAGAGAAAAGTAGAGAAATTTATGCAGAAGAAGCTACAGGAAGAAAATAAAAGAATAATGAAAGAGGAAGGAAGGAAGGAAAGAAGGAAGGCAGGGAGGGAGGGAGGGGAAAAGTTGAGGTGTGAAAATAGGAAAAGCTCTGAGACAAGTAGGACGAGCAGCTGAGAGCTGAGAAGACCAGCTTGGGAAGAGACAGTGATAGATGCCCCCAGGTGCCACCTATTACTAGACCTAGGACTCATGAGAAGTGTCTGAGAACAGGAGATAACGTAGGAATTCAGTGGGAAAGGTGCTGCTGCCGGTGAGAAAGAGGCAAGGATGAGCGAAGAAGGAAGAGATCGACTTGATGGAGGGGGATTTGTGAAGCATGCGCTTGTTGAGTTCAGCCAGTGTCTGATGGATTCTGTCCTCCTCAACGGGCCTGGCCAGGTCTCTCTTGCAGAGAGTAAGACACATCTAGGTGAAAAATCTATGGAACCACCAAGCATGGCTTCTCCTTCCCATGTGCTCTCTTCTTTAAGGAGCGATGGCGGTAGGTATGCTGTGCTGAACGTGTGCTGATTTGGAAATGAACCTGGAGCTCATGGCTGTGAATATTGATCCTGTTTTAAACACTTCTGTGCATACACTGGGTCGCTCCTTGCAAGGCGTGTCACTTGCTCTGGTTTGGAAGGATGCAATGCTCACTGTCCACTTTTGCATCTGGAAGGCTACTGCTTGCAGTTTCTGCAGACCGGGAGTGGATTTCTGGAAGGAACAAAGGAGATGGGATACACGAAAGGGTGGATTTCCTTTTCTCACATGCTTGAGGTTTTTACTTGGAAGTTCTGAGATGCTGTCCCAAGAACTGGGACAGGTTCCAAGCTGGTATAAATGCTAAGACAACCACTCTGCCCGTCTTCTCTCCCAACAGCGAGCCCACCCAGTGTACCATGCTGTATTCACGCCAAGGGACGACAGAAACCATTGAGGAGGTGGAGGCTGAGGCTGAGGAGGAGGTGGTGGAGAGGTTGGGGCCTGAGCTCCAGGATGCAGAAGACAAGGAGTATGAGGCCGAATATGAAGCAGAGGTCGAGGAGGTCAGCCTCACTCCGGATGAGGAGTTGCCTCAGTTCTCCACAGACGATGGGGATGTGGAAGCCCCACCCTCCTACAGCAAGGCCGTCAGCTTTGAGCATCTGTCCTTTGTCTCACAAGATGATTCTGGGGGCAAGAACCACATGGTGGTCAGCCCTGATGACAGCCGTACAGACAAGCTGGAGTCAAGTATCTTACCACCCCTGACTCATGAGCTGACAGCCAGCGAGCTGCTGCTGAACAAGTAAGAGAAGGAAGCGGGCCTTTAGCCTTAGCCAGGAACCATCACAAACATGTGTGCTCTAATCACATAGGCACAAACCCTAGGCATACAATCCTGGGACAGCACTGTGACCAAGTGACAGACTCAGCAAAAACTATTCAGGGACATTTGTGTTGGTATCTTTTTCTATAATAAGGTCTCAGACGGGCTGAGCATCCGTAATTTGAAAACCCAAGATGCTTTGAAATCTAAAAGAGCTCAAAAAAGCATCCACATAATATAGGCAATGGATTAATTCGTGCCATTAAGCTTTGTGCATACATAAAACCAATGGAAAAAATATTCTGTAAAATGATCTTCACACTGTGTGAATATGGTGTATAAAGAGCATAAATTAATTTCATGTTTAAACTTGGTACCCATACCTAAGATATTTCATTATGTATCCAGATAGTCTAAATATGAAGACCTTCAATTTCTCAGACACTCCCCAGATGTTTTAGACAAAGAGCTATCAACCTGTATGAGGTTGTCTTGTTTGTATATGTGTAGATAAAGGAACACAGAGGAGGCTTGTACAGATGCACAATGCAAGGGATCATCATAAATACAAGCCAGTGACTTGAAGATGGTGGAGACAAGCATCCCATCATGCTTATTTTAACAGGATGTTCCATGATGATGAGCTTGAGGAATCTGAGAAGTTTTATATGGACCAGCCCCGCTTCTTGCTGCTGTTCTATGCCATGTACAACACATTGGTAGCCCGCTCAGAAATGGTGTGCTATTTCGTGATCATCCTCAACCACATGAACTCTGCCTCCATCATCACCCTCCTGCTGCCCATCCTGATCTTCCTCTGGGCCATGCTGTCTGTCCCCAGACCCAGCCGGCGCTTCTGGATGATGGCCATCGTCTACACTGAGGTAGGCCAGTCTGTTGAAAGGCTTGCTTAGTCTGACAGTCATTATCAGATGACTCTGTTAAGGGAGAGGGTACCATTCTCCAGCATCAAACTCCACAGTGTGGGAGAGTTTGTTAGATCCCTGTTCTTATATAAGTGAGTCTCCCGAAGACACCGAGAGGGTAGAAAAGGCAAGAGATACTTATATTCCTTCCATGTTTAAAATATTCTTGCTTAAGTTGGGGGTTTTAATTTTCTCAGAGCAAAATAAATGGGATATCCAGTTGACATTCCTTCACTGTATAATTTGAACTGTGTGAAGGAACATAAGAGCCATGCTGTGCATGAGGAAGCAAGTAGGGAAATATTTCTGCTCGACAGCGATTCAAAGCCTGATGTGGAAGCAGAAACAGTGGAGGAAAGTGGCTGCTTCCTGATATGGGGCTGAGGACCACTTGCCTAGCACACACGAGCTCAGGGTTCGGTCCTCGGTGCCATGTAAGCCAGGTGTGATGGCCATGCTTCAGTCAAGGCAGGGGCACCAGGGACAGAAATCCAGGGTCTCTTTGGAGTTTATGGGCTACAACTCTGTCTGAAAAAAAAATAGCAAAGAAGGAAGGAAGGAGAGAGAGAGAAAGGGAAAGGAGAAAAAGAAATGGAAAGAAAAGAAAGGAAAACTGCACAATAGCAGGCCACGCTTCATCTCCCTCAAAACCAAAACAAAGAAAGCCTCACAATCTCCCCGAAAGTGCATAGTATTTCAGAAAAGTTGCAAATTAAAGTATTACATAATATATGAATATATTCATATTCAAGTTTGTCCTAGATTCCTTATTATAATAAGCTGGATAACTAAATGTATAATTAAGACAAAATACAAACAGAGTCTTCAAAATCAGAGAAAATGACCGGTGATTCCGGTGTAGCAGGAGGGGGCCGGTGGCTTTGCTTCACTGTAGTTGATACTTCGGTGATACAGTGTTCCTCTAAGCCTGGAAGTGAGAGGCATACCACCAGCACTTTAAACACAACTGTTCTGAGATCATCAAATACAATAATAATACATGAATCCACATAACTGTGAGCATCTCTACCAGCAAAATTCTGCAATAGAGATGTTTTCTTCATTTTTATATCACAATTTCTTGTGTATAGCTATTCCTAGAAGTAATGACTTTTATTTCTGTCATCCTTACGTAGGTGGCAATTGTAGTAAAGTATTTCTTCCAGTTCGGCTTCTTTCCCTGGAATAAGGACTTGGAATTGCGAAAGGACAGGCCTTACTTTCCCCCAAACATCATAGGAGTAGAGAAGAAAGAAGGCTATGTTCTCTACGACCTCATCCAGCTCCTGGCTCTGTTCTTCCATCGCTCCATTCTGAAGGTACCCAGTGTTAACAGTTCACTGACGTTGATAAGTTCAGTCTGCAACAGCCCTGAAGAACCTGACCTTTATTGGCAGTAGGGCCAATGGTAGGGTTGAGCATTTACCATCATTTGCAGAGCATTGCTTGAAGGAAGTGTGAGATCATTTCAGCACTAGTTCACATCAGAGCATCAGAAAACATTCAGAGATGGATCACCTTGTCTCTCTTCTCCATCTCAACCTCTGCCCACCTTCTAGGGAATTGCTTTTACCAGGCAGGCTGTTATCGTGCAGCTGCGGGTGTTAGTAAGACGCCATCTCAGCCTGAGCCCCAGACTGTGCCTGTACAATCTCACTGTCGGGGAAACTGTTGGCTCCCTGGCCTGAGGAAGCCCTCTGCAGGGCAACACATCCCAGACACAGTCACTCTTACCTTTTTCAACAGCCGTGTAGATATTTTTCTTCTCACAAACTACAAGTTGTAAACAGACCTATAAACAGAAGCAGACCAAGTTATATATTCGTGCATATATAACTGTATAAATCACTGCACGGCTTACATTTCCAAGCAGCTGTCACGAATGTCACAGTCTTACTTCCTTCTATTTCTACCTGGCTTCCTTCTTCCAAAGTATTTTAAATTTATAATCCATTTTACCAAATTGTGTCTTTATCCGCTCTTAGAAGGATCCGTTTTAGAACAGAACGTGGGCCTTGCTCTGCCTCGAAACCTGGCCCAGAACTCACTATGAAGCCCATGCTGTTAATTAAGTTGCGATCCTCCTGCCTCAGCCTCCTGAATAATAGGGTGACAGGAATGTCCCACGCGGCTCAACTTTCTTGTCCTCTTAACTGTGACTCACAGGGAGAAATTATTATTGAGGAATAAATGTAAAGACACAGCCTAGGGCTGGGGAGAGGAGTTCACTGGAGCACTTCATACAGGAGTGGAGCCACATCACAGGCCATGTGTGGTCCCAGCAGGGTCTCCCTCCAGCACGACCAATGGATTCCCAGCCTCCTGGTCTGTGCATTCTTTCCCCTCCTTAACAGCTAGCTCTTTAGCCTGTTTTGTTGCAACATAAATAAGGCTCTGCAGTAGAAGTCAAAATCTCTGCCTTCCATCTGATCAACAAATTCTGAGTAGAATATTTGCAGTTTTGTTCTGAGTCTTGAGTAAGCCAGGGCTCACACCACCGTGTGGGCTTGGAGAGGAACAGAATCACTCTACAGAGTGGAGACGTTTGTAAATGTGGGGTGCTATGGTTGAGTTCACCTGTGGATAGTAAGTGGGCCAAGGCTATTTCTAGTGCTAGCTGTGAGCACTCAGATATGTTCTAGAAGGTTCTGACACATCAAGAAGTTATCATTTCATCCTTACTCCATCTGCAAAACTTTACCTGCCTTGTCTTAGTTAATTATACAAACCCTTTCCACCAACAACCATCTCCACTGTCCTAGGACACTCACACAGTTCTGTGCAAGCTTCCCCAGACAAGCCCCCCTTGGGTTTCCAATTTCAAGGGATTGAGTGTTGGAATCGATACCATAAGAAAGGCAGCCAATTGCACCCCCTGAGATGCTAGTCTCAGCTGTCACCTTCTCTGCTTCTCAGTGTCACGGCTTATGGGATGAGGATGACATCGTTGATAGTGGCACAGACAAGGGGGAGTCTGATGACGAGCTCTCCCTTGATCACGGCAGAAGAGGCTCCTCAGACTCGCTGAAGTCCATCAACCTGGCTGCCTCTGTGGAGTCTGTGCATGTGACCTTCCCAGAGCAGCCTGTAGCCATCCGGAGAAAACGCTCCTGCAGCAGCTCCCAGATTTCCCCACGGTCCAGCTTCTCTTCAAACAGATCCAAAAGAGGTATCTGTTACATGGCCTTTAGGCTGACATAAGCCCCAGACAATCTCATTTTTCTGGTGCCTCTGCATCTGGGGAGAGAATGGTTGGGTGCTATCAAGAGAAGAAAGAAAAATGCTCAGACAGACACGAGTTCAGATCCTGTTTCAGCTGTGTAGCTGATGTATGAGCCCATCCAAGGGACCAGGATTTCAGGCAATAGTGAAAGGCAGCCAGCACACAGCCTGATGTGCATCAGTATAAGGCACATGGTAATTTAGCCATCATTTCTAAAACTCTGCTGGATCTGATATAAATCATAACAGATTTTGAAAATGAATTTAAATTTTACCAATGGATAGTTGGGGACTTCTGGAGACTGAACCTGGAGACTGGAGGGTTTCTCTCGTATTATATACTAGGCAACAGATCTACCACTGGGCTCTGTGTTAGCAGTTTCTGTTTTAGTGATTCTTATTCTGAGATATGCTTCCCTTCATTTCACAGGCTGGCTTTGAACTCATGCTGTAGCATAGGTGGGCCTTGAACTTTCAAATCTCACTTCAACATCCCAAGTAGCTGTAATTACAATCTGTGCCACCAGGATCAGCTTCAGATGGAGACTTATAACGAAATTGTGTAGTCGTTTCCAAAACCAGTTATTAATTTCTTGCTAAAGAGTGAGTGTAATCAGGAAGTATCTGTGCCCTTCAGTTGCTCTTTGGAAGTACCAGGGCCTTTGTATTTTCAGGGCTCCTGTCTGATGCTTTCCCAGACCTCATGCATTTGTTTTCATAACCTAATTTCAAGGCAGATCCTGGAAGACCAGGTTATATTGGTCTTAAAATTGGAGAAACTAGGGTATGAAAATAGTCTTGAGTCATCGCCCCCATCTGGAAAAGCCGAGACCTAGAACACTACTGAGCACAAGTAAAACTCTTCTCCCAAATATTTCTTCCTGAACAAAGGCTACAGAACCATGCAGAAAAGTCCCACTGGGTGGGAACCCACAGAGCTATTCCAGCCTCAGGACGGCATAGAGAGGTCAGCTTCCTAAATGCTTAGCAGTCACTCTTAAGGTCGTCTGTGCCTTGCACCCTCTGGTGCAGGCCAAGGCCAGCCTTATACCCAACCTGATTTCTGTTGACAGATCCACTCTTCGCCTTCCAGGCTGTGATTTTTCTCCTTTCCCTGCTCTTTCTAGGCAGCACCAGCACACGAAACAGCAGTCAGAAAGGAAGCAGTGTTTTGAGCATTAAGCAGAAAAGCAAAAGAGAACTTTACATGGAAAAGCTTCAGGAGCACTTAATCAAAGCAAGGGCATTGACCATAAAGAAGTGAGTGAGTAAAAACATTTGGGCTGTACACTTTGTCGGGAGCTGGGGAACTGGTATCAATGGCTTCCTATAAATCAGAGGTGAAGAGCTGAGAAGCCCTTTTTGTTACAATAGGGTAAAGTGACACATGGTTACATTGTTTTAGAAGCCATTTGTTAGTAAGTGTGTGATTCAAGGGTTCGTTTTATAAGCTTTGAGGTACTGTTTATGAAAGCCCAGCCAGGTAGAGAGGAGCATGGTGTCCATGTTGGATGGAGTTGTGCTGCCCTCTCTCCTCCAGATATGAGGGTTGGTAGCATGGAGCCAGGCTGCTTACCCAGTGTCCTACAGTTGGGCCCTACTTCACAGGTACCTCCACTTGTTGGTGATTCAAAGTAGCAATTCCTAAGCACCAGCATGGAGAAAGGCACAGCAGGGCTGGGATTGTAATGTGACTAAGCAAGGGCCAACCTAAAATACAGAGAGCCTCAGTCCTGGAGAGCCTATAGCACTTAAATAGGGCTTTGGTATGAAGACAGAACCCAAATTCCTGAGATATGGTAGAGACTTGAAGGACAAGCCAGAGACATGTGGGCGCAGTGGTAATGGCAGAGAAACAAAAGCCAAGAGCAGCAGAGAGACACCGCAGTGGGCATAAGACCCCAAATCAGAAGAGGTGGGAGACAGCTGACATTTACATATGCTCAGATCTGGCCCTCCGGGTCTCAGTACCCTCATGGGCTCCCTCACTTTATCCTCCCCAGGCCTGTGCCTCAGTTGTGCTCTCACCCCAGTTTTACACAAGACAAAGGTGAAATACAGAGGGTTCTGCAGCACAGGCCCACGGATGGTTAATAACTGGATCCAGACAGCCACATAACCAGCTTTGGGGCTTCATGCCATTCTGTTTTGCTTCAAGTAAGGGAAGAGGCACAGTACCCTCCAGGTCATTCCTGCTTTGGCAGTAAACTTGTCTCTACTCCTTGAGCAGAGGTCTCTCTAAGGGACTCAGAGAAGGTGAGACCTGGCTAGAAAAAGAAGCAGGAGAAGTGGAATGAGAGTGGTACTCAGTCTCCTCCTGCTGCCCTTCTGAAACAAGTGAGCTTGTCTTGCAGGACTCTACAAATATATGTACCCATCCGGCAGTTCTTCTATGACCTCATCCACCCAGACTACAGCGCTGTGACTGATGTGTATGTGCTGATGTTCCTGGCTGACACTGTGGACTTCATCATCATCGTCTTTGGTTTCTGGGCCTTTGGGGTAGGTTGGGGCAAAGGTTTCCACTCATCCACCAACTAAAAGGAACAGATTTCCATCTTGGGATCTGCCGCTCAGACTTAGCCTGTTCTCTCCTCCCCAGAAACACTCAGCAGCTGCAGATATCACCTCTTCTTTATCAGAAGACCAGGTCCCAGGGCCATTCCTGGTGATGGTCCTCATCCAGTTTGGAACCATGGTGGTGGACCGTGCACTCTACCTCAGGAAGACTGTGCTAGGCAAGGTCATTTTCCAGGTTATTCTCGTGTTTGGGATTCACTTCTGGATGTTCTTCATCTTACCCGGTGTGACTGAGAGGTAAGGTCTCCCCCATAGAGAACCATTAGTACAGCAGCACAGTGAAGGCAAGGATCTCAGTGCAGTTCAGTGCAAATCCAGAGTAGGAATTGGTTCCTCCTCCCCCTCCTTTCCCTCCTCCTCCTCCCCCTTTTTTCCCTCCTCCTCCTCCCCCTCCTTTCCCTCCTCCTCCTCCCCCTTCTTCTCCTTCTCCTTTTCCTCCTTCTCCTTTTCCTCCTCCTTTTCTTCCTCAATGCTTTAACTAGATGTCACCCACATTTGCAGAAACAAAGGTTTCAGAATAAGAGAAGTGACCGCCTCAGATCCAGAGTGGACCAAAGATCTTTGAGCTGGGTTTGTCTCCACAACCTAGCCAGTGTCAGGAGGTACTGAATTTGGTCTTAGGTGCACCCTTCAGAGGAAAAGAGGCCACAAGACAATGCCATATGAGTAGCTGATGATAAATGGGGGTTGAAGAACATATCTGGGGGTGACGGGGGGGATGGTGATAGTATCTGCCACAAGGATAACGGAGCCTGGAAAGCACATAGTAGGGGACCAGGAAGACTCATTATGAAATGATATTGGGTCTGTCAAGACAACTGTAGCTAATGGTCAAAATGGATTTTTGAGAGTTGGGATGAGTGAGTCATAAAGGGTAGATACTACTGGCCAAGTTGGGGTACACTATAATCCCAGCATTCAGGAGGCTGAAGGAAGAGGATCATGAGTTTGGGGGCAGCCTGTGCTATGCAGAAAGTTTCTGTTTTAAGAATAAAGCAGCCTGAAGTTTACTAGCAGGAGAGCCTGAGGGTGGAAAGCTACTGGTTTTCCTCTACCACTTAGAAGGTGATGTAAATCTAAAAGTCCTCAGTAAGCTGTATTCTCTGGCACCTCAAAATCTCTTCCACTCCCTCCATTCTCTCCCACACCCAAAGCTCTCTCTTTTCTCCTATATGGTCTTTGTAACCCACATCTCCACCTCAAACAAATATACAAATCTTGTGACCAAGTTATTACTTAATGTGTGAACAAATCAGTCAATCAATAAAAGAAGAACAAAGCAGACTATTATAAACAGAAAGCATCTACTCTGTTAGGTTATATAAAAAGTGGTCGGTCCATGAAGGATGGATCTGTAAGTGTCCAGATCATGTAATGGGATGAGTTTTTTGTTAAATGGATCAGAATTTATGTATACAGCACAATGTAGCTCTCTGCCACTGGCTTGTATTCCCAAGCCAATGATGCTCCGTTCAGGGTCTCCTTTAGAAATGTTCCCTCTCACTGTAACTTGCTGTTTTAAACATCCCCCAAAGTCCTCATGTTCAATAGCAAGTCTGATCTTTTGATCTCTGACTAAATCTCAGAGTCATCCCTAGTCCAGTCTAAAAATCTGTAGATTGGGCTGGCTAATATTGTTTCTGCACCACGTAAGGAAACTGACTTAGATATAACATCTAGATGAGGAAATCCAAAGTGCCCCTTTGAGGAGTGACTACAGCTCTCCTTGGAGCATCTGGCCTCTCACCTTTCTGCTTACTCCCATAGTAGTTGTTACTGTATAAAAATAAGCTATGAGCTGCAAATACTTTAAAAGGAAAGGGGAGTTGGGAAGATCTTCTTGAATCTGAAGGAGGATCTAAATAAATAAAGGACTATTACCCTGAAGACACCCATCTGTTCAGTAAAATCTGCATCCCGCCATGCGTAGTAGGAGAACATACCTTAGGTCATATGATTGGGTATGGCAGCTTTCCTGTACAAATGTTAGAACTGGAAGAATGTTGGGAATCTTGTTTTTTAGTTTATAATATAGAATAAATATTTTCTACAAATATTTAATAATATCTATGCCTTAAATCAGAGAAATAAGCCAAATTCGATGCACAAGGTAGCTGATGGATTTACCCACTTTTTTTCTGCTATATAGACGTGTCCCAGAATGAGTTCTGCTATATATTTCAAATCATTGGTCCTTTAAAGTTAAAATTTAATTTCTTAAAGAATTAAATTTTAATCTGGACTACAAAACCTGTAGCACATATGATGTACAAAAATGTTTATGGATGAACTCACTCGACAGTAATTTAACATAATCTTAGTATTAGCAATTAAATAATTATAATACACAGAGGCTACATTTACACAATTAAGAGGTTTATTTTTCTTTTTCATTGTTAGATTTTCTCACCCCACCTTTTGACTTGGGAGTGATCCACTGGGTAGAGATTTCTTTAAAATTGTCCTAAGTGGCAGAGAGGAAGTGTTTTTTTTTTTTTTTTTTTTTCACTCTAAATTGTTGCCTTCTGTGCCCAAAAAGTATCCCATTCCTTCACTTTCCATCATTTTGCCTTTTAGGAAGTTCAGCCAGAACCTGGTGGCTCAGCTCTGGTACTTTGTGAAGTGTGTGTACTTTGGGTTGTCTGCTTATCAAATCCGCTGTGGCTACCCAACGCGCGTGCTCGGAAACTTCCTCACAAAGAGCTACAATTATGTCAACCTCTTCCTGTTTCAAGGGTGAGGGCACTGTCTTATCTGTCTCTGGTGGAAGCAGTGGGAAGCCATTGCATGTGCTCCACAAGGAAGGAGGAGAAAAAGAAGGCAGGGGTGTAAGGCACCTGAAACTTCAGTGTCAGCAACACACACACACACACACACACACACACACACACACACACACGCCTGCGCTTGGCACTTTTCTACATGTAATCACTGAATACCTGCCAGGAAGTTGCCCTAACATATCCTCACTGGGATAATTTTCTTTTTAGTAACTTGCCTCCTTACCATGATAATGTTTGAGGGTAAAAAAATAGAGATATCCCCTTTTCCCAAGGCTCGGGGGTCATGGGAGGAGAGTGAAGAAAGATTCTGGAAGCCCGAGGTAGTGGATGACTACAAGACACCAAGGTGAACTCATAGCAGCCGTGACAGCACGCACAAGACCTGCACACGATCAGGCCAGACAAAATCCCAGCTTGGAGCAGGAACGTGTTCACAAAGGCTCTCCCCTAGCTGAAGAGCTATTGGCCGTGGTCAATTGATGACAACTTCTGGGAGACAGAGATTCGGTTTCCTTTAAGGATGAGGATCCTGAGAGGCTATCCATGCTCCGTAAATAATCCTAAACCCATGCTCAGATAGAGCATGGACTAACAGGACTCCATGAACTAAAAAAATAAAATAAATAACATGAAGTTAGGTAGGAAAAAAAGGTGAATCAGATAGAGGAAGAATTGGAGAGGAGGAAATGAGAGGTAGATTAGATTAAAATAATACATTACATGCATGTATGTAATTCTCAAGCAATAAAAGGGGGAGAGGAGTAGACATACATAATCCTTAAGTATTAATATATTTCTGGGCGTGGTAAAACAAAATGGTTGCAGTCTGAACCATTCCAGAATACCTCTGTACCATCGTGTGCAATGAGTTCATCCATGAAGAAGCTTAAGAGGCTACTGTCTGTTTCTGAGAGTTCATCAAACAAGCGATATTGAATCTCCCACATGATGATTTCCATGGAAGCATACCCTTGTATTCCCCCAAAAATTTACACCATACTTTAAGAGATAAGGTAGCTGTAGGCACTGCTGGCCCCTTCCTGGCACTAGTCCTAAGCTCTGTTGATAGATCAGAAGAAATATTGGGTGCATTGATATACTGTGATCAACCACGTGTTCTACCCTGGCCTGGGCCTGAGTTTTTTTCTGGGTGTGGGCTTACTGCTTAATCAGGAGAGCTGAAATGCCCAGGGGAGAGGTTTTGAGTGATAAGGAAACTGCTGTGGGGATCTTAGAATGAGCCCAGTTCCCCGGTCTGCAAGAAAATCTCTATTATTCAAAGAACCTGGAAAGTTCATCAGAGCCTGCTGGAGATTATGCTAACCCATTCCTCAACACAACTGAAGAGGCTTCAGCAGAAGCAGGTAGCCTCATTACCTAGCAAGCCACTGATCATGAGTCCTCTCAGGCTACAGGGACATTCCCTGGTCCCTCTGTCTTCCCCCATTTGCCCTCGTCTTTTTCAGATGTATATACTCTTTACTTCCTCACCCATCGGCAAAGCCACAGCAACTCAAATAACCCTCTGCCCAATCGATTCTCATAGAACAAACACATGTGAAAGAAACAGAATCAACTTCAAGATTCTTTTCATACGAAATCCCAGTCAGTTACAAAGATCAGAGCAAAATAGGAATGCAAAATATTAATCCATTCTCCATTCTCTAATGGATTTCTAATACTCAGTTTCTAATGCGAAGCAGTTGTATTCCCAGTTGGATCTCACTGTGCTGATCACCTTGAGAGTTTTTCTTAACTCCTGTGGATTTGAACAAATTGTAGCATGAACTCCTGAGGTGAGGTAGACAATGGGGCCATCTCCCAAATGTCTGTCTGTCTGACTGAATGCGGTTCCCGGCAGGTTCCGTCTGGTCCCATTTCTGACTGAGCTGCGGGCTGTGATGGACTGGGTGTGGACAGACACGACCTTGAGCCTCTCCAGCTGGATTTGCGTGGAGGACATTTATGCGCACATTTTCATCTTAAAGTGCTGGCGAGAGTCAGAAAAGGTAAAGAGCCGAAGAAAATGCCTCCTTCCTGCCTGCCGCTCTTGAGCACAGGTCGGTTACAAGATTAATGTGGACGCTGCATGTTCTGTGGCCAAATGGATGGAGGCAAGGGAGGAAACTCTGCCATGATCTATAAATACAGCATTGATCTCTAACCTGCTGGGGGTGGAGGTTTCAGATTCACTATTGTCATTGTCAGCAACGGCATCCAGATGTTTTCTTCCTCAGGCGATAGTATATTGTAATTGATCCGAAGGGAGTGATGTGCTGCCCCACAACCTGGTTACCCTTGAATGCTCACTGGGGAGCAGAGGGAGCTAAGGGCAGAGAAATTAGGGTTAGGCAGTGTGATCGCACGCTCACCATATGCTTCACTCTTGAGGAGGGATGGGTACTTTAGCCTCTTGGTTAAAAGAAATGAAAGGAAATGTTATTCTACTGGGTGACTATTAAGTTTAAAAGACTTACTGGATACTCTAAATGTTTACCGTATGAAACCAGAGTATCTTTTATAGGGATGGCAGAGACACACAACCACCATTAGCCAAGGACTGGAAAGTGTCTTCCTGTCTTACCTCGGACATAAGCTCTTTCAAAGAGTCTTTTCTAATGTGCATGACATCTCGTGTGCGCTCCCAGCTCCTCCTGGCCAAACATCTCTACAGTCAGTTGGAGTCACCTGATGCTTTGGCATCTGTGCTTATGAGGTTTATGGAATTGAAGGAGCTGAGACCTATATGCAATAAGGAGACAGAGACAGCTCCACACTGCCACCCTCAACAGCCTGCCCTCAGCTCAGGCCAAACAAGAATTGTGACTTTGATGCTAACAGGAATTTCAGGACTTTGTCATGAAGCAGAGTTGGAGATTTTGTTAAAGGTATTTTAATATAGGTTTGAGCATAAGAGTGATGAGCAAGTGAAGCACTCAGAAGAAAGTATGAGACACCAGAGGGCACAGGTGTGGCCTCCTCCAAGAGAGAGTAAGAAGTCGGCTGTGTCAGCATTAGCCACGTGTACTCTTTCAGAGGCTCTCAAGTTGCATATCAGGAGGCTGCTATGAAGTTTTTTCTCTTTTTTGATAAGTGAAGTTTCAGGCTGGCTGTGATATGCCTTGGATGGGATTGCATGCTGGTAAACTACAACTAGAAGCTTCTAAGATCGCTAGGATTGTTGCAGGAGCTTGGTTCTTTCACCAGAAATAGGGTTCGTGGTGAGATTTCCAGAAAACTGCAGGTTTATGGCTAAAAGGGGAGCAATGGATCCCCTGGACAGGAATCACCAAAGATTTGTGGTTGCCAAGTAGGTGCTGGGAATCGAACCTGGGTCCTCTGGAAGAGCAACCAGAGCTCTTTACCACTGAGCCATCTCTACAGCCTCTTGTCCTTATTTTTTAAAGTGTAGAAAAACTGAAATGATGACAGAACGTCTTAGTCTTCTTGTTGTTGTTATTGTTACAAACATCTGAGACTTGGAAATTTATAAACAAAAGAGGTTTATTTTGACTCCTGGTCCTACAGGGTGCGTCTGTTTGATTCCTGCCTCTCTGTGCATAGTGGAAAAGCAGAGAAAGAACCAGACAAGTGTGGGAAAGACGAAGAGGTGACCTTCCATGATAACAAGCCCATTCCTCAAGAAGAATTTAGTTCACTCATGAAGATTCCTTGTTTGTCCCAAATGCCATGCAAAGGTCCCGCCACTTCCCAACCCTCTTAGATACAATGCCTTGCTGACTGGTTCTCTGAGAACAAACCACCTCCAACCAGAGAGAAAAATAGGAACTCCCACTCTACCAAAGGACACGGGGTACTAACCAGGGTACCAAAGGCCCTAGAAATGGTCACACATGAGAAAACTAGAAAGAACCAAGAATCATTTGATTCACTAGCAAAACATAAGAAGAAGCAGAAACAACAGCTATTTTCAACATTGTGAAAATGTGAGGAAATCAGGTAAAGCTAGGTTGATTTGTGAGATATAAACTAACAAACAAGCAGGCAAAAGCTCCAACAAATGTTAACAGAAAATAAAGACATTTTTAAGGATCCATGCTACTCCATGATAGAACTGGCTGCCTTACAAGGTGGTTGCCAGAAAGTGTCCAAAAACACACTATGGATCTTAGTGGAAAATTTACTCCATGAGAACACTAAGTCTACTTCAATATGTTAGATTCCTGATACTATAACCAAACACTTGAGATAAGTTCACTCAAAAAGAGGAAAGGTTTACCACAGTTCTGGAGACATAGTGTTTTCACAGACCCCACACATCCTCCCACACTTTTAAATCATCTCTAGAGTACTCATGATACCCAACAGTTTGCAAATGCTCTACAAATAGAGATCAGGCTGTATTCTTGGGTGAGTTACAATAAGATCATCTTTTCCCCTCTAGTATCTGGAATCTGACATTGGCTGGATCCACAATGATAGAGCCTACAGGTATAAAGGATGATGGCTCTTCGTCCTCCGAGAAGCCCAGGATTCCCCCTCCTGATGGCCCCACATTCCGTGGGAGTCAGGGATATAAGCCTGGAAAGCCTGTGAGGCCAAAGCTGAGAGTCCTCCCTCTGACATGTCTGCCACCTTCTCCTTCTGTGGCAGCCTAGATTCCAGGGTGTGGGTAAATCATGTGCCTGGTGTAGCCTGTTACGAAGGGCCATGAATGGGGGAATGAGAACTCGAGGCCTTTGATTTCAATCTGCTATAAACACTTGCGGAGCATCATCTGTGTGGCCAGAACTCTGCTACAGCATGCAGAGCCCCAAAGCGTGAGTCCTGTGACCCAGTAGAAAGTCACACGTGAATAGCTTGTCACACAAGTAAGCACATATACAGCAGATGCTTTGACAGGGAGCAGATTCTGGGAAAACAAACTCATCAGGAGGAAGGGAGGCTTCGCTGAGTGAGAGTTAATGGAAAGCATGAGTTGGCTGGGGGCAGAGGGAGCATCTACTTTCTGTTCGCTCCTAAATTCTCTGCCTCCATCTCCTCTCCTCTGCTCTCACAAGGATCTGTTTTCCAAATACTTTTCTGCTCTTTATCCCCAGATAAGGCCTCGGCAGGTCTCTTTGAAGACTCCTGCCCCTTTCCCCGTGGTCTAACTCCTCACCAACCCCAGAAGTCACATTTGACACTTCTTTCTCACAGGCCTTCCCTGACCCCAGATTTGGTCCACATCTCTCCCCAGGACCTTCCAAACCCTCTCATAGCCCATCTAGTACTTAGAAAATTGAGACCCAAGTGCCTCTTTATTTTTTCTATTGGAAACCCAGAGAGAAGATCATTATAATGCATTCTGTGAAGCAAGAACAATTTCCTGAAAGGCAAAGTTTTGCCATGAACTTTTGAGTGTACACTGCTCTCCCCTGTGCCAACTTTACAGTAGTCCCCATGTGGCCACCTCCCAACAGGCTTTGGGAAGCTAATTAGATGTATAACAGGAACAACACTCTGGCTTTCCAGTCTTCCAACAGTAAAGCACTGAGCTACCTCAGTGAGGTAGGAGTGAGGAAGCAGCCTGGGACAAAGAGTTGGCAGCCCCTTTGAAAGGTCTTCACCGTAGTTTTCCTGGGGAATGCAGATGGGGTAAATTAGGATTTTGGTTCACCATGGAGGGGGCTACTTCTAATAACAGACTTCTTGCTGGCAAAGTCTCCCAAGTGTTATAGGAATCATACAGAGAGACAAGGAAAGCACAAGAGAGCCAGCTAGATTGGCATTCATAGCAGAACAACTCTCAAGATAGCTTTACTACATTATCCTCCAAATGGTTTCATTCAAGGATCTATTCACCTCTTTATGCTCATTATGGTGACTGAATTTCAACACTGGGTATCAGAGGGGACAAACCAACCCAAACCATAGCATCAGCTAACTCTAATGTAACTCTGGAAGGTAAAAAATGGTGCACAGGAGTAACAAGCAAGAACATCATATATCTTTGAAACAATTTTAACTTCTCAGGCAAAGCCAGCTCCTCCCACTCGCCTACCACACTCGGGGACAACTTAATAGGTCTGAGATGAAGCCAATAGAGGTGATACAGTCCAAGCTCTGGTCCTGACTCTTGTTCCTCCTCTCCTCTCACCAGCCAAGTCCAGCAGCAGGCAGTGAGGCTTTGTCAGTCATTTGCCACAGAGAGTGCCATGCTGGCCATGCAAATCTTAAGAACCTGAACAACATAGTCTTTGATAGTGTGCGCTGTACATTAAATTTAAAAGGTGCCTTTCTATCCCCCAGGCCCAAGCAGGGGTTAGCTAGAAGGCACAAGTTGTGTGTACTTGGGAAATTACAAAATAAAGTATCTTTTTCTGGCGTTATTCCCTGAAACCAGAAGGTTTATTTAGCAAGGTTCATAATCTATGGCTTGTCCAGTTCATCAGCAGCAAAGCTCCACAGCAACTTGGAAGAGTCGTGTTGGCCCCACTTAGCATCAGGGTGGAGACATGTCTCCAGCTTTGGTCCACACCATTATCTGACTTCATTCCAAGGCTGGGATAAGGTTTCTGCCCCATGTCAGAAAAAGTAGAGAGGAATCAGGACTAAGTCCATGTTCCCCAATGCTGTGAGAGAAACAGCCATTCTTCCCTGACCCCGCCTCCTTCCCCTTCTCTCAGGCACCTGTTGAGTTTTTCTAAACATTTGTGTTTCAGAGGTACCCTCAGCCCCGGGGCCAGAAAAAGAAGAAAGCGGTGAAGTACGGCATGGGTGGCATGATCATCGTCCTGCTCATCTGTATCGTCTGGTTTCCTCTGCTCTTCATGTCTTTGATCAAATCTGTCGCAGGGGTTATCAACCAGCCCCTGGATGTGTCGGTCACAATCACCTTGGGAGGGTATCAGGTAATCTAGCTTCCCCCACGTTCTGGAACATTTCCCAATGCAGTATTCATGCACAAGAGCCCAGACTAGGACGGGTAGTGATGGTTCTCAATGCCAGAGTTTTATCGAAATTTTCACTGCTCAGCAGACGTGTGATATACGAAAGAAAGTGCAGGAACTTGGTGACAGAGTAGTTCGGTCGCTGAGGGTAGGCAAGGACCTGGATTTGATCCCAGCACTGCAAATAGTGACAACAACAATAATAATAGTTTGTCGGTTTGGGGCACAGGACTAATCTGTGCAAAAAGAGATCTCTGAGGCCAACTGCCTTTGGGGAAATCCGAAGTTCATAACTATGTAAATACTTTTATGTTAACCCAAATGCAAGGAAGCACTGACTGTAGGTATCGCTGACTGTAGTGTGCCTTTGCTTTCCAGCCTATCTTCACAATGAGTGCCCAGCAAAGCCAGCTGAAAGTTATGAACAGTACGACGTATAAAAAGTTCATGGAGTCTTTCCGCACCAACACCGTGAGTAGATGCAGTAGTAGTAGTGTGCGGAACACTATTAGGCTCCTTTGCTGGTTGCCAAGCCTCTAGATGGCTTTGCTATGCCCCCTGGTGGTAAGCAGGGAAATGTTTCTAGGCTCATCAGTTATGTGACAGCAGACCAGTTACTCTAATACTGTAAGAAGCGTAAGTGATACCAAACACAACTTTAATTTGGAACATTGAAATGGGAGTTCAACAGGGTTTTTACTCATTTAAACACATGCATACAGTTTTTAAACTGTGATGATATTGATCTTTGATTGGGCTGCCCATACTGGGAACCTTGAATTAAGAAATTAATACAAAATAAGGAAAAGCAACAGATGAGTGCTTACTTACGAGCACATTATTTTTGATAGCAGAAACTGAAGTGATTTGAACATTAAACAGAAAAATGATTTGTGAAGGAAATCATACCATATATATTACATGAATCTGGTTGGCCCCAGTTCTCCAGTAGTCAACTTGAAAGAAAAGGCCCGCACTTCTGACCATATTTACATTCCATGCTGTATTACCTGAAGTGAAGATTTTCCAAGCAATTTCTCTTGTAATAAAAATGTCCTTAGGAATCCTATGAGGGGGGTTAGAGTGGCTGAAGAGATGGCTCAGCGGCAAAGAACACTGACTGCTCTTCTAGAGGTCCTGAGTATAATTCCCAGCACCGCCATGGTGGCTCACAACTGTCTATAATGGGATCAGAAGCCCTCTTCTGATATGCAGGTGTACATGCTGATGGAATAGTCATTTAAAAAAATCTTATGAGGTATATGGCAAATTCTCAATTGAAACATAGATAAAAAAAATCAGACTATTATATTTTAAAATGTTTAACCGATAGAAGTGTGTCCTTTACTACACAAGACAATGATTTCGTATACAGTTGATGTCATTCATTTCTCTCTAGTTCACATTTCAATAGTATTTAGTAGGATTTTCATCATAAAAAAACAGTTTCACAAATGATAGTTTTGATTTACAGAAACAGATCAGGCAAACAGATGCATCTGTTTAAAATCATCACCAATAGTGCATACCAGCAAAACTAATCTTATAGATAGATCAGCATCCGTTAAGAAAGAACTCAGATGGATTAGATCCCGTCTCCTGTGAGGAGGATATGCTTCCTTGGCTCATGGATTTCTTGGCAATGAGGAAGCACGGTGCAAATTCTGAGGTTCTCTTTTATTGATTGATAGGAATAGTTGAATAGCTGATGGGCACGTGACTGGAGCTGCCGTGTCCATGTACTGGGAACACTAGGCCTGGGCTTCATGTAACCATTCCTTCCTAGGGAGACTTCTTCGTAAAAACTGGTTAAAAGACAGAGCAATTGCTTTCTTTGTGAGCATCGTGATTAGAATCCGTTTACACATGTGTATTTGTGTGCATGCAGGGTGCTATGCAATTTCTGGAAAATTATGAAAGAGAAGACATAACAGTAGCAGAGCTGGAAGGAAACTCAAATTCTTTGTGGACCATCAGCCCTCCCAGTAAGCAGAAAATGATACAGGAGCTCACGGACCCCAATAGTTGCTTCTCTGTTGTTTTTTCATGGAGTATTCAGAGGTAGTTACTGTGTTTCCATGCATCCTTCCCTTTCCCTAATCTAACCTCAGGCTGGGGGAACGAATAGAAGCACCATTTGACATGATCTTTATGCTCAGCCACTTCCCTTTGACTCTAAAACTCATATTTTGTTTATGAAATAAGGCTTTTCTAAGAACCAATGACCAGACTTAAGAGTGCCTTAGATTTTCTCAATTGTTTTTTTAAGAGAAGCCAGCAATGAATTTTGTGAGCAAGACAGAAAAGTAGCAAGAGAAGAATAATTTAGAAAACTAGAGTCAGTGTGCACAACTAAGATCTCCACAAAAGTAGATGAGGTTCGGTCTGAGTACTGAAGACCTGTAGTTTTTGAAGGCTTGGGTTCCCACCCATATCCCTGCTCCACTGGAGAAGCCTTGGGAGATCTGTTCTGTGGATGTGAGATTTGAGGGTACCTTAGCAATCCCAGAAGCAAGAGAGCCAGCTGAGGTCCTACCTCAACCCACCAGAGCCAAGCCTGAGCATACGCCCAGACTTTGCCTTTGGATAACCACAGGATGTCTTACTCAAAGCCACAACTTGAACATCTTAGCTTTTAAGAAATCAGAATAGCTCACACCTGTAATCCTAGCACTCAGAGGGATGAGGCAGGGGGATCATGGTGAGTTAAAGGGCAGCCTGAGCAACACAGGCAGACTGGGATACAGAGTGAAACCTTGTAGCAAAAAACTAAAGAACAAAATGAAGGAGTCATGCCAAGTTCGGGGGAAATCTCATCATCTAAAGTAAATTCAGAAATAAATTGGAAAATGCCATTTCAAAGAGGTTGTTCAGAATGATTTCTGAAATCTTATTTTCCCCTCAGTGTCTCTAGTCCCTCAATTCCAATTTGTACCAGTGGCCAAAAACTTGACTTCTATCCTTTGTTGTGAAGAGCCACCAAACCATAACAACGAGAAGAAAAATAACTTCTGATTTAACACTGTTTTGTTAACTCAGGTTCTGCTGGTCATCGTGGAGACTCACATCATTGGTTTTACATAAAAATGTCTCTGAAATTCCTATGAGCTCATTATGACAGTTGCTGCTTGGCTAGCAGACTCTGATTCCTCTAGTCTGTCTTACAGGGTTGTGGTCTCCCTTGGTTTCGTTAATTTGATGGTTTAAGAGGGTGGAGATGGAGATGGGGTGGCCAGGAAGGTTGGGATGGAAAAAATATGGACTCACTGAAAACTTGGTGAGATACAAAAGTGAGCCAAGTGTCTATGAATATTCTACACTTCAGAGAAATCACTAACATTAAGCTTTCTTTTTTCTTATTCCTTCCTTCACAGAAACATGACTCTGGGAGCAAAAGCAGAAATAGCGACAGATAAGCTTTCTTTTCCTCTTGCAAATGAAACACGAAATAATATTGCCAAAATGATTGCTGGCAACGACACAGAAAGTTCAAACACGCCAGTGTAAGTTGTGTTACCCTGTGAATACAGTGTTCATCAGAATGTGAACCTGCTACAAAAACCTCTCCATAAAGCAATGGCTCTCAACCTGTGGGTCTTGGCCCCTTTGGAGATCAAACAACCCTTTCACAAGGGTCACCTAAGACCATCTGCATATCTGATGTTTACATTATGATTCATAACAGTAGCAAAACTACAGTTGTGGAGTAGCAATAAAAATAAATTTATAGTTGAGGGTCAGCACAGCATGAGGAATTGTATTAGAGGGTCGCAGCTTTAAGAAGGTTGAAAATCACTGTGTAACTCATGGAGTAATCCAACTTAATTGAGAATCCAAGTGACCCTTATTTAGGAGGCCCCATTTTACTAGAATAAAGACAATTTATCTCCATCCCAGGACTGTATCTCCACCTTCCCTGCAGTTGTGCGTATTTTGTTAATGACAGTTGGGGTGGGGCTGGCTCCAGGAACACTCTGTTCATGGTGACGTGCTGACCTGTTGTCCTTCCACCATGAGACACACTGTTCTCCCACTCTGTGACCACTGCCTGCTGGAAGGCAGTTCTCCCCTTCAGTCCTTAGGCCCCATTCTCCAGCCCCTGGCTGTCACTGTCCTGATGCCCAGGTGTCTAGAGGTGTAGAAGCTCCTCGGGTTCTCCCAGGTTTACCTGTTCATCGTAACATGAGCCAGTGTTGATGCATTCCCCTGTCCCAAAGGTCCCTGCCTTAAAGGGGTAGGACATGGACTTCACTTAAATGACCCAGTCTTTCTGTCATCATGTCTATTACCTGATCTGGGTGCCCAGTGAGGCCATTCACCTTCAAAGGAAGTAAACGGACTAGAGCTTGCTTCGTAGATTACCATCAGTACCGAGACCTGTCCATCACTGTCTCTGTCTCCCAGCCTTGTGAGCACTGACCTTACCTCCGAGAAACAAACCTTGCTCCTACCTGACTCTAACCACCAAAATCCAAAGACAGACCCCTTCCTCCTAGGGTAACTGAATGCCAAACTGGTTGAAATGGGGGGAAGGCATGCAAGGAGACAAGGGTAACAGAAAATTGGTGGAGAAAAAAAATGTGCCAAATAAGTGCTCTGCTTCAAACTGACGTAAGATAAATAAGACCCAGAAACAGGAAGATGACATATATCCAAAATTGATAGAAGAACCCACGTGTCCACCAGCAAGTTCCCCAGCTTTTTACTTCAGGCTGGCTTGGCCTCATGGTGATATGTTGAACATGATGATTTCTAGGACACAGTCATTTTAATACTTAGCTTGTTGACTTCATGAATACCTGATGTTCAGGGGCTCCGAAGGCCCCACCTTCATCATTTCCAGATGAGAACATGGAGTCAAGCTTAGGGTCCAGGTCACATGCACTGTCCTCATACTCTCTCTTCACCAGATCAACCGTGCAATCTTCTTGACTGAAGGTATTTTTGAAATATTGGTAATTTAAAGTCAGAAGAGAACTCACTGCTGAAGATAACTGTTAAAATATCCTAGCCAGAAATAAACTGTTCTTTGTTCAGTAACAAGTCACCAATGTAAAACAGGCCAGCTGCTACTTTGAAGCCATATGTATCGTGAGTTACATGTATGTCCGGATAGAATCCACAGAATCTCTGCTTTGGTAAACTGTAGTTGCAATAGGAATCCCATAAATTAAGATATTTATACATTATATTGTTGTACAGGGACTTTATCTTTAGCAACAAATACATCAATTTTAAGTGTGGAAACAACTAAAGTTCATCTTTTTTTCTTAATGCACAGGACAATAGAAAAGATTTACCCATACTATGTGAAGGCACCCAGTGATTCAAACTCAAAGCCTATAAAGCAACTTCTGCCTGGTAAGAATGAGAAGCCATTTCCCAACTGTGTAAATCTAACTTTTATTCAACTTTCGAAGTCTGTGTTTTGAACATTTATCAAACTGCCTTCTAGTTATCTTGCCTTGTGTTACAAGAACCATAAAACATCTGCCTTCTCTAGCTGAGAGGAATCATTGACATACCTGCCAGCCACGTCTTCATTTTCTTCTCCTCATTGATCAAAATCCATCACTGATCCATACCCATGATTTATGACTTTGTGTACTTGATCCTCTGAGCAACCGGGTTGCTTACAGAGAATTGTCTCGTACATTGGTAAACATGATAGTTTCTTCCACTAAAAGCAATAAAAACAATATGAGACATGCTTGATTGAGCTCAAGGGTCAAAGTGTACCAATAGTGTGCTTTAGTGATCGGACCTTTCCAATATAAGAGTGGCAAAGGAAAGCTATTGTTTTGGGTGACAGCCATTTGCCCCATGATACTTCTGTCAACCACAGACTATGTTCCTACGTGACATTTTTGCATAGCAGACACCACAGAAGCTGGTTACTAGTATTCGGGTTCATGTGACTATGACGTTAGCACAATGACAACTCTGCCACCATATTTTATTTATTAAAAATTGTTTGACTTCATTACCTGAAGACACGATCTTTTTGACAATGAAGTACAACACAGGTATCCAGTGTGTGCTATTTCACCAAACCTGCATGAGGCACTGCACACCAAGCACCGAGCACTATGCCGGGTACTGGAGACTAGACTCCACGATGCTCACATTCAGCTGATTAGCAGTTAAAATCTCACATGGAGATGGCCATAGTGAGCCATGGAGGGGGGAGGGCAAATGCAAGGCCAAGTCTATCCCTGAATGCTATTCTTTGTCAACAGTAAGTGAGCGTGCTTTTATAAGTAACTGCAAAGTGTACCGGCGAAATTTTCTCTTTTCTTTTAAACCAGAAATAGTTGTAGAACTATTTATCCTGAGAAAACAAACAGACCCTTCTGAAATGACTGCATGAGTGAGTTGTCAAGCTCTTCCCTGTCTCTGTTTCAGCAGATGGCCTCCCCACTGGCAGATAGAGCAGGTTTAATCCAGCCCAGTGGATACTCCTGACCCTCTTCTTGAAAATTGTATTTCACAAGGCCCTTGCTTCTTTCTCCTTCCTTCTTCCTCTTTCCTCCTTCCTCCTTCCTGCCTCCTCCTTCCATGTAGGTTCAGAGAAAGCTGTGCCCTCTCGCCTTTCTCAGGGACAGTCTGTCTGCATGTCCCACCCCCAGCTCTCTTTGTCTTCCACCTGCAGTATCATGGGATTCCCTCCTGCCTTACAGCTCCTCTCGTTCCTCACACTCAGTGACGTCACCAGGGGCGTATGTAGCATAAGCTGACAGTTGTCTCCAATGTACATTCTAAGAGACAGGCGCTTGAGGTGTGGATGACACATCTGAGCACACACTCAGTAGAACTAGATCCAAACCCAAAACTCTCCGGACTCAGGGCCAGATGGTCCTCCTTATAACTGTCTCTGGTCTTGAGAACCATAGTTATTGCTATTCCAGAAAGTCGTAAGTTAATCGTACCCTTACTTGACAAAGACTCTACTAATCTTCTGCCATTTCTAATCTTTCTTTGTCCATTCATCCGTCGACTCATCCCTCACCCCCATCCATCCACCTGTTCGTTCACTCGTCATCCATCCATTCACCCGGTTATGCATCATCATCTATCCATTTACCCACACACCCAGCCAGCAAGCAATCCATCTGCCCATAGACACGTCCATTCAGCCACCCACTCATCCATCATCCGTTCACCCACACACCCATTCATCCATCCAGCTACCCAGCCACATATTCCTCCATTCCTTATTGCCAAGCACTGTCCTAGATTCCTACAATAAAAAAAAAGAAAACCTTACCATGAAAAATTGATGACTCATTTCCCACACGTGCAGTATGCATGTTTGACCCTGCAGATGCAAGGAAGGAATCTTCTTAGAAAAATCTGCACCATGTAATTTCAAGCTTATATTTGTTCTGTCTCTTACCCTTCCTTTGCTTTTGCTTTATGCTCCAATAAGAGCAACCACTGAACAAAAGTATATGTGCCATAGCCTTGAAGAGCTTCCTACTACCGGTCCTTCCTAAAATGAACCCCCCCCCCACATACTGGAGCCAGCAACTCTTGACTCTCGTGCCATTTCTTCTTTAAGCCGTTGTATATTCCACCAATCCGAAATGGTTCTCTCCAAAGAACAGGACAATGCTGGCCTTACCCTAGTTGCCGTGTGACCATAATTGTGTACACCACCTTTTCCCATTTAAATAAGGAGCATTATTACACGCCATTCTATAACTCCTCATCACCCTGTGAAGTGCCTTCCTCATAACAAGATACTTGGTAAGTGCTGGCAATGTAAAGCAAATCGATCAGTTGCATCAAAGGTCGGTGGTGAGGATTTCAGTGTCCACTCAGTTCTCTGTAATGGTCAGCGCAGTTACTTAGGGGGTGGACCCTCCATCGCTCTCTGTGGATTGGCTGTTTTACACACATGCAACGGTGACGGAACTCTGAGCAGTGCCTAGTGCTCACTTCCTCTCCACTTGCCAGCGTCATGTCCCTGTGTCTTTCACATGCTGGAACTGTGTATTACATATATGACTGGGTTTTGTCATCTGGGAACTTTGCTAATTTGTATCAAATCCTCAGACTCTCATGCTGCTTTGATTCTGTTTTTCTCCTCTTCCAGATAATGATTTCATGAATATCACCATCATTTTGTTCAGAGACAATGTCACTAAATCCAATAGTGAGTGGTGGGTTCTCAATCTGACCAAAAATAGGATATACAATCAGGAGTCCCAAGCCTTGGAGCTGATGGTCTTCAATGACAAAGTCAGCCCCCCCAGTCTGGGCTTCTTGGCTGGCTATGGGTAAGGAGTCATGTGATGATTAACAGTTATAGTTTCTAAATGCTGGGAAGTTGGAAGAGTAGTCTTTTTCCTCCTAATAGTAGTTGAGTTGTGTTTCTACACTATTAAAAGTCACAAAGCCATAGCCCTTCATTTCAAACCATAGGGACAAGAGGTCCAAAGACATAAGAATGCCTGGTGCCTGGGCGACACCTTTGTCCCGAGCCTTCCTGTTATGGCATGGTTTCATGCAGTTCGATGTAGCTTTGCCACTGTTTGGCTTTGGTGGCTTTCTGGCCCTGAGAAAAAGGATCGATTAAACACCAAAGTTGTGAACAGATCCAGACCACTTTCTCACCTTCTGGTGCTTAAATGCCACAATTCAATCCAATCCAACCTAATCCAATCCACAATCTCCTACAAGATACAAGCACAGTTACATTTTATAGAATTAACCTCATTAAAAACCAACAACAACTTGCCACCCAGCATTTCATTATTTAAACTAGATCTCTGAGGACTGTTAAAAGGAAAGAGTTACTTTCTAAAGAGCATGCGCAATGTAATTGTGTTTCTACCCAGAGTGTTGCATTTATCACAGTATAGCTACCATGTGTTCCTAATGTACTAATGGTTGTGGGGTGATTTCTTCTTGTCATCTCTTTCAGTATCATGGGATTATATGCATCCGTTGTCCTTGTAATTGGGAAATTTGTTCGTGAATTCTTCAGTGGGATTTCTCATTCCATCATGTTTGAAGAGCTTCCAAATGTGGATCGAATTCTAAAGCTGTGCACAGATATATTTTTAGTCCGGGAGACAGGGGAACTGGAGCTGGAAGAAGATCTCTATGCCAAATTGATATTCCTGTACCGATCACCAGAAACGATGATCAAGTGGACTAGAGAAAAAACAAACTGAACCTTAAGACCCAGACTGCAAATGAAGTTAACATTTGAATTTTTTTTTTTTTTTTAAGGAAAAAGCACAATACTCTCCTAAGAGCTAAGCATTTCTAGTCTGGTGGCGACTGTTTCCCTTTGGTGGGTGGCTGAAAGAAACTGATTTTCTTTTTCACAAAAGCCACCTTGCACAAGAAGGCGCTGTTGAAGTTCTCCATATTCCCGTTTCTCTGAAATCAGGGCTCTTTGCTTTAGAGTTTTTTCAGTCAGTGGTGTCTTGCATTCTTATTGGCTATGTGAAAGGTTTGTGTAGGATCCCTTCCCTCAGAGAAAAGGGAAAGGCACCTGTGTCTTACTCCCTAGGAAACTTGCTTTTCCTGGCATCATGGACAAAGTGCAACACACAGCTCTTCTCACTGCGGGGAGACTGCTGAGCAGAGGCCCCCGTGAGCCCTCAGCGCACGCCAGATGTGCAACAGCAATAGGAACCGGCAGCACTGCCTGAGTTTCAAGAAGAAAGAGGGGACCAGTGACCCAGAAGATGTTGCTGGAAGGACAAGCCTCATTCTAAGCAAAAAGATAACATTAGTGATACTCTTACTGCCTTATCTTAACTGAAGACTGGTAAAAAAAATAATCTTTCTATTGAACACCAGTGACTTCTCAGGAAAAACAAAAACAAAAAACACTCAGCAAAGCAACTACATGGACTCCAGCTTGTGAGGTCGGGTGGTAACCACCCCCAGGTAATGGTGGCCATTCTGCTTCGGATGGCCCCTTTTGCACCAGAAACAGAACGACAGCAGCAGTCAGCCCAGCCTGATGGCAACACCTTGGCTTTGTAACTCCGGTGACTGAGGCCACAGGGCTCTTCTGCCTCTCCCCGTCTCTCACGTGCTTTCTCCCGTTTCCATGATTTAAGGCAGTGGTTTTTCCAGTATGTGACATTTTCCTTGCTGTTTTTCAGGCATATCAGAGTTTACATATTCCATTTCACATTTTTACATCTAAGACGGGTTTTTTAAGTTCATAATTATGAAAGAAATATGTATATTGAGCTTGGAAAAATAAAAAAAAATGGCCTTTTCTTAAATTATTATCATTGGAAATACAACCTCTTCATGAAATAGCAATGTAGCATGAAAATTTATGATTGAAATGTAGTTTTCATTCCATATTAAAAATACAGTTTCTGAGAAGAATCATTGAACGGGCTAGAATATGTCAAAAACCACTCCTGTGAACTTTGGGTTCCGGAATAACAAAATAAAGCACATCTCGCAAAGTCATCTGAAGCGTATACTCTATGCATTCATTTTTTTTATTTGCTTTTTGCGTAAAATAGGAAAGATGACCGTTTTCAGTATAGCATATCAACAATTAAAATAAGAAAGCACTTCCTGTTAATTTCCTTTGTTAGACAGTTCCTCTGGATTGACAGTATCAGCAGGGAACAAAGTGATTCACAAAGCAGAAGCAATGACAGTTGATATGGAACTTTTTAATAGCAGAGCTCAAATGATGTCTAGTATCTTCTGGAGAACTGAGTAGCACACATTTTTATTTTCCTACACCATGCCTTAGCATGACAACATAAACTGTGATAATCGATCACATAAAATCAAGTCACTTAGTAGTAAAATTCTCAGATGACACCTAGCAACTAGAATTAGCACCTGTCCAAGTGGCTCACTTGGAGAGTTCACAAACCCAGCAGCCCCTTCAGACATGCCAAGCCCCTGCCTTCTTTCACTAATGGGAAGGCGTATATCCATCCTGGTTCCAAAAGGTTGCCGCCTGTGTGTCCCAGGCCCATATCCGCTGTCTGGCATCTCTCTCCTGCCCCTGCACGGGGGTAGCTCTGTCATGGTTTGGGATGTAGGTTTTAGAGAGAAGAATGAGGTGTATGGAATGATGAAGCCTTGGGTTCTAGGCTGTATACCCTTGGCTTGTGCAGAAGTCCATTACACAGTCTTTAACCCTGGAATTCAACAGAGAAAGACTATATTCCAGTTCAGAGTGAGTTCAGTGCTAGCCTGGACAACTTAGTGAGGCTCTGTCTAAAAGTAAAAAGGAGCTTCCAAAGTGTCTCACTGGTAGAGTGTGAGGCCCTACTCCAGACGAAAAGCTCTAGACAAGAAAAACAAAGCGCAGCAGATGGAAGCTATACAGATACAGACAGGTCTGGGAGGAAGCCTTTCAGAGATTGACGTGCAACTGAAAGAACAATCAGAGTCACCAAAGCAGTTGCACAAGGGGCGGGTACAGCTGCACAAGGTCACGTGTGATGCTCGTGTCTACACTGCTCTCCTGTGATGCTGTGCTCATGGGAGAAATCAACTGCCAGACTCCAGAGAATGCCACAGAGATCAGGCTGAGTGAGAAACCTTAACCAGTTCCACAGCTGGATACTACACAGACAAAAAAGACCTGAGAATACAGGGTGCCAACAGGAAGAGACCATAGAACCCCAGAAAACCTGTGTGTTGGTTACTTTATGTCTTATAGTGACTAAATATTTAGGAAAAAGACCTACAGGAAGGAAGGTGTGGGACTGCGGAAACAGGTCAAAACCTCACATGGCTGCTTGAGGGTGCTAGGGGCTTCTGCTCTTCTGCGGTCCCTCCTCCCTCCCGGTCCGCACCCCAGCCGGCTCTGAATAGGCCAGCAGCAATTGGCAGATTAACTACCTGTTCCCCTGCCCCTGTCCCCTCAATAAATTCACCTGATCCCGTGCAATAAAGGACATCTTGGCCACCTCTGAGTGGAGTCCCAGGGTAACTTTATTTATCCTGTCTGGCCCTAAGAGCTGGGACCAGATTCCCGGTTACTGACCCAGACCCACGCAGCTCCTGCCTGCCACTCTGGGAGTGGCCCCTGCATCTGGCTGGTGATCGGGTTGCTTCAAGGGGGAGGGGGATGAGACCCGCCATGGACAAGCGAGTCCAGCGGGTGAAGGAGCAAGAGAGTGTCTGAACAACAGACCGACAGGAAGGTTTACTTTGGCTCAGGGTTTCAGAAGGATCAGCCACGGTTTATTCAGACCTGTGTGCTGGGACAGAACATCGTGGAGACAGGTGCCCGAACCAGAGGAGAGGCTGTTCACTTTATGGCTGACAATGGAGTGGAGAAAAGGGAATCCAGCAATTTTAGGCCTTCTCCTTTTTAAGCTTGTGTTATGTTGGTGCCTCCAGCGTGGGATGGTGCCACTTACGTTCGGGGTGGGCCTTCCCCTCAGTTAATGGTCTCTAGAAATGCCCCCACAGGCACAGCCAGACGTGTGCCCTAATCATGTGATTAAATTTGGTAATAGAGATTAAAACTGCAGCCTGAAACCTAAGTGTGGCAAGGGTTACAGGTGTGAGATGAGAAGAGCAAAACGGAGACATGGGTCTAAAACCTGGCGAAGAAGCAGCTGGGTCCCTGATCCTTCCTTTGGGTGGAAATCTCTCCTTCCGGATGCTCGAGGCAAAAGTGTGCAGCTGACCAGGAGTACTAACTGACTTCTCAAAGCTGCCGTGTGCTTCTTGCCCTCCTACCTCCTAGGGGAACACAGGTCAGTGAAGGACCCTGGAGGGGTCTTCTACAGAATGAGTGGAAACCTAGAGAAATACCATCAGGCACTGATCATCTAGGGATCCCCCCAAAGAAACTTCTGGATAGCTCTCCAAACCACCCTGTATCCAATCCCATTAATCAATAAGCCCCCCCACACAAGCATTTCTTCCCACAAGCCCTTTGGTGTTCTCCTTTCAAATTTAAAGGCTCCAAAAACATCACCAAACGTCCAAGCACTGCCAACACGACAGCGTCTTCAGAGGCCAAGACTTATACAAAAATGGAACAGGACAGGAGCAGCGTTAGGGATGCCATCTAACATGGGCTGAACTTCCCGTATCAGTCAGCAATCAAAATGAAACCCCATAGTCAAGCTCACCATTCTAGCCATTTCTCCAACTGAGATTTCCCTCTTCTTGATGACACTAGATCGTGTCAAATTAACAATACAACACTAACCAGGACAGGGTTGGGGACAAGTAGGGTGCAGAGCTGCAAGAAAGGGTTCAGTATAAATTCAGAATTAATTTGATAGCTAAAATAAACGTGCTGAAATTTTAAAAGATAGCATTAAGAAAATCTTCCGATACCTAGGATAAAAAAGCAGAAGCCTGTAGATTAAATAGTAAAGGATGAAACATTTAATAGAAAATAGTTCTTTCCGGAAGTCCCCATCATAATTGAAAATACTTAAGCCACAGATGTGTTGACTCTGGTGCCTGCCAAGGGAAACATCTCAGCTGCCTAGTGGAGAGTGAGGGTCATGTCACTCAGGAGCGATCCACTGGGAGCTGCAGCTCCTACTGCCTGCAGTGCAGAGCTGGTCACACAGTAGGCCGCTAACCTGGAAGGTTCATATTCAAAGCCCCGTTTGTAAAGCTGTGCATCAATTTCACGCCATCATAAAGTTGACGAAAAAATGAAGTTCATCCTTAATCTTCATTCTGAAATTTTAATGATAGAATTTAGCTAGTCAAAGTGTGAATCAAAATGACAAAAAAGAAAGAGGGAGAGGGGGAGAAAGTGGAGAGAGAGAAAGAGAGAGAGAAGAAACACAGTAAAGACTGCGGGTGAGTTATAAACCCCCAAATTAAGAAATTGTGATCTTAAAAAAGACATGAACCTTCCTTCCTTTCTATCTTTATTTTCTAGCACTATTTATTTTTTGTTTTTTTTTTTTTTAAATAAATTCTTTTATTTTTGAGATAATAAAATAATTACATCATAACCCCTTCTCTTTCCTCCCTCCAAACCCTCCCATGAAAGCTACCTGCACGAATAGTAGCCTATGTGCAAGGGTTAAAGAGCATTGGCATCAACTAAGCCATCAAGCTCTAGGGCCTGAGAAATTGCACATTTTCTTGGCCTCTGAGCATGCGGGCAGCAAGAGAGCTCTAAGTGTCACCAGTTACAGCATCACCCACGATCTAGTGAAGAAACCTGAGTGTTGTCTGCATCGCCCCAGAGCTGCTGGAGATGGGTCAGACAGCAGACACGTGCTATCAGCTCAGTCCATTGGTTTGTTCTAGACACTAGTGAAGCAGGTGCTTCCTGGGCTGGAGATACATCAGTCATTGACTCCTCTGTATCCCAGATTGTTAGGTATGGAGCAGGTCCTTCCTTCTCTGTAGAGCCTCAGCTTGCATTTTACTACAATGGAGCTACATCCCAAAGAGAGGGGAACAGTTTGGGCAATGTGTCTGAGTGTCTCAAAACAAACCCTGTGTACTGATGGGCATCTCCCATAGGGAATCTCCGCTGGCCACCTGGCTTGGGCAAGGACAGGGTATATGGGGAAAGACAGTGAGCTGCAGGCCTAGGGAAACCTGTGCACTTGTCTTATGTGCTCAGTTTCCCCTTTCATGATATTAGAGTCCACAGCAAAGCACCAGTGGCTCCCCAGTTGGACTGGGGGATGCAGCTCCACCCAATTCCCCACACCCAGTTCTCCACTAAAGCAAGATAGGAGGTGACTCTAACCTGTGAGCCTGCATGTGCTGGGGGCCCAGGCAGGACAACATGCAGAAGCCTGTTGGTCTTTGCCCAGTTTTGCACACTGATATGAGTGTGCATAGGCCACAGTTGCCTCTGATCTTGCCCGGAGGCCCCAATCCTCCACAGAGCTTTTGTTCTGAGTGGCTACTGCCTGACCCCATCTCTGTGGTATGGATTTCCTACTTGTGGTTATTTGAAATTCCAGATAGATGAAAGTCTCGTGTGGGACATTGGGCCACTCTTGCTTTTCTTCCCTACTTCACACCTAGAAATCAAAGTGACACAAGGCCAAGGTCCAAACTTTGGCTCCAACGCAGGTGTAGGCTGGGAGCTCCAGGTGGCCTTGGTCCTTCCACACACAGCTGTGCTCTAGGCCATGGCCAGGGCCTAGGCTCCCAGGGCAGCCTGACTCTTCCTGCCCAGGCTTCCAGGCCTCCAGGCCTCCTGCGCTCCCATGTTCGCAAACATCAGGTCTCTCTGGACCTCTGTGCAGGCTAGAAAGCTATAGGTCCTGAGGCCAGCACAGGCCTTGCCTCTGTAGGACCTGAATCTCATGCAGGCTGATAAACATCCCTCTTTAAGAAAAAACAAAACAAAACAAAACTGAGAACAGAAATTAGATATGAAGCCTATTATTTCAGTTAGGGGAAAAGAAACCACAACTGACAATTTTAAAAAGCTGATGAATACTGTAAAAAGTCATAAAATTCAGAGAAAATACTTTATTTCGTTACAATTGCATACATTTCATATGTATTTCTGATCTCATGACAGTGATTCTGACACTTTTCTATAGAAAGAATATACACTTGCGTTTATTTCTGTGGTGCATTTATTAAAATGAGAACACAGGTTAGCACAGCCCTATGCTGGTATGACACACAAACTTTTAAGTGTTCCATACATTAATAACTAAATTAATTTTTGAAATGTGTATTATAAAAAGAATCTCTACCTTAGTCTTTTTTCTGTAGCATGATTGACCCAAATTTAGTTTTTGATTTCAGTCATTCAAAGAAGGTTTTTTGTTTTGTTTTGTTTCTGAATAACATCTCATTGTTGGTAATGCCGTGTCAGTTTTTATAAAATCTGAGCCAACATTTATCATGTTTCTCTCAATGTGAGGTGTAAGATTTCAGGCCATTAGCATTTTCTTACCCAGTGGGTAAGAATCAACACATGTAAAGCCAACAACCCTGGCCTGTGAGTCAATAAACTCTCACTGAGATGGTGCATGTGGCTCATGATAAGTTTTACGTTGTCACCTGTTGCTGTCATTCGCGTAGAAAATTCAAATCATTTCCGAGTGTGCTGATGTGCTTCTCGAATGTTCTGTTATCAAAGCAGCCTCCCAGTTACACGCTCCTCTGCCTCCGAACACTGGTGTTTGCTGACTGGCAGCCACCAGTGAACCCCCTGCACAGGGTAGCTCTCTGACACAGCGTCTACTTTCAGACAATACCCCAGGGATCTGGAACCTCAGAGCACAGACCTACTTGGAAATGGGGTCTTTGTGGATGTAAATGGCTAAGATCATCAAAGATTCTGGTGGGCTTTAGTGACTGCTCCTTCTTTGGACAGCAGAGGTAGCATGTGAGGTTAGGCACAGAGAGTGGTGACGGATGAGGTCGGAAGTGAGTGACTATCTTGGATTGCTCCCCTCATGGTGGCTTTGGACTCTCTCCCAGGGAAAGTGACCCTGATAATGTGGCCAGGACCAGCCAGTCTCCACAACATGGATTCTGTTTATCAGCAGGTCCACCTTGTGGTTTGAAATTTTATGACTCTGGAACCCTGAAAAGGTCTATTCTTCAAAAACCTGAATTCTTTATTACGCCCCCTGAAAGAGATATGGAAATAAACAGCAAATAAAGGTGTTTATCCCATTCCAAAATCATTTTCAAGTGAGAAAATCGTGAGCTTCCTCTGTTGCAAGGCAAGGCCTCCGAGGGACAAACTCCACACCAAGAGCCACCTTGGTCTATTATAGTGCAGCCAGGACGAGGAGGCAGGGAGGTTTACATAGTTCTGAGTCAAGGTCATAAGACAGTAGAGGAAGAAATCGAGTGAATGACTATATTGCCTTCAACAAGCTGGAAACCCTTTGCTGGAAATACCTGCAGGTGTTAGCTCTTTAAAACTGGTGACCTACAAAAATTAACACACATGCAAAGACTTGAACAACTCAAAGAAGCCACACACAAGTTCCAGCTTTTGGATCAAGAATAGCAAGTGACTAAGACAGGGTGGAGGAGACACTACACTGCGTAAGAGGAGAGCAATCACACTGAGGAACGCTCAAAGACACATTATAGAAGCTCTGTAATTGGGGGGATCAACTTTAAGGCTGAGATTTCCCGTGACTAGAGGAACTAAATAAGTGTGGACTCCCTACAGCTTTGCTGCACCATCCACCCCAATGCCAAGATTGAGTTTCTAAGAGTGCTCAGGTTCAACCTGAATCGTCTAATCACATTCCACACGTCTACGGAGTTGGGGGAGGGCACTAAGTGTCTCAGATAATTAGCTGCCTATGGAGACGACACAACTCTGAGTGTGACCCACTAAAAGGAAGGTTAATTTCCAAAAAGAAAAGGAGAGAGTTGCTGGGCTGTTACCCCACTGCTGTGGATACTGGCTGTGGTCTAAGGCAGGCAGGTGTCCGTTGTTGTAGAAGTTTATTTTTAGTTATGTATCAAATAATTGTTTTGTGCACTGTTGAGTGAGGGGCTGCCTAGATCCAAGCGGTTTTATTGTCTGCAGGCGTTGGATTTATGTGGGGGACGTTTGCTCATGATCTGCACATGCTATCAGTAGAACACCTGAGGAGTTCTGAATCAGTGAAAACACCTGAGCTCAGATACTCAGGGTTCCACTGTCCAGTATAGTGCTGGCCGGGATAGTGGTTTCCTCTGCTGAGATCTGGCAGGGTATGGCACCTATGACAACACCTCTGTGTCTTCCTTGGTGAGCCACAACAGCAGTATAACAACTATAGTGTTTGTCCAACGAGAACACCAAAGAATCCAGACAACAATCCTGGAAAGGAAAGATGGCAGCCACCTGTGGCACAGACCCTGACCAAGGAGTATCCACATACGTGGGTTGTGCTGCTCCTAACTGCCCAGTTCACGTTCCCATTTAAGAATTAAATTGAAAGCTCCAACTCCAAGTTGTTCTCATGGACTTCATTTCATACAGATGACAGCGAATAAGAAGACAGCATCAGCAGTGTCACCTTGTGGAAACTTCAATGTTAGCAAAGTTGTCGGTCAAATTCCTGGCTCCAGGAGCTCCAAAGGTTGGGCCTTCCATTGCAACGCACTGAGTAAAGCGACAAGCGGTGAGGAAAACAGGAAAGAGATTCACTGAAGGTGAGCATTGCGAAGAGGAAGTGACCAGTGACCTTAGGCGGTCTCCCGGGCACTCACATGAGCCTGATATGTAAGTAAGGGATGAGAGCAAGGGCAAGAGGTAGGCATAATTGAGATAAAGCTAGGGTTTTAAAGGGAAGCCTCTCCTTCCCGCCGAGGCCACATCATAATTGGCTCACCATTTATTTCATTATTTCTGTCTAACGATCTCTCTCCCACTTCAAGGCTCGACCATGGCCTTGAGGTCTCTTCTCTAATAAACCTCATTCCTGAAGGGAATTATATCAGCTCCCTTTCTGGACCCACTGTTGTTTTACTTGTTTTGTATTTAACAGTCCAAGGCAAAAGATGGAGGCTTGGTATTCCCTGTTGATGTGGCACAAGAATACAAGTGACCAAAGGTCCTGTGTTCCCATGAGGACATGCAGTCGGTCTGCAGCAGCTCCCACATGGGGTGCCACATCTTCATCTCTGTTACCAGTCCAAAAGCATTCTAAACCTCCCAAGATGGTGTGCTTATTATCCATATTTGGCTAAATTTGATGACTTACCTTGAATATGTTCAATAATATGCATTTCATATTGATCAGGTCAACTTTAGTACTAATCTTGCTTTCTTAGATTTAGGAATGAACTTTATAATCATTTTGATCATCTGTGCTTGAGAATTTGAATTCAGGGTTTGGAAATCTGACACTCAGTTTATGACTCTAAGGCAGACGTGTTAACTTCACAGGTTAGGAAAGTACTGATTTTGAAACTTGAGTTTTAAGACTACAAATCAGGCCTTGGGAACACAATACAAAAGGCTTAAATCTTAAAGCTTCATGGAAATTTAAATTTAAACTCTCTAAGGAATGCTAATATCCTGGAATATAAGAACCCATGCAAATTTTTTCAATGCAAAAGGTCTTCTGGCAGTTTCTCTCTTTCTCCCTCTCACACACACACACACACACACACACACACAGTCAAGGGAGGGATTGCTTCCTATTTTTAAAATCAATGCTAGCCTCATTTTATTTTTTTCATTCATTTTTTCATTCAAGACACTATAATGCCTTTAAATCATCAAAGTCAGCTAGCGCCTTACAGTGGTACTAGCCACATGAGAACAACAGCCACCCATTATCTTTCAGCCACTTTATGGGACGATAAATGCTTTGGTGACCAAAGGCAGCTTGAACACTCCACTGAATCCTGGGAAACACAAAATCACAGTCCAAGAGTCTCTCTCTGTTTTTGTTTTTTGTTTTTAACTACAACTTGGGATCCTAAACTTAAATATCAAATTATCAATTTCCACTCAGAGTCAGGGACAAGATTGCATAGCAAGCGTCTGATTGTAGATGAAACCTGTTTAGTAAGTTATTTTCTAAGTATATCTAATCATGTCTAACTATCATGCACATTTATCTCATCTGACTCTGATGGGCTCCCTTTGGATGATATATCCATTAGTCTTTGACCTCCCAGGGAGCAGCCCTTAAAGCACTATGCTAAGACACAAATGACTGGTATTTTTAAAAGCTCAATTAATATACAGTAACTCCCCAAAGGTACCTGGCTCCTACAGAGCAAATATATAACTGGAGACAGAGAAAATACTGTTGTTCTTCTAAAAGATAACTAAAATAATGTAAACAGTTAAGAGAATGTACCCTTGAACAGAATGAACAAGCAAATAAAACTAAAAATATTCATATAGTTTTGAGTTTTATTTTCATAATTATCTTTCAGAATCAAACATCTAATTCCATTAACATATTAATATTTTACTCATCAAAAACCTGGAAAAAATATGATAATGCAGATTCCATACACAAATAACCATACTCTGTATATTTACAAATTCAATATATTAAATGTGTTCTGTAGACTGACTTCACTTAGTACATAGCAGCACTAGACACCAGATAACTCTGAGCATTCATGCAGACTTTTGCTTGTTGTGAACACTGTTTTCCACTTCTGACTAAGCTCTTGGGACTGAAGACTTAATGCAAACAGAAAAATACAATGTGTACTCATGGAACAAATGCTTCTTCTGAGACACCACAGAAAATAACTCTGACATAAAAAATGAGTTCTAAATCCTGCACACTGGCTAACGGTGGCGGCAGGAGATGTGCAACTGTCTACACCCCCATTGTTTAAAACCGAATTACAATGTGCTCCATGATGCGCTGATCATTCCTTATTTACGACGTATAGAAGTAAAAACTTGCCCCCTATACAGGGTTTTATTGAATAATGTGGGCCATAAAATAGTCTAAAGTAACTTTTGAATACTCCCAAGTCTGTCTCAAAAGAGTGCTAATTTGTTCAAATAAGCACTAATGTTTCTGGTTGGATTTAAAAGTAAATACAACATTGATGTCATCTTTCAAATGTCTATTTCCTCTTTAAATAAAAATGCCAAATACAGATTTATGCATAATCTCAATGCAATTAAAGAGAATGTGCTGGTGACCCAAAGAACTATGCAGGTAACCTAGGGAAACAAAGCTCACAGTAGTGTTTTGCATGAGACGTGCAATCCGTGCAGGGATTGGACAGTGGCATCCACCCACTCAACACACCTGGCAGAGGGTGCTAATCTGCTTAAGCTCTCCCTCAACACTGGGACCAGTAGCCTAATGATGCTTTTCCTAGATTCTGGAAATCTAGAAACCAAAGCATACTATATTGAAATACGGTATGGTATAAAGAGACAGCTGTAGAGAGTGGGGACAGCAAATTACTCTGGTCAGCACTGCTGCCTAGAGCACACTGCTGCTGCTTGCAACCTCTTCAATCCATGAATTATGAGATGGGTCTGAGCTATACAGGGAAAAAGGAATGCTTCAAAACTACTTTTAGGAAATAAGCATGGAAGGTCTTTGAAGTATGAAAACATCAGTAAACCAGTCCTAAATGTTTATCTTTCAAAAACAGGTGTCCCCCCCAAAATTGGATAACTTTTTGCTTTTTGTAGTATACAGCACACAACTCATGTAAATTCTAAACTCCAAATCAAAAATTATTTAGGAGGTAAGAAATGCATGCATGCTAGGTTAACTGGAATATTACTTGTCCTTCTGGATACACGTAAATGGTCTTAATTAGTTCTACTTTCATCAAGAGACAAGTAGACTCGAACACAGTCATCTTTGTTGTTGTTGTAAAGAAAAAAGAATACCAATGCTTCCGGGAGGGCTGAAGACTTTTATAGCATCATTTTAATATGTTACTATCCACATTTTGTAGTTACATACAAAAGCTTAAATGTACCTTTTATTGAGCTAAATATTATAAAGCTTTTGTCCCAAGTTTGTCTCTGAAAAGATTCAATAAATGTATCTAATATGGTGATGGGTAAATTTCATTTTCAAAATGAGACACACCCTCCTCCACTGAAGCATTTATTTATTCTTATGTTTTATATCCCTAGAAAGAACCCGTGTTCCCTCTTGTGTTTTTGTCCTGCTTCTTCATGGTCCATGACAGCAGCTGAGGCTATTGGTACAATGCAACCAAACTGGATGGGAAAAGGTGACTGTGCCATTTCTACGTCTTTAAGCAGCACATCAGATCGGGAGCTAATACTGCATCCCTTAACCTCTGTGAGGGTGACAACCATGCTCCCAGCTCCGTGATCAGCAATGATGCCCCACTGGTATAAGATGACCATGCACCATCATCAATGAGAAACTGAATGATGACTCTGGAGCACCTCCTGAAGACCTGCTGTCTTCCTCTTCTTGGCATTGGTGATGCTCTTGAGAACCTTAGCCAGAACACTCATGGGCACCATGTGACAACACAGAAAGATGGTAGAAAGAACTAGATCAGTTCTGAAATTATTATTTTTACCAAAAAAAATGTCACTTTTAGAAGTGACATTAAATAAAAATGCAATGAAAATTATCTAACAATAAATTACAAGAACCCATGAGAAAAGAGTAAGTATGCCTATTTCCTGCTTCACTTATGATATAATTTGTCTGGAATTTGGCCTGTACATTTTAAAATCAATTATTAAAATATGACCGTATTTTCTGCTCTTACAATGGAAAGGGAAAATGCTTCACAGGTAGTAGATATGACTGATTTGGGGAAATGGTAAACTAAAACTTCACGTATATTAACACTCAACATCATAATCTCAGTGAAGCACAGACACCCACAAATGAGTCCTAATGCCATGAAAACGGCTTATCAGGATTTCCTGTCGTCTCGTCTCTTCTGCAGGTGGGGTACTAGCACAGGCCTCCTGAGTACTCGTCCTCCTCCTCCTCAGCCGCTGTGCTGGTGGCACCATCAGGCTTGGCCTGGGGTGTTGCTGGTGATTTCTTCTTGATTCCCCCTCCTGGGACCACCAAGCTTAGACCCAGCTTAGCATACTGCCAACAATAAAACATATTAAAGCAGGAAAACTAATATCCGATACAGTGTCTTAGCATCAGTTAACCTCAAAGAGGATGTGGGTGGGGGTGAGGCTGGAGAACTACGCTCAGTAGTTAGAAGGACTTGCTGCTCCTGCAGAGGACGTGAGTTCGTTCCTAAACCCACTAGTGACTCACAACCATCTGTGATTCCAGTTCCAGGAGACCTGACACTCTCTTCTGACTCCTGCAAGCACCAGTCACATATATGGTGCACATGCATTCATGTAAATACTCATATACATAAAAACAAAAAATTAATCTTAGAGAGAGAGAGAGAGAGAAGCACGTGTGCATAAGCCAGCATGGCTCAGTGGTAAAAGTGTTTGCCACACAAGCTTGACCACCAGAATTCAATCCTCAGAACCCACAGAAGGAAAATCAACTCCACAGAGCTGTCCTGACCTCCACATGTGTCTGTGCCAACTGTGCCCATACGCACTTCACGCATGCACAGAGTAATAAACAAGAGTTTTAAAAGACCAGAACCTAATCCTCCAGCCTCATGAACAAGCATTTTGAGAGAAATGCCCTGGTGTCAGACCATGACATGACCTGCTGACAGCTGTGGATATGTCAATTATGTACCTAACTTGGGAACTGGAGGTAATGTGGAATACTCAATTAATAATACTTCTAGTAGTTACCAAGAAAAAGCCTATTGAGTAAACAAGAATGTAACCAAGGGACAAATTCAAAGAAAAATAAAATTCTGGGGCTGGGAAGAGAGCTTAGTTAGCAGAGGTCTCGCTTTCCAAGCATGAGGACCTGTGTTTGATGTCCAGAATCCACACTTAAAAAGCTGGGCATGGTGCTAAAGTTGGTAAACTGTCTGCTGACTAACCAAAGAACCTGAGCTGGATTCCAATATCCACATAAAACACTAATGTAGTGACACAAGCCTGGAATCCCAGCACTGGGGAGGCAGAGACAGGGTAACCCTGAGCTTGCTGGCCAGCCAGCTAACCCAATCAGTGAGTCCAGGTTCAGACCTGCCTCAAAACAAGGTGGACAGTGTTGAGGAAGATACCATCTATACATTATTACGACATACACACATTTTCAAAGCATTTAAGAAGCTTGGAAGAGTGGTGCAAACTTGTACTCCTGCACTTAGGAGGCCAAGGCAGGAAAACTGTAAGTTTAAGGCCAGGCAACACTACACAGCAGTGAGACCTTGTCTCAAAAAGAAAAAAGAAAGTATGTGTAAGAATTTACCTAGAATTAAAAAAAAATTTTTTTTCTCTACCTCCATCATTATAAGGAAATTCAAAGTCTTAAATTAATTTGACAATGTGACAGGATTCTAAAATTATCTCATCAGATGAATATAGAAAAGGAGAAACAGTGGGAAAAATGGTTCACAGCTGTGGCTTACTCAAGTGTAAGGCTATTTCTCCCAGGAAGACCACAGAATTCTCCACACAGTCTAGGAGACAAATGTAACTCTTCTACTTTTACAGAACAAGGCTTGAAGATGATTAATTAATAACCTGTCTCAAAGAACTCTCATAGACATGGGATGCCCACAGGCCTACAGAATTACAAAAGCTATACATGATGGGTCTCTTTCAGACAGGGGTCTAACAATAACTAGATAAACCAAGAAACAGAGCGCAACAAAGAGGAAAGAAGAGAAATGAAGCTGAATTTTAAAATATGCTCATGACAATAGAGCTAGAAAGGAAGTAAACAATCATGAACTCATATGGTAGACACTCACATTACCTAACATAGGGAACATTTCAACATTATTGGCTAGCTCCTTTATGAGCATAGCTTGATGTGAAAAAGACAGGTATAGAGGCAGAACACTTGCACAAATCCACAGGGGAGAAATCACTTCAAGAGGAAGAAAGTTAGCCCAAAAGGTTTACTCACGTCATTGTCCATGTATTTGAAAAGGGGTGAGTTGCAGACCTCTGACACTTGATCTTGGTCTTGCTGGTCATATCCCTCTAGGAGCTGTTCGAGTGCAGCACAGTCTTCACTGCCGTTAAACCCTGGTATGCTATGATAAGCACAAACTACACTTCAGCTCTTCCTTAAAAGCCTCCTTTACCAGGGATAACTGTCCCCAGCAAAGGCATGAGATCTTTAGGCATCCTGACTGTTACAGGTATTGGGGTGCTACTGGCAACCAGTGGGTGGAAACAAAGGATGCCACTAGGAACCCTATCATGCACAAGACATTCCCACAGTAACAAATTAGCAATACTCATTCATGACCCCACAAGAAAATGCCTCAAATGATTTGCAAAATAACATACAGTAATTTTTCTTTTGTTGTTTGTTATCTTTGTAACTAGAATCATTCAGAGGTCCCCTCAGAGAATAACATAAGCAGAAAAGCATCTTGTAAAATTGGCACTGCAACACCTGAGTGGTAAAACCTCAGTGGAAGCTGTCACTGTAGCTCTGTAGTGAGGGTCTGCTCAGCAGACACAAGAATTTGGGTTGTATTCCCAGCATTGCAAGAAAACAAACAAACAAACAAACACAAAAAAGACACAACCTTGCAAAAGGTAGTCTTTATCTCTTGGAAGATCTATAAAAAAGTTCCATGGATACAAACAAAATTTGTCTAAGTAGTGATGTTAAATTCAAGAGACAGGAATGCCAACAGTCAGTCAAGCAGTCGAGCCTTACCTGTAGCTCTCCCTGACACACCTTTCCGCAGCCACATAGTCGTTTCTGTGTAGATGAACTAAGACCTGAGCAATTGTTTTCTGGAACAAGAAAGAAGCGTATGATGTAAACTGATATGTATTTTCACAGTCATCTTCTTGGTAGTATTTAAAACAACTAGAATTTAACTCTCAGAGCAGTAGTTCATACACCAGAAACAATTCTATAGTAACTTCACAGGACACGTGGGAGGAAACACCCCAGAATACTATGTGTACTATGTGTAGACACAAATGGTGCAGAGCACACAGGGATTGGGGGAGACTGAAGGCGGAGCAGGCCTGAGTCTGTCTACTCTAATGAGAACCAGCTGACACTGGCATACTGGCCTGAGAACAACCTTTTTTCCTCAGAGCCTAAGAATGCAGCCAGTGCAAGCTCACAGAATCTCTTTCAAATATTTATATTGAATTAATGTTGAAAAAGGAGTAAGAACAGAGAAGATCTGTAATTCTACAATTATAGGTCTTGAAACTTTTACATACTAGGAAAAAGATTAGAGAAAATTGCAGATAACAGAAATAAGGACACTGCTTAGAAGATCAAGGACACCATGGATAAAATTTTACTGGTAGAGAAGCTCATAATAAAAGGTTTTATTTTTGTTGGTGATGTTATTTGTTTTGTTGTTTATTTATTTTGCTTTTCAGTGCTACTGTATGATTCTTGAGACAGAGTCTAATTATACAGCCCAGGGTGGCCTCGAACTCACGATCCTCTTGCCTCAGCCTCCTGAGCACTAGGATTACAGATGTATGCTACCTGCCCAGCCTATACAATGCACATCCTTGCATATTCTTTCACTGTGTCTTAGTTGTAAATACTGGTTGTCAACTTGAGAGCATTCAGAACCGGGTAGGAGACAAGCTTTTCAGCAGTTTCCAGAGATTGGCCATGCTTGAAGGACTGACTATCTTGATAAGGCTAATGGAGATGGGAAGACCTGCCCACTGTGGGTGACAGCATTCTAAGGGCTTGCGTCCTGGACTGGAAAAAGGAGGAGAAATAATCACAGTTCTGTGTACTGACTGCAGATGTAACAGGACCAGCTGCCTAGGTACATGTAGTCTCAAAATGTGACCCTAGATAAGTTCTCTGTTGCTCAAGTTGCTTTTGTCAGGGCATTTTGTTGCAGCTACAAGACAAATATTAGTTTTCTTCACTATAAAGTTAATCTCATCCAGTACTGTTAAATATATTATGACTCAAAAATTTCAAATGGTTCACTTTTACAGTGTCTGTAAAAGTATTTGTCTCTATTACATAGTTCTTTTCCACTCGTTCCAACTATGTTCACCTTTACGTTATACAACAGTTAAAATAACTGCTTAGAGGTCTGACTTGAAATGGCAATTCTAACATTTAGGTCACTAAGTGCTGCTGTAAGTTGCCTTTGCTCCCGGTTTTCGTCCGATGGGTAATTCTGGACTATTCCCTACATCTCTGAAAAAGCTACACTGCATATGCTGTTTATTTCTCTGGAAAAGTGTGATACTTTTAACTGTGCTCAATCATCCAGGGTTCAGGATGCAGACTACGGCTTGCTTCTGGTGGCTCTGACTGTTTGAATTCTTTGCTGTGATCTTTGGGTTTGCTCCATACATCAGACTTTCATGGGCAGGATGAGACTTACAGGTTTCAGTCTTACTTAATTCTCAGTACAGTCACTCCTACTTTGGCACACACAGCCAAGATATGCATGGGCCACACACAGAGGGGATTCCCTCTCCCATGCTCCCCTCTCTGGGATTTGTCCCTGCTCTCTTGGCTCCCCTCCCTGGGATTTGTCCCTACTCTCTTGGCTCCCCTCTAGTTCTTCCATCCTGAGACCAGGGCTCTCTTGGAGCCACCATCAGCAGCTGCTCCATGACTGGACCTCAACCTAAGCCAGTGAGGGGGATAACCTCCCCAGTTCCTCCAGTTTCAGGAAGGAAGTCTCTTGTGCCTAATGCCATGACTAGGGCCACCTCTCAGGCCAAATGGACAAGAGCTAATAGAAACTCCCAAGGGTGCATGCTCCTGAGTCGGCAGCATCTCCTCTACCAGCCACCTGCTTTAACTTAGAGGTAAATACCTTTTTATTTTGTTGAGTATTGTTACTTGTAAGAAACAGAGGCTAGGATGGCTTTCTCTGTCATGGTCAGAGAAACATAAAACCATAAATTACTATTTTATTATAACAGACAAATATCCATAGAATCCTAGCTTACATATTTATACCAATGTGTAAAATTATCTAAAGTAAAGCCAAAGCAGACATTGTTCAAAGAATACCTTATAACAAGTTGGGTAATTTTCAATTTCCTTATAAATATTCTTTTCTTTCTGAATAGACAGTGCGGCCTCATCAAACCTAAAGACAAAAGAAAGAAATGTCAAACAGGGCAGGTGTGGAAGCCTCAGCAGAGGTCATGTCTGCACTGCCCTGTACCACAGACTTAAGAGGACAGGCATTTCCCCAACTGCACCCCAGCAGTGTTCCCATTCACTGCTCTATCAGCCTTCTCTCTCAAATACCTGACTCCCTCTGAGGCATCAGGTCAATGCAAAGGCAGCAAAGGGTTAGGGAAAAAGGAGATTTTAGTGTTTTTAAGTTTTTAAAGACCACCATTAATGTGCTGCTAACTAACTCAACAAATAGCTCTGTAAAATTCACTAGACAGTCCTAGCCTGCGACACCCAGGCTTCCTCCCTTCCACCTGGAAGAACTCCAGTGCCCTGACTCCCTTTCTGCCGCATGTCCTCACTCTCCAGGCTGCAGTGCTGCTCAGTGTAGCTCTGATCAACACCCACCTTTTCTATCCTTTCTTACATTCATTCCTGTTCCATTAAATGGTAGAGTGAATGGAAAAGAAAGAGACCAAACATTCCCCTGAACACTGCATCCGTCATCCCTTTTCCTTCCATCCAATTGGACCCTCATCTCCCTGTACTCTGAATGACTAGACTCTGAATCCCAGGACTACTATACTGGCACCTAACTCATGACTGGATAGATTATAGTCTTTACCCACTTCTCTCATCCCCATAACAGTCTGAGGTCCTGGAAACAACTATCTGGGGTTAGCTATGAGAACTGATCTAAGCCAAATGGGGGAAAAGGCAAAAGCTGGACACAGCAGTATCACAGTGTGCCCCATGTCCTGAGTGTTAATTACTTCTAAAAATACATTCATGTCCCCATACATAGTGGTATGCTTTACAGTTCTTTATTTACGTATGTGTAGAAGTGAATTTCTGTGGGTGTGTCCTGGCAACTTAGTACCTTATAAATAAAACTCATTGATGTTTTATTCTAAATCTCCAAATATGAAAATGAGACTTTTAGAAGATCATTTATGTGTTGGGTAAAGTAGCAAAATGCCAAGACAAACACTGATATTCTTGCTGCTCGTAGGAACTTCCCATATCCTTTCCTTTGGATGGGCCATCACTCCTGTGATTGGCTACTAATCAGGTGACTGATAGTCTGCAGGTGATGACCTCATCAGATGCCCTGAAGAGCATGATCAGAATCAGCAGAGAGAATCATGTTGGGAGTCACCTCTGAGAGTACATCCCTAGGGATGAAGGAACCTTTTAATGCTGATAGTGGTCTTTGGCTGATGGGCAGCAAATAAACAGGGATATGTGTCATCCAGCTGTAAGGAGTTCAGTTCTGCCAGCAACCATTGAGTCTGGAAGAGAACTCAAGCCTCAAATGAGCCTACAGCCCCAACCCACGCCTTGATTCCAGCCTGACCCTGAGTAGAGGCTTCTGACCTATAGAATCTGTGAGATAATGAGTGAGTGCTGTCTTAAGAAGCCAAGACAAATTAATGAAAGAAGGCTTGACATGTGCTTACATCTCCCCTAACTGTGAACATGAGCTTAGGACAGATCTTGTAGAAAATAAAATTGCAGAACACTCTGTAAGTTAGGGACCAGACTATTTTTATTTTTATAGAGATCTTCAAGGCTCCCAGATCTATGCAGAAGAGGAGGAAGAAAGACTGTTAAGAGCCAGAGATGATGGAAGACTCCAAGGAAACTGTCTTTCAGACACAATAGGACTGATATACATATGCGCTTACAGAGACCATGGCAGCACACATAAGACCTACACAGGTTCAAGCCAGAAGGGTCCCAGCAGTGAGGGGGGAAGTGGATATGGGCTCCTACCACTAACCAAGAAGCTATTTGCAACAGATATCACCAGCAATAGGGCAATCTGTTGGAGTGTCACTGGGAGTATCAGCTACACTCCAGGCAGGGTCCATGCTCAGGTGCGGTTTTGTTTTGCTTTTGTGGACTTCTGTTTCACTTTGTTTTGGCTTTGTCTTATTGGTCTTTGGCTTCATTATTTTAGTTTTTATGTACTGGTTTTGTTAGAAAAGAAAAATGAGAGAAAGAATACAAATTTGAGTGATTAAGGAGGTGAAGAGATTGTGGGAGTAGTTAGGAGAGGGGAAAATAATCAAAATATATTGTTTGAAAAAAAATTTAAAGAAATATATATATATATTTGGGCCTGACAGGGAGATGCACGCCTCTAATTCCAGAACTTGGGGAGGGAGAGGCAAGCAGATCTCTGTGAGTCTGAGGCTAGCCTGATCTACAGAATGAGTTCTAAAATAGCCAGTTACAACAAAGAGACCCTGTTTAAATATATATTAAAGAAACCCTGTGTGTATGTATATATGTGTGTGTGTATATGTGTGTGTGTGTGTATATATATATATATATATATAATTTTAAAAGAAATATATATTTAAAAAAAATATATAAATCCTGTATGTACGTGTGTGCATATATATAATATATGTATATAACTTTATATATATACATATATTATATATATAAAACTTTAAGAGAACTATATAGGAAAATTCCTATATAGGAAATATATAGGAAAATACTAAATATCCTATTTAATGACATAACTCAAGTATCAAAAGCTGTTGGTTTTCATGGGTATTTAGGATGCTCGTCACTTATTTCAAGAGAGACACATAAAGTAGTGCAAAGACAAGTCAAAACAACCCTTCTCTCATGCCACTGAACTGTTAGGCAACAAAAGCACAATATATTTTGGAATTATATGATAAAAAAAAACAACAACAAAAAACAAAAACAAGTTTTAATTCTATGCACCTACTCTTTAGAAGGTGACCATTTTTCCACTGGTTGTCCAGGTACAGACAAATAAGCTATATCTCAGGTTATGTCCAAGTCCCAAATGTAGATCCAAAACACACATGGAGGCACAGGCACAGTTTTGGAAGACATACCTTCGTCCTCGTACTAGTAGTCTGGAGGCCTTTCCTAGTAATTCTACTGCCTGACGCAGGCGTTCCTCATTCTGGAAGAATCAAAGGGAATGTCAGCAGAGTTAATGTGGAACTCTTCTTACAATTCAGTAATAACCACACAAAGCAGCAGCCATGGATGGCTACCCCACTCACTAACTTCTAGAAGGAAAAGAGCTAGAGTTGGACTGTGGACATAGAAAAACCTTAAAAAGCATTCACTACATTTTTCCATTCCTATATATTATGGATGAAAATGTTCTGAGTAATTAAAGAAGCAAATAAAATTCTAACTTACTTCAAACACATTTGCTGTCTGCTGATACAACTGTACAGCCTTCTCTGGATCTACATTTTCTATGAGCCTGAATTAGACAGAGAATACAACTTGTGTGAGAATTAAGAAACATGTTTCTCAAAGACCAAAGCCAGAGTGTCCCACAACAGTTATACACACTCACTTCCCAGCTCGCTCCAAGGCCATGGCTGCCGTATCAGGGGTGCCATTCTCCAGGTACATCATGCTGGCTTTCTCAATCAGCTGGACGGCCTCAGGCAGTTTCTGCATCTCCTTCAGAAAAGCATGCAGTATGGGGCAGAAAATGTCTCAACTTAAGAAATGGAGTTTTAACAACTGGAAATTCACCTATTTTACCCTCACACATTATTTTTTGAGAGAGTCTTACATTATCCCAGGTTTACTTGGAACTCACTATGTAGACAGAATAGCCTCACGCTCAGTGCCAACATACTGGGGTCTTTAGGCACAAACCACTTCAGCTTATCTCAGTTTTTATAATACTGTCAAAAATATCACAGGGCAACAAATGCATTAAAATGACTTCTCACAGTTATACCACAATAGTGAGGCTAGGTAACAAATAAAAATTCTATCAGTGTTTCTAAATAATATGCTTTCACAAACATTCTGTTTAATGGCTTCCTTTAAAATTATCATAAGCTACAGTTGATGGCAGGCTTGCAGTCCCATATTACAATAACAAGCCAGGGCCAAGCAGCAGCTGTCGCAAAAGACGTGTCAACTCCTAAACTAGCCACATGTCTCCACCCGGCCCCTCCCCACTGCCTTGTACATCTGGCTGTCTCACTCCTCTGTGAGCCTCTGATGCTCCGAGTGAGTTAAGAGAAGCTCGAAGCTCTCTCCCGGGCTGATTAAAATCAACACAATCAATTCTGTGTCTCACTATTACTATGTAAGTCTCCGGATCTTGGGGTCCGAGATTTTCCAATTTTCCAAAACAATTTTAATGAAAGAACTAAAAAAGGAAATCACTGAAGAACTAGCTGACAGTATGTGGGATTCTCATTTACAGATAACTTCCTATCTCTCCAAGTAAGGTCCACAATGACCTCTCAGGACTGACTTGCTCTCAAATCCAAAGGTCAGTTCCTCACAGAAATTCATTAGGCTATTTCTAGTAAAACTGCCGGCCTCACTCTTACCAACACCAAAGCATTTAAAAAATTTTACTTCCACAGCTGTTTTGATACAGTGTTACTAACCTTCAACATCATGCCAGCTTGCTCATAAGCTCTGTAAAGAGAATACAGTTTCTCTGATGAGACCTTAATGAGGTAAGAGGGAGAAGCCTGGTGAAGTCGGTACTCAGGGACTGACTCCAACAAAGGAGCCCAAGCAGAGTGCCACTCCAGGCCTGCACTGCCGCACTGAGGTCTCACGCTTTCTATTTTACTTCTTTACTTTTTAGGGCAATGTTGTCCTAGGAACATCAAACACTGAACTGATTTTCTTTAGCAACATTAAGTCAGTCTCAGAAGGGTGAAGTAACAAACTGAAGTTTAAATTTTAAAACAAATAAATACGTTCCACAGAAGGAGAAAGCTCACTTCTTCCATAGGCACTTGTCAACCAGCAGTCAAGGAAGAAAACTGACTTCCAAGTCACTTGGGTTTTCACAGGCCAAATATTATGCAGGATTTAATTTTAAAACCTTTCTTGTAATTAGGAGACACTTGGCCTTTAAATACTCAGCTGATGAGTATAAAGCAAATTTTAATTATTAATATAAAGTCAGTATTTAAAAATGCATGGCTTGAGTAAAAGTTCTCTGCCTAGAGCAAAATACCAACTTTTAAAACATCTGCAAACGCAAAGGGTGAAAATATTACTTACTTGGCGGCATGAAAAAGACTGAATGGATATAATGATGTTAAAATTAAGGAAAAAAGAACAAATCAATCATCAATCAAGAAAAACAGAAGATCTCTAGATATCTACTTTCCAAAACAGTTAACTAAGTCACTGGTCCGTCTGACTTCAGAAGACAAATCTCCGAGTAAAGAGGTGACACCGCGGTGCTGCTGATGGCTCTTCCAGCCGCGCATGACACAGCACTGCACAGAGTTTAAACTGCTATCCATCAGCAGGAGGAGGTGCAAGAGCACTAAGACTATGATTTGCATCTAAGATAAATGGACATTTATAAATGATAACCTAAGAATATTTCATTCTAAAATGCTTATAAATCTTCAAATACCTAAGGAAGACGATTTAGGGTTTTTTTCAAAGCAATTTGTGTATTTTCAATAGCTGTACTTTCTAGAAACCAACCTCCTTTCATCTCTAGACAAATTTGCCAACAAAGTCCAAAGCGGGAGGAAATAACAGGCAAGCTTGGCTGCCTGCACCAACGTGTGCTCAGAACCACTCACTGAATATTCCCGTGGACTTTAAAGCACACACATTGCTCATCCTTTTCTAATCAAAAAGCATTTTACTTCAAACACTAAATTTATAACAGAAAAAAAAAATGTTGTAGAAATCTTCTAGTTGTCCCATTTCTTTTTAAAGCTAAAAAAGATACGCCCTGTTATTTTCATGGGCAACAGCTTCTCGTAGGCAGGCATCTTTTGCTTGCTCAAATTGTTTGGCATTTTTAAAAGCAACAGCTGAAACAGAGAAAAAAAAAACAGATTTTCTATTTCCATCATTAACAGTCCTCAAATGAATCATTACCCAAATCGGCATTGTATGTGAAATATTACAAAATATACTGATTTTAAATAGGGAGTTTCATACACAGGTGAAATATTACTTGACTAGAACAAGTTACAGTCTTTCTGAGTACACCTTTAGAAGTCTGTTAAAGTTTTAACTGCTGAGTTTAGCAACACACTGGTGCTGCTTCACTGAATACCAAAAGCTCTGTCTAGTGTCTACTTCCAAAAGCTCCTGAGCAGTGGGTAGGGTCTCTAGTCACCAGAGAGCACCCCATTCCCCAGCTTCTTTCCTTCCAGCTCAATACATTACTGACAAACTGAACCTGTCAACACATTAGTTCTGTAATAAACTTTCCGTTTGGGCACAGTCATCTCGGAAACACAAAGCTTTTCTACTGTTTAGTTATCTACACTGCTCCAAGAGCTAATCTACACTGCAGGCTGTTTTACAAGGGGAAAATGAAGGTGAATCCTACGAGACGACACTACAAATTTTGGAAAATTCACCAAGCGTGGATTATGCAAATATAACAAGCATACAGTGATCTAAGTAGTGTTGTCTTGTGTTTATTTTGTCACTCTGATAGGGTCTCCACACATGGAGCACCCCTGGCTGGGAACGCAGACTTGAGCAGACCCTCCCGCCTCAGCCTCCCTTCTGGGTGAAAGTATTCTCAACTATTATTTCTTAAAACCACGTTTTCAAAGAATTCTTTAAAACAAGCAAATACTGCAACTATTCCTATTCCTGCTTGTCTCTACTTTGCCTTTTAAAAATTCCACCACATGGCTATACTCTGCTTAACTCTTATGGAAAATGAGAGAAAATAGGAAACTTGATTCAGAATATTTACTTTTGGAAGCAGCACACAGTCCTGGAGGCAAAAAGCAAAGCTGTTCAATTTCCTTCATAGAGAGAATTTGAGAAATGTACCTCTAGTTTAGGAAGAGACAGTATAAAGTGTCCAAAAAATTCATTTAAGACTCAATTTTAAATAATCTTTAAATACAAAATATGAGCAATTAGTACAGTGCAAGAAACAAAGCTTAGACAATATTTAAATACAGAGTTAAAGTTAATCTGTGTTCCCTTTGAACAGAAAATAAACCTCTGTGTATAACAACGGTAATTTCAAGGTACCTGGCTTATTTTCTTTGGAGATAAACTGAAACTAAAATGTGGTGAAAAGTGCTTGTTCTAAGTGTTATCAAAGCCAGGCTCACTAACATAGATACAGATGAAAATATGCTTGAGAACTTCAGATCTGTGGTAGTTTAAAACTTTTATTGTGCACATGCAGGAAGGTCAGAGACAACTTGTGGGAGTCAGATCTCCCTGACTGCTCTGTGGATCCAGGGTTTCAAACTCAGGTCATTTGACCTGGCAGCAAGCACCTTCACTTTGAGCTGTCTACCAACCTCAAAATTATGTTTTACTTTAAACCCAAAATGACAGCAGATGTTCAGAGTTATCATATTACTCCTTAATACAACACTCAGCTTTTAACAATTAATTATTTTAACAATTAATTACTTCCCTTTGTTGTATATTTTAGACATTTTATATTTACATACAGATGAATTTACTAAAATGTGCCTACAGCTTAACTAACACTTCCTGGACATTTACTAGTGTCCAGAAGCTCATAAATGTTAATGTGGGAAAACACAAGATTTACAGATCTCCTTCATTGAGACTAGTTTACAAAATTAACTTAAAGAAAACTCTTTATTCAAGGAAGTCTAAGTCAGAAATAGACAACTCTTATGGATGCCCATGAATGAAGCCAGTACCCACAGAAGCAATGCTAACAGATGGGCTGCAGACACTACCCCATGTCTACTGCCAAGAGCATGGACCTGAATCTGACTCAGCATTCGACACATCTAAAAAGAGTAAGTCTGGGAATATGCAAAAGCCTGTGCAGTTGTTCTGTTCTGCTTCTCTGTTTTAACTAATAAAGTGTGACAGGAAGCACTGAAATTATTAGGCTAAGACAAAGTTAACAGATTAAGTTAACAACACACATAAGAGCAACAGGACTCCAGTCACAAATACCTGCTTTTCCATATTCAGAAGCAGCACTGTCATAGTCTGGCTTCCATTTTAAAAAACCAGTTTTCAGGCTAGAATGAAAGAAAGACATTTCTTATTTAAAAGATACTATTAGGCACTGGTCCCCCACCTTCTCAATTCTATGTAGATGTTTTCACAGAAAATACACCCCCACATCTTCCTCCACCCCCGCCATCACATATGTAGTTTTCCTCCTCCTGAAATATCTACACACCATCCAAACAGAACAAGCATGGTCCCCAGACCAGCAGCATCAGCACTGCTTGGAAATTTGCTAGAAATGTCCAATGCCCCCACTCCCAATCTACAGAACCAGACACACGTGCAGAAACATCTGTTGTAACAAGCCAGAGAAGCTGGAAGTACACCATCCTTTGCATCTGAGAGGCCACCAGGGAGAGTACAACTAAAGAGCCATGAGCATCTGCTATGTCAAGGTCACAGATAGCATCCCCTGAGGAGACTGCAGGAACTAAGGAAACAACATTCAGAGGAAAAACAAAGGGGGTAAATCAAAGGCTGAGTCAGCCACCACTGAACAGGAGAGAGGAAAAGAGAGTATTAGGACTCTAAAGAGAAATGGTCTTCCAGGATGATGCTGGCTTAGAAACCAAAGCAAAGGATACCCAGTGTTAAATGTTTATCTTTCTGGTCTTTTTTGCAGGGCTTTGTTTTTATTTTAAAAATAATTTCAAACTCGCACCTCAAGCTAACTTAGTAGGTATCAAACGTGGGTGTGCATAAGAATTGCTGGAATACCATCTTAGATTCTAAATTTCAACTCAATGAGTGAAAGCCTGCCTACATATAATACTGCTAACTTCATATGAATCCAGGTGCTGCTTAGATGAGAGATGGGGCTCTTAGAAGCGCACCCTTCATTCTGTGGCACATGTATCAAACTACCCAGAGTCGAACTCTGAAGTTAATTTTCTCTGTAAAATTTATTTAGTATAGTTTAACATTTTGCATACACCTATATACTGTAACAAGATTTAAATGTGTATGCAGATTTTCAAGTCTGTGAAGAATTTCATTTCTCAGAAAAATAAAATCCTTCAATTACATGTAATGTCTAATCCATAAAATTGAGGAAATATGAAGCAAAGCAAAATTCTAACTCTTTGTCCCTTCACCAAAGCACCTGTTAATGTGATTATGGAAGTCTCACTCAAAACAAGATATAATCATTCAATATGCTGGAAAGCGATTTCAAAAATTTGCAGATCCACCCCAGGCAGCTGAGCACCACTAATTAGGAAGAGTGAAGGCCCTGTCAATGTCAGTTTTTGATGACTAGTCTGTTATGGAACTTGACTGTTTTTATCCTAGAGTCAGTAAGAAAATTTCCCTAAGACAGAAGAAAGTGATAATGGGTGACGTCGCCATCAGAAAATAGAGAAGAATCTGATTCCCTCTCCTACACTCCTGGCCCACTTTTCTGCCACCCCTTGGCTCTTCCGCCTAGAGCAACTTCAAACACCCTTCGAGCCTGAATCCAACACATCCCCGCCCCAGCCACAAGCATGCCCACTCATCTATTGCCCCATCCTGACAGAAGGCCTCTGCCACAATCCGTCTCCCAACAGAGGCTCCTAGGAGCCAAGCTCTCCACTCCATACACAGCTGCCATGAGGACTTGTCAAAGGATGCCAACCCGGGGCCCTGTTGTTTCTTTAACTCGTGCGGTCAGTCTCTTCTCCCTGAAGCTCACATGCAACTTCATAATGGACAAGAGCACATACTACGTTCTTTTTATACAAGACAGATTCTTGGGACCATTCTCTCCATGGCTAGCTGCCTTCCTAGCCACTTCCTTGAGGCAATGTGGTATAGCAGAAAGAGCTGGTGGATTTCCACTGCGTAAAACTGGCCCTACTCTGTTCAGCTGAGTAGCGTTGGACAGGTAGCCGAAATTTCCGGCATCCTCCTTTCCTCTTTTGTAAAATGAGGACTTCTATTTGGGAAGTTGTTAAGATCTCAGTTTATAATGTACCTAACAGCGTACTAAGTACGGTATTTCTTATAGTCGATAATCCTTAAATATGTATGTTGTAGTACTTCACGTAAGTAGGGCAGAGGGTCGTGTTGGTGTCAAAGGATTAAGGAATTCGAAGTTTTCAGCACAGCTGGGTGCCTACTGCATCCGGAACCAGATGGTGGTGGAACACCCACAGAGCTAAGGAAGCGTAGACCTTGCCCCCCCCCCCCCAGGAAATAGGATATCTGAGGGGAAAGAGTTTCCAGAATTAGTCTACTCCCCCGCACCGCACCGGGTCTCTTCACTAGCAGTGGCTCTCCACAGGGCGATGTCATCCATGGGTTACTCCTGGCTGTCATGAAGGGGAGACGGGGTGCCCACTCCTGAGCCCGCAACCACTCTAGAGAAGCAGAACGGCCGCAAACCCCCGGGACCCGGCGCCGGGCAGGCGTGTCCGTGTCCGAGGCAGTTACAGCAGATGGGAGGCGCAGGCCCGCACCGCCGACTGCAGGGGATTGACCCAAAGGGACAGAACCACGGCCCTCCCTGCCGACCCGCCCGCGCGCACGGCCGAGGGGAGCCAGCCGGCGGCGACTCCACGTACTACTTCTCTGCCTTGGCCAGATGCTCCAGCCCCTCGTTTATCTTCTGGGCTGCCATCGCCCCGGTCGCTCGCTGACGCGAAGTGGGAAGCCGCCCAGAGCCCCGCAAACCTCCGGGAGCGTCGGCGTGGGAACGCCGCGGAGGAAGCCGGGAAGGACGCCTACGGGAAGCGAAGGGCTCAAACTTCCCGTGGCAAAGCTGACCCGGAACCCGGCAGGAAGGCCTCGCGCAAGCGCACTGTTGTGAAGCTTGCCTGACAGAACTGTAAAGCGGAGGAGGTGCAGTGTTTACAAGAGTGCGTTCTTTGGAGCGTTGCCTGCCTCACTCGACAAGTATTTAAGGTGCGACTAATATATGTCGAGCACTGGTCTCGACCGGTCCTGGGGAAAAAAAAAAAAAAAACAACCAAAAAACAAAAACGCCCCTGGCGCGGAGCCCTTCGTCTTCACGCGGTGAAAACGCCCTTAGCCTCTCTGTACCACGTCTAGGATAGTATTTGCTCATCGTTCATCTTTTATGATTTCCTTTTTTCGTTTTATAAAGGCAGGGCCTCGTTATGTTTCTGATCTCACCTGCCTCCGCTTCCTAGTGTCGGGATAAGTATGCCTCTCCCTCATGGTACAGCTTTTGAAACCTGGTTGTAGGAATGTGTTGGTCAGTCATGAAAACAGATTGTAATCTTGGTTATTGTCAAATACTACTAATACTATTTCACACCGATGGTGAGGGGCCCCTGCAATGGTCTGCTAGAGGTGATCTGCTGGGATTCAGTAGCTCTGCTAATCAGTGGTAGTTTTGGAATCACACCGTTGATTCCTGCAAGGCCTAGGCAGCCTCTCAGTTTTTTTTAGCTGTAACGATCTTTTCTTAGATCCAGCTCAGCCACTGGGACAGTTTGAATCGGTGTCTCCTGGAAGGCCACACATTGAGAGTTGGCTCCCCAATCTCTAGTCCTTTTAGAACTCATGGAACCTTTAGAAGGTGAGGCCTGATGGAAGTAAAATACATTATTGCAGGCCTTTTATACTCTCAAACGGTGTTTAAGAACCCCAACTTCTCTTCCATCTTTCCCACTAGCATCTGTTGAGAAATAAATTTCTCTAGCAGCAATGTTAAACTGGCCTGAGGCCTTGTGGTGATTTGGTAAGAATGGCCCACATAGGTTTATATGCTTGAATGCTTAGTCCTCAGTTAGTAGAAATGTTTGGGAAGGATTAGGAGGTGTGGCCTTATTGGAGGAGGTGTGACTTTGTTGGAAGAGATGTAGCCTTATCGGAAGTGTCACTGGGGATGGGCTTTGAGGTTTCAAAAGCTTGGGCCAGGCCCAGCCTCTCTCTCTCCCTGTCTGCCACTGCCAATCAAGATGTAGCTCTCAGCTATTTCTCCAGAGCCATCCCTACCTGTCTGGTATTATGCACCCCCTCGCAACCCCACAACCCCCCTACCCCCACCCCAGTGACGATCATGGACTAGCCCTCTGAAACTTTAAGCAAGCCCCCAATTAAATGCTTTCTTCTATAAATTGCTTTGGTCATGGTGTCTCTTCACAACAATGGAACTGTAACTATGACAGGCCTCTTGTCTGCCTGTTCCTATTTCCTTTTTAGTCTGTAGTACCACCTACAGATGAGGCACCTCTACACTGCTTAGGTTATGTATGTAGCTTTGCCGCCTATATATGAGACACTCTCTTTATTTGATTATCTAGCTCTACCACCTATATATACCTTCTTTGTTTGATTATCTAGTCTTGTTTTGAGTAAGAAATATCTTCCACAAAACCTCACTATTGGGGGTTATCTATGGATGATGACATTATTTTGAGAGGGTTTGGAAACTTTCAGAGATGGGGCCCAGCTAGCTACAGTAGGTCACTGGGGATTGTATCTTGACATGTTCTCCCTCTGCTTCCTGGCCACCAACATGTTGACAGCCTCCTACTCCACATGCTCCTATCACCATAATGTTATGGACCCAGAACCAACTATCCATGCAACTGTGAGCCCCAATAAATCCTCCTCCCTTTTAAATTGTTTATGCCATGTATTTGACACTGTGACACCTACATGCTTTCTTATATGAGGGAGACATCTCCAGAGGGTGAAAACATTAACTAAAGGTTTCATAGGGCCTGGGCTCTGGGACTTCATTGCTTCTGCCACATTTTATCAATCAAAGAAAGAGGAAGGAAAACCGAAATGCTGCATAATATTTTGTCGCTGGCTTCTGACTCACCCCAGCTCTGGGATGAATAATTCCAAGAGGATGGTCACTGATGGTTTAGATCTTTGATGTCACCAAGGCCTGTGTCTTGAAACTTAGTCCTCAGATCAAGAGGAGGTAGTACCCTTAGGTGGTGGGGCCTGGTGAGGGGGTGGCTATTATGGAAGAGTGCTCTTAGGGAAAACAGCGGGTCCCCTAGTCTCTTTCATTTTCATTCCAGTCTATGAACTGAATGGGCTTCCCCACCATGTAGTCCTGCCACAGTCTGTTGCCACAGGCCCAGAGGAAAAGGGGCTACTTGACTGAACTGACACCCACCCACAAGCTGTGAGTCAAAAGAAACCTTGCCTCTTTTAAAGTAGAGTGCCTGAGGAGGTATTTTGTTTCAGTCGTAGAAAGCCGACTAACACAGGCTATTAAAGTGTGACCCTCGGAAGCTCAGGTGATACAAATTTTCTCCCCAAGTTAATGTTACTGAAATGGGGGGGAGAGTGATGGAGGTGACTATGTCAAATGAGGTCATGAGGGTGGGGTGCTCATCATGCCATTCCTGGTGTTATAAGGGGATGAAGGCCCAAGCTAACACACCTGCCCTGTCTCTCTGTCTGATACCCTCTGCCATGTTATGGCACAGCAAGAAAACCCTCACCAGAGGCTGTGCTCTTGGATATCCCTATCTCCAAAAACATGAGTGAACGTAATTTATATTCTTTATAATTTACATGATCTACAGGTATTTTATTGTAATCACAAAAAACATGGATTAATACAATAGCCTTACATTTAAGATCATTGAAAGAGCTCGGAATCTATATCCTCCTTTTGTTTTTTTTTCCGAGACAGGGTTTCTCTGTTGTAACTCTGACTGTCCTGGAACTCACTCTGTAGACCAAGCTGGCCTCAAACTCACAGAGATTCACCTGCCTCTGCCTCCCGAGTGCTGGGATTAAAGGTGTGCGCCACCACTGCAAGACTTTATTTTTCCTTTTTCATTATTTTTTTAGATTTTATTATTTCATGTATATTATTTCATGTTTTGCCTGCATGTATATCGCTGTGCATCACATGCATGTAGTGCCCATGGAGGCCAGAAGAGGGCATCGGATCCCCAGAACTGGAGTTACAGAAAATTGTGAGCAGTCTCGAGAGAATCAAACCTGGGTCCTCTGGAAGAGCAATCAGTGCTCTTAACCACTGAGCTATCTCTCCATGCCCTTTGCATATTTTAAAATTATTACTTACTATGCCTCAACTCTATCTAAAACATTAGCCTGTGCTCCTGGGACACAATTGTTAAGCAAGGTATGTGTTATCTGCCCTCATGGAAGCTGTAACCTTCGAGAGGCACAATATCCACCTACCTGTGTGGGTTGGCCTAAAGCTAATAGGGAGTTGAAGCATGCTTTGAACCCTGGATTTTTCCCCTTGAGAGCAAAGGCGTTTGGCTGCTCCCCTTTTCTTACTGTGACACACCCCAGCTAGCTAACAGCTAATGAAGCTCCTCCAAGTGCTGATATGGCCTGTGTCATGTAACACCTGATAAAACCCTACCCCTCCAAGGTAGTTGGCCTGGTTGCTGTCTATCTAACAGCTGCAGCAAGAGGACCTTGGGCTGGACTTCCTCTCTCCCTATGTGATCTTATAAGGTCTCTTGCCCTGGCCACTGAGAGCCTCTGCTTAATGCAAATAGAGTTTTCTCAGTACCACTGCCCTAGCCAATAACATACCACCACAGAAGGCATTTCCCCCTCTCCTCTACCATATATATGATATATGTGTGTATGTATGTGTGTGTGTGTATCACATATAAGTATATGTGTGTGTGTGTGTGTGTGTGTAATCATTCCCTTTGCTTCAATAAATAAGCTGTTCACTGGCTCTGCCTTCTGAGAAGTCTGTTTCTAGTCACTCTCAAGCCTCTACCCAAGACCCCCTTGTTCTGGATGGTTCCTGACTGCATCTATTTCCCTCCTCAAGGCTGGGCCAACAGCTCGGCTATTCCAGGGAGAGGACCAGGAAGCAGGGACCTACAGACCCACATACTTGTATTTCAACATCAGCAAATAAATAGTGAAAAGAGAAAGATGGCCATGACAGCTTTTGTGTCATTTGTTCCAAAATCTATCCCCTTGATCTTGGAAGCTTCTTTAAATCCATTAAAAACTCCTATCTATTCACATCCAAGAGAGTAGGATGCAGCATGGAGACACTACAGGAATGACACAAATGTCCCACTTTCTCTCCCCCTTCTCTTCCTAAAATAATAAGGTAGGATCGCTCAAGGAGAATTGGACCACTGTTCTGAAACTTTCTCCAAGTAAAAGAGTAGGGAAGGGACAAATGGTGGTGAGGAGCCACATGGTGACTGAGGGGAGGGAGAAGCGGTTGACCTTGTCAACAGTATAAACAGCATGAGTGCAACTGAGGGCTCCTGTTCTCTTGCCCTGAAAGCTGTTCTTTGGCCCCTCCTTGGAGTGCTGCTTTTAACTGAATTCTGAAGCCTGTTCTCTTGCCTCAACTGTTACTGTGACAGATTCCTAACTTGCAACTAATTCCCACTGTGCTTTTTTTTTAACCCTCTGGTTCTAAAAAGACACAGCAAAGACAGAATTCTTTACCAGTCTTGCAGGTGGCCTTTAAAGAGAGAAAGAAAGAGCAAGTCACTGACCCTGTTGGCTGTCATTATCTGTCTGAAGCCTGGAGAACAAGAGCTCATAGGGAACTGAACTGTCAGTTCAGTTAAACCATCTCACCAACTGTCGAACTGCCAACTGGTCACTGCCTCCTTTATATCCTAAGCTCTTTCCAGAAGTCCAAGTGGCGTGTAACCATAAGGAAGGCTGCACAGGGCAGAAACTTTGGCAAAGCGTCCTGCTGCACTTGAGAATAAGGTATAACAATGACACACAGTTTGTGGGCTGTGAAGGCTGAAATGCCCATCAGCCCGTGGGGTGGGACCAAAGGGAGCAGATGTGGGTGAGCTGTGGAGTCCAGAGCTGGAGTGGTAGAGTAGGTATTGGTCAAGTGGGTCTACAAGAAGGAATTCTCCATGTTGATCTCCCTGAGATTCGGGTCACCATTGATAATTCATAAGCATATTAACTACTAAACTACTTAAAAAATAATAAATCATAATGGAAGATATTAGTTTTATTCCAATAAAAGCCAAGAACAGTTTTATATAATCTCATTCCAATTGAAAGAAACATCCAAATGATAATAGGATTAATTTCAAACCTTTATTTGTAAATTTTTTTATTTGTTATGCAGAATATATTTGGGGGGGGATACATAACAACCCCTGGTTCAATTATTGGGTTAAATATTAGTTACTTTTGTCTGAGTGTGGCCAAAAATACTTGCATGGAAAACTTGCGAAGAGAATGATTTATCTTAGCTCACAAATTCAGAAAATTCAGGCCCAAGTTATTTGGCCCCACAGGCTTGGGCAGAATATCGTGGTGCTGGAAGAGCTTCAGGGTCATGATGTTTGACACTCAGGTTTCAGAAGAAGGCTGGCAATGCCCTACAGGCAGCCTGTGACAATGTGTTGTGTGAATCTGTGAGGATAAAGGTGGTGCATCAGAGACACCAGGATGTAGGTAGATGGGAAGGGCCTGGGATACCTGCTAAGGAAAGCCCCAAGCAATGAGAAAATCCAAGCATCAAGGCCTTGGTTGGGGGTGAGCTGGGTAGGGGTGCTGTCTAAACCCGTGAAATGCGTGTAATTCCACGGACTCCAGATACTGGGCGTGAAGCTACAGAATTCCATCTCTGCCCCACTAAGCTTTGGTGTTACTTCGCCGGATCTTTCCCTACTTTTTTACTTGTGCCTCCCTAACCTGTACCCTTGTGTGTTGGAAGGGTATAACATGTTTGTTTTTGTTTTAAATTTTATTTTATATGAATTCCTAGCTAAGAGTTGCAGGAGACTGGAACTTGGACTTTCAAGCAATATTGAAACTGTTGAGACTTTGAGGTGTCTTAGAAACAGATGAAATGCATTTTGCATCATGAAATGTCCACGAGCTTTGAGGGGCTGGGACAGACTGTGATCGTTTGAATATGAAATGTTCCTCCCCAAGTGTCCCTGATGATATCATGGGGGAGATCCTTGGAGATAGGGACCAGCTGGAGGAAGCAAGTGGCTAGAGTCAGTCACACCATGGATGGTTCTGCCCCGATCACCAGATCCTTTTCTTCTCCTTTGGCCCCTGTCTACCATGAACTTAAAAAAGAGGGCAAGTGAGAAACAGGGTCATGAGAAAGCACTGTGGACCAACAGGGCCCTTTGTCCTCTCCCTCAGGAAAGAGGGACAGCCTGTGTGAGCAAATTGGAGCCTCCTCCCTGTGCAGCCAGCTCCGCAGCAGCTGTGGTAGAGGAAGCAGCACTCTGCGCTTGGCTGGCCCTGAGGGAGGCTGCCAGCTAAAACCCACAATAAGGTTGGCATGGGGATGGGGCAGCCATTTCCAGAAGCGCTGCTGCCAAGTGCACCAGGGCTGCTGCTGCTGCTGCCTCTCTTAACACAGACTGAGGCTAAGAAGCTGCATGATTTGCTCAAAGTCACACAGTTAATTTGTGAGCTCACAAGCACCTGACTCCGAAATCTATGTCTGGCCCTCTATATTTGGGCTTTTGAGAATTCATCACTGAGTGGCTTAATACGTCTCACATAAAAGCCTCTGCTTACTTTCATTGGTCCAACTGTAGATCTTCAAAATACTTTTAAATAAAACATCGATGTACATTGGAACTTCGTAACAGTTTGAAATTCTAGTAATAATTGAAAACCTAGGGTTTGGGATTTATTACGTATGCCGCAAGTGAGTTGTCAAGTGAGCCACTGCCCAAGTGGCTGAAGAAGCGCCTCAACTGAGGTCATAAGCAGTGAGAAGCCTGGTTTACTCAAGAGCCTTCAGCCCCTTCCCCATTGCCTTCCTCTTTGCTTGTGGTCTTGCAGTTCCCGTTAGTGAACACACGGTGGCGAGATGTGCACACGTCTTAAGCCCCTACAACAAAAGTAGTCATGGCCTCTTTGGATTATATCTAGATTGTGGAACGTTTTGAATTTGTTACTGGGAATTCTCATAAAAGCACTCGCTCTCAGTCTTGAATATTGGCCCACAGACAGGAAGGCTGGAAAGCGCAGGAGCATTGGAAGTCCTTAGTTAAACAGCTCTGTGTGGTAGGAGTTTATTTTTAGTTCTGTTTAACATATTGCTTTGTGCACTGTTGGGGGAAGGGCTGACTAGGCCTTGGCATTTTGAATTGTCTGCAGGTATTGGATTTCTGTGCAGGGATGTTTGATTGCTTACGATCTGCACCTGAGGAGTTCTGAATCAATAAAAACACCTGAGTTCAAATGCTTGGGGATCCACTGTAGAGTATGGTCTTGGCCATGATGGTGGTTCCTTCTGCTGAAGTCTGGCAGGGCTTCCACCTACAAAAAATGCCTCCTTCTCATCCTTGGTGAGCTACTACAGTAGACTACTACCACAAATGGTGTACCAACATGGGCACAGCATCACACTAGTTAATCCAACAAGGAAGAAGAGAAAGAAATTCCAGACCTCACAGAGTCCTGTAAAGTACATTCAGGGAAGCTACCAGAAGACAGAGATTAAGGTATTAATTGAAGGCTCCTGAAGGAAGAGGAGAGAGCAAAAGGAAATAAGCCTCTATGAAGAGAAAAGGCTGTGAAATTAATAAATAAAGGAGGAAAAAAGCTCCCAGGTGAGAGCCACAGACTGGAGGGCTTTAGAGATAAAGAATTCATTTGGGAACAGGAAAAAGCAAGGTTCCTACTGCTTTTCCTGATCAGGATGCCTACACTCCCTCCTACTGCTGGTGATAGCTTACTGTTTCATAAACTGAGTTTTCTGATAGCTGCGATGTATGTGTGTGAAGCTCAAGATGTTGTGTTTGAGATCTATGGAAAGAGTTGTATGTTTCCCCTTAGCGGTGGTGAGAGAGAATGCCAAGCAGCCAGAATGTTTCAACCAGATGCTGTTGTGAAAGCCGCAGCTTAGAGCCAAAAAGCTGCTTAGTTAAACTGAACAGTTTTTTTTTTTGTTGTTGTTGTTGTTTTGTTTTGTTTTCTGCAAACCTGTCTACAAACAGTCCTGATAATACACATCTGCTATGGAGATGAGAACTCCCTACCGTGAGGGAACCCTTCCTGCAGAAAAGGTGATCAGTTGTTTTTTCCTGCAAACCACACTCTGTCTTAAAATCTGGAAAGTGATTCCTCAGGACAGAAGACAGAAGCTGTCTTCCAGAACTGGGTGAAGTTGTATCTCATGCTGGTAGCTGAACTTGGTACTGTAAGAGTCACCCAGGTGGTGTTGGTTTTGAAGGCATGAAGGGGTCATGGAGAGCAGCTGAGGCTTGGCACTTAAGAGGCCAGGAGAGGCCATTGGTGATGGTGCAGCCTTGGTAGTAGTTGAAGGCCCAGATTGAAGAGATCATGTAAAAAAGTTGAGGCTTGGCACCATGGAGAAAGCTTATGAGAGGCTATTGGTGAAAGTGCAGCCCAGTTGCAGCAAGGGTCCCCAGCAGTTTTTGAGATGCCAGTACCATGGGACAACCACCAAGAAAAGCAGCAGCAGTGGAGTAAAGCCAGTCAGAGCCTGGAGGACAAGCTGTACATGCTGCAGAGGGCAGAGTCAGAGAACTGTTCCAAGCCTTTTGGAGGAGCCCAGAAGATTGTGAGTGAATTCCAGATAATTGGACATTGATAATGTTTTTCTGCTGTCCAAAGATGTGAAATACTTGATAGACGTTTGGTTTCATTTGGTCCTATCCTTGTGATTATTCCTCTTGTAAACAGTTTTGCTGGTATAGTGTTAAATTGTATAGCAATAAAGCAACTTTTTTTTGATTGGCTTATACAGAAAAGGGGAATTGTTGTAGAAATTTATTTTTAATTGTATTTAAAATACTGTTTTGTGCACTGTTTGGGGAAGGACTGACTAGGCCTTGGCATTTTGAATTGTCTGCAGGTGTTGGATTTCTGTGGGAGATGTTTGATTGCTTATGATCTGCACCTGAGGCGTTCTGAATCAATAAAACACCTGGGACACTCAGGTTCCACTGTGAGTATGGCACTGGCCATGACAGTGGTTCACTCTGCTGAGGTCTGGAAGGGTTTGCAGTTATGAAATATGCCTCCTTGTCTCCTTGCTGAGCCGCCCCAGCAGCAGCTAATTACTACAGCTCTGTCTCACATACACTTTAAGGAACACAGTCTTCTGTGACAGCACTTTTGAGAAGACACAGAGCAACTTTACTAGACCAAACAGGTTTTCTGACTTAGCACGGAGACGTGCTCCTGAATATTTTATTAGGAGACTTGTTACCAACCTGGTTCTGTATGGCAAATATTCTCATTGTAAAACATATCCCATAAATTCACCTGCGAAGGGAATTTAGACTAATTATAAATCCTTTGATTCCCCCCACACCAGAACACTATACTTATATGATTACATTTATGCATTTTTCAGTTATACAAAGGTGAAATAAATGATTACTCCTATTTTGAAATGATATTTCAAAAATAACATTTATCTTCCAAATTAATACCTGTTCAAGAATGCACCTCCTAAATCTGTCTGGAACGGCACCATGAACTGGGTTTGTACAGCCCATTCCTGAGACATCCATCCTGCAGATGTGTGCAGCTGCTCGGGCCTGGAGCTGTACTGGCTCTGGGACATAGCTACAAATACCAGAGGCCCAAATACTCCCCTGGTTCTGCACAAGTTGGGGTGGCATTCTTGCCTGTGAAGGGTTTGGCTGAGGGTGTGGACAAATAGAAAACACCGTAAGCCCAGGTATACAGAATGCTCTGGGAGAGGAAGGCAGCCATGGGGATGGGACAAAGCCTTTGAAGGTATGACTGCTTATCCTCACTGAGCAGGGGACAACTTAGTAAGGTTCTGAAGGCAGCAATGACCTGAACCCTGTGTGTGAAGCTGGAGTGTGGTGAGAGGCTGGCCCTTTTGAAAGGCCTTTGTACTGCAAGGGAAGTGACAGATACACTGGTTCCTGAGCTAGGAAAAGGGCTCAAGTCTTCCTTTGTCAAGATGGGCCAAACTCTGTGACATGTTTGAAAGTCTCCTGGATGGCACTGTCATGACTCCCCTCCATGCTTGTAATCAGAAATTAATAATTGTCAATAAAGAAGCCTGAAAAACACTCCTGATCTAGAAAATAATTTAGAGTTTACTCAGACAGGATGTTTTCAGGGCCTGTAAAATGTAGCAAGTTAGCACAGTAGCAACCAGGCTCCTTCTCCTGGAGACCCTGGGTAGCAGAGGAGACAGAATTCAGGGTAGGACATGTGCTGCAGGAGATACAAGACGCATAGGACTGTGTGCTGGCAGGTACATGAGACAGCAAGCAGCAGCAGCAATAGTGCCTAGTAGGGCCACAGATCACCACTGCCCAAGAGCTTGAGCACCTTCCAGCCTGTCCCTCTGGGTGGCGCTCTCAGCACACAGCTACAGCAGAGAATGCTGTGCCTTCGGAACTGCAGTCCTGTGTAAAGAAAAAAGACTTCAGATTTGGAGAAAGGAGAAAAAGAAAAGCAAAGAGCCCTCTCTAGCCCCAACACTCTAAAGTTAAAAGGCAGCCTCAGCCTGGAAAACAAGAGAATAAACAAGTTCTCGAAATGGATGTTTTTCTTTTATATCTGTTTTTGCAGAGTTTTTTTTTTCCTTCCCTGAAAAACAAACTACTAAAATAGCAAGTTGTGTTTTCATTTATAAGTCCTTCTCGAGAGGAAATCTAATAATAACAAGGGGTTCCCATTGCACTCCATCTCACTTCATAATGTAAATACTTTCTGGTCCCCAGGGGAAGAAAGCTGCCCTTAGCCAGGTACTTAGCATTCATTTGCATTCAGATTGCATTCACTGTATTTCTTCCTTTCTCTCACCTTGAACAACCTCTCAGAGGGAAGAGGAATGTCAGATGTACCGACTAGACCATGCTCTTCCGTTAGTGAATCATACAGGAAGAAGGCACCTAGCTGTCTTGCCCTGCCTTGTCCTCACTGCCACAGAAAAGACAGATATGCTCTCAAGGATGCTTCTTAAGCCAAATCTGCAGATTCTAAGAGAGTGGGTCTGTCTGCTGGAAAGAAGCCTTTTAGTCAGTCATACACCCAGCCCTCACCTGTGTTTCTTACAAAACACATTATTTGATTTCTCCACTTCCTCTTTTACAAAATAGGAAGACTGAAAATATGGAGGGAATGGGTCAAAATCAGAATCTGGGACCTGGAGTGTCTCCCAAAGGCCCATATGATATTGAAGGCTCCTCAGAGTGATGTTATGGGGAGGTATTAGATCCTATTAGGAGATGAAGCCTGGTAGCAGAAAGTTAATCATTCAGGACATGCTCTTGGAATGAATCTTGGGGTCCTTACTGCTCCCTCTTCTGGTTTCTCATCTACCATAAAGTAATCAGCTTCCTTTGCCAGGCAGCCCCCCCCCCCCCACACACACACACAAAGCAACAAGGACTGAAACTTCCAAAACTGAACCAAAGTAAACTTTTCCTCTTTATAACTTTGATATCTCTGGCATTTGGCCACAGCAATGGAATACTGTCCTAGCCACGCCTCTGAATCTCTTCCCATTGAGAAGCAGAAACTGAGGATGCTCTTGTTGAAGCTGGGAGGTTTGGAGACAGCCTAGCAGAGCCTGGAGAAGGGACGGTGGTCCTTGGGACCCTAGCACTGGGCCACAGGCAGGTCTTACTTCCCATCTGAAACAGAAAACACATGTTCTTAGAACTCTGACTACTCCTTCTATTCTGGGGCCACAAAAATGGAAAGAGGCTGAAGCTGGCCAGTCATGGAGAGGTGGTAACCATCCAAGTCCTCAAACCCCAGGTATCAGCCATCCCAGCTGAGGACCCATGTGTTTAGCTGATAGCTCTCTTTTGACAAGCTGCATCTGAATTCCTGAACCACACCATCATGAAACCGATAACCTTCTGAGCACTGAGGGAATTTGTCCAGCCACAGGTAAACAGGCTAAGAGCCTGTCTTGTGAAGTTTCCATCAATTCTACAAATAATGCTTCCAGGCACCACAGTGATCTCTCCATACCCATCATCGCTATTCTTATTTTCCCTAAGATGCCTTACTTGACATGGAGGCTCTGAGTCCTTTCCATACTCACGGGGACACTGAGCTACCTTGCAGCTGACTGGCATGGGAGTCCATGGGCTTTGAGATCCCAGGTCCTCTCCAGCCTAAGCCAGTCAGGTGCAGAGAGCCACTAAGCAGAGCCGCTGCTGGCACAGCCCCGGAACACATGTGCCTTAAGCCAACAACGTGCCGCCCCAGTGTTCCAGGGACTTCGTAGCACATACAAGCCAGAGCCTGTGCTGTTTCTGTTTTTCTCCTGTAAATCCCCCTGCCTCCCTAAACTCACTAGGCAACTGAGGGAAACCGAGTTGAAAGCAGGTGTGATGGCCTGGGGGATGATCACACACAGCTGCTGATGCTGGTCTGTGTGAGGAACAGGGCAGGGGCAGCTTACCAGCCTGGCCGAGAAGCTCTCAAGACACCAAGTTATCATGATCCCCAAGTAACCTGATCTTTTGAGCACAGGTTTTTAGGGGATATTTCTAATGCTGAAACTATGGTAGTGAGATGATGGTAATGCTAGAGCATAAAGTCTTAGTGCGTGACCTTCCAGAATTCAGAACCGAGAGGAATGGTGCATGCTGATTCTGCAGCCTCCCCTGAGTGGATCCATGGCCCAAACTGGTGTACCAGAGCCTCCTCTCTCTGAACCTGCTGAACCACTTTTTATCCTTCATCCCCTATCCCTGGCCCTGGCCTCTGTAACTCCATCACCCCCTCTACAGCATAAGCTTCTTAAGGTAAAAAAGTCTCCATCCAGTCACATTCCTCAGTCACTGTGATGGAGCCCAGTCCATCTGGGGCATCCTGCTACGGCCGGTGTCTCAGGGGTAACACCGGGGAGAAGTGAGGTTTTGGAGACAGAATGAGGTAACCTAAAGGACAATAAGGAAAATGAGGGAAATTTTTTGTTTAAGGACTTCTTTCTGTCACTGTTTGCCTCTGGCCTTAAGAAGAGGGCCTGCAGATCAGCCAGTTACTAGAACACACAGTTTTGTTTTGTTATTGTTGTTATTTTGTGCTCTTTAATCCATTTAGAGTTGATTTCTGTGCAGGGCGACAAATACAAATCTAGTGTCCTTCTTCTACATGTAACGTATTGTAGATGCAAAAAACACTCAATAAGATACCTAAAAACTGAATTGAAGAACACATAACACAGATCATTTAACATGATCAATCCGGCTTCATGCTGGAGATGCAAGGGTGTTTCAACATATGCAAATTAGTAAACTTAATGTGTCATATAAAGGGACTGAAGGACAGAACTCACATGATCATCTCTATAGTCGCAGAAAAGGCTTTTGACAAAATAAATTCTCCTTAATGATAAAAAAAAAAAATCCCCTCTACATAGACAGGAATAAAAGGAGTATATCTCAACACAATAAAGGTTGTATACAACAAATCTATAGCTGGCAATTTACCCTATGAGGAACAAGTTCAAACATTTTTTAAAAATCAGGAACAAGACAAGGGTATCTACTTCCCCAACTTTTTAAGGTAATATCGTAAGAAAAATGAAAATAGAGATACAAATAAGAGAGCAAGATGTCAAAGGATCCTTATTTTCATGAGATGAGAACACACAGTTTTTGATGGACTGCTTTCCTTACTGGTCCCCTGGGACTCTTTAGGAAGGGGGAAGAATAGTTAAAAGCAGAACTTGAAGCTGCAGAACAGGGAGGTAGACTTTATGTGCTCAATGACCGTAATGTCTGTACTCTGCTCTGTGTCTAAGGAGCACAGCTTGGCCTGAAGACTCCAAGTAGCCACCGATTCCCACTCAGAAACCACGTCTCCACCTGTCATTCTGCTCTCCATTATCCCAGCCCTGATCAGTGTTCTGCTCACCATCCCTTCCAGCCAATGTCACAGCATTCCCACCTGGCCCGGCTTGCTTTGGCTGACCTGGATGTGTGGAGCCCGCTCATTCCTGCTCTCTGGAGCCTCGTTAACTTTAGAGGATTCTTCATGGCTTTTCACTGTTCCCAGGTGGCTTCTAGCCAGCTGCCACATTTATTTCTCAGGACATAATGACAAGTAAGCAGGTGGCTTCCATCTCACCAGTAATTGTCACCACACAGGACTATCAGGGTACTGGTGCATGTGGACTTGTCTAGGAAGGGTTTCTACTTTGGTGGATTCCTGTAACCTCCCCTCTCCCTGTGATCAGTGCTATTCCCGTAGGTGAATGGGAAACACATTCTCATGGTGCAAAGTCACACATCCTGAGTAGGTTTTTCTCATCCAACCTTGGGTTCTTTAAGATGTGGCCTTTGCTACTATGGAATCTTAACTGCTGGTTTTGATACTGGAGTCCAAAATTGAACCTATGACTTAGATTAAGGATTAACCAAGCATATGACAGAATATGGCTTTGATATTCAAGATGGGCTTCCTAGCCAGCCTTCTGCTTCCTCTTTATTGAAGCATGGGTTTATGAAAGACTTTTGGTAGCCTTTATGTCTTCTGTGTCCACATTCCTGCTGGAAACCCTGTTTTGTGGAGATCGCTCACCTTGGGGTGGCTCCCTATGATGTCAGCTGAGTCTTCTGTGTCCCATGTTCCTGTGAGAGCCTCGCCTTGTGAAGGCCATTTACCCTAGACTGGTTCCCCATCAGGTCAGCTGAGTTGGTCGGTGTCCTTGGCTCTCAGAGGCCAGCTGTAGGTGCAGTGGTGCTCTATATTAAGGATACATGTTGCTGAGACTGTGACATTTCCCCAGAAGAGATTGTTTTCTGGCTCTTACACAAGTGCTGGCACTGAATAGTAGAGGAGACTTTATGGTTTACTTTGTGCCTGACAGTAGTTTTGGATCCAGGATTAAGCTAATATTCATATTATACTTTGCACTGAATTGAGTGTTTTGAGTTGACTTGCAAGACAGTTTTTGAAGTAAAAGTTCTTTAGTTTCATTGCCAAAATTCTGATGAAATCTGTTGATGCGCTAGTTCTATTTTGTAATATTCTATAACTTCAGTTTCACATAGAGCAGTTCTTATTGAGGCAGGGCTTTGGGGTTGCTAGAGAACCAGATGGACCAGTGTTCTCTCCTTTGAACGTCACTCTTTATGTGTGGCTGCTGTGAGCAGAAGGCTGCACTTTGATGGGAGGAAAGGAGACAAAAAGGATTATCTTAGAAGTGCATTCTGAGCTGCTTCCTAGATTGCAAGAATTTCTAGATAAAAGCCAAATGTTTCCTAAAACTGTAGTTTAAGAAAGGAAGGAAGGAAGGAAAGGAAGAAGGAAAGGAAGGCATACTGTGTCTGACTATGAAGAATTGCCCCTGGTGATGCAAGCCCCTGGTGACACAAGGGCTCAGCTCACACAGTGAAGACCCTGAGGAGGACATTCAGAAGCTCTTCAGAGCTTGCTTCCAAATGCCGTGTTTGTGCTTTAGCAGGAGACATAAAAGAAACCACCCACTAGACCTTGGATGGGGACCCTAGGTCACTATTCAAATGAAAAGACTGAAAGGAAGTGCCTATTCAACCCAATGACATGAACATAGTCCACAGTTACACATGTATACACATGCAGAGAAGGAAGCAGAAAGCATTCACATGTACACAAACATATACCTTGCAGAGACACTGTCACATCTACCATGGCCTCATGTATGCATACATACAAACATACCACAGATACATGTGTATAGACGCATATCCAGACCAGAGCATACAATAGTGCGTGCGCACACACACACACACACACACACATACACACACACCACAAAGACACAATATATGCACAGACACATAGCATTCAAACACAAATATATACACACACAAATGCCAGACACTCTAAGGTATACACACCCCCATAGACACTTATATGTACATACAATGACATATTCGATGCAGACGTATGCACACACACTAGATACTAACATATGTGCAAACATACCACAAGTACTCACCTATACATACACCCACAGAACACACAAACACCACAGATACACACCTGACACATTCAGCAGTCGGAGACCACAAACACATAAGTCATCTATGCATACACAGATACACACACCATGCAGATACACATATTCATACATTAATTGTGGGGAACAGAGGAAGCCCTGGGTGGATGTGGCCCAAACCTTTCAGATGTATGGGAATTGGCAATACTTTCTCTAGGTCAGGCTCAGGCAATTGGCAAAGCCACTGGTCCATGTGCAGATGTTGACAGAGTGCACAGAAAGCATTGACAGCAGCTTCTTCTTCCTGAATGTCGACAGCCTGAGACTGCTCCCCTACAGAGACCTCCCACCAGGAGTGGCTAACCCTTCCTTCCATGCTGTACTTAATAAAAGTGCTAAATCTTCACTGACCAACACATGCATCAAGAAGATACTAAGGCCCTTACACACTAAAACAAGATGCACACACACGCCTAGATTAGGAGAAGCAGGGATCTCTTTCCAAGAGAAGAGGCTGGCCTAGATTAAGGACTTTTAACAGTCTCTCTGTGAACAGAGAAAGGTCACCTTATTAGAGAGGATGAGGTGAGTGGGGAGAGTGGCCAGAGGGGCCCTGTCTGCAAGACTGTCATTTCCTGGGCTTGCTGGGATGGTCTGTGACTGGTGAAGAATTCCCATCTTTAATGTTTCTCTTACTTCTGTGAGGCCATTCTGTTATGGTCCATTGTACCTGACGAGGGTTGGCAGGCTAGCAGGAGGGACACAGGAGGAACTGATTCTCCACTCCCGAACTGTGAGAGAATGGGTAGAAGGAGATGCTTCTGCAGACCCATGTCCATGGCAGAGCCGCTCAGGAATGGTCACATTAGGATGCCTGTGAAAACAACCTTAGGCAGCACTGCCTATCCCCTCCCCAAATAGTTCACCCGAGACCTTTGGTGGGTATTTTTAGCAAATGGGGACCCTTCTGCCTGGATATCACCTGATAAATGCTTTTGCTACAAAGAGGTAGAACAGGTTAGAGCTTTAAACCTGGAGTGGCTTAGCCAAAACATGTCAGGCGTAGCTCACAGGGGAGCACACTCTGCAGATGGCATCTTGAGGGCATTTATTGACACCTAATAATAGCATACCCTAGTGACATGAAAGCTCAGAGACAGATAATTAGACTCTTGGAAGGGAATGAGACCTTGCCTTTATGACTTGTGTAACCAGGAGACTTGCTCTACCAGTCTGCCTTTTATTAGCACGTAATAACATCTCACTTTATGGGAAGTTCCTTCAGTTGACTTTCCTAATTAGATTTAACTGAAGGATGAAAGTCAAACTCTGCTACACAAAATCCCTGGGAAGGAGCTCCGTGGTGGTAAACACAGTAATTCCACATAAAAGCCACATACATCAAAGGTGTGCAAAAAATAAAAGATGTAAGTTTTCTAAAGCTCCATGGGCCAGTGAAGGCTAATTTCAGGTGAGCTTAGAGTTGTAGACATCTCTGGTTGGGCTGAACACAGGGTGTGCGACACAGATATCCTGACTCCGCTTTCCAAAAGCTATCCAACACATGTCTAAGGCGGTGGGTAGCCTGAAAAGGTTTTTTCTTTTCTTTGCCCTCTGGGTGGGGATGGAACACTCCAAGATAAACAAGAGCTTTTTCTTCATTAAATGAGCTCCCCAAGGGAGAAAGAGACACCTTCTCGTACTCTTGGAGGCAGTTGCTCTTTTTCCAGAGCGACTGATTTCTTGGAGTCCCTTGAAAAGTTCAGCCACACTACCACTTCACTTCCAGAGAGCTGGCATTGACCATGCTCAGCTCTAGCTAGAATTTGCCAGTTGACAGCATATCCTAAAGCATACCAAGGCCACATCTGGATTGTTCTTATTTCCGTGGCCTTCCATTCTAGCTGTCCAGATGTACGGAGCTATTTTTACACTGTTTGGCCCTGTTGAGTTGTAGGTATTTCCGTAAGCTGCCTTGAGCCATTTCTGGAATGAAGTTGGATATAAATAAGTAAATAAAGATGCACTGATTACACATCGAAGAGCTCAAATGATTTAATCATACAATCTAAGCAAGGGCAGGGAGATGGAATCCAAGAACACAGGTCGCCCATTCAAACACAAATAACCAAGCACGAAGACGAGCAAAATGTGAATTCACAGCCCACCCCTCTGCCCCTTACCATCAGATAAGGATGCTGATACCACTTGATCTTCTGAGGAATTATACAACTCTCAAGCACTTGATTTTCATGGAAATAAAACCCAGTGTCCCCCGGGTCCAACATCACTCTCAGTATAGCAGAACACCTTCCCTTGCAGACCTGTCTGGTTCTTCCACTGCAGTAAGTACCTTCCACAAGCTTCGATAAGGATTGAGTCCTCCAAAGGTAAAATAGTTTAATGAACATGTCTACGCAGTGTGTGCTAGTCTGTGGATTATGAGCAATGCATCCCACAAATGCTAGACAAGAGGAAGTAAAACCGGCATTGCCTTCAAATAGCTACATGTAGCACATCATAACTACATATATGATATTTTTCTTCAAAAAGTTGGAGTCTTCTCAAATTCCTTTTTAAAGCAAGGAGCGGGGATGTGGATGTGCAGGGGATCGAACGCAAAGCTTTTAACATTCTGGGTGAGCGTTCTATCGCTGAGCTTCCTTCCCAGCGGAACCTTCTCAGAGTCTTACACTTAGGGTTTCTGAACCCTCACATTTCTGTGTCACATTTCACAAAAGAGACAACCTCTCTTCTGAAGCTTTGAGTGCAACAATTTCAAAGTCGGGTGACTTACTTTTGGAAACAGCCACTTATTTATTCCATCAGAATTGATCCAGTTCAGGAAAGTGTGTGAGTCAGCTTTCTATTATTACAACAAATGCCTGAGATAATCAACTCTCAAAAATAAGTTATTGTTGTTGCTGTTCCCAGCTGTAGAGATTTCAGTCCATGACCGAATGGCCCGATGCTCTGGGCCGCAGCAGCCCAGCATTAGCAATGACACATGGCAGAAACAAAATTACTCACTTGCCATCAGGAGGTAAAACAGACAGAGGAAGATTCTGGATCACCTCTCCAAGAGGTGATCTTCAAGAACTCTGTTGAACTAACTTGTTCCTACTCAACCCCATCTGCTGAGGATTCTACCGCTTCCCAAGAGCTCCGCTTGAGGACCAAGACTTTGTTGTATGGACTTTGAGGCTACCCTTAACTATATAGGGAAGTGGCGTTGTCAGAAAAGTGTTCTTCTGTCAAACCTTGAGCGAAAAACCAAAACAGAGCAGTGATGTCCAAGTGGGATTGGGAAAGTGTGAAGGAATGCAGAAAGCTACACTTCCAAAAGAGGAGGAATAGAATGGACGGTTGCTTGGAAGCTAACCAAGTGGAAGAAGAGGCTAATAATATTCTGACAGAACTAGGGCCATGGGTAAAAAGACAAGGAGGAGTTTCTTAATAATTCCAAGTTTCTAAGTGGAATAAGATGCCTTAGAGAGTTGAGCAATGTCCCTGGAAGTGTTCAGCTGGCACTGGACACTGCCCATCAGTTACAGTGGCAAAGAAACACTACATTGGGAATCGGTAGAAATGGGTGGAATCAACACTTTCTCTGAATGCATACCTATTTTTTCCCTATACATTTTCTGCCCTTTATCAGTGAAAGGGTTAAGCCATGTTGACCACTTTACTTCATCCTGGTGCTGAATAACTGTCAGAATAGAGGTCTAAACTTTAGAATACTTGGCTTAAGTCACAGCCTGTGGGACTCACTTACCTGAATCTTACTATGTGACTATGTCTTCCAGGGAAACGCGGCCTGGGTGACTAGCATGAGGAAAAACTGTGGGACTTCACAGACCAAAAACAGGGATAGACGGGCAGCTGCTTTGGTACTTGTTTGTTAGGAGAGTTTTGGAATGAATGTCAACAGCAGAGCTATGTAATAAGTTTGTAGAACTTCAGGTTGTGACATCAAAGTTCCTTCATGTGTGTCAAAAGTAATCTGATGATCATAAAGAGTGAGGTCCTGTTCCCAGAAGTTGTCCTTTTGTGACAGATAGAATACTATAAAGTAGAATTAATTAGAGAAAAAGATACTGAAATGTATTCAAACACCAAACTAAGGTTTTTAAGTCTCGGTGAAGTGAGTAAGCACATTTATCTTTGAGGCACCCAAGGATTTTCATAAATACAGGTAACAGACCACACTTCTGCACACATCATAAGATATGTTTATGAAAATTAATTTAGAGGGTCAACAAGGTCTCAAGTTTTTAGGCCATGATAGTTTCTGTATCAGGGATCTTTCCAGAGGTCGACACAAGTTATGTTATCCCATATAAAACAGGGTAAGAGTTCCAGACAAGATGAAATAACCTAGAATAGGCAAAATCAGAGACTGAAAGCAGATCGGTAATTGCTGGGGTGTGTGTGTGTGTGTGTGTGTGTGTGTGCGCGTGCGCGCACACTCATGCATGTGTCCCATATGCCTGCAGTTGCCCAAGGAGGCCAGAAGAGGCTGTTGGATCCTTTGGAGCTGTGGTCACAGATTTGTACTACCAGACATAGGTGCTAAGAACAAAACTCTTATATAAGTCTGACTGGATGCCACTCTTTCCTGAAAACATATGCCAAAATCCACAGACCGATGTCACCTTATTTGATGCCACTTTATCAACACTTAATAGATGTCGCCTTATCAATACTCAGAGGCAACCCTTGGAAGGTAAGTCAGCATGTTCACCCCTTTTATTCTCACGCTGCCTCTTACAGTCTCTCACACATAATGGCTCCTAATGAGACACTTAAGGGGAAGAAGGTGACATCAGAACCACAAGACACGAAATGACAAGAAGCTCACTGTCACTCTAGTACTTCTGAGTTCTTGAGCACCTAGTGTGGGTCATCCTCACCCATCATGTCTGATTTTCATCATGATTCTGTGGGGTAGGTCTGCTCGTGCACGCTGTTTAAGACTAGCAGAAGCGAGAGTCCACACATACAGCTGCTGCTCTATTTTAATTAAAATCTTAAGCATACTCACTAATTACTCACTAATGTTTTTCACCATGGACCAGGGGCTTTCCCTGCTGTTTTATTGCACGTATCTATAATCTCCAGCTTGGGCTTCTTCAACACAAGGGGGAACTCACAGACACTGGGGAGTCATTGGCTCTCAGATCCCATCTTTACGTTTGCATCTTCACCACAGCTTTAACTTACCATTGCCTTGTTGGCACCTTAGCTCAGCTGAAAACAGCTTTTCTTTTCCTCTTCCTCCTCCTCCTCTTCTTCCTCCTCCTCCTCCTCTTCATCCTCCTCCTCTTCTTCCTCCTCCTCCTCCTTCTTCTCCTTCTTCTTCTTTTCTCTCTCTCTCTTGTCTATTCATTTTTGTTTGTTTGTTTTATGTTTTGTTTTTTACGAAGGATTTCTCTATTGTAACTCTATCTGTCCTGGAACTCACTCTGTAGAATAGCCTGGCCTTGAACTCACAAAGATCTGCCTATCTCTATCTCCTGAGTGCTGGGATCAAAGGTGTGCGCCACCACCGCCCGGCTCATAAAACTTTTCTTGATAAGACATACATCTCCACTGGCCACAGAGTCCTAGAGATTAACCATGACTCTCCCTCTAACCTGTGAGTACATAGGAATCTCCCGGGACATCTCAGTGAAAAGCAGGTTCAGAGGCCTGGACAGAGTGCAGAATCATGCATCTGTGGCAAAGTACCCAGGTACGGTGATGCTATGAGCATAGTATACGTGCACTTTTGCATGTGTGTGCCGGAGTCTTTATCACTTTCCACCAGTCTTTTGAGACGTGTCTCCCACTGAACCTGGTGTTCATGGATCTACTTAGATGGGTACACCCAGAAAGCCCCCAGGATCCTGCAGTCTCCTCCCTTAAGTGCTGGTGTTACACCTGTATGCCACTGGGAATATGAAATAAGGTCCTCGTGGTTGTGCAGCAAGCAAGCACTTCACCCACTGAGCCTTTGCTCTGCCCCACTAGTCTCATTTTCTTAAGTCAGGAAGCTGAGTTCAGAGGTATTGAAGACTTCTACAAGGGCTCGTAGGCAGTGGGGGAGCACAAATCCACACAGGTCTGTTCGCTCTTCTTCTCTTCACATGGTGTGTGTGTGCTCGCACCATTGTACACTGTAGTGGTCAGAGGATAACTTTGCAGAAGCCAGGGGGCTCTCTCCGTCCACTATGAGGGCCTGAGGGATAGAGCTTAGATAGGTTGGCAGGCTCGACTTTGAGTGCCTTAACTGGCTGGCTCAGGCTTTCCTCTTCGTCTCGCCTAGAAAGCTAAATGCACTGAACATGAAAGACACTCCACTTCCATGGAGAGAATGGATCCAGCTCTACCAGACATTTTTAGGGAGACCAGCCAGGGAGAACCCATTTTCAGGGCTAGGTCTGGGATGCTCCCACCTCCCTTACACATTGTGAGGTCTGCCAAAGGCAGGAGACTTCCATTGTCCTTCTTAGAAGTATGAGCTTCCAACTTCCTGTTGTTCCTCATTATTTCCATCACTACCATTTTCTCTAAAATCCTGGTGTTTCTCAAGTTAACTGAAACAGAAAAGTTAACATTTCAGCTCACTGTCATCTGGAAAAATGATAAAAAATGAAGACCAGTTAATGAAAAATCGGGCTTAGTCTAGGGCCCAATTTTTGTGTCTGTGTTGTTCCCTTGGAGAGAGCCTGTTGAGGAGCAGGAGAGATTGCTGGGTTTAAACCTGGCTGATCATTTGAACTCAAATGCCCTTCTTATTTATGCTGAAAATGCACATGACTTCCTTGAATTTTTGGCTTAAAAATCACTTTGATGTTTTATTTATTGATGCAAAAAAGAAAAGTGCTTGCCTTTCAAGTGTGTTATCTCTCGTTTCAATGGACTTTTTCAAAGTATGAAGAAACTAGCTGCACAGCTCTGTCTACCCAGTTTTAAGTTGGCACGGGATTCTGAAGTGTTATTGGTGCCCCTGGGTGTTTCCTGCCTTTTAGTTTCAGGCTAATAAGGAAACCCAGAGGTTGGCTAGAATTTGCATTGAATACTGGTGTGTGCTGGAATACACTCAAAGACGGCTCTAGAGAGAATGCATTTTATCGTACCAGGGACTTTGTTTTCTTGGCTATTGAAAGCCTTTGTATTTGGAAATCAGAATGATTTTTCATCTTTTAGTAAATCTTTTACGAAGCCTAATGTTCTATGTTTATAAAACCCATCTGTGATATCATTAAGTAATTTTCATGATAAATAAATGATAGTCAATGAAGGGTCCAATATAAAATGTCATATATTTTGGAGAGAAATGTCTATGAAAGTCATTTATTTATTTTTCTATTGATTTTTGCCTTTTATGTGCTCCAAGACATCCTAATTTGTTCTTGTAACCCAGGATCTAATTACTGCAGCTGAATAACTCAGATCTTACTCATTTCCCTGCTCCACTGTTTTTTCAGAATCTTAGACATCATCCAAGGAAGTTTTGGTTGTTGTTGTTGTTGTTTTGTTTTGTTTTGTTTTTTGAGACAGGGTTTCTCTGTTGTAACTCTGCTATTTTGGAACTCACTCTGTAGACCAGGCTGGTCTTGAACTCACAGAGATTGCCTGCCTCTGCCTCCCAAGCACCGGGATTAAAGACTTGCGTCACCATCGCCAGGCTCATCCAAGGAGTTTTAGGATCTCCTTGTCCTTAATTGCTGCAGCTCACTGAATCAAAGCTGCTGAATTTGAAACAAGTTCAAGATCACTTCTTTCAAGGCTTGATTCTTCCCTCTGGGCTTGATAACTAGAACAAGCAACACCTGTCCCCACCCAAACCCCTTGGATGGACTTTTCTCCCAAGGAATTCCAGGTTTCAACAACAGACCCATTCTCTTGCATAATGACATTGGTGAGGCAATGAAGACACACCAAGGGCCATCTTGTAACGGAGCCCAGAGTCATGGTCTTGACCATGTTCTGTGCTGGACTACACAAAGCACATAAATACAAAGAAACAGTCGTTGGTCTTTTTTCATTTTCCCACCAGTTCTCAACTGGCAGCCTCTTTTTCTTGGTCTCTGTCCCCAGGAATGTTTCTGTCACACCACTCCCAGCCTGTGAGAGTCTGACCTGCTTGCTTAGCAGACAGGAAAACAGTTGCAAAGAACCTCCAGGCAGACACCTGTTCACCATAACTTTGGTTTTCTGAAGATCCACTTTCAATTATCTTACTCAGCTTGTCCCATTAGCTGTAGAAAGACAAGGCCTGCTGGGCCTAGCGTACTCGGAAAATACAAATTTCTGGTGAACCCTCTATCATTGATTTAAAATATGTATTGGTTTTATTTATTTACTGGGGGTAGGTGTGCACATAGCATGGCACATGTGTGAAGGTCTGTTGGTTCTACCATGTGGGTCCCAGGATCAAATTCAGGTCATCAGGCCTGGCAGCAAACTCATTATACTGGAACCATGGTCTCCTTGTCCCATCAAGTATTGCCAATATACACTCTACTTACTGGGTGCTAGTGGACTTATTTTTCCTGCTACCAGGGACTGAAACCTGAAGACTTTATACATGCTCATCACCTATGTTGCTACTGAGCTACAACAAGCAGTTTGTTTGGTTGTTTTGTTTTTTGTTTTGTTTTGTTTGATCCTTCCTTTTCCTCTTCTTCTTCTTTTCCTCCTCCTCCTTCTACTCCCCTTCTCCCTTCCCCCTCCTCCTCCTCCTCCTTCTTTTGACTGAGAAAAAGTCTAACTCAATTTCTTATTTGTTTTGTTGGCCATGGGCAAAAGTGTCCACTCCCCTGCAGCCCAGGAAGTGAATGCTGAGCTATAGTGTCTTGTGTAGCAGAGCCAGGGAAGCCAGGATGCTCCCTATGCTCCCAACCCCTCTTGATGTCCAAATTACAGTTCAGTGGCTAAATGGAAGGGGCCAAAATCATTCCAGCAGTGTTTCAGAGAGTGTAGGGCTATGGAGTCCATGAACAATAGAGATCAGAAACAGAGACCAGACAGGGTCCATGAAACCATTGGCTTGGATTGAGAAAGAGAAGCCACTAGTCAGGTCCTTCAATCTGCTTTTAAAGACAGAAGCTCAGGCTAGAGAGATGGCTCGCTGTTAAAGGCTAGGCTCACAACCAAAAATATAAGACAGAAGCTGGTTGGAGCACAGATGTGTTGATGTGAGTGCTGGATCGTTTATGTCTACTTGGCACAAGCAAGAATCATCTGAGATAAAGAAACTTCACTTAAGAAAATGCCTACATAAGATTGGGCTGTGGGCAAGCCTGTAAGGCATTTTCTTAGTGATGGAAGGCGGGCTCAGCCTATTGTGGGTGGTGCCATCCCTGAGTTGGGGGGTCTGGGTTCTTTAAGAAAGCAGAGTGAGCAAGCCAGGAGGAACAAGCCAGTAAATAACATGCCTCCATGGCCTCTTCATCAGCTCCTGCCTCCAGGTTCCTTCCCTGTTTGAGTTTCTGCCCTGAATGCCTTTGATGATGAACAGGGATGTGGACGTGTCAGTCCTTTACTCCCCGAGTTGCTTTTTGGTCATTTCTTTCATCGCAGCAATAGAAACCCTAACTAAAACAGTGTGTGTCTGGATTCATGCTTTGGGGGTATGCCACTTCTTCTGTTAGGTCTTTAAGTCTTGTACTATAAAATGGCAATCTGATCACATCCCATGGAGAAGTCAGAGGCCACAGCTTCCCTTATGGCTTTTTTTCAAGATAGTATTATTTGTTCCAGCTGAAGCATCAAGGAAGAGGGATGATGAGTAAAAAGGAGACACCTTCATGATCAGTGGCTCTCCTACAAGCCAGCAACACTCCTGGGCCACTGTAAGGATTTTAGGGCATGTGCTCTTAAAGAATGCTAAAGAAAGAATGCTCATGAATTTCCTCTAGAATCTAGAAGTCTGTGGAGAGCATTTACTCAAACTGTCTTCATTTGTTCTTAGTGTGGACAGTCTGATGGCTGTTTGGGTCTGTGAAAGCTCAGGTGTCTGTGTAAACCTGGGGCCCCTGTGTGTGGCACACATGGGCTCTGCTCTCTGTCTCCATCCAATCCTCTTTTCCATTTTCCTTTGGGGATAGCATCCTACATCTGACTAGATTCTTGGTTTCTGAGTCTCAATGCTATGTGTCTAGAATCTTGTAGGGAATGAATACAGCGTCCAAAACAAAACATCACAAGGTCCTTGCGGACTACCATGACAACCACACACTCAGATAGGTTGAAAGAGATGATGGGAGTAGCGGATGGCTCTTTTTCTAAAGATTCTCCCTCAACCAGAAGCCACAAGACCCACAGGTTGTTTCTGGAAGCCATTGTGGACATTCAGGAATGCCAGCAGCCCTAGTTGTGGCTCTTTATGTTGGCCACTGTTGAGTTGTCTAAGAAAACGGACCCTTCGTTCTGTGGCGAGTGGGGACTCCTAACAGTTCCCTTTTTGAGCTTGGGAACAACTTGAATTTTAGGGTTTGAAGTCTTGATTACAGCCAAATTTTACTGTCAACTCAAGGAACTGTTTTCTGATGCTTAATAGCATGCTCCACAGTAAGAAAAGAAGCCTGGTGCTATGCTTTGACTATGTCTTGCTGAAATATTCCTGATTGGGAACCCTAATTCCTTAATGTGGAAGGGTTGGGATATAGATCCAATAGGAGGTGTGGGGGTAAATGGTGGAGCCATAATGAATGGACTGATGTCCTTCTTGGCAGTTCTCAATCACATGGAACTGAGTTCACTGCCAGGAGAATGGGTTGGATAAAGCAAGTCCAACCTCATGCTTTCCCCCCAGTGCACATGCGGCTTGCTGCCATGTCAAAGCTGCCCTCATCAGATACAGCTGGCTGATTTCAGACTTCCAGTCTCTAGATCCACAAGCCAAAATAAACCCGCATTCTTTACAAATCATCCAGTCTCATGTCCTGTTACAGCAATGGCCTAAAGCCTAGTTGCAGCTGACCAGTGAGGTCTGCAAGAATCTTCGATGATTTACGACTCTCCCCAGATCTAGAATTTACAAGCAGAATTACCTGCCACTGAGGGAGAGACTTGCCAGGCCCTGAGTACTTAACTACGGTATATTTCAAATTTGTTATACAAATGTAATATTTAAGGGTCAGTCACACCTTCCACAGAGAGCATCTTGTTCCAAGCCAGGCATAGGAGAACTGGACTGTCATCCCAGCACTTAGGGGTGGAGGCAGGAGGATTATGAATTCAAGGCCAATCTGGGATCCAGAGTAAGACACTGTCTTATATAAAACAGGAGCTGGAGAGATGGCTCAGAAGATAAAGTCATGTACTTACTACTCTTGCAGAGAAACAGACTACTTTTGCAGAAGAACAGAGTTCGGTTCCTTTTATCCACACTGGGTGGCTCACAGCTACTTGTAACTCCAGCTCCAGGGGGTATCAGCACTCTGCAGGCACCTGTATGCATGTGTGTCCATACCTACCTGCCCTGCCATATACACATAATTAAAATAAGGTAAATCTAACAGACAAACAAAGCATCTTGATCTTGACTTGTCATTGTGGACCCTCAGCCTGGATGGCCTAGAGATCCACTATGAATTCAAGGTCACTGGAAATCATACAACATCAGTATCACATGGGTCACTCGAAGAACCTTCTTCTTATTCTAGAGATCCTGTTGATGTGAGCATGATATAACCAAGGTGAGATGAATGCGCGTGGCAACATGGTGACACACTTTCGCGTGTGAATAAACTGTTACTTCTCTGTAAAGATTTATCCTACATCAGAAGGGGATCACACAAACTTCACATGGACTCATCATGCAGACACTGTGTATGTGTTCATATCTCTCTCTGCATTTGCAGGGGTAGATGTGGCAAATTGTTAACAAGTAGAGAGAGAAGAGTCTAGGTGTGTCGCAGTGAACCAAGTGGCTGAAAACTCAACTCCTGGTCAGTCAAAGTGTGTCTTAAGAGTCCGTACAGGTTTGCACTCTGAAGACAGAGTTAGCGTTAATTAAATCGACAAATAAGACACATCCCATGGGATTACTTCCAACTTCTTTGTTTATTAAACTTAGTAGACATTAAGTTAGTATTTTCATTCTGAATAAACCCCCTCAAGTATGCACCATGACTTAAAATATAATCTAAATATAAAGCACTCTGGTACCCCATGCCATCGTTATAACTTAACACACCCAATGTTACTGCTTCATAAAGTGAATTCTTAAATAGAAGACTGACTCTTTGCTCGGACTGTGGTCTCCACGTCGGCTTTCAGTTACTTCTCGGCTTTCTGTTTCTCACCACTTGCCTGCACAGGGGTCTCTGTGAGCAACAGCACTTGGTGCACCCGTTGCAATAATACAAAGTAACGGGCAGCCATGCCCTCCTCCTTCCCAATGACTGTGAAGCAGCTAACCCTGAATAAGATGGCTCTGGAACTCACAGCTGGGGCAGAGCCAAGTAAATGCAGAGAGGAAGCTGAGTCCAGTCAGTACATCTCATAAAACGATGACTTCTCACGAAGACTCTACGGAGCACAGAGATGAGTCTGGCAGAGCAGGTCCTCAGTGCGGAGTCCCGCCCCTTCCTCTTTAATCACTAAGCTAACAGAGCACTGAAGCTGTGTCTTCTGTGTGTCTGAAGATGGCGGGGTGGTGGTGGGGTTCTTCTGCCCACCCCAACCACAGTGTGAGTCTGGACCCAGGTACCTCAGCTGGAAGAAACTGACTGATTTCCTTATCACTCACGTGGCACTTAAGACATTGCAGCTGCCCTTGGTACTGCTGCTCCTGACTGCCTGGAACTGGAGGCTTCTCTGAATTTCCCAACTGGACCAGGGTAAAGCGGCGGGCTGTCTTCTGTAGCCACCAAACTAAGTATATGGCACATTTCACTTCTCAACAAGTGAAAACTAGTGCTAGTAACCACAATTTAAATTACTTTGAAACTTTACAGACACCCCTGTACTCATCATTTCTGGAAGTATTGATTGGCAGTAAGGCTGGGAGAATGATTTAAGTGAACCTTGCATCTTCTCTTACATATCAATACCCACATCTTTTCTGTATTAACACAAGGGATCTTGAAGGCAGTCCCAAGCCAAGTCTGCACTGGGTTCCAGTGTAGAAAACTTGGGAGTTGTGGAAGGGTTTTGGAGGAATAAGAGAAGCAATGGCAGAGCTGCAGCTTGTCATTCGTATCTTTTAAGCTCAGCTCAGAAATACAGATAGGAGAGGGTAGAAATCAGGACCTAGCTGCCACTCCCAAACACACTAGCTCCAACTCTCTGCAGACTTAAAGTGCAATCACTGCTGTGAAGTTCTCAGGCCAGGGATCAGGCTGGAAGAAATTCAAAGCTGAAACTTCAAACACACTGCTCATGACTCAGAGGCTGGAAGAGGGGAGAGGGGAAAGGCAGATCTCAGGCATTCAAGTGCATCAAAAGAATCTCTGTCCTTTTTTTGTGTGAAGAAAAGTCATACACTAAAGAGTCTTGGCTTAGAAAACGTCTTCTATCTGAGGATGTTCCAATGTGGTACAGTCCAAAGGCAGGCAATGGCAGGAAGCAACAGGGGCCCAGCTGTCCTCCCTGCTGCCCTGCCATACAGATGGGCTCGACTCTCTTCCAACAAGTCTTCAGCTCTTGGTGAGGAAGAGGCACACTGGACCAAGGGCATCTGGTAGGATGTTGCCCTCTTCTCTGGCCTGTCTGGACTAGAGCCATCGCTGGGCCTCTGGCCATTGAACAGCAGGTAGCGACCCCGGGCGTCTTGCTCCATTTTGAAGATCTCATATTCTGTGTGAGGTAGTTTGATGCCCAGAGCCACACAGCCATTGGTGTGCGTCACGTCCTGTTGGATACCCACCTGCCAGGAGCCCTCAGCCCCACACTCATTCCCACTGAAGACATTGAGGAGGGAAGCTGTGGCTGCATCCATGGGAGTGACCTTCATGTGATTCACTGTGGAAGAGAGAGAAACCCATGACTCTGGGGGGACAACGTGGGAGGTAGACACTTGCAGTAAACACGGGGGACACTGTCTCAACAGAGCTTTCTTTTTAAAACATAATCCAATCATTTGTCTGGCTGACCACTGTAGATACAAAAGCAGGCTCAGGTGGGAAGTTCCATATGGTGATCTGAATGGTGGTCACATCAAACACAGCCAACGAGCTCAAAGAATCATGCTTTCTGCATCCACAGCTCAACTACACCACCCAAGTACTACATTATCAGGAATAATCTAGAAGCATCAGAAGTAATCTAGAAATGGTGTATAGCACAAGGAGGAGATATACAGACTTTGTGCAAGTGTACTCATTTTACAGAAGAGACTTGAGCAACTTTGGATTTGGGTATCTTCAGGGAGCCCTGGATGGATACAAAGGGATGATGTGTACTGTAGGTGTGGCCAAAAAACAGGTGAAATTTGGTGTTTAGATGCTGAGCTGAATTAGCAGGTGATCACATCCCTGAGTGCAAAATAAAACTATCCCAGCTTTCCCCAAAAGTGATCTTTGGGACAAATGACTCCCTAGGATGCCAACAAATATTTAACAAAACTTGATTTTATTTTTATGAAAGGGTTTTGAAGTATCCCAAAGGTTTCAGATCAAACACGTTATCTGAATTAGCATTTTCACATATTAATAAGGGCCTATCAGCTGGGGATCTAAATGCAGTTAAGCTACAAACAAGAAAAATATGAATATATAAATAAAATCTCCATCCCTATAGGCCTTTGGGGTCCTCCTAAGGGACTATGCTTTGCATATAACCAGTGGTATTTGGGGTGAACAGACAGATTTTTCTTGCTTAAGTTTACCACAAGGCCAGTATACAAGAGCAAAGTTCTTCCAACAAAGGAGAGGGGCCATGCTCAGGGCTTCCCTGAGACAACACAAGTATCTCACACTAACTGGACTACAGTGCTACCCTGGAGGGTCACCGAATAACCCAGCTACCCTCTTATTTGGTATTACAGGGTGGACACCACTCTACAGACATTCCAACGTAAACTGAAAGCAGCAAGACCTCCCTTGTGGTGTGGGCAGGTGCCTCCTCACCCCAGCCTCACCTGTTTGGGTGAGTAGTGCACAGAATGAACTTTTCCCGTGATGCTCTCACCTTTAAGCCTGGGGCAAGCTCTCACGTGCAGCCTCAGCTCAGACTGGAAGTAACAAGTCTGATCACAAAGAAGTAACTGACCCCTGCTCTGCACCTGTCATTTAGGAGACGTTTCTAGCATATAAATAGGCCTGATGCCCCAGAGAAGCTGCTGAGTCTCATCACAGTAGCATCCTCGACTCTCACACTACAGTGACCCATGTGACTGTCTGGGGCCCACCGAACCTGAGTGTGACACAGAGGCCTGGTAGTAGGCTGCTCTGAGCAGGAAGGAGCTCAAACGGCATTTCCAAGGATGCTTTGAGACAGGCACAGCTCAAGTTCATCCCCAGCAACTCAAGCAGCAACAGGACCCTTAGGTATCTCTTAGGTTATTAGGTTTTTTTCTCTTAGGCTTTGCCAGACAGAGATGTCCCAAGGCTGATCCTGAATTGCACTGTGAGAAGTAGAGGCAGCAGACTTACCTTTGAACACAAACTCTGTGCCACCCATAACCCTAGAGGAGAGCACTCCCCGGCTGTAGCGGCCTCGAGCGTAGATGGTGAATGTAGGGTGTTTGCAGACGGGGTCCGAGTAGTGGTAGTAATGCCCTTCCCAGGTGTTGTTATTGTCATGGAAGATGAAGTGGCGGGTGAGGAAGAGGACTTCAGGGCGCACCTCACAGCGCTGGCTCACCCATTCCCCGTGTAAGCCAATGGTCAGGTCAGCCTTAGGGGGTAGGATGGGAGGGTGATGTTCGTCAGAGCGGTAAATGATCCGGCAGGCTATGCAGGCATGGTTGTGGTTCTGAAGGCAAAGAAACAAAGATGTTTAGAGATTTTAGTCTCTAAGCTCAGTGTGTATGTGTATCCCGGAAAATGGGGGTTTCACCATGGTTTGGACTGGGCACTCAGGGCACCATCACTTATAACCTGAACCCCCAGAACAAATGGAGCCAGGCTGCGGTGCCCAGAGAGTGGAGAATGGTGTGCGCTAGGATCTGTACTCACATAGGTGCACACAGCTGTAACGGGACAGCCTGCCCTAATGTCAGCCATGGCACAGACTCTTTTGAATCCTGTTGACATTGCAGACCATGGGCTGGTGCTCAATTTTGGAAAGAAAAAATGGTAACTCCTCACCTTTCATAGGATAGGACCATCACAAATCCAGAGGATATGTGTGGGGGAGGATGTGGAGAAATCCTAATTCTTTGGACCGTTTCAGGAACGTAAAATGATACAGCATTTGTGGACAGGAGTGGGATGGATGGTTAATCAAAAACTGAAAACATAGACTCTTTTTATGACTCAGCCATTACCCTCTAAGTACACATCCAGAAGGATGCAAAGCAAGAGCTCTGACCCAAAAGTCAAGCAATCCAACGACACGTCCACAAATGAGTGGCAAACTACACCGTGCTCTGCATATACCATGGCAGAGAACTCAGCTTTAATAGGGAGGATGTTTTGCACAAGCTACACCAATGAAACTTGATGGCACTGCGCTAAACGAAATAAGCCAGTCATGTAGACATACACATTATTTGATTCCATTCATCTGAGAGATAGGGAGTAGTAGAATGCAGAGACAGGAGATTTTGAGGGATGAGAAGGGAGGAAGGGACAGAGAGCCCAGCTATAATGGGCAGAACTTCAGTTTTATAAGGTGAAGGCTGTTCAACATTAAGACTGTAACTCATGCCACTTAACTGTACCCTTAAAAAACGGGTACCCATGAAACAGATGTATGAGTGCATTTCAGCACAATTAAATTTTTAAAGGAAGAAACTGCAAAATACACTAAGGAAAAACAGAGCTGGGACCATAGACGAGAGGAACTGGGGGGTCCCTTGACAAAGTGAATGCATGAGGCGGAGGAGGCAGACAGATGGGAGTGAGGAGGCCTCTGGGCATGTACACAGGCTGCCCATGTGTATCTAGAGCCTAAGGTTCAGAGGTTCATAGCTCTTGAAATGTCTGTTTTTTTTCAGCTTTCCGTAGCTTACGGTCCACAGCAAAGCTGCGCTCTGACTTCTAGGAGACATGCCCGTGGCGTATTCTGGTTTGGTGCCCAGATCACAGATGACAGCTCTGACTACCAGCTTGACTTGGAGAATCCAGAGCTGGTTACCAAAACCTCTGAACATAAGACAGGAGAACTGGTCCTGGGCACAACCCCAGGACCTTACCACCTCATCCAACTCTAACCCAGGGGTCTTCTTCCTCTTCTACTCCCTCAAAGCCGATACAAGGCCCAAGGGGTGAACACAGCATGGACCACAGCCTTTGGTCTCTGCCACTATGACGGGGCAGGCACTGCTCACTGGGGCCTGCAGCTCTATACTCCCAGCCTGTCTGTATCCAGGTCCACAGTCATGACGTCACCACTCTCAGGGCAGGGACACACTTGTTCTCAGCAAAACAAGCGAAGATTTCACCTCTATCACCAAGGCAGGCTGCTGGCCCTCGTGCATGTGACCTGAATGGTGGCAAGCTTGTCTTTCTGGAGGACTATGGCAAGGGCTGGAGTGCAGGTGGCTGCCACCTGCCTCTTCCGCAACCTCATTCAGGGAGAACCTTGTACTCACTTGACCCTCTGCCTTCATTAGATGAACGTAGTTACAACTCATCGTAGAGAATGCCCCCTTTGTTCCTGTGATGTGTGGCTTGGAGATGGTGAGATAACGTGGGTACAGAGTTAAGGGGAAGGCCAAACACTCCCTGTCCCAGGGTCCGGGTGCAGGGCTGGCCTAGGGGTTCCTGCAGAGGACTTTGGGGCACATGGGAGAATATAAACCGTGCTCTAGCCTGTAATCAGCAGACCACAGGGAGCAAGGTCACAGGGAGATGACAAGTACACAGCCCATCAGAACTGGTACTGAATCAGAGCAGATATAGATGGCTCTGGCTAGATCCTGAAGGCCTGAGCCAGCCCCACGGTCTGCCTCACAGCTGGTGGCCACAGACAATTATTCACTTCTCTCTGTTTCAACTTCCTCACTTGGACAATGGTGACTATTGTACGTACTTGCATACTGCTGCTCGAGAGAAATGGCAGAGAGAGGTGGTTCCCACTCAGTACCCCCACTTGGGTAGACCAAGACATGGCCTGTCTACCTGCATGTGTCATAGTCCTTCAGCAGGGAGGTACAAACTGAAGTAAAAGAGAATCGAGTCCTGAGCTCTGACATGTTCTGTGCTCTCACTAAGCTGCCTGGTGGTAAAGATTCCAACGCTTTCACCCTAAACAGGTTGTTCTGACATTTAAAGGGCTTGACGGAAAGTGCACTTCGTATTTATAACATGTACACTCCGGAGCTCCTGCACAGGGCAGAATATACAAGAATATTACCACTATCAGCATGGAGCCTATTCACAGTGACACCGAGACCCTGGTCAAGCAGAACAGTCTAAAGCTCCTGCAGGTGGCCTGCCATATTCCAGAAAGGGGTGGCATCAGAAGCTGGGTCAGTCAGAGTCAGTCAGGGTCAGAAATATGGACCCACGGGGGTCCCCACACAGACCTGGGTCCCTCCCTGCTGCAATCCCCACAGCAGAGATGCTTGCTGCCTATTTACCTGCTCCCTAGAAGGTCCTACAAGGCTCTGTGGTTGAATCATCTATTTTCACCCACCCCGGCTTCCACTTCTTCTCCATCCTACTGTCCACAACTTGCTATGTCTTATGGGAGTTTAGGAACATCCACTGTGCTTCCTTCATTTCTGGCCTTCCTCGGAAGTTAAGTCTCAACCCCTGAAAAAGATCCGTTTTCCCCTTCGGCACCAGTACTGGTTCAGGGGAAGCTCGCTGCTGCTGCGAGAACACTGAAGATCAATGCTCTGTAGTTCAACAGGAAAAGCTTGGGTGGGGGAGAGCATGGCTGCCACCCAGGCTGCTCCACAGTGGTACCATGAGTGGTAGATTGGGTGTTCAAGAGGAGCACTTCTTTAAGAACAACAGGCAGAGGAGTCCTGGGCTCCAAGCGAATTCTGATGACCTGTGGTCCCTCCAGATAAATTGTGCCCTGAGATAAAGGGCTTCAGTTGGGCAGAAGAAGAAAAAAACAAAAACAAAAAACAGGCTGGCATGTTTGAACCAGTGGGCCTGTGGGATTTGGGGTCATGTGAAGTGACCAGGAGGAATCTGGCTCTTAAGCACAAATATTACCAAATTCTTACACTGGTTATTTTTGGTTTATTTATTTATTTTTTAAAAGGCTATAGAACTGATCATCTTAGTAATTTTTAAGTGCACAGTTCCGTGGCGTTAAGTATAGACACATGGTTAGGTAGGCATCACTACTGTTTGTCTCTAGAAGCTTCTCATCCTCCCTAACTGAAATGACTCTCCATCCCCTCCCCTTCCCTAGCCCCCAGCAACCACCCCTGTATTTTCTGTCCCTGAACGTGACAAAGGAGATTTATAAGGAGATTCAGACAGTATATGTCATTTTGTGACTGGCAATGTCATTAGCAAATGTGTTCTAGGTTCGCCCCTGTTGTAGCATGCATCAGAAAGCCCCAGTCGTTTCCTGCAGAGACACATCTTGCTCAATTTCTCTGTCTGCAGACGCTTAGGCTGCCTCCACTTTTTCACTGCTGTGAATAATGCCATGAACATGGCTGCCTAACTGTTTCCGCATTTCTCCCTCCACCTTGTCGAGAACATCCCTAGACGTAAACTAGCTATACCGTAGGTAACCCAATGTTTACTTTTTGAGAAACGAGCCTGTGCTCTACAGTAGTTTCGCCATTTGACATTTCTATCAGCAAACTACACGAGACCCAATTTCCCCAGGTCCTGGCCAACACTTATTTTCTACCTTCCCCCCTTGGTAACAGCTGTCCTAACGGCTAACTCGGTAACTGTTGCGTATACTTCCTTAATGATATGATACAGAGCCTATCTATCATTTGGACAAATTCTTTAGGGGAAGGTCTGTTTAAACCCGTTTTTATCTGCCCTACCCCCATCCCTTTTGAAGCAATTTTGCAGTTGCCATTAAGCAACCAAGGATGTCGTCAACGGAGGCAGTGGTTTTGGCCTCAATGGATGAGGTCAATAAGGTGACAGTTCTAGTCATGAGTGTGTAAGCAGACACCTCTGTTTGTGAATTAAGTTTAAAAAATTGTTTGCCTACATTCTTATACTCTTTGGCAGGAGTAAAAATTAAAGGGACCTGTAGCAATAACTTCACAGAAGCAAGGAGCAAAGCCCGTATGTTCTGTTGTTCTACAGCTCCTTTTCAAGAGTGGTTTTCTGAGAGAGCCTTTAAAGATTAGCAATTGAGAAGTACACCTGGAGATTGTTTTACCTGAAAGATGATTTGCACCATCGGGTAGCATTTGCTTTATAAAATTGCTTATTTTTAATTTTAATTTTTTTTTTTTTTTTTTGGTTTTTCGAGACAGGGTTTCTCTGTTGTAACCCTGGCTGTCCTGGAACTCACTCTGTAGACCAGGCTGGCCTCGAACTCCAGAGATCTGCCTGCCTCTGCCTCCTGAGTGCTGGGATTAGAGGCATGTGCCACCACCACCTGGCAAAATTACTTTTACTTTTTTTTTTTTTTTTTTAAATCTACATTCTGATACAAGATTCCTACTTGAGAAATGTCCTTTCCTAGGTTTACCAACTTGGCTCTATATCTCTCCATTTCCCTCCATGTTAGAAAATGCCATTTATTTAAAGTCAAGTTTCTGTACACACACGATTTGAAGGTTAAAATCAGAGGAGCCAGGAGATGCTTCCTTACTACTATTCTTTACACCCTCCATTAAAAAACAAAACAAAACAAAACACCTTTAATCTGGGGACTCAGGGCTCTGTGGAGAAGTACAGGATTTGTCTGGCATGTAAGTGATTCTGGGTTCCATGCTTGGCACCGGGGGTGGGGAGTAGACTTAATTCAAGAGGGTTGGAGCTAGAAATAAGCCATACAAGTGTTCTCTGAAAAGAAGAACTTGTGTTAAAAATGGAAATTGACCTTGCAGTTCCCAAGTACACAGCATTGCTGGCAGAGAGCAGGGTTTGCCTTGTCTGCATGCTGTGCCTGGGCAGCAGGTTCAAGAACTGCAGCCTGTGCTTAAGGACACGGGGTTCTGAGGGGTTCAAACGCATCTTCTTCTTAGGCTCCCCACCCTCCCAATGAGGACATGGGCACATTTTCCAGCTGAGGTAATCAAGGCGCAGAGAGAAAATAACTTGGGCCAGATCACCTCGCAAACCTAAAGCATCCTGGGCCCCTAATTTGGTCCTGGGGCTGGAGGAGTCCCGCCCCCATCTTATTGGGCTCTCAGGCTTGAGGTTCTGCAAACAGCAAATGTCCCCTCCACAAGGACTCCAGCACCATGGAACAGGGCTCTGGGACTGATGACTGATGGGGGCTCTTCAGGCTTCTCCTGTTTCCTGCCAACATTTATTTCTGGAGGGTTGGTCAACAGCATCTGCTGACAGTGCCCACTTGTTTCCACAGACTTCCCAGAATGGAAGAAATTACTTGAGGAGATCTCGTGAAAGATCAATTAGAGCAGCAGGCCGGACAAAGCACAAGCCTCCAAAGCAGCAACTCTTGCCTACAAGTTTTGTTCAAGGGGAGAGACGGGAGTAGATGATGGAAATTTCCTTTCCTAGGGCTTTGCTCCATTGGAAAAAAAAATTAATTAAAAAAAAAAGTCTTCATGGTTCTCATACAGAAACCCTCCGTATCTATAAGCTTATGATGGCAATTCGCTGCGGCTCGATGACACTTCTGTTGCAGACAATCTCGTGTGAGCACCCTTCCACATTAGTCCTTTCAGGCCAAGACCAGAGAGTCCCCCCACCCCACCCCTTTTCCAGGTTACACTGCAGAAGGACCCGATGAGGCTCCTGGTGGACAGACTGACTGGGAGAAAGCCATCACAGGATACCTAAGGAGCTGAACAATGAAAGTCACATTTATCCACAGGGAGATGATGCTATCTGTGGGAGAAGTACCTTGGAGTGCTTTCTAGATCTGGATTCAGAGCCAGGGAGACAGCTCAGCCGATAAGGACACTTGCTGCCAAGCTCTGAATTTCTGTATGTGTGCATACGAACAAAATGAATAAACGGAATGAATAAATTTAGATTCATATTCAAGTAACCCCCTGGCCTCTGGTTCATTTTGATCCTTTGAAGGGGCCAAGATGACTCCACTGTCTAAGGAGGAACCTTCCTTCCTTGCCTGTTCCCCCTCCTCTCTCCCTAGCTGCTTAGACATACTTTTCAAATGGCCAATTTCCTGCTTCTTGGGGGTTTTACTCTGGCCTCTCAGTGTTCTTGCCTTTTAAGGGATGAAATGTTTACCGCTTGCATTGTCCCTGACAACAAATCTTTCCTAGCCTGCTAACTCCTTAAATAAAGCAATCCTGCATGCCTGTTTGTCAGCCAAAATCCTCCGGAGGAGTCAAGAAATAACTAGATCTGTATCAGCAGCCAGGGCATGGTAGCAGCACTGCAGCATGTCACAGCCCTGGTACGACACTTGCAACCAAGCAAGAAACCCCATGTGGCATCTGCTGCTTTAGTAGCGCCTTTGCTTGGAAGTAAGAACATTTTTCTTTAGGAAAACTCACCTAAGAATGGCTTAGGAAACTATCTCAGGCCATGACTCCCCAAACTTTAGGCCTTGCACCCGCATACCTACTTCCCATCATCCTCTACCGTGCCCTTTCCCTTTCCCCACTCTGGCAGAAGAGAAAGCACACAGGGTCCTTCCACAAGCACCTGGCTCCTTCCCTGAGCTAGTGTCCTGTCCCCTACCCAGGAGTCTCACAGCATGTGCTCAAGCTAACAATCAACCTAGTCTGCAGCAGCAGGTGGGCTGAAAAAGCCTACTGCCCATGGCCACTTGCTCCAGTCCCTGTGATGTCACCAATACCAGGAAGTTCTACAAATCACTTGTCCTTTTCACACACAGTCAGCGCGCTCTCCAGGTATGGGTTTATATCCAAATGTGGATCAAAATACCGAGGGAGAAACACTGCACCTGTTCTAAAGCTACAGGTGTTTTTGCTTGCTACTATTCCCTGAAGAACACAGTATAACAGCTACTTATACAGACTCACATTATCGTAGACACTGTGAGTCGCTAGTGATGGTTTAAAGTACACGCAGAGCTTCCAAGCACACACTACACCATGTCATAGCACTAGAGCTGTCTGTTGATGTCTGTGGAGCTCTTGGAACCAAGGTCCTGTAGACAAATGGAAGCCTCCATTCTCAAACAGGACCCTGAATTACAAACTGATGCTGGTCCCCAGTCTGGATTCTGTAGAACTGGGGAGTTGTCAGAGCTCTGACACGCTGACCCTTTTCTTCTTTTGTGGGGGTCAAGTGCTGTGAAGGCCCGATCTTGTCATCCCTTCCACCCCCAGGTAGCTGCGTGAGCAAGTGTGCTATGTCAGAATATTTAAGCCACACAGTGCCTGGTGATTGCTTTTAGAGACAGCCCCTTTGATTTACAATCTTGTGGCTGAATCCATGAAGAATTCTGGAGAACGACCAATTCCATCTGCTTAAAGTCTTGCCATTTCTAAGGCTCCTGGTGATTATTTGCTTTCAATAACCATTTGAGTCCATCACTGCATGAACGAAGTTGGGCGTACCCTGCAACTTCAGGCTCTGATGAGTCGGGGCAGAGGGCTATGATGGTCTGAGGTTAAACTTCCGCTCAGAGCATCTTCTTAACGGGTTATTATAGGCCGCCTTGATTTTTCTTAATGAAGAGTGGTCAATTTCCTCCCAAGGAACTCCCCGTACACCTGAGCCTGAAAACAGCACCTATTTGCCAATGGACTCAGAGTCTTACAGCAAAGCTGTAGAAAGTCTAAAAAAACAAGCTGACTTGAAGTTTCTATTTTGACATGGTCTCCTGTTTCCGAACTGGCTAAGACTAGTGGTTTCAAACTCAATTTAGCATTAAACTAATTTTCAGCCAGGTCTCCACAGACCAGCAATTAGGGGGGAGGCGAAGAGTTCAAAGCTAGAGATTCCAGCCCCCTCCCCCTCATGTACAGGCATGTGCACCCTTTGAAGACACTCTCTCTGGGTTGCTTCCTGTCCTGGGCCAGACAGCCACAACCAGCCCAGACTACCTGCTGCTGCTGGAATGTCCCATGGGTCTAAGCAACTGAGCTCTACCATGTCCAGTGTCTAGAAAGATATTGGCCAAATCCGTTCACTCTTTTCTCCTAGCTGTCTTGGGGAAGGATCTAAAAACTTCCTGAGGCGCATCACTGTGCACTGAGGCCAAGAGGCACAAGGCAAGGGACAACAAGGGAAGAATGGGCCCTTTCAGTTCCTGAAGCCAGCCTTTCCCAGCCTTGCAACCCTCCTGGCTGGGCAGCCATAGTGGTCCTGTAGGATAGGTCTTGCTGGGCCCAGGGAAGCCTAAGCCTTCCTCCCAGTGGGCTACCAGCTTTATGTATGGCTTCCTTAGTCCTTAGACTCCTGGCAGGGCCTTTTCTTTTCGTGAATTTTATTTCTGCTTGGCAATGGTGTTTAGGTATTAAAGACTATGGCACCAATTACAGAAGGCACCCACCACCCCCACCCTTCTCCAGGATCCATCCTGAGGTTCCCCTTCCTCACACCCCTGTTCCTTCCTTTCTTCAATTATTAGTTCCATAGAAATGAGATCACCTCAAACACGCTAGTCTCCCTTATCCTTTTATGAAGTATGTTCTGCATAAACCTCACTTCCTCGAGTTCTTTACATCCTTCATGTTTCTGGAATCTTGGAATTGGACCTGGGGTTTAAAGAATGATTCTTGAGAATCTGATTCTTGAGAATCTGGATGAGTGTTCCCACAAGAGGCTCATCAGAGAAGACGGGAGGATGTGACTCGTGGCTAGGCATCAGCCAGCCAGCGCTTGTACGTACTCTGGCCAGCAATCCTCATTCTCTAGGAGCTGTCAGCCAGAACTGCTCCTCTCTCCAGCCCAGGGAGACAGGATGGATAGCATCCTTACTGTTCCCCCGCTGTATAGGAAAGAAGTACCAGGGCTCTAAGGGGACCGATGAGGAGCACATAACCCCAGTCGATTCCAGCAGCACAGCTACGTAAGGACAGGCTCCTATTTCCAAATTCCACATGCTCACCAATATATCCAGACAGAGTTCAAGAAAATCTTTTAATGCTTTAGAAATAAAATCTCCCCTAGAGGGGGCTGGAGAGATGGCTTAGCAGTTAAGAGCACTAGCTGCTCTTCCAAAGGACCCGGGTCCAATTCCCAACACTGACATGGCAGCTCACAACTGTCTGTAACTCCTGGGGATCTGACAACCTCACACAGACATACATGCAGGCAAAACACCAATGTACATAAAATAAAAATAAATAAATAAATAAATAAACATTTTTACAAACCCTCCCCTAGAGAAGGTCAGCATCATGCCTATCACTTGAAATCCCACACCAGGGCTGGATACTGGCCCTGAAGACACTCCTCCCACCCCAGGAGCTAGAAGCCAGACAGGCTCTGACCAGGGAGGACCACTGACCTCAGAACTGGAGCCAGCAGGTAGTAAGAGGCTCACCCAAAGACCTCCACACCTGGAGATACAGCAGAGAGGGTAGGGTGAAGAGATTCAGGTAAGAAAGGGGAGGGAGGATAAACAAACAATTCTCTTCCTTCTGGCACTTAAAAGGAGCTTAAGACATCAAAGAGCCAAAGTGGGCACAAGGTCAGATAAGGCGCAGACAGCTTGACCTGTCTCTATCCTGACTACTGATGGGGTGTTGTTTTGGGTTTTTTGTTTGTTTATTTCCAAGAGAATGTCTTTTCTATAGCTTAGTCTGGCCCTGGTACTCACTATGGCAGGCCTCTCAGCAATCCTACCTGAGCCTCCTGAGTGCTAGGATTGGTCACGTGCCTCCACACCAGGCACACAGATACTTGTCTGTCCATGGAAGGTGTGCAGGGAATAACAACGGCCCTGCTGCTTGGCCGACTGCCGTAATAGTTTGGAATAACAGAACAGGGGCATATTCCTAGACAACCTAGACAACGTACAGACATGGTAAGACAAGGAATGTCGGTTAGTCTTGACGTAGAGGACACCTCACGTGTCGTGTGAAATCCCCTTCCCCACCTCCATTTCTAATCCGATGCTAAGCAAGATGGTGTGCATCTGTGCAGCTCAGTGCAGAGTACAGATGATGCTACCAGTGAGCCAGGACGCGGAACAGAACCACAAGTCAAAAGTTCTTATCTACTTTTCTAAACGGTCTACTGAAGCCTGGCCTAGAACCACACCTCCGGCAGCAGGTAGCATCCTGTTAAATAGCTCTTCCTGTGCCATCTATACTGCAGCTTCAACACACTGAAGGGGCAGAGCTTCAGGCCCTTGCCCATCACAGTAAGAGAATACCAGGCCTTCCTCAGCTAAAACAGCTTCCCTAGACCCTTGGATGCTTCTGAACACTAAGGATAGAACACAGTAGACCTGCCCATTCCTCTATATGGGAAGACTGTTGCAGGCAGAACTGCTGGTGAGCTGTCCACAGCAGTACAACACAGCCTCAGGGAGTCTTGAGTTTGGGGGCTCTGGACTTCCAGGAGGCATCACCTTGCACACAGGGCAGAATTTTCATATTTTTAATAAAGGTACTTATTTAATAAGGCTCCATTACATGAGCTTTCAATAAAAGATATACAGAAAGGCAGCCCCTCGCCCTCTCCAGCAGAGAAGTACCTGAGATGACTTGATCAGCGATGAGTAACCTCAGAAGAATACAATAAAGAAGACTTGAAACATCAAATAAAAGTCAAACGGACCTCGGCGTTTAGACCCACCATGTTCCACTGAGGCTGACTGGCAAGGCTGGGGACACTATAAAGAAAATCTCCTGACCACTCCAACAGGCCTGAATCTGTCTTCTCCTCCCAGCCCATAATTTCACAAACGTCTGACATGATTCGGAGCTTGTGGGGAGGAAATGTGAATTCCAAATATTACCAGAACATAACTCAAATAATGAGCATTCTAAGGTTTAATTGCTTCCTGCCCTCCTCAGTGGCCTTCCTAATCACAGTGACTTTCCAAGTCACTTACTAAGATGGGAAGAACTTGGGTCTGGAAGAAAGAGATTCGGTTCCAGGGTTAGCACTGAAATTCACCGAGTATATGACGAAGGCACCTGATTCCTGAGAACCTTAGAAGATCACGGGAACATGTCTCAGGAGGCCATTGGCTACTTGAAAGCAGGAACAGAGAAAAGAGCACAGAGAAGACTAAGGGTCTATGGGACTGCATGCTACTGCCCTTGCACCAACTCCAGTGTTAGGGGGAGGGGAGTGCTGTTGATGGGAGTCTTTCCCAACATGGTTGTTATGCTACTCCTCATGTTCCTCATGCTGTCCTGTCGACTGAAAGGGGTTTCTGAGATGTTGCAGGTACTTTGTGATGAGCATCACAATGACTCCCCGGAACACAAAACAAGTGGCTGACAGTCCTGAAGCTCGCAGCTACATGTCCCTTCCCAGCCTTCCACACTCCTTTTGCTCTCCAGAAACACCTCCTCCATGAGGCAGAAGCCTACATTCCTCGGGTCCCCTGGGATCGCTCTGACATGCCCTGTAAGCCATCTATTTTACTTAATCAAGGAAATGTGGACTCTGTGGGGCTCTGCGGCTAGGTGGGTACCTTGGCATTCTGCAGGGGAGGCTGGTAACTGGATGGCCGGTAGAACACCCTCTGGGTAGTGTCAGTGTGGATGTCGCCCAGGAAGAGCTCCTCTACCAGGTGGTCCAGGCTGTGGTGGGGATATTGCTTCTCCACACGGATGAGCTGCAGCTCGTGCATGGCAAAGTTCACGGCCTTGGTGCACTCATGGCTGCTCTCCTCCTGCCACAGGTCATAGGCCACGTCCTGTACCCAGGGGCTACCAGGAGCCAGGAAGCCTGGGCAAGTTCTGTTCACCAGTCGGCTGAGTTGTTCAGCAACTGCCTCTGTATGGCATATGACCTGGACGCTGTGAAGCTGGTAGTCAGCCTCGGTGCCCCCGCGGATGATCCAGGATGCCTGGCGCAGGCGCACCTTGCCTCGGATGATGAGAGTGTAGGTGGGATTTGTACAGCGGTTGCTGCCGTAGTAAAACTGGTAGGCCTTGAAGGTATTATTGTTGTAGAATCTGTAAGACCTTGTGATGAACTCTGGCCCCGACCTCACCTCACAGCTGTTGAAGACAAGAACAGGGAAAGAGCTCTGTCAATCTGATGGCACGGGGAAGAGAGCGAGCACACAACGGGCCGTCGCAGTAAGAACACTGCCTTCTGTGTCATTTACAAATATCAATGCATTGAATCTTCACAGCAACCTAGGCATCGTGTAAGACTACTGTCCACATCTGAGGAAACCGAGGCAAAGGATGAAGGAATACGTACAGGATCACGTAAAAAGCAAGTGTCAGAGTCTGACCATGAATCTAGGCAATGCACCTCCAGTGACTGACCTTGACTAGTCTATTCTAAAAGTTTCCACCCCATTGTGTGTGAGGAGAAATGGGGGCCTCACAGGGAAGTTCCCTTCTCTCTGGATAAGAGGGAACAGGGTGCTGCTGGCCTACAGGAGGGACACCCACTTGGTAGAACAAAAACAACTAGATTCATGAACACTTCAAATTATGGATCTTGTCTAGGATGGTATGAGACGTCCTTTGTTCGGAAATGGAATCGTGGCAGAAATGGAAGTTTGTCCTTCTATCCGCTCAAAATTATTATTTTCTTGTTGGGCACAAAATAAGAGGCAATCAAGTGGAAGCAAAGTTAACACTGTAAGAGAGACCAGGATTCCTTTGGTTGTGCTGGTTGACAAGGGGGAAAATGTACTTAGTTAGATCAATGCTAGGCTCCCAAGCCAGGAACCCTGTGACTGGGTCTACAGAGCTAAATAGTTCGATGGGCTCAGGGACATCCCCACACGGTTTGTCATCAATCCTTACGGACACAGCGGAGCCTGCACGAGAGGAGGGAAGGGATTCCTTGAATCACTGCCCAGAGTCTGCCTGTGAAGCTTGTTAGACTCTGGTCTTTCTAGTTACGACTCTTGGCTCATCAGAATTCTACCTCTGCTCATAAACAACTCTGAGCTGAGCTGACAGCATGGCTAAATCAAGCAGTTGGGATGAAATCCCAAACACAGGTGCTTCTCAAAATTGTCAGCAATTTAGACTTTCAGTTGGCAGAGTGGCGAGTGAGAGCTACTTCTTAATATGGGTGCTTTTGTTACGTAGATATATACACTGAGGTTGAATAACGCCTGAGGATGTAAAACACAGTCCTTGGAGCACTGGCCACTGGAGGCAGAGAGGCAAAGGCTACCCTAGGCGTTTGAGAAAGGAACTGAGTTCAGAGTGAGGTGGGCAGAGTTCTCCTTTTCCTTTTTTTCTTTTAATCTCAGCATCTTTTAATCTCAGCCTGTGAACACTGCCCCCCACCCACCCACCCAGTGTATCTGGGACCCAGCCACTTCCCCATTGCCCTCCCATCCTTTTCACTCAGTGAGTCTCTCAGAAGTCACTCCCAGCTTATGTTTACCCCATGCGTTTGCCGCAGAGCAGCCGGAGTGCCCATTAATAAAGCAGACTATTATTGTAAGCATGGTCCAGGCAGGGCACCGTTCAATCACTTTCAGGTTTTCTTAGATTAGGAGCCCTGTAAGCTGGACGCAGTGGCACATACCTGTAGTCTCAGCTACTCCAGAGGCTTAAATGAAGCAGGAGGATCATTTGAACCCAGGAGTTCAAGGTTAGCCCGTGTAACATAATGAAATGCGGTCTCAATGAAACAAAACAACAAAAAGCCTACCCCAAATCAACAACAACAACAACAACAACAACAACAACAAAAAGACCTATTCTGGAAGATAGCTCAGAGCCACCCCACACTCCTGGGTAGCTAGGTTACAGGGCCAGGGTCAGTGGAGTCTCCAGGCTGGTCAGACCATGCCCACGCTATATCCAGCCATCACTTCCCTAGTTTCTCTACAGAGATAAATCTTCCTGCAGGAAGAAACTAGACTTTGAGAGCCCAACCTGATCCTAAAGAAAGGCTCCCTCACACCCTCCTTCTGCACCTGCTGTCATCCCACCCCTGCTTCTGTGTCCATCTGCAAAATCGTTAACAACAGGAAGCAAGTCTGTTGGAGTCATTGCCATAAACATAAAATATACACCGCTGCTTGGCGCCCAGCAGCCACCCAAGAAACAATCATTTTTCAAGTTATAATTTCACACTTAAAATTTATATGCAAAGAATTTATCACAGTTATTTTAAGAGACCCATTTTTAGAAATTTTTTTTTCAATTTCGTCATTTTCATAGGATTTCTTCTGTCTTATGTCCGTACGTGCTCAGTTATTCCATCAAGGCATCAAGGCTGCTATCCATATCCCAGTAACTGTGCACAGGGAGAAGTCACCAGATCCCAGTTTGTCTTGTTAATGCTCAGCAATTTAATGGGTAGAAAGAAAAATCGCTGATCTGCCTCTAGGCTATTTTTAAAAGCTCTAAAGGAAGATAAGCCAGAGCTCAAACTGGGATAAATCTCAGCTTCACAGCACAGAAAAGAATCCAAGAACTGGCTAGTAGAGGCAGCTCTTAACTCACTCTCAGCGCCCTGAAGCCATAGATTAAGTTACCAGAATATGGCGAGAATATTTAGACCATCAGAAGCTTTGCAGTCATGTTTCAGGGTTGGTGAAACACAGACGCTTAATTTCACTTGCTAATGGTTTCTCTTTATACACAAGTGATCCCACAGAGTTCAGTAAACAAGGATCTATTCACTCGTACTGTGTAGTTAGCAGTGCTATGATACCATTGCTGCTTTGGGCATAAGATTTCTCCAGCTCTTAGCTCTGTTTGCTTAACCAACCATAATTTCCAAGAGTTGCCTGGTTCTCAGTTACTGTAGACTGCACAAAGCCAGCATCTGAACCCATCAGAGGGTCTTCCTTGGACCCAGCTCCCAGATTGTGCTCTGGCCCTCCTGTCTCAAGTCTGGCTCTTACCCTGTGGACACCCAGTGGCCCTCGATGGTTGGGGGCATCTGCACAGTGATCCGTGCACCATTGTGGAGATGCTTGAGCATATGATGGCACTGTGACTCCTTGAAAGCCCTCCAGGCACTTTTCTCTAGGGAGCGAGGATGTGATCTGCTGTCTGGATGAAGTAGGGCAGAGCCCTCTCCCAGCCCTGAAAAACAAGAGCAGGAAGTAAGCAAGAGCAGCAGTTGTAGGTGTGAGTCAGGTAGACAGTTACGTCTGCAGCTGGGAGTGGTTGCAGCTGGAAAAGCTGCATGGAAAAGCATGCTTCTCCACCAGGCTGCACATTGGGCTCGCTCTCTCAGAATCCTCATGCCAAAGTGGGGAACATTCTTGGAGATCATTTCCCAGGTGAGAAACGGAGGCCTGTGAGAATTAGAACATAGTTTGCTTTTGGCCACCCAAGCTAGTTCCTTGCAAAACCAGAGTGCAGGTGCATTCACCTGGGTTTTCTGCTTCTTCCCAAGCACCTGTGCTGTGTGGTAGAGCCCCGGATGGACCTCACACAGTCAATTCAGAGAGGTATGTTCTAGATCAGTGGTTCTCGGCCTCCCTAATGCTCATCAGAGGAGGAGCAGGCTTGCTGAACTCAGACCTTTCTTCCTTTCCCAAACCAGCCGTTAACAAGAGCATACCCAACACACACACACACACACACACACACACACACACACACACACCCTGCCCCTGCTGTTGTTCAGCTGTGGCACTGGACCAGGTACGAAGTCTGATGAGTTAGGAGTGAACTACGGGCAATTTTATGATGGCCACCATCTACACCGTGTGTTCTGGAGTTTTTATCACAGCTCATTCAATCCCTATTTGTCTGACATACACGTTGATCTCTCATTTTGGTTATGAGCTAATTATAAGGGACAAAAAGTGGCAGTCATCATACCTCTACCAACCCCAACCATTCTAATTATCCTGATGACAGCAAACATTCCTGCATGTCTCCTGCAAGGCAGTGAGAGAGCAAAATGTAATACAACTTGCTATCTGGTGGGTCAAGAACATGACCACTTATGACGTGGCCAGCTTCAAATGGATTTTAATTAAAGTCCTAAACCATGAGAGCCGGAGAGGGTTCTACTTGGAATGTGAGGACTCTATGAGTTCAATAAAGATGTCAACATCTCAGTGATGACCAAATTATGTTCTAAAACCTGATTTGCAAACTCCTTTACACTCTGTGAATGTTGTGTCACTAAAGCTAACACAAGCCTGGAGTGCACAGGAGAAGGGCGAAGTTGCCTGAGCTGGGCAGCTTGAGTTTGAAACTGCATTTGCTGTTTAAGGGATTTTATTCAAACCCAAGACTTCAATGGGGCTTCAACACATCATTATTTTATTCCCAGCAACAAAACACTTGCACTTAACAATGACGTAATGCTTCAACAATGCCCATGAATCATTCACAGCCTCAGATGAAGCCTCAGATGGCTCCAACGTTTATCTGTTCAAGGAGATTTGGCCATTTTTCTGGCCTTTGGTGGCAAATGTTTATTCTTCGTGTGTCTTGGTCACAACACAAACACGGCCTCACGGTTTTGTGGGTACCCTCATTTTCAAGCCACCAAGACATGCCTGTTGAGAAAATGCGGAGCTGGAGTTCTTCTTCCCATGATAAATATTTGCCCCACCAAGGACAAATTAACACCCCCTTGCTCTGTAATAAGACCTGCTTCCTCTTCACAGTGGTTTCCCTTCTCAGAAAGTCATTTATCAGCAGGTTATGGAGAAAAAGCACGCATTGCTGACTCAATTGTTTACCCTTTTGATATTCAAAAGCAGCCTACTCACAACTAAACTCAAAACAAAGAGTACAACACACTCACACAGGAAACAAGGGTGGGAACAAGGGGAGCACTTCTGTCCAAGTTGCCACAGGCAAAAACAATGTCATGGAGCAGGAGTTTGGCTCAGCTGCAGAGCGCATACCGCTCTTCTGTATGGCTACACACAGATCAAAGAGACCCTCACCCCCACCAATGGTAAGATATGCACTGCCACAAAGATCTTAAAGTAGAAAAAAGGGGAAGAAGGGTATGCACCTTGGAGTTGGTGAAATACACTGTAGGCTCATGAACTCACACCAACTACTCAACCTCTCTGAGCTCCAGCCCACTTAATGTGTAAGGAGCAGACAGTAACACTCCTCTTAGGCTTGATCTAATTTAGCACAGTGCCTTTCATGCCCTGTCAGCATTACCATTTCAGGTAATAATACCACTCTTAAGCCAGTCTCAAAAAGTATCTCCTAACTCACAGTTAAAATAGTGGTGGTCCAGAGTTGGCCTCTCTCTGAGCTCTGAGGAGGATCAAGTACCAAAATTAAGCCTGGGATGGCAGACAATATTCTGTGACGATCCTGAAGAAGAGAAGAGAGAAGACTGGGGAGGGCAAGCTGTGTTCTATAATGATTCCAAAGGAGAGAGCAGAGAGTGGAACAGAGCAGCAGGCATGTGGTTGTTGACAAGTTCTGCTCATTTCAGAGGCAGGAAGTACAGATATGAACTAAGGTACATTTCGTTGACTTGGAGGCCTGGATAGAGTATGTGTAGAGATGATTAAGGAGGGCTCTGGGAATGAGCTCAAAGGGCAGAGGAGTGACGGTTAGTCTTCGGAGGGGTCACTCGAAAGAACAGAGTCACACAGGGAAGGGAAGTAAAAGAAATACAATCTACTATGCAAATCACTGGGAAGTAGAGGACAAGCACCAACCCAGAAAGTGGCTCTTGGTCATGAACACAGTCTAGGAACCTGGTGAGGCAGCCAGTTCAGCCAGGGAACAGATGACCATCAGATGAAGAAGACTCAACAGATCAACAGGTGTGATCCCCCCATTTAATTATTAATTAATTAATTAATTATAAGTTTTAATTTATATCCAGTTGTTTTAACAATCTACCCGAGGCTAGACCTTTTTTAATTAATTTCATTTTCAAATTCAGAGTATGGTATCGGCTTTTGCATGGCTCCACCAGGGGCTGGGGCTCCTCACATGGTGCTGGGTTATAGCAAGCTGGATGGCATTGATCAGAGTAACTCAAGAGCAGGGAGGGGCTACATGTGATAGCAATGTAACTCACTCCCTGAGAGGAGCATTAGTTCTCTCCCAGGGCAAGCAATGCCTCCAGCGACTTACTCAGCCCCGCCTCTTAGGGAAAGAGGAGAAGTAGTGGAGATCCAGCCAACTTGCAGCTTTGTGCAGTCCCACCAAGTACTTTACTGCTGAGCTACATGCCCATCCTCAGCCCTCTCATCATTTTTCTACAGGGTCTCACTAAGTTGCCAGAGCTGTCCCTGTAGCTCAGGTTAGCCTTGATCTTCAAGAAACTGGGATTACAGGCACGTACCAACACACCTACACATGAACCCTCGAGGAACAGACCATTTCTTAAGTATAGTAGCATTTGTCTTCTTTCTCTTTGTAGGTGGATGAAGCTGCCTCATTGGGTCTTTTGACTGATATAAAAAATATGAATGGCTTTCTTTCAAGTGCCCCTTCTGTTTTAAGATCTAGGAATTCGAAGCTTATTTGATGTACCCATTTCAGCTTTGAGAGAAGCTAAAGCTAACATCCTTATATCTCACCACTGTTTTTCAAGGCATACTCTTGATGTGCCTGTCAGTCAAGGAGCCCAACTTTAGACTTCTGGTCAACCCAGTGGCCTTCATGGTCAGACAACACTTGACAACTCACTTTTCACAAACATTGCCTCTTGGCCAACCACTATTACCACTTAGGCACAGGGTCACTCTGAGGTAAACTTATGAGCAGTTGGCCACAGTGCCCATTGACAGGGACGCTCCCATCACTGTTTCCAGTCCAGGGGAATTCTGAGTAAGTCAGTCATCAAACGACTTCTCCAGAAAAAAATGATCTCAAGCATGGCCTGGACCCAAATAAAATCATTATGGCGAAAGGGTGGTTTCTTTGGAGGGAGTGGGAGGGTGGGAGTAATGTCTAAGTCTGGAAGGAAACTGTTCACCAATTGAAAATAAATTAAGTTCTGTGAGACTGAGAATGTATATTACACAAATATTACACAGATATTGGTTCTGTAGGGACTGCTCACACATGTGCACGGGGGCAGAGGTGCAAGTGACACGCTCCCACCGGTGGGTGAGCTGTTGCACCCAGAATTCCTAGATTTTGCTGTGAATCTTATTCACCAACATACTCACTGAAGCACGCTACTCAGACAATAGTACCCCAACTATTTGTGCTCCAACGACAAGCCTACGTGAGCATCCGCTGAAAGCATGGGTCCTGCTCTTGGAAGAGCAGAGCTTTCAAAGGGATGAAGCTGAGGCCCCTACTGTCACCCACATCTCCTCCCTAGACCCAAAATGTCCTCAGGATCAAGTCAGGCTACCGAGAAACCAACGAAGACCCTTGAAGAGGTGAGAAGGGAGGGAAGCAGTGGTTGCTCTCCTTCTGAGAGACAACAAAGGGCTAAATAACTACCACGTGTTCGGTTCCTCCCTATACAAAGAGCATCTCTGACATATGAAAGTATGTGGTTCTAAAGCTGCGATTTTTTGATAACATTTTAAGAACTAAATTATTTAGATAGATTCCAGTTTCCTCATGCCTGTGTAGACCAACTGGGAAGGTTAAATCTTCTAAGCCATTTTATAGATAATGCAATGCAAAATGCACTGGAAAACAGTACTTTTCACTTAAGACTGAACTAATCTTTGGTCAGGCCAGTCTCTAGAGATGTACCCTAATACTTAAAACTTAATTGTAAAAAGTAAATAAATGTAATGTAAACACATTAGCAATACCATCTCTAGGCAGAGGTTTTGAAAGACCCTTTTCTCAAAACTCATTTTGCAGCTTTCCCTACTTCAGGTAATGTGTGTGTCTTGATAATCAGAAGGGGTACAGTATCTCAAGTCAGCACTAGTGCTGATATACAAAATGAGACTGATTAGCTTAACTGCAGGTAATTACTTAGCCATGAAATCGCCCTGCCCAATTAAATGAGCAGTCATTACTGTAAAGCATGCTTTGAAGTGGAGACAGGGAGATAAGCTCCAGCACAGCTCCCAGGTCCTGGAGTAAGAGCTCGTATGCTGCAGATGGTACCAGGGCTGAATCCCATTCTGGCCCTAGTACATACCACACTCTAGTTTTTAGTTCCAAGTTTCTTTCCAATAGCAAACAAAAGCTAAAAGAACTGCTTATATCACCTGCAAACTTCCATAAGGAAAATAATTACCCTTTAGAAAAAATAATAAAGCATTTTTCACATTTCTGGCTATATTTGATCTTAATGGGCATCTTCTAATACCTACCAAGATCTTTGGATATGGGTTTGAACTGAGATGGCCAAGTCCTCTGTGTGTGAATGGTCTATATATGTGTACACGATGTGTTTTGTATGTGATATATACTTGTACAGCATATATGAGCGTACTATGTATGGTATATGGGTATGATATATTTTTGATATATGTTTATAATACATTTTTGTGTGTAATGCTTGCAGCATATGTGGGTGATTTTTGTAGGTATTTCATAGATGCCTATGATATCTGCACCATATATATATATGTGTGTGTGTGTGTGTGTGTGGGTAGTATGTGTGTCTATGTATCTGTGTATGATGTGATCTTTGTGCTGTATATGGCATTTGTGTGTATGCAATATACATGTATGTTTTTTATGCATGAAGCATATTTGTGTGGGGGACACATGTGTACTGTATATGATGCATGTATGTGTGTATGTGTGTGTGTGCATTTGTGGGGTACATGTATAGTATACGTACTAGTATAATGACCCACAATGGGCCCCCCTCTTGAATCTGGGGTTCCCTGAGTCATTTATTCAGCACCACTAGAGACTCTTCAGGAATTCTCAAGAAACGGGTAAGGGCCTCCTCAGCCTCCACCTAGTAAGCAGAGACACGCAGACAGGGGACTCGAAGATAAACTTTTTGAACAATGGCTAACTGAAGGAATAAAACTGGAGGGCACTTACAGAACAGAATGCACTGATTTCTCATACTGAGCCTTTCTCACACTTAGATATCTGCCACTCCATTTCCCAGAATCATTCACTCTGCAGCAGGAGAGAACCCAGCAATAGCCTGCATGCATATAACCATAATACAGTAGCATGTGATCCTGGCAGATGGTGGCAGGTGTTTTTCCTTCAGTTTCCTCTGTGATCACTTCCGCCATAGATCTGCTGAAGGCCCACCTGCTTCATGTGCCCTGAGCCTCTTCACATCACCATCAACATGCCAAGCTCCTCCCCATGCTCTTAACCGTTGACTGTATCAGTTGCCACTCGTCCCTAAACAGTAAGCAGCTACATGGTCACATCACCCACTAATGTCTACTTCTTTATCTCTTAGGGGGAGAAATGCACACAACCACCACAGAACTCCTGAACCACATGTGGTGTACGTCAATCTATTCAACAAGAGAATATATAACATCTGACCAAGGTACTTGCCCCCTACTGTGTACAAATAAATTATGATCCTTTCCAAGACTCCATTTGATGATAAAAAGGGAAAAGGAACAGAAAAGAAAATGTTTTGTTGGTTACAAAAACTGTTGTTAGTAAAATGGCGTTTTGAAGGTCTCTATTGTGCTCCATTTAAATGTTTTCTTGAAATTTGCTGGTTAAACACTGATTTGGCAATTGGCAGTTTTTAAAAGTTCACCCCTTTTCTGTGTGTTTGTGTGTGTGTGTGGGGGGGGGTGATATATGTATGTGTGTTGTGGTGTGTGTGTGTTGTATGTGTGTGTGTTGTGTGTATATGTGTGTGGTGTCTGTGTGTGTGTTGTGAGTGTATGTATGTGTGGTGTGTGTGCATGTGGTGTGTGTGTATGTGTGTGGTATGAGTGTATCTGTGTGTTTGCGGTGTGTGTGTATGTGTGTGGTATGAGTGTATCTGTGTGTTTGCGGTGTGTGTGTATGATGTGGTGTATGTGTGTGTGCTGTGTGTGCATGTGGGGTGTGTGTGTGTACATGTGGTGGTTGTGTGTGTGGTCTGGTGTGTGTGTATGTGTGGTGTGTGTAGTATGAGTGTGTATGGTGTGTGTGTGCATGGTGTGTGTATAGTGTGTGTGTGGAATGAGTGTATGTGTGTGTGCATTGTGAATGTGTATGTGGTATGTGTACATGTGGTATATGTGTGTGTGCATGTGGTGGTTGTATGTGTGGTGTGGTGTGTGTGTGGTGTATGTGTGTGTTGTGGTGTGTGTTGTGTGTGTGGTGTGTGTGTGGTGTATGTGTGTGTTGTGGTGTGTGTTGTGGTGTGTGTTGTGTGTGTGGTGTGTGTGTGTGTGGTGTATGTGTGTGTTGTCTGTGTGTGTTCATGTATGTGTGTATGTGGTATGTGTGTGTTCATGTATGTGTGTGTGTTGTGTGTGTATGGTGTATGTGTGTGTTACGGTGTGTGTTGTGTGTGTATGGTGCATGTGTGTGTGCTGTGTATGTATGGTGTATGTGTATGTAGTATATGTGTGTGTTGTGTGTGTATGATGTATGTGTGTGTTGTGGTGTGTGTTGTGTGTGTATGGTGTATGTGTGTGCGGTGTATGTGTGTGTTATGGCGTGTGTTCTGTGTGTATGGTGCATGTGTGTGTGATGTGTGTGTGTGTTATGGTGTGTGTTCTGTGTGTATGGTGCATGTGTGCGTGTTGTGTGTGTATGGTGTATGTGTGTGTAGTGTATATGTGTGTTGTGGTGTGTGTTGTGTGTGTATAGTGTATGTGTGTGTGGTGTATGTGTGTGTTATGGTGTGTGTTGTGTGTGTATGGTGCATGTGTGCGTGTTGTGTGTGTATGGTGTATGTGTGTGTGGTGTATGTGTGTGTTATGGTGTGTGTTGTGTGTGTATGGTGCATGTGTGTGTGCTGTGTATGTATGGTGTATGTGTGTGTAGTATATGTGTGTGTTGTGTGTGTATGATGTATGTGTGTGTTGTGGTGTGTGTTGTGTGTGTATGGTGTATGTGTGTGCGGTGTATGTGTGTGTTATGGTGTGTGCTCTGTGTGTATGGTGCATGTGTGTGTGATGTGTGTGTGTGTTATGGTGTGTGTTCTGTGTGTATGGTGCATGTGTGCGTGTTGTGTGTGTATGGTGTATGTGTGTGTAGTGTATATGTGTGTTGTGGTGTGTGTTGTGTGTGTATAGTGTATGTGTGTGTGGTGTATGTGTGTGTTATGGTGTGTGTTCTGTGTGTATGGTGCATGTGTGTGTGGTGTGTGTGCATGTAGTGTACATGTGTGTGTACGTGTGTGTATGTGTGTAGGTTCATATGAGTATATTCCTATGTGTGGAGGTCAGAGAACAACATCAGACGTCAGATTTCAGATACCATCTACTTTTTTTTTTTTTTTTGAGACAGACTCTCTTACTGGCTCACTATTCAAGTCCGCTAGCCAGATGATTAGAGATGTGTGTGCTTCCACCTCCCAAGTATGCTTATGTGGATTCTGGGGATCAAATTCAGGTCCTGTTGCTTGTAAGGAACCCTTTACCAACCAAGCCATCTCCTCTGCCCCTAAATATCTAATGGACTGAACTGAATCAAAGGGAAGAATTAAAAGGCCTCCACTTCTCTGAGAAGCCAAAGGATTCTCTGAGAGTAAACAGCATTTGAGAAACGGCTCTCCCAGCATCTGCTCCGCTATGGACATGTGCTGGCTGTGCTGTCAGTACAGCCCACTTATCCTCCACACCTCTTGCTAGCCTGCGTCTAGAGCTGAATGAGTTTTAAAATCTGACATGTGAACGTAACTGCCTTTTCATCTAGGCGAAGGCAACAGTGACAATGGATAGCTGCCAGCTGTGCACCTTTGTGACACTCAAGAGGTTTTATTTGGATTAAGAAGTGCAGTTGTTTGCAAAATCTGAGGGGGAGGAAAGCAAAATGACAGGCACACTTCTGTGCATCACACTTTGAACTTGGAGCTGGAACTGCATTTACAGTTGTATAAAAGAGTCAAAGCAAAAAGCCTCGGTCCTGGGAGAGCCAATTGACTCACTGATAGGATTTGGGGGTGATTTGTGACTTCTAATGAATTGAAATCGAAGTGGCTACAGAAATGAACAAAAACTGGATTCCATACACAACGGCACAGCCACCAGTATCTTCGCTCAGGTCCTTCAAAAAGCCTCCTGTACTTTTCTCTTTAACCTCACTTGTCCATGCAGCCAATCTTCCATACATACAGTCTGAATGTATTAAAGTTGCAACAAGTACATTAAGAACCATACAACACCTGCTTTTTGTTGTTGTTTTTGTGGGGGTCGAGTGGGGAGTGTTTTGTTTTTCAAGACAGGGTTTCTCTGTTGTAACCCTGGCTGTCTTGGAACTCACTCTGTAGACCATGCTGGTCTCCAACTCACAGAGATCCACCTGCCTCTGCCTCCTGGATGCTGGGATTAAAGGTGTGCACCACCAACTGCTCAGCTTACAACACTTACTTTTATCCTCAAAATGGCTATCATAAATAAGACAAATAGTATTGACAGTATTGCACGGTTAGCAAATTAAAGGCCCACATATCAGGAAAGAAATCATTAACCCGTTCTAGGATTTCCTTCTGACTTGTGTCTTTCATTGAAACATTTGAGCAGGCTCTAGCTTTTGCTACAGGATTTTTTAGAAGTCTATAAAACCCCTACCCCTCAAATGGTACAGCTCACCAAGTCACTCTCTTGAATTAAGTTGATTAACACTCATTTTCTGTTAAAACACTCCAATCACATGAAACTGGGGTAGGAAGGGATTTCCAATCCTTTCTGGTGCTTTATACTATCCTAACTAGTGACGATCAATCTTTCTTAGACCATGAGCATTTGTAACTTGAATAACTACTCCTTGTGCTTGCTTCTTTCACAGAATCCGATAACTCCCTCTTGGATCTAACTAGATCTTTGGGCAACTTTTGTTTTAATAATTGTATCCTTGCAAAGTAGATGTGAAGTTGCATTACCTTGTGAAGGTTTATCCAGGTTGTCCAATTAAGCTTTTTCAACCCTCCCTTTTTATCTTAAGTTCTCGTCATAAACACATACGCATGCTCTCTGGCCCCGTTCCTATCCACGGCTCAGGCTGCCTCTTGCAGTTACTCCCTCTGTCTTGTTCATCTCCTGGCACCACTGGGACTTCCCCAGATCATGGAGTAATCACAGACTCCTGACTTAAACGTGGGAGATTTTTGGCTACACTGGACCGAATGATACACTTGTATATACTCAGGCTCTTGATAGTTGCTAGCTATTCCTATTCAGTTGAATTGGTAAGTAGGCATATCATTCCAGCCCCTGTTTCGCAAGAAGGAGCAAAAGGCTCAGAGTAGGGCCATGGTGCATTTGTGAAGATGGTTCTTGATGCTCAACCAGTAATGATTTCATGAAAAATAGTCCACAAAAGTGAAACTTTTAAGTAACTTCATTTGACAGTACTACTATCTTTTTTTCCACAGACATTACAACAGTCTTTTTTTTTTTTTTAACAAGGGGGCAATTTTGCCTGTTTCATCCTCTCTTTTTTCTTCTGTGTGTGGCAGCTGCTGTTTGATCTGCTCATTGGCTCTGATTTGTTTCATGTTTCAGCCAAAGATTAAAACTGCTCTGTAATTCTAAGCAGATGGGCCTCGAAGTCCAACCCTATAATTATATCTTCTCTTTTTTGCCCTGGAACTGCAAGCGTTCCATCCTGAGTTTTAAGATGCTGGGGTGGCTGGGGCTCAGTGTACACCTTGGCGATCAATTGGGCAGGCAGGTTCACAAAGCCCAGGGGAACTTGGAAAGCTGTCTCAGCAGGACTACAAAGAAAATGACGCGCCAGAAGCCTGCAGTTCCCTTCTTTCCCCTTTCCTTGATTCTTGCGGCGGCGGGGGCAGGGGTCCCTAGGTCAGCTGCCAGTCTGGGTGGCTTCGGTGGATGTTGAAGACAGAGAGTAGTGAAGTCACTCGGCTGAAATGTCTGACCACTGCTCTGGACAACAGAATGACCAAACCACTGCCTGTCACCATTATCAACAACCACCTGTCATAAAACATGCTTTGCCTATCCCAGTGCAATTGTCTTATTTCTCACTGTGCAATTTCTGAAACTCCTTTCGAGCGCAATGTCTGGCTAAGGTCTTTCTACAGCCTGGAGAACCAGCACAAACAGCAGCTCAGGAAGACTTGCTATTACATCAGTACGAAGGATCTGAGCGTCCAACTCCTTCAGTCTGGGTTTCATGACCCGCTACCAAGAGTCCCTTTGCTCCCGGAGAACCCAGCAGCACACTAAGCTTCAATGTGGAGCCAAAGTACAGGCAGACTACAAATACTGGTCCTCAGACGGCAGACAAACACCCGTGAGACGTGTCCTCCCTATAAACCATCAGAGCTTTCTTTTTACAGTCTCTTAAAGGACCTCATGGAAAGCCCCTGCTGTGCTCTGACACCGGTGGAAAAGGGACCGCAAAGCCCGCGATTTCGTGACAGTTTACAGCTGGAAAGGCCCACAGAGTGAATAAAAAGTTTTCCCTCGGCTATGCAGCTACGGATGTGAGAGATTAAAAAGCGTCTGGGCGAGGTTCGCATCCTCCCAGAAAGAACTCTGTAGCAGCAAAAACCACTGTGGGCGCCGCTGGGGTAGGGGTTCCGCGCACCGGCCGGATTGGGCAAGCTGGTGCACTGCACTCCCAGCTACCGGGGGCGACTCCCACCGTCCGCGGGCAGTTGGGAGGACTCGACCCCCGCACCCAACCCCGAACTCACCGTGCAACAGGAGGGCTGGGAACAGGTATCCGAGCAGGAGGCGGCGCACGCGGGACATCTCCGGGCTCCTCCGGGCCTCGCTGTCGCCCGTCTCGGTCCACTCCGCGTGCGCGCGGGCCGCTCCGGTGCGGGGCGCGCTCGGCTCCCCGGCCGCAGCTCCCGGCGGACGCCCGCCAGGCCCGGCCTCAGGCGGCAGCGCGCCCCATACCCGGCGGGCGCAGCGCGGGACTGCGGGGCGCGCGCTACCTCGGCGCCGTCCGGCCCCGGTCCGCGCGGGGCTCCGGACCGCAGCCCGGCCTCTCCGCGTCCCGCCCTGGCCTCTTGGCTCCCAGCCCCAGTCCCGAGGCCCGCCCCGGCCGCCGCGCAAACAGCTTGGAGACGCAGTAGCCGCTGCTGCTGCCGCCGCGGCAGAGCCTCTTCATATTTGCAGAGCGCCGCGGGCGGCTCGAAGGCGGGGCCGGGGAGAGGCGGAGCCCGGGAGAGACCCGGTGCCGATGCGACCACGCCCACGCCCCGCCCCTTCTCCGCTCTCCTCGCCCCCCTCCTGCCTGGGGTTCTGCTCCTCTCCTCCGCCTCGTCGCTATCTCCTCCCACTGCTCTCCCACTTCCTCCATGGTTCTTGCTCTTTAGCCTTTTTCTCTCCCTCTCCCCCCACCCTCTCTCTCTGTCCTTCCTCTCTCCCCTCTCTCCCCTTCTCTCCTTTCTCTTTTTCTCTCTCTCCTCCCTCAAAGGCCCGCCTTTCCCCTCTGCCTGGGCACACCTCCACATCTCCACCCCCTTTTCTGCTCTTCTTCTCCCAGACTGCCTACTCCATGAAACTGAGTCCCTGGAGCCAGGGGATCACAATTTGTGGCATCCTCACCTTCTGGCTAGGAAGGCAATGTATATGTTCCATTAATCCTCGGAGCCTCCGACCTGGACTGCTCTGGACCCTTATTCTCCTTTCCACTTGTGGAAGACATTTGCAACTGAGTGGTGAGGGTCTTCAGGACTTAGGTTTCCATTGGGATCTCAGCAAAGCGGGCTTGCTAAAGTTGGGGGCTGGGTGTGGTCTTGCGTGCAAACGCTCAAAACAGAGAGGAGTGTGGAGAGAGTTGAGTTCTAGAAAAACCGCTGCTGCGCTAGGCTCTCCAGAGGATACAGTGTTCTCTGCAAACCACTACCAATCCATGCCTAGGCGTCCTAGGGAATCACCAAAGCCTTGTAGCTGGCTCCAACTTGTCCCGTGCAAGGTTTAGACTGCAGGAGTCCTTTCCCTTTGTACTCCTTTTCTGTTAGCCTTGTTGAAACTGGAGAGATTTCACAGAAACGTGTGCTGCAGCCTTTGAGTCGTTTTCTCTCCCAGCGCAAATAACCACTATGAAGCTGCTTTTATTTGTGGTCTGTGGTTTGCTCAAGTTCACATTGAACTTTATATCCCAGGGTAGGACAACTTCCTCCCTTCTCTTCCAGTCTTCCAGTACTGGGCAGCCTTGTAGCTGACTTACCTATGGAGCCTTTCTTCTGCAAAGGTCTTGCCTGGGCCTCCTTTTCTCCCCGGAAAAAAATTTTTTTTAAAAACCGGACTCCAAAGATGACCATCAGGTCACCTCCTCCTTAAATTGGGATGAAGAGCAGACATGAGACCGGATGGAGTGGAAAACATTTCTTGACTCAACTCTGCTGGTGTTTTTCCTAAATAAAACACTTCAACTAAATGCTTGATTTCCCAAGAGGGTTTTCTGCCCCTTTGAACAATGCAATAATTCAACTTCTTAGGCATTAGACTTTCAAAACTAGCTGGATCTTAGCATTAGCAGAACAGAAAACAGATGAGAATGCATCAGACAGTTCCCACTCTTCTCCCTGGGCTGGCCACTGTGTTTTAATGTGATGCTACTGATAGCCTTTGATGTGTTTTCATCTTGTCATCATTATCTTTCCATCATTAATACCAGATCAGAATGCAGAGCAGCTGCCTAGTGCACGGGTACCTTGAGAGAATCACCCAGGTCACTGTTTGCAAATCTTGAAGATGAAAGAATCTCTGTGTGGGCATAATGAAGATCTCAGAAATGGCATCTGAGGAGAGCTAGCTGTATTGTGTCTTTCTTGCTGTGCTCTGTTTTTCTAGGCTAGATTTTGCTCCAGACCACTGATCTCCCTGGTTGCTAGGCTTGAATAGCCGATAGTGACTTTGGAGATATGAAGGTTTTCCAAGAATCAATCATATTTTCATCTTAAACCTTGAACTTGAGTGCTTCATAGATGTCGGACAGTTGGAAATGGCATGATCGATGCACTCAGCCGCTTAAGCAGAACACTGACCTTGTCACCAGGAACACATATTACGTAGTGTTTAATTTCTCCATATCTTTTGGTCATTTGATGTCTTTTAGTCTATTGGGGAATATTTGAAACAAGCTAACAATATAAGAAAGACTTCGGGATGGCGTGTTTTACGTAAGCAATTGGAGTCAAAAACTGTGGAGGTCATCAACTATCAGTGAAAAAATCAGGTAATGCACTGTACTTCAGGAATGATTTGATTGTGCTATTTAAATTTTAAAAGAGACAGGCTGTAATTTGGCATCATCCTGACAGTCAAATTCTTTTGACTTTTGTTTTCCTAGCCGGTCTTACTGATAAACAATGCCTGACTGATGTCATCAGTTTGAAATCTCTTTTGTCAGCTGATTTTTCTCCATGCACTTTCAAAGATCTAAGTGCTGGACCATCTCAACATGATTATATCCAGAAATGTCCTAATGGATTCCTGCCTACTAAGATCTAGATCCATCCCAACAATGGAGCAAGTTGTCTGCATTACCCTCCCTCCTTTCCTCTCCTCCTCTTTCCCCTCCCTCCTAGGTCCCCCTATCACTTTCCTCTTCCCTCTCCCTCCTCTTCCCTCCTCCTCTTCCTCTTCCTCTTCCTCTTCCTCTTCCTCTTCCTCTTTATCCTCCATTCACTATGTTGCCCAATCTGGCCTTTAACTCCTAGAGTCAAATGATCCTCTGGCCTCATCCTCCTAAGTAGCTGCTACTGCAGTTGCACTCCTAGCACTCTGGGTACATGATAAATCTGCACAGTATAAGTCTGTCGTGGAATGATTATGCTGGGCTCTGTGCCTAGAGGAACAGATTGGGAAGAGCATTGCTAAGGAGACAAAAGGGCAGTTGTTGAATACAGGTTCCCGGAGTAGTGAGAGCCAGGTGTTCCAGGTCTTGGTAATGATGGGAGAGACCCTGAAACAGGAAGCTGGACAGGATTCTCTAAGTAGCTTAGGTAAGTGTGATAGGATATTCTAAGCTCCTTGCCAGTCTTTTAAGTCTGTTGATGGAGAAGAAGTTGTGTAAAGAGCTATGGTCTCAGCCACACACTCCAAACTCTCAGGATTTGTGTAGTTCCCAACACGTTCAACAGTCTATTCTTGTGACCATGTCCCATTTGCTGGGGATTCTGAGTACGAGTCAGTGACATAGGGGGTATGGTACAGCCCACAGCATCAAGGGATCAGTTTGGCTTGATTTGCTGTGGTTGCTTAAATGAGATATCCTCCATAAGTCTCTGACATTTTAGTGTCCATAGTGTCTGTATAGGGAAGATTAGGAGATATAGCTTTGCTGGAGGAAATGTCACCGAGGGCAAGATTTGAGGCTTCAAAAGTCTCCAGGTATCTCCAGTTTGTGTTCTGCTTCCTGTTTGTGGTTTGAGATGTGAGCTCTCAGAGGCTGTTTAAGCCACTTGCTGCTCCAGCCCCCTGCTACCTGCTCCCTCCACCCTGCCATCATGGACTCTAATCCTCTGGAACCATAAGCCCCAAATAAATAATTCCTTTACAAGTTTCATTGGTCATAGTGTTCTATCACAGCAATAGATAGAAAAGTAGCTAATACATTTGCACAGGATGTGTCACACAGCTGCTAGGCACTATGAAACAGTAATAGCAAGCCCAATGTCACTTGCTGAGAGCAAGTGAGACTCCCCCCAACCCCATGCCACCATTTGGTTTTCCAATATAATTACAAAAATTAAGCTAGCCATGTGTTATCATGGAACTGGATGTTCCAAGGATTCTGGGCTCTCTGTTATGGAAGAAATGGATCTATTCAAATGAGGACAAAGTAATGAAAAGCCTACATTCCAAATCGTGTGCAATAATAGACACTGTTGAAAGCCCTTTGCAACCTTTGTTATCAGAAGCTGGAAGATGTCACCAGGAAAAGAATTTCCTCAAAACATACTGGATGTCTGAGCCAGGCTTGTGACCTGAGTAAATTCTAAAGAGTAGAAGCAGGGAAGGTTGGAAATGACTGTCTTGACTATAGTACTCTGAGCCCAGGGTCAGGGTATCCTTAGAAGGGCTTATACTAAGAGTTGTATTTTTTAAACCTACTAGCTAGATCAAACTTTATTTAAAATAATAAAACAGATTAGATATAACTCTGAATGGCACAGACTCAGACCTTCATCAATTACTTATCACATTGCATTTTGGGTTCTTGGGGTTTCCAGAGGAAATTGACAAAGGGCTTGAGAGGGCAGTATCCTTCTGATCAGTAGTTCATTTGTGGGTTTGCATACCCCAGGTGCGCTGGCCAGATGCAGAGGACCAAGCACAATCCAAAGTATGCATATATGAGAGTGATACAGTTTAGCCTTCCATTCGCTCACGGGAAGACTCAGACCCCGAACACTTGGGGTCATGCCACGGTGCCTGTCTTTGGGAGATTTGTGACTCTGTGACTCCTAAAGTTGTCATCTTGTAGGCTAATTGTCTACCTGTCTAAAAGCTCGAACTTTTCAACTAGAGCTTTTGGCTTTTTGAGGGTAGGAAGAAAATGAAGTGTTTTTCTTTTTTTTCCTCCTATGATGTCTCACAAGTCCTTCATAATGCGGACTGTCACTAGGTACCTGAAGCAGGATAAGCTCAGATGATCCGTGCAGAGTCTTAGTAAGGCCAGTAGTACTCTAAGCTGGTGAGAAGCCACACCATGATGGTCACAGCAAGACAAAAGAACACTGGAACTCATCAGGGCTTCCCAGAAGGTGTTACGACATACCTAACAACACTCAGATGTGGCTTGACCAGGGCTGTAGCTTAGTGGTCAAGCATTGCTTAGCATATGCAACGCCATGGGTTCCATCCCCAGCACTGCAAGTAACAACCAGTGTGACAACAGCCCATGGAGAATAAAAATATCCCAAATGCTAAGGAGCCAGATCATTGGTCTCCATCCTCTTGGCTGTGTGACTTTAGGCATGTTACCTTGACCAGGCTCCAGTATCCATATTTTACTAAATGCCTGCACATAGTTAAGCATTAGATAAGTAGATTGTAGAGCATAACTCACTGACTAGAATGAATTTAGACTATACCATGCATTCTCAACCACAGCAAAGTTGCCTCCAAAAGGGTGAAATACTGCTTTGCTGTTAGTTGTCATTTATAGGTCTTGAAGATTATTGTATTTGCTGCTGTGGATAGTAGGATATTAACAATTAATTCAATATGAACCATAATTACGATGTGACCTAGAACTCATTATTTTAGTGTGGCATTATGTAAATTTTCATCGACACAGGATCCAATTCCAAAGACTGTAAAGAGAAATAGGTAATGTGGCATATATATATATATATATATATATATATATATATATATATATATATATATATATATCTGTATTGATTGATACTATGAATAATAATTAACAAACTAAAAACTTAAGTTTATGGGCAATTAAAATCACTATTATTCCTTAAGCTCAGCACTCTGCACTTGCCGTATACAACTTGAGATCACTTTGCAGAATTTCAACATATTTATTTGAAGGCAATATTTATTTGAAGAGAATTTTAAAGAACTGAACCCCGACATTCAGACAGAGTGAAGTCAGTGGCATGACTTATTCTTGCTATTATACTTGATTATTGATTCCACAAAATATCTGATTTTCCAGAGACACAGTTAAGCATCTTTCCATCATATGACCACCATCCAAAGACCAAAGTCAAAGCTAAGAAGAAAACTCTGATCTAAATTACATGGCCAGGATGCCATAGAATGAATCCTTAGTGCCTCACACCCTTGAACGTTCAGCAGCTCTGTCTGAGCTTGTTTGTCTGTAACTTGGTTATCTCGGCTATCACTGTACATCTTTGCATATAAGAAACTGCGGACAAATGATCTACTCCAAAGTCACAACTCCCTTAGGTTTTCTGATAGTTATATGCCATTTTCACTACGGTGCCATGGAGAAATGCCCTTACCAGGGAATCCTAGCATGTATGTTGGTCTGAGTCTGAGGGCATAGAAGGCACTAAAGTGGACACCATAAAGCACAATCCATGCAAAACTAATTATTGCAGCTGCTACCAGGGTGCATATCCATGTGTGGCCAATTCTGATAATGTTATCATCATCCCCTTGGATATAAAGTTATATCTATGCAGACGTTTCATCCTGCCCAGCACTGATCAGGTTAGCTCAAAGAAATAAGTTGGAGGATAAACATGTTTGTGACATGAGGATTCTGTATGTGCAACAGTTAAAGTCATATTGTAGTAAGACAGCTTGAAAACCATTAACTCTGCATACAGCCAAAGAGCATGACCAAAACAAGAATAAAAAAGCATATGGAAAAATAAATATGTGGGACAGTGTGCTGTCTTAAGTTTATGACAACTTGACATGAGCTAGAATCCCTGGAAGGGAGGGAACCTCAATTGATAAAATGTCTCAGTAAGATCAGGCTATAATTAGTGATTGATGGGGAGGGCCAGACCGGTGTGGGTGGTACCATTCCTGGGCTGGTGGTCCTGGTTCTATATAAAATCAGGCTGAGCAAACCACGGGGAGCGAATCAGTAAGCAGCACTCCTCCATGGCCTCTGCATCAGCTCTGGTCTCCAGGTTCCTGTCCTGTTTGAGTTTCTGCCCTGTTTTCCTTCAGTGACAGACTACAATGTGGAAGTGTAAGCCCAATAAACCTTCTGCCCCAACTTGCTTTTGGTCATGGTGTTTCATCACAGAAATGGAAACCCTAACTAAAACAGCCAGTCTTAAAATAAAGCTCTTGCCTAAGGAGAAGCATATCCCACCCCGCTCTCTCTTGAGATTTATTTATTTATGTACATGAGCACTCTATCTGCATGTACACCTGTATGCCAAAAGAGGGCACCAGACCCCACTAGAGGTGGTTGTGAGTCACCATGTGGTTGCTGGGAATTGAACTCAGGACCTCTGGAAAAGCAGTCATTGCTCTTAACTGCTGAGCCATCTCTCTAGCCCGTGCATGTCTTCTTTATCTGACAAATATTTCCTGAGAATAGCCATATTCCTCCTCTTATACACATGTTTTTGAAATGTATACTTTCTGTTGTGGCAAGTCTAGTCAAATGTGTATGGGGGTCTATGCAAGCAGATACACTTCTCATTTGAAAGCCACTGATTTTCTTGATTTTTCCATAAGCATCTATTGCACTATTTCTGCTTCCTTTCAAAACACATGTGACAAGAGAAAGAATCATAACGGCACACCTGGCAATGTACTTTCACGTTTCAACAACAAGAAAGGCGATGACACCTGTAATTGGCATGCAGATCTTGGGACCTGTCAAGTGGGATGAAATTCGGCTCTTGGCTTGCCACCCCAGAGCCCTTGTGCGGCGTAACAGACAGTTAGTGATGAAGTCACTTGTGAGGGGGAGCAGTGGGTTAGGAATGGGATTAGGCATTTACTATAGTGTTTGGTTCTTGCAGGAACTTCAGCAGCAGCAAACACTGGGCACCAAGGAGAGGACACTCGGGAGGCTATAGCTCTCATTTTCTCCTTCCAACACCCCCTGAATATCCTGGGTCCTGTGTCATTTCTTGGAAAATAAGAAGGCCCTTATGTGTTTGTGGTAAGTCACCGTTAGGTGCATAGTCAACACCACCGCGTTTCAGACATAGTCGACATGAACCTAAGGTCAGTTTCATCAGAAGAACAGAGAAGAATATCAGGCTTAGGTCTGGATTCTTAGTGATAAACCTTCCTTCTTTTCTCTTGGTGCTACTCTGGGTTGGAGTCCACTTTCCCATGCTCAAAATTTATTTCTTTTGATTGTCCCTCCTAGTAAGAGGTACCAAGCAGAGAGATGTCATGGTCTTTGCTCTTCCTTTAACAAGGTGAGAACTGAGTTTGTTGTTAGCTACTTGTCTTGCTGCTGCAACACGATGCGTGACAGGAGCAACTTCAGGAAGAAAGAGATTGCCTCCCTCAAACGTCTATCCTATTGTGGTGGGGAAGTTCTGGTGATGGAAACCCGAGGCTCCTGGGAAGTTTGCATCTATAGTCAGGAAGTGGAGAGAGAAAATGCTTGTGCTTAGCTTACTCTCTCTCCTTTTTATGCAGGTCGGGGATGGTATCTCCTACATTTTGCCATGACAAACTCATATACTCATATGCCAAAATATAAGTAATCCATAAATCCTAAACCATCTGCTTTCATCAAAGTTCTTCCCTTTGAAATGGCACTGAAGCCTTGAGCCTGAGCTGTGAGTAGACGCCAAAGGCATTCACACAAGGCCTTGTCTGGAATTAACCCCTGCTCCCTGCCCCAGCATCTTACTGGGGCTGAGCACTTGGTCTGAGGAGACTCTGCTTGTCCTTTCCTGTAGGGAAGAGTGGAGATGGGGGCAGGGAAGGGGGAAATGGGATCTGGCATTTGCTGTATTTGTTTTGGGCTCAGAAGAAGACAGATTTTTCTTTCCTTTGCATTATAGCTCCAGCCCTTGTATTTATTATTTTTAGCTGGAAGATTTGGTAATGCTGTTGGGTGTTGTCTTTTGGTTCTGTTCTGACTTGTGAACGTTATCTAGTTCTCTTCTGCTTTCCACCTTGTGTAACATAGATCCCATATCTCAATGATCTGAGCATCCAGCCAGGTTCCAAAACCTTTCCCTAGGGAACATGAAGAGAAAGAGGGACTTCACTACAGGTGGGTCATTCCTCCCATAAGATAGAATTCAGGGCTTCCTCTCCCTCACTCATCTCAGGGTCCTAGGTTCGGTAACTATATCTTCAAAATCTAGGGCCAAAAATTGTATCTTCAAAGTCTTGCCTGGACTAAGGTACTTTATTTCCTTACTTGTCGTATTTTGGTGGTGATTCTCCAATATTAGCCAGCTGAGAATCTGAGCTTCTCACTGTTTCTCCTCTGCTGACCTGTGACCTCATCCCTGAGCTCCTCTACAACAAAAAGGCATGAATCCATCCAAGAGCTGGCAATGATCTCACATATCATACAGGAATACTACCCAATGGGAAGATGCGAAAGACACATGGAAGTAGCAGTGTACACCATCATAGGCTTTGCAAACTCCAGGTGAATCTCAAGGTGGATCAAAGATCGCCAAAGTGATGGTAATGGTTTGGGGGTGGATGAAGTGAGTTATGAATGGTTCAAGAATCAAGAAAATGGCTTTGGCATTTCAGTATTACCTAAGAAAAAATGAAGCCATGTGTCTTATATTTTCATAATGGACATACTTATATATGTAATCCATTATGAAAATTAGCCTACTGACTTACATAGATAAGCAGACAGATTGTTGGGTACCTTATGATGCGGCTTGTAGTGCAGAAAGAGCCTCGTCATTCTTGCAGATGCAAGCAAAGGTATTTTCTTACCAGACTTCTGAAGAAATTTCCCCTCTGCATTCCATTTGGACTCAAAATGCTTTGAAGTTAAAATAAATAGAAACAAAGGGACAGAAAAGACACAGTAAACTTCAAAACACTGCTCTGACCGCGGTAAACTCAGCAGTCTCCAAAGAGTTGAGAAACGCAGAGAAACGCTTCCTTCTGTTCTGTGGCGCGCACTGTCTGTGTTTATTTAAATGTTCTCCTTTGTGCATCTTCTTCTTCCAAACTAGAACAACTTCTTTTAGAAGTATGAATACATGGCATCTTCAAGCTATTAAGTTAATTTCATTTCGAGGGGAGAAGTTGTTACAAAGCAGAAATAGACAGTTTAGCTTTAATTTGTTTGTTGTTTGGGATGGTCTTTAACTCACAATTCATTACAGTACAGCTAAGGTCATGTCTGAATCTACCAACAATAAAAAGTACTAGTAATAAATGTATTATTACTCAAATGAAGCCACCTTCAGGGGGCTTCTAAGCAGCCAAGTGCACTCGCTTGCTCTCTCTTCTTTCCTTCCCTCCCTTCTTCCCTCTCTCCCTCTCTCTGTCATGCCTTCTTCATGTTTACAAAATACACATGGTAAGAAGAATACACTGGAGAAAAACAAAGCAGAACAGACAAAGCTAATACTAGCAGCTGGATTAGTTGAGTCTTCTTTGAGGATTTTTAAATGAATGTTCATATAAAGAAGGAACATATTAAAACTGTAGCGCCCCAAACTAACTTCTTTTATGTATGAAGTGTAGACGGTGTCACCAGATTCCAAAACGTTGCTTTGTTGAGCTAAAGTAAACCATCTGCTCAAGAAATCCAGAGAACAGGGCATCAGTACTGGGGCTTGCAGCTACACTGAAGGAGCATTTGGTACTCCGGTTTTCTATTGTTAAAGCACCAGAATGGCTTAGTCCAGTCCTAACACATAACAGAGATATTGGATTATGTAGCACTGATATATTAAATTCTGACAGAGCAGAAAGGAGATATAAACAGCACTTTGAGCAAATATGAGATGTGGCCCATCCAGCTGTTTGCTTAGTGAAGGGTATCTGGCCTCAGAAACAGCCCTGTACATCAGGTTCCCATGGGCGTGTACCACAGCTTGCCAACGGGTGGAAACCATTGTCTGTTCTCTTCCTTAAAGCTAGAGACTTGACATTGCTTCAAGGTTTTCTTTTTTTGTTTCACTCTGTTTTCATTTAGTTTTACTGAGGCAATAGCCGTGTATGACTGGTTTTGCTTGGCCATTTGGGTAGCCATTTTTAAGTTTGCTGTGTTTGACAGATAAGGCCTGGGCCTGAAAACCTTTTCTTTGTGAAAACTGAGTTACAGTGGATTTGGAATGAGCTTCGGGAAAGCATGGGAACAAACACCTGCACATCTGTGTATTGTGGGGGCACAGAGGGTAGGGTTGAAAAGCTCCAGCAGTTAAGGGTGCAGATGGTAACTAACTGGACTCATTCCAAATCTTTACTGTGACATGTGACATTAGACCATTCTCTCAAAAACCTTGTGCGTGCTTTTGTGAAACGGTAGAAAGGGGGAGGGGCACTATGAAGGTCTGAAAAGAAAAGCTTGGTTGTTCTATGCCAGTGCCTGGTGAACATCAACCATCAGTTAAAGAGCAGTACCTTGTGATGGCCAGCAGGCCTGATATCCACCGATGAGAGTGAACAAGTTAGAAGTGCCCTTGGTAGCAAAGCTGTAAACTAGCCTGGGTTGATGAAAACAAAGCAAAGCGCTCATGCTGGTGAACACAAAACTGCATGACCCTTGGGCCAAACCATGAAGACAGCGGAGTGGACGGTGTGCACACTAGACCCTGGAGAGGACCAGTAAACCCGCAGTCTCCGACTCTAAAAGATGGCTGCCTCTGCTGTCCCACTCCAATCAGAATAGATATCTAGAGTTTCTTTCTCTTCGTCCTCAGTAACGTCTGACTTCAACTTGAGGGAAAGTGAGTTGGCTTGGCCATGTCTTAGTCACACGCCTAAGTCTTTACCCTCCAAAGAGGTTGGTGTTTGTAGCTTCTCAAGGGCGGTGGGTCACACCAGTACACATATGAATGTTATTTGCATTCTAAGGTGTCTGGCAAAAAATGGCAGGTGTCTGTTTCAAGGTCCTCAGCCGATGTCTTTAGGGTTCCTTCTAATCTTTTAATGTTCAGCATCCTTAAACTGAAACGTTCCTAAATCAAGAACATTTCTTAGTGCTGAGAACAATGCCACAAATAGAAAAAATCCCATAAATTGAAGGATTCCATGCACAGGATTATTGAGGATTATTTTATAAAAGCAACTCCAGGCTCTGTATATAAAGTATACATGAGACGCAAATCAATTCTGTATTTAGAATTTACTCCCATCTCCAAGATAACTTATTATATTCATATAGATACTCTAACATCCGACAAACTCCGCAGGCCACAATCCTTGTTATCCCCAGCAGTTTGGATGAGAAATACTCAGCCTGTAATCATGAACTGGTTTCCTACAGGCTAATGACAGATCGAAAACAGGCTTTCTGAGTAGTGAACAGGGCAGGAAGTTTTCTCTTATACCCTGGATTATTTTAACTGGTTTCATGCTTGAGAAAGGAAGATCATTTCTCACAGGTTCAAAACTGAAATTGAGTTCACTCAGTGGAGGGTCTTCTGCACGTCTGAATATTCAGGTGCTCTCCTGGGTAGGGAGAGGGACCTGCCACCAGGGCAGGTAACAGCGAATTTTTTTTCTTCTTCACATCAGAGATAAAACCCAGGGACTTCACGTTTTAGGAAAGCAATTCTACCACCACATGACAACCAGTGCTTTGGAAAGGCCTTGACAATCTCATTTTAGTTCTTTGACTTGGAATTAGTCACAGCACATTCATGGATGTCAGCGTGTTTATTGGAAAAATGGGCATAGCCTCAAAATAACTATCTAATGGATATGTGCAGAAATAAAACCAGTGAAGTCCATGATGGGTCCTTGAATGCAGCCAGTGTTGGACGCTCTCGAGTGGCCTGGTCCTTGCCCTCTGATCACCCCAGAGGCTGTTTGGTGGCGGCTACCCTCCGTGTCCCAAGGTCCTCAAGCTTCATATCTTTTCTTAGATTTTGAAGCCGCATTGAGAAATAGATCTTGCATGGGAGCCTGGTGGCCTGAGTCTGGGCTTGTAGTGTCAAACAAGAACCCAGAGTTTCTTTGATCATAAGAAAACATACATCTTGGGCCTGGCAAGATGCCAAAGACAGAAGACAAAGCCAATGAAAGGCACAGGACTGGGAATAGAAGCACCAGTGTTGAACATCCCCAGCTCAGGCATGGGCAAGTCTCCACTGCCACTTCAGGCAATATTCCAACAAAAACTCTGCTCCTGAGATTTCCTCGTGGAACTGACTCTTTGTGTGTCATGAGTACTTTGCTCCATGGGGTACCATCTATACTGCTGCCCTGTGGGCCTGTCTGATCCTAGTGGGAAAGCCCATAGGTCACTACCTAGCTCCTGCAAATGGATAAGAGCCACAATGTGCTGCATAGAAACTGGTGGAATATACCTGCATCCTCTGGTACTGAAGTAAGAAGACTGCAAGTCCAAGGCCTGTCTGGGCTACAGAGCAATTCAGAGTTGGTCCAGGTCACTTAACAAGACTGGGCTGGGGTTGTTTATCAGTGGTGGAGTACCTGTCTGGTATGTAGAAAGCCTTAGATCTGTTCCTTAGAGTTGCAAAGAAAGGAAACTTCAGTGCCTAAGAGTCACCTGGCACCCAGGCCCACAGAACCCCTAGGTTCTCCCCACACACCTGTCTGGGTTTGCTGTGAACTCAGGGGGAGACTGCAGTCTCCTGAGGGAAGGTGCGAGTTTGTAGGACAAAGACAGCCTGCAAGGGCAGGAAGTGTCTGAGGAAGTGTGTGCGGATAAAGAGGAGATTCTTGGGCAGTAGTGAGTCCAAGCCAGAGAACAGACCCTGGGTCCTCAGCACCTTGGCCCTGTGGCCTCAGAGGTGGTTGGGAGGTACAGTCAGCATGTCCCACTGGTAGTCCTGAGGCCTCACCGGGACTGAGGCCTAACACTGGGTACCAGTGAGGTGAGAAAGAGCTCTGGTATGTCCTCATTGCTTCCTTGTTGTTCAAGGAACTTTGAGCACTCATGACTTTTGGGAAACATACCTACACTTCCCCTGGCTCCAGGTTACCCTCTAGGGAGAGGTCAGGCTAACTTCTCAGCATATCACCAGCTCATGTGGATTTTATACCAATCGATGTGGATACCTGGTGGCTTCTGCCCAGATCATAGATTGGAGAAGGGAGGGTAGAACCACATACAAACAAACACAGCTAGGAGAGCCATGAGGGTAGAGGTTGGTTTCCAAGGCAGTAGTAGTGTGCACCTCTCACTCGTCAGGAGGCAGGGCACAGGAAGAACACAGTGGAACGTCTTCTTACTGCTGCTCTGGGAATAACATTAACAACAATAACTAAATGTAACAAAATATGAATAAATCAACATTTCCTTTTTATTCCATAAGGTAGTTCGCTGGCTATGGTCTGCATATCAGGAAGCCCCAAGCTGGAAATCATATGCTTGGTCTCATGGGGTTTCCAAAGCTTTGGAGGGCAGAGGGTTTTTCCTTCCCACCTAACTGCTCCTGTGCCCAGGGCTCAGCCATTGGCTCTTGCCACGGCTAGAAGCTTTGCAACAAGGCTGTGAAGCATCGTGAGAATCTATTGTACCACATGGAGCTCCCTGCTCTCTTATGGGAAATGGTGTGAAAGTTGCCCAGTGTATATACTAGGAGTATATATCTTACTAATGAGTAAGAGGAGAACAAAAGGGGGAAAGTTGGTCACTGAATACTAAGCTACAGCTAGCTTGGAGAAAGTTCTGGGTACCGTACGGTGCCCACGGTGATCATTTTCTTTGGTTTTCAAAATGCTGAGCTAAGGAGCTCAGATATTGTCACTCTCGAGAAATTATGCATGTTTAAGGACATAACCAAATTCAAATAGGCAATGCCTGTGCAACTTTCTGCAACGTCACTGTGATACTTATAAACACGCATATTTTAATATTTTTACATACTAGTTAAACTTAATTTAGAAAATCTATCCTAAGAAAAGGCAGCATACTTCAGAAATTCTGAATTTTTTTTCTGTAGCAATAATTTCATGTTAGTGGAGAGCTACTTAGCAGGGCTCTGGGGGTGGGGAAGGCTGTGGTTAGAAGCTGTATCTCGGGGTTGGGGGACAAACAAGCCTGTCTCTATTGAATCTATAACGGACTGGCTAGGGATCTCAGTATTGATCAAATGAATGAATGAATAAGTGAAACTGCTCCACAGATCCTTCCTAAGCGTGGGATTTCTCCAGGAGTAACAGGAGTTAACGACACATTTGTGTGGGGCTTCACTTTGGGTCTGTTCAGCAATGTGGGACAGCTCAGTGGTTTTAACAAACATAGATACAGACAAACAAATTACAAACAAAACCCCAGCTTGGTTATTAACAGATTTCAGATAATTTTAAATACATTTCCCAAGTTATTACATTAACGGCTGTTTGCTTAATGTTAGACCTTCAATTCTCTGAGTTTTGTCAGAAACACAAGACCCTGAATGGGATTTGCTTCCTACTGGATAGCAGGGGTTTCTGTCCATAATTGCTTGCAGGTGTCTCTTCGGAACCCTTCCCAGCTCTTTCCAGAACATGTGCCCACCCTCCCTCAAGGATGGCAGCTTCCTCCTGAGTTAGTCTTTTTGCAGCGCTAGCGCATGAAGCTGGACCACTGAAAGTCAGACGTTTGATGTGGTCGACATCCCATTTCTTCGTGTGTTTGATGGATGTTAATTAGTCGTTTTAGGTTCCCTTCTAATGATTTCCTTTTAAGAGTCTCTTCAATCGTATACGCTTTCAAGACAATACCCTATAAAGCACACATCTGAAGTGTCGCATGTGGCTTGTTGAAAACAATTATGTTTCTTCATTGCATGGCTTTTTCTTCCTTCTGTTTCATTAGCTTCACTGACTTTAAATGTCAAGTAAAAATGTTAGGGGGAAAAAAACCAGTTAAATTATATTCACATGAACAAGTTTCCTTGGAAGGCAGAACTATTTGTTTGACCAAAACATAAATATCAATATCAATATCCCCAGACATATGTGCATGTATATGCATACACATGGGTATGTTTAGATCCGTATCTTCAGACACCAAATGGCAATCATAAGCTTTGAAGATTAACTCCATTTTTAAAAACAAAAAGAGGGGGACTGTACGGAGAAGAAAGCTTTGAAACGTGTCTGTATGCCATGTGAGATGCATTTAGGTTTTTCAAAGTGAATCAAAGGCTTTCAATTTCAACAGAAGTAAATTGCTGTCATTATTAATAGCAGACATGTGGCAGTGTTTTTAATTGAGACCAAAAGTGGGGGTTCTTCCCAGTACAGACAGTACAAACTGGGAGTTTGATGTTTAGAAATGATTTTGAATCCTTGGAGTGACTGCTTTCTTTTTCTTTTGAAATGCCTAAAACACTCTGTGTCCAGCCTTAGGGTTCAAGAGGGAAGCTCATTTGAAAAGTGGGACCATGTTTAGATCAGCAAAAGATGCCTCCATCCTGTCGCCCCCAATGTTAGGCAAGAGCAGCCAAGACTGTGGCTTTTAATAAGAATTAGGGCATCATTTGCCCACAGAGATGCTCAGAGGCAGTCCACGAGAGCCTTCTTTTCATTCTCTGACATTCTTTTTCCTAGGATTACATATTTCTTTCCAACATGGTTCAACTTATGAAGCTAAATATAGCTTATTAAGTCTGTTCTCTTTATAAAAGACCCAATAAAACTGCCACAGCACTGTAAACACAGATTGATCTTACCTGAACAACTACAGCACGTAGCCATGTGGCCTCCAGAGAATTTATCATCGGATTGTGGAGAGACTTGCTGGCAAATGATTATGGGGGAAGACAACAATGGCAATAGGAAACGAACCAAAATAAACAGAAAATGTGGGGGAAGATCTGGGAGAAGATGGGTGAGGAGAAGCTGTGATCGGAATATATCATGTGAAAAAATTATTTTAAAAAATAAATGGCAAGAGGAGCTAGGTCTCATGGTTCTGTGTAAAGGGGCCAGAGAACTGGCTGTGGGAGGGGTCATGGCTCTGGTTCTCTGGGATTAGTAGTTCACGGGAGTGTAAGAATGCATTACAACCTGCAGAAGGATTGTGAAGCACAAAGTCCCGAGTCTCACTCCTCAGACTCTGATTTTGTAAGTTTTAGGTTACATGGCAGGATTTCTAGTCACTTCTAGGAAATTCCCAGGGGATATGGATGTGCTTGATGAGGAGATGACCATTCTGTCCACTGCTCTAGAGAGTTCCCAGGGGATGTTGATTTCCTGGAGGAGGACATGGCTGGCTGAGTTTTGTAGGGGAATAAAGAAGCGGGCCATTCTAGGCATACAAAATGCCTGGGGGAGCCACACAGGGCTCTTTGTGGGACTATAAATATGCTTAGGGATGAAGAGGAGGGCCACGAGAGGGAACTGCAGCCTTCTGATTTGCCAAGGAATGAGTGGTTTAGTCCAGAACCTGAACTAAAGCGAGAACAGCCCTGGACAAAGCAAAACCCTGATCTGCCGGGAGCAACAGGGTGATCAAGTCCAGTGAGTGTGCATCTCTCTCTCTTTCTCTCTCTGTCTCTCTCTCTTTGTCTCTGTCTCTGTCTCTGTCTCTGTCTCTCTCTCTCTCTCTCTCATTGTCCCAGGGTTGAGTCATGGGACTCTCTACCTGGAATAGGGAAGCCACATGAGACAGAACAGAGCCTGAAATAGTAAACATCAGAAGACAGAAAATCTTTGGAAGTTGGATTAAAGTCTGAGACTCACCTGGAGAAGAAGCCCTGGGAGATCTCAGTAGGAGAGAACAGGAGTCATAGTATTCAGAGTGGGACCCGAGTGAGGAGGGGAGGAGGGAAAGAGGTAAACGTGGTAAGAGTAGGTTTCATGGCCTTGGTGATGAGTGTGATTCAAACGAAGTGTAAATCTGGATGTTGGGTTCTGGGCTCTGGACTCAAGGGTGGTGCTGACTAGCACTGTGGTATTTTACAGCAGGGGAAATCAGAACCTGAGGTGTGCGTGATGGGAGAGCTGAGGTCAATCAGTGGATGAGCTCTGAGCACAGGGTCCCTGTATGGTCTATCTTGTGACCGACTGTGTTTTTCACTCATCGGAGCATATGCTGTCACTCTCTACCCTCGCAGCTGTTGCCTATGGCATTTGCTCCGTGCTCCTGATAGTGACTAAGCATTGTTTGGTACTCAGAGAATCTTGTTTGGCCTTCACTTTCCTTAAGGGAGTGTCAAACCTCTCTAGTGAAGAGTCACCCTTGAGTTTACTGTAGCCGTAGCTTTTTGTTCTGGGTCCACTCTCTGCAAGCCTGTTTTTCTAGTCTTGGTCCCAAGTTTCCCATTAGCAGTGAGCGTTCTTGATCTTTTGTCAGTCTTTGGGTGTACACGCAAGTGACTCACATTGGTTTTTAAGTGACTTTCTGTGGCTTAAATTTAATCCTCTCTTGAGTTTTGGCCCATAGTGTGTGGGTGCTGCCAACACAATCTTTGTGAACTCTGTTGACACAGTGGGAATGCTTCAGGTCTACCCAAGGAACACCTTCTCCCGAACGTCATTACTAATTGGAAATAAATCCTGGTTTCAGCATGAGTCAATTGTCTAGTAGAACTGCATGCAATTGCTATACTACCCCTGTGCAAACAGCCTCGTCAGCTTCCTGCCTTTGGGGAGGCTTACTCAGTTCAGAGCTTGGAAGCAGGTAAACGCCTTGGAAACAGCAGTTCGCACGGTGAACAGCACGAGGATGGTCCTTACTCTGAGCGGAGAAAAATAACTGCTGTGGCCTGCACCTTTGCAATGGACTCGTAGGCACTTTTGTCTTGCCTTATTATAAAGGCTGTGCTCTGTAGCTTCAGCTGGGGTGAGGTCAGTTAGCTGAAGGGGAGCCTGTGAAATTGGACACCTGTTCCCCTTCTGGAAGCACACACTTTTCAAGGTTGGGGTTTGACTCTCCTAGGGGTCTGAAGATGGTTGGGGAACTCATCAACAACGTGCATCTTAGAACAAGCCTACTGTGTTTAGAGTTATGATTAGGCATTTCTGGGGCTCAAATCAACACAGTGAACCAGGGACTTTCGAAAAGCAGACAAGTCCCCTGGTCCAAAGGAAACTTTCTTTTCTTTTTCTTTAATTTTTAAAATAAAAACTTGTGTATGTGCGTGGTGTACACAGGTGTGTGTTTGCATATGCGTTTGGGCATCGTGGGGAGGTCAGAAGAGGAAGTCGGGTGTCCTGTTCAATCGCTTGCCATCCGATTTTCTAGAGAAAGGATCTCTCATTGAACCTGGGGTGAGGTTGGTAACTTGCAAGCCTCAATGATCCTCTTGTCTCTGTCCTAACCACCAATACTGAGATTATGGCTGTGCTGGTTTTTTATGTGGATCCTGAGGCATCTCCAGAATCCCTAGGGATTCTGGATTCGATGTCATCTCTCAGTCCTGGGAAACAAAGTTTTCTTCTACATGTCTATTGAGACACTGCTTGTCCAGCGCGTCTTCCCCACCAAACCCCGAGTTCCTGATTGATGCTGCTGCTCAAACTGGCTTCCCTCCTCGCTGTGTTCCGTCCCAGTGTCTCCGGTTTGCTTTTCCCTTCCTACCCAGTGCTCCTTCTGACCATCATCTTTGCTTCCTTCACCTTCAGCTCCCTGTGTTTCAGGCATCCAGCCCACATCTGTCTTCATCAGTCAGCCACCAGCAGAGAAGAGGGTCTGGTAAGGGAAGTGAAATCACTTTGATGCAACCATAATTGATCACTGGAAAGAATAAGCATTTGAGATGACTGCTGTCTGCTTGCATCCTTCAGTTTGTAGAGGCTGAGTGGTGGACATTCTGTGTCTGGGGGAGACCCTTCACAACTGACAGCGGCTGCGCTTGGCTCTCTCTTTCCCACCCACCAGCTTCCCACCCTCTGAGACTGAGTTATTTCTTTTAAGAATAATCACCTTATTCTTCTTTCAAAAATAAGTCATAGATGTTATAAAAACTCAAGCACTGCAGAAAAAATACAGAGGAAAAGGGAGTAGGAGGAGAACCACCTAACATCAGAAGAATTGAACGACAAAAGCAATGCATGAGGGAACTCCTAGTCACCTTCCTATGAAGGCACAAAGGAAATGACTCCCAGACTTCTAACGGGAAGTGTTCCTCATCTGGTGCTGTGCTGTGCAAGCTGGAAGAAAAAATAATACAGCACAATTTTCCCTACGTTAGGAAGAAACCTATGCAAAAATAGAGATTTCATGCAGATCAGTGGTTTTTTTTTCACCATGAAAGTTTCTCCCCATTCTCCTTGGAGCAGTTTCCGAGTGCCCGTGTTTTCAACTCTAGATGGAATAGGTTCATGCTTGCTGGGGAAAATGGGGACATTTGTAACCGTTGCTCATCATCTGGCTTCCTCTCTTTTGTTATTATTTTTCCATTGAGTTTTACTCTCATGTTCCTTGTTGTAGCCACCAACTAACTGTTTAGCTTTGGTCCAATTTGCAGATGATCCCTGGGTTGCTCTTTTACTGTGGCGGTTTCTTTATTTTGATTTATGACTTGCTTGGCTAGATTTCATTCTTAAATGCCAGAAGAGAAAACTTGGCTGGGTGTCAAATTCCTGGATCTTCCCTCAGATTCTACGGTAAGGAATGTTAGCCCTCAGTTTCTCCATTCAGCCGTTGGCTTGCTTGATGTCCATACACACCTTATAAAACAGGGCTCTGGGTGCTGTATTTTTTTGAGTTCTTTCACACTTGGGACTTCAGGCCTGAGGTCTTTGTACTTAAATGACATCTTGATTGGGTGTAACATTCTTGGGTCCTGTCCACTCCCCCCCACCCCTTATCACTTTGCTCCAAGGAATTTTGGCTATGAATATTGTTATGGACAAGTCCGAAGCTAGCCAGCCAGAGACCAAAGCTTCTTTGTGTGGCTACTGAAGAACTCTTGATTGTTTGCCTTGAAGGTTAATAATAATGATCAAACATCTCAATATATATCACCTTTGTATCTGCTTTCTGGGAAGCATACCTCTATGAACTGGAAGTCTCTCTGGTCCTACATTTCAGGAAACATTCTTCCCTGTTGCATCGTTGAATATTTTCAGGATTTTGTCTGCTGTTTTTTTTTCTTTCAAGTGCACTGCTTTTGTAGCCAATATGTTCTCTTTATATTTAATCTGATTATTTGGAACCATGCTGTTATGTCAGTGGTCGATTGGTTACCTCGATTTCTTTCTTGGTGTTTCTAATCTGTTTTCATTCTATAATTTTACTTTGATGCTCAGTTTAATTCCTTCACTCTGCAATTTACTTCAATGTGTTTATTTACAGCTCCTATTTCCCCCATGGTTTTATAGAACTCTTTTTATTAAAGGCTGGGTCAATGATTTTATGTGCTGAGAAAAAAAGTTATTTATAGAATACTTGGCTTCAAATGAACACCAATTAAACTTGAAAATCTTAAAATCTAGTTTTAGGAGTTGAAGTTTAACTTACAGTCCTTATTGTTCTATTTATAAATATGAATTTGGCACAGATTTTCACCCTTGTAAGTTTCAAGGACTTTATCTCCATATTTATGTTGACGGGCCCTGTGCAAGTGGATTGAGGTTTCCTCAGCCAAAAATTCTAGGCATAGGTGGAGTTGTTTATCAACCAATGGATCTGAGCCCAGGATGAGGAACAGGGCTACATACTTGGAGGATGGTTCTATCCAACAAAGGAAGTCAAGTCCAGTTATATGGGTCATGTCCTGTACAAGGCATCTGCAAGAAGGCATTCTGGGAACTGAATTCTAGCTGTCATTGAGCCAAGACCTAGCCCTACCAAGGATATGTGGGACCAGACATAGGACACTTGTACTAGTGATTCCGCCCAGAGAGGCTGCCTTTTCTAAGCACTGCAGCATGCTTTTCTATGCCAGCTTCCACCGCTACAGCCAATGTCCATTTCTGATTTGCACAAGGGCACCTCAAAGTAGCCAAGTGCTGGGAATGGCTCCAAGCCACTGATGGCTGCTCATCCTTCTCATCCTCCACGCTGGCTGTTGGCACAAGCAAGGAGCCCATGCCCTCACTGACAGTGGTGATTCAGTGTTACCTGGCAGCCAGTGGTGATGTTATGGGCAGGATTTTAGTTCTGTCTTCAGGGTGGAGAGCTCTGATTTGAAGAATTCTTATGATACCCATAATAGATCGTCATATGAGAGATTCAACGCACCTCGCTACTGCCTTTGCACAATTTTGTACTATTTTGAATTTTTCTTAGCAAGATTTCAGCCACATATATAGTCTTTCATGAACATGTGTAAAGCTCTAGGGAGTTGCTAGTTTATCTTTTTTAAGTTACATACAAATTCCCTGCATTTTGTAAGTAATTTCTCTTTTCTAATTGGCTCTGTTGTCACGTAACGGTCTTCTCATTTCCTTTTCATCTTTATTTTATTGTTTCAGATTTGCACAGTGACTAAGAAGTTCCCTCGCCTTCTGCTAATTAATAGATTACTTAGAATGAATGGCAGAGTTAGGGAACCTAGAAACCTGTGTCTCGAAGACATCAGCGGTGGTGTGAGCAAGCAGGAGGGATAAGTTTTCTCTCTCCTGGGGCTCTGTGGCACTTTCCTAAAGACAGCTGCAATGGGATTTTCCTTATGCCAGCATCTTCCTTGCCCGCCCATACCTGGATGTCATAGCTTCATCCGCCGCAGAGGGACACAGTCCATTTGTCCATTGCCACCTTTATTTATGCCTTTGTTCATTCAACAGACATATATGAATACCAACCCGGTGGCCATGAGTGTGGAAGCCAGAAAATGCTGGAAGTTTGTGCTTCAGTCAACAGTTCCTGATTCAGATGATGTAGCTGTCTGTACCACCGTTTTCCTGAGTTTGAAAAAATAAATGGTGTCCCATATTCAGTTCTTTGGTTCTAAAAAAAAAAAAAAAGTGTTTCCCAAGATTTAAGACAAAAGGGAGATATAAAGTCATAGAAACCCAGGCAGGCTGCAAGGAGGCTCGTTGCCAGGGCTCTGGTTACACGTGTGTCACCTCCTATCTTTATAGAGTTGATTTTTAGAGAGAACACCGTTTTCATATATCCAGCTGGTGCTTGGAGTAAGCTCTGCTCACATAAAGTACTTTGAGATCAACACTGGTTTTCAGCCCAAATTCCCCAAATAAAAACTATCAGAGGAGTGTCAAATGCAATGACTTGGGTAAGTGCCTGAGCTTGACATCAGAGCATGTTGGACAGCCTCCTTGCTGGGTGTCAGGAGTTCTGGTGGAGGTCACAGCTAAGGAAGGAAGAAATCAAAACAGCAGCATGGAGTTAGCTAAGTTTGGAAATCCTGCCAAGATATATCCTTACAGCCACAAGCAACTGAAGCAAACCAGTCGGTCTGCCCAGGCACGAACCCCACACTACTCCTGAAGCACGCGCTGACTTTTCTGGAACATTTATGAGTTCTACATTTATGTGCTCATTTGTGGGTTTACTTTTCCAGGGTATGTCCCTCCTGGTTGGTGTGACTGACCTTGTGGTTTCTGTGTGTTTTCTAATCTGCTGTACGTACGTATAGGAAGATTGATTTAAAAGAAAATAGCTTTTACATATAGACAGTCATCACTGATGTAGACCCTGCTGTGGAACGATTGCAGAATAGAACACGTGCTCTGGTTGCAGGATGTAGAGAAATCAAGCTGGACTTGAGCAGGAAGCTTCCTCGTGACAGACCAGCCCTCAGCAGTCCTTCCTGGCTGTGGACCTTTGTGTACAACAAGGTTGACCATCCAGGAAAGATGTGTCTGCTGGTTCAATAGTGGCAAGCTTGATATACAGGCACCAACTGATTTCTGATTAGATGTCAGGTCTATTGCACAGGAGGGAATTCACACCCAGTACTGTAAACCTGGTCAAAAGCCTGTGGCTGGGTAGCTCAGTAGCGGTTGTTTTGATAAATAGACAGGATGTGCCCATCAAATCACTTTCTGAATAGTTATGTTTATGCCTATAGACTGTTGTTTGCCGGCTTTGGTCAAGAAGCTGCCTCCTCTCCTCTTCCTCTTCCTCTTCCTCTTCCTCCTCCTCCTCTTCCTCTTCCTCATCCTCTTCCTCCTCCTCCTCTTTCTCTTCTCTTTACTCTTCTTTTTCTTTTGCAGTGTTAATTATAGACACTCATAGCTGGTCAAAGTGTTAACAGTAAGTAACTACTAAATGCTCAGCCCTCACTGGGGCATGAAGATCACCCCCTCCGAGGCTTAAGGGACTTCTCAGAAAAGGGACCAGAAAGATTGTAAGAGTCAGAGGGTAGTGTGATGGGAAATGCTGCTTCCAGGTGTGAAGTGACCTTTGAACTCCTGACCTCAAAACAGCTATGATTACCTACACAAGATGAGGCCTGTCAACTTCCTGTCACAGAGAAGGGAGGGTCCACAAGGCTACACCACTGGATATCTATAGGCAGTTAATAGTTCCCCAATGAGACTCTCTGGGTCACCCAAACAAAACCAAAACCATGGAAATAGAACGGAGACTAGCTGAAAAGAAGGAAAATAATCAAAGTAGGAGGAAGACAATATGGCCAAAATAATGTATATACATGTAGGGAAATGTCATCATGAAGCCAGTTAGTGTGTCTAATTAATACATACTAGTACAAATTAAAAAAAAGAAAACTTTTAAAAAGCAGGAGAATTTTTTTTTCCAGCCAGATAGGGGTGACATACGCCTTTAACCTCAGCATTCAGGAGAAGAGGCAGGTGGGTCTCTGTGAGTTCAAGGCCAGCCTGAACAGGATAGCCAGGGCTACACTGAGAAATAAACCCTGTCCCGAAAATCAAAATAAACAAGTAAATAAATAAATAAATAAATAATAAATGGAAATAAAAATTCATTTCCAAGCCAACAAAAAAAGCAAGCTAACACTGAGAAGAAAGGCATTGGCCTGTGGCCAGGCACCCTGTTTAACTGTCAGACACTGTCTCTGAGGTTGAGGGAGCAGTGGTGAATTACGGGCTAGAGCGGTGGTTCTCAATCTGTGGGTCGCAACCACTTTGGAGGTCCAACGACCTTTTCACAGGGGTCCCCTAAGACCATCTGCGTATCAGATATTTACATTATGACTCATAGCAGTAGCAGAATTATAGTTATGAAGCAGCAACAAAAATAATTTTATGGTTGGGGGTCACCACAACATGAGGAACTATATTAAAGGGTGGCAGCATTAGGCTGAGAACCTTCCTAATGCCTAAGGCTAGAGAGTCTGGCTCAAAGGATGACCCCTGCTTTCTTGCTGGGTGATCCTAAAGCAAGTCGCTCACCTGTGTCCTGAAGTCACTCACTTCAGTGTCTTCTTGGTAAAGAGGTATAAAACTCTCATATCCCTGAGGTAAGGCAGCGTAAGTACTTTGTAAAATGATGGATACACCTGCAGACGTTTCCTTCGTGGTTCTCAGATTGATGCCCATTCACAAACGCAAAGCTCTTGAGAATGCTGCCCCTGCCTTGCTTCTGATGGAACGCCTCCACTTAGGATGGGGTTCTCTGGGAGGTCCATGTCCAACTCCTAGGAGCCAGTGAATTTGTGAGGTTATGTGACAATGGGGAACTAAGGATACAGGTTACAGCTGTTCATTTGCTGAATATAGAGTCGGGATCTTGAATTATCAGATGGGCCCAGTTTCACCACAAGAGCCTGTGAGAGGGATGTTAGAGCCAGCGGTGAGGAGTGTGAGACCACCGCCAGTTGTCATCGTGGACATCAGTGGGGAAGGCGGACAGCTGCCTCCATTACCCGGAACAGGGGAAGGACATGAGTTCTCTTCCTGCAGCCCCTGGATGGAACACATCATTATAGCTAGAGATTCTTTAGATTCGACTTCCAGAACTCCAAAATAATAAGCTTCTGTCATTTTAAGTCACAGGTTTGCAGCAACTCCCTCTGACAGCAGTGACCATGAGTAGCTGGAGATTTGGTAGAAAACTAGCAGGATCCTTAATGAACAGACACCATCAGCTCTTGGTATCAGCTCCCACCCACTCAACAAACCCAAGACTGAAAACTTATGGAGGCAAAAACTGCATCTTTACCAAACACCTGGAAACGACAGCTGCCACTTCTTCTTCTTCTTCTTCTCTTCTTCTTCTTCTTCTCCTTCTCCTTTCTCTTCCTCTTCCTCTTCCTCTTCCTCTTCCTCTTCCCCTTCCCCTTCCCCTTCTCCTTCTCCTTCTCCTCCTCCTCCTTCCTTTTCTCCTCCTCCTTCTCCTCCTCCTGCTTCTCCTCTTTCTTCTTCCTCCTCCTCTTCTTTTCTTCTTCTCCTCCTCTTTGTCCTCCTCCTCCTCCTCTTCTTCTTTTTCTTCCTCTTCCTCTTCTTCTTTTGTTGTAAGGGGTCCTGAAATCAGTTCCCCTTTGGATACCAGGGTACGAGTGTGATTTATTAGAGCATCAATAGGAACTAGCATGCAGCTCAGTTCCCTGCTCTCTGAAATATGTCTGGACCCTGTGAATTCATGCCTGCCACTCGAAAGCACCTCATCCTTTTCAGACTGTGGATCCCATCTACCCTCAGTCACTGGTCAAATGTCACCTCCTCCATGAAGCCCTTCCTTGTTTCCCTTCAACTGGGTACACACTCCCAGAGCACGTCTCAATGCACCTTTGTTCTAGATTATAATTTAGCGTTTGCAGAAGCAGCTTCTCTGATGGACTGGAAATTATACAAGGAGAGGAATGATTCCTGAATTATTTTAGTACCCACCCCCTTCAGTTCTCAACTCAGACATCTGAACACTGCAACTTCCACTGCAGAAATAGCATGAATCCAATTCAAATCCACAGTAGTTACTGTATTTGTCACAGTTCTGCAGAGATCAGAGCCAATAGCATACATGTAACATGTGGAGCTGGCTTATGCAATAACAAAGGATGAGAACCCCCACAGTCTGCCGTCTGCAAGCTGGAGAACTGGGGAGCCAAAGGCAGAATTCAGTCCAAATCCAGAGCTCTAGGACTGGAAGAGATGGGCAAACCTCAGTCCAAAACTAAAAAAGACGAGATGAGGAGTCTCAGCTCCAGTAGTGAGGCAGAGATCAAAAGAGGACTTTTGTTTTTGAACTGTGCAAGCTCTGGAAGGACTGGAGGATGCTTGCCCACACAGGGAGGCACTCTGCTTCAAAGCTCGGGGACTCAGATGCTAATCTCATCTGAAACCACCTTCACAGACACACTTGGGGATAAAAGTCAAGATACGGGCCGGAATTAATCACAGCAGCTCTTGAAGACCCCTCCCCACACCGAAGAGAGGGAGGTGAGCCAGGAGCCCTGGAGACTCTGCTCTTCCTGCCCCTTGCCACCATCCCTCTGCCGTGAATATATGCTCGTTACATTTTTATCATAGAGTGAATTTACGAGGTATGTTCTCCCTGTCATGACTTGCATATCAGACTTCTTTTGTAGTTTTGATGAAAAGTTCTTTCTAGTCACTTGACGTGTATTAGAGAGTCCTGATCTGGGAAGTAGAATGCCTACAAATGGTCATTGTTAGGATTTCTTCCATGCTAAACTTCTGCAATTCTAAAAATCTTTGAGGACAGAGTGGTCCAGCCCAAATTTGGAGGAGTTGATAGAGCTTCAGTAAATCTGTCCTCCCTGTGATGGGGCAAAGGGATCATCTACAAGAACATGTGCTCTGGCCCTGTGGTTAGAGCTAATCAGGAAGCATCCAGAGAAAACATCAGTGGAGTGACCTGTGGGATATAGGGTGTGGGTGTGACATGTGGGTGTGGCCTGTGAGTTGTGAGGTGTAGAGTGTGAGGTATGGGGTGTAGGATGTGTAGTGTGGGGTGTGTATTGGTGTGGGAGGTGGGGGGTAGGGTGTAGGGCCTAGGATGTAAGATGTGGAGTACAGGGTGTAGGGTGTATGTTTGTGCAGAGGGGCATGGGGTGTGTTGTGTGGAGTGCAGAGTTTGGCCTGTAGGATGTGGAGTGTAGGGTGTGGCGTGTAGGATGTGGTGTACAAGGATTGAGGTATGGGGTGTGGCTATTATTTTTATTCTGTGCCTGGCTCTTTCTAGATCACAGCTTCTTACTGGATGCAAAGGTTTTTGTCAACATGAAAGGTTTCTGAACACAGTGACAAAAACGAGTTCAAAATCAAAGATAAAATGAGTTCAAGGTACTTTGGCAACACTCCCTTATATTGCTTCGTAGGACTTCACTGCAGGTGGGGTTCTGAACCCACCACGTATGCACTATGTGCCGTCATACCACAAAGTCCAATAAATGCTGCCTGCAAGCCATTGGCTCAGATTTGAGACTGTTGCATCTTATGGACTACAGTGTATTTATTGTACATTCTGCTCTTAGGAAAACATAATGGTTTAATTATGGAAAAGAAAGACAATATTTTCCTACCATCTTTCCTCAGCAAGAAATTTCATTTTAGCATCTTTTTGGATTGTGCTAGAACATTTGGTTTTAAAATTGCCATTTGAGCACTGAGTGTGATGGTGCATGCCTTTAATCCCAGCACCCAGGAGATAGAGGTGGGCAGATCTCTGTGAATTTCAGGTCAGCCAAGTTACCCACTGAGACATCGCCTCTAACAAAACAAGACACCCTCCCCCCAATTGCTACTTGAGTTACTGACTTGAGTTTCATTTAAAAAAAGTCATTAAATGAGTTTTATCTTGTGATTAGTAAAAGATTTCTAACAGTATCTTCAAGAATCCTAAACATACCTCTGCCATTTTGTTCTTGGATGCAAAGTAGCATTTCTAACATTAATGATTATAAAATCAGAGTATCTATTAATTTTGAAAATTGTTCAGAATACTCTTCATCCTGAAGTATCAAACATTCAGGCAAGATTTAATTCTTTATGAAAAATTAAGCACTTTATATCTCATTAGTATGCAAATAAAACTTTATGTATGCCAAAGAATTGTTTTCAAATACATTTCTTTGTGATTCATTTTCAGTGAAAGTTTGGTTTGTATACCTATTTTATGTATCAGTATGACCAGAGTTGAACAAAGTTTTATTCAGTGAAAAGGGTCACAAAGAAAGAAACCTTTGTCTAGGTAAGTTTCCTTTGAGCCCTTAGAGGTACAATCTAGACCCCGGCCACCTGTCCTCAGTGTGCTGATCAAAGAGACATGTAACAATGAAAAGCAGAGAATGATGTAGTCGATGTCATAACTAGATAAAGGGGTTCAGTGATCCCAGAAATCTGTCTTTGGAGGATACTGATAAGGTTTAGGCTTAAATAGAGGGTAAGAGGTATGTATAATTATAGTCATGTGTGAGCCCTGTTGATTGCTCATTGGTGACTCATCATTGGCTCTAGTCCCTCCTACAAAGTGATCAGATATATCAGGAGACCCCTGGAAATCTCTTCTTGAGAGGCAAGTTCTGCCTTTGGATGGTACCAGGGCTTCAGGCTTTTCCTCCCCATAGCAATGAGATTCCAGGGGAACATTTTTAATATCTTGGGGTCTTTTACTTCAGTAATCTAGCAAACAGGATATGCATACTATCTCTCTTTAGACTCTGCCCTTCTGACAGGGTACTTACAGTATTGTTGGAACCCATTCAGAGGCACTGCATGCAAACAACTTTGCACTCTGTGTGTGAGCTGAGCCAATGCTCTTTTTGCTTAAGGAAGAATCACAGTAGGTATTGCAGTTTGCATTATAACTTAGACACCATCCAATGTCTAATTAAACTGAATGCTCTCCGGAGTCAGTCTTATCACTTCCAAATTTCATTATTAATACCCAGTATTCCCTGTCAAGAACCACCAGATCCTCTCCTACCCTCCAGAGGACCATAGCCTTGGGCGTGTTCTTATGTCCAGGAGTTCCTCATGTTTGGTCACTGGTAGTTCTTTGTGCTATGGCTTCAGATCTGGATTTCTCATGTGGGCTTGCCCTCTACAGTTCCACCTCTCCTTCGGGAGGACTGCTCAGCTTCTGACTTTGGTTTCTACATAAGCTGTTTTCTCTTGCCTGTTCCCTTGTCTCCAAGCATCATAGCCCAGGGATAAGCCCTACCTGAAGTGCTCCACCTCGTCTAGGCACGTAGACTCCACCTAGCCCTGCTCAGGTGCAGTGCCTCGGGTTCTTGCTGTGTGGGAGGAAGGATCAGACAGAGTAACATTGCTCAAGGCTGAAAACCTGGGACTCCAGTTGGCACGCCCTGTGTCAGCTGCTGGCCAGCTTCTCTGCCCTGAGCCCAACCCTGGTTCCTTACCTGGGGTCCTGGATTGTGGCCAAAAACAGAGGCATAAAGGCACCTCCGAGTGACCCAGGTAAGCTGACTGTCACTGTTGTCTGAGCCACATTCATTTTACTGTATCCTAGTCGTAGGATTCACGCTGCCTTGTCTATAATGGTTTACTTTTCTTTGGGAAATATTTGATTTCCAGCTACTTGCAAGTTTTCATTCTCTGTTGACAAACTTGTGTGTAAAGTTACTCTGTGTGGGTGTAGCTATCTCATAGCTCAGTACTTTCTGGCTGAACATGACAGGGGCCATCCTCACCCCTACACTGAGTGCTCATTCCCAAACCACCACCTACTAATACTACATGCAGAGCTTGGTATTTCTGGACTCTTTAAGCCATGTTAAATTAGAAAAATTGTCACATGTCGTTGGTCCAGATTCCTCTGCATGGGTTCTAGGGTTCATCTCTGTGTGAACAATTAAAGCTGTCAATTCCACTATCTGTATAGCCTTGACAGAACTTTGAAGTTGGATTTCTGTTTTCATTTTCATCTCTTTGTACATGCCTTTCCTCTGTGTATAAGACCTTAAAGCTTCAAATGGTGTTGTGACGCTGAAGCCATCAAGGATAGACATGGGCCTCCATTGAGGCCTGTTAAGAGAGAGCTGTTTACCCCATGTCGGCGGTCGAAACTTACAGCTTGGCTACCCAATTGCTGTTCTCTCAAATTCTAATAAAACTGTCCCCAAGCTTCCTTTTCTGTGAGTTTCTAAATTCCTTTGTTAATGAGACTAAGAAGCCAAAGATAGAACCTCAGTTTCCCTCGAAACAATATCGCTTAGAAAGAATGCAAGAAAACACAGTTGGAAAATTTAATTAGTCACGAAGAGCCCAAAACAGTCTAACACGCTGCCTGGCTAAATGTCTGTCTTGCAGGAGCACCCTGCCAACAAACACCATTCCCCACCACCGCGGTCTTTGGGTTAGAAACCAGACTGATTATGTTGTTGAAGATAAGCTATCAGGAAAGCTGTGCCATCAATGAGATCTTGTCTATGAACTGCAATCCAGAAGGGCAATTTAAGTATCAAAGGCTGCAAAAGATGACTCTGAGCTTCCAGGTATTCAAAGATCTGGATGGTGCTCAGTCCTTGATCCAGTAGCAACTGTGGGTCAGAAACCTGACTCTACCCACTTTTGCACTAGTTATAGGCTCTAAGCAACATCCAGATTCTGGGCTATGCTTTCTTCTGTACATGGAAAAGGAGAAGGATCAGAAGAAATGTCTTCAAATGCAGATTATAAACCATTAGCAGATTTTGAAATCAACTCAGTAAGACCAGCTTCCACAGGAAGAAAGCAGATGGAACAGAGGGTGTGTCAGCATGTGACACATTGTAAGATTTCAGGCTGTCCTATTTTCCTCAAAACTGTTGTGCATCCATCGCTAAGCAATGGGGAATTGTGGGAGTGTGAGTTACATCACATCCGTGGGCAGGGGACATTCCCTGGGACATGGTGCTGTTACAGATTTGTGGCAGTTATTATCTGTGCTCAGTGGCTTGTGGTCAGTGCTGGCCAGGCCTTCACAGGTAACTCCTAAGATCAAAATAGGTGGCTGTGCTTAAAATTATCACTTGGATTCCCATTCCAAAATGCTTCTGAATGCCATTAACTTCAAAGACCCTACTTCTATTAATGAAAAATGGGTATTTTAACATCTGCCAGACCCACATTCCATGAGGCATGACAGTATACAGAACGTTAAGGAGATTGCTGGATGAAAGATCTCTAGGGATCAGAGCTTACTGACACTGAGTAAGCCACATATAAAAAAGGCCAGGCACAAAGATAAGTAATAGCCTCAAAAACAAAGTTCTTAGGCCTGGTAGGCTCCTCTCATCCAGTTTGTTCTGACCGGTCACCATTGGTGGCAGCCAACTGAAGGGGACTAAGTAATTCTTGATTTGGTGAAGGGAGGGCAGAACCAGCGAACATAAGGGTGTGACTGTCCCCAGGATGTTGGAGATAAGGGATCAGTTGGAAGTCTGAACTTAAGAATACTGTTTTCATGAGCTATGTGCAAGCACCTTTGCCTTTTGAAGTTTCACAGAGGACTTAAGAGAGCACCCGTCCATCATTAAAATCCAAAGAGAGAGTCCAGAGGCAAAAGGGTGAGGACTATCCAGTCAGTGACTGTGCTAAAAACTTGAACAAACAGATCTCAAAAGAGAAAAGACAAATGACCCACAGATATATAAGCACTGTTCATTGAAAGCTACAGTTGGGCTTTTACCTTTCTCCAGTTAGTAAGCCAATCAACAAAACAAAACAGACCATAAAAAAGTGAACGTTAGCAAGGATGTTGCTATGGTTTCTACATGGTTTCACTCATGTGGTAACAAAACCAAACACACAAACAAAATCTGAAGGTAAAAGAGAGGAGGAAGTGTTGGGGGTATATTGATAGAGAGGGGGACTTTGAACAAAGCATGATATTTGCATGTACAGAAATGTCACAGTGAAGCATATTAATCTACATAACTAATATGAATTAGTAGTTATAACCGTAAAAGCTAAGGCAGCATTTCTCCGGCTTTCTGGTGGATTGGAACAACAAACACAAAGCGGGATTTACTGGTTCAATTAAGATGTTTTCCATCTTAAGCTTTTGTTTACATTATTCTCAACTGCCACCCTTTGTGTTAGCCCAAGGGCAGAGGGCACCCACATGGGTGTGAGAGACTTTATTCGGCCAACGTTGTTAGGCAAGGGTGTTCTACCTACACAGCCTTGCCTGGCAGGCACAAGAACGGAAAATGCTGTGCGGAATGCGGTATCACCGTGTCTGAGCACGGAGGGGCTGGGGCTGGCACAGGCCTGCTGGGTCTTGACAGCAGCCTGCACAGGAGCTGGGGAGCTTGGCAGACTGTTGCACAGATGGGATCGTCAGGATGCAGTGACTTTTCTGCTTTCTGCCCATTTAACATTGTCTTTGTGCAGGACGTGCTTACACAGCTTGAAGTATTGGATCTCCATGACAAGTAGAAAGATGGGGAAGAGCTTGGCTGTCCATTACTGTGGCAGGGTTGGAGGCGGGGGTAGAACCAGGAGGGATCGTGTAGAAACCACAGACTCTTCTCCTGCCCCTACACACCTGTGAGATGAGATTGGCGTCAGACTTTTGGAAGGATATAAGGGGAGAAGTGGAAAAGCCACTTTGTGGAAGAACTTGGCTTATGTGAAAGAGTGCTTGCAAATGGTGAAGTAGGAAAGGCATACAGGAGGAGGCTCAATTTATGTCCCTTCATTTAGTAACTGGGATGGTGAGAAGAAGGACCGGATTCTAGATTCTAGAAGATTCTAGAAGATTCTACTCTACATAAGCTACATGCCTTCTGGTTACCAGAGCGGTGAAAGAGTGGGTAGGGTTCTGGGCCTGAATGCACGTGTGCAAAAAGCAGGCCTGTACTGAGCCAAGCGGAGGAAGTGTGGGCACATTAGTTCCTCCAGCTTATTTTCTTATCTGTAAACAGGCATTCATCCAGCAGTTTCTTAATGAGCACCAACTAGATGTTTTGCTCTGCATATTCCACATTCCTCCAGAGAATGGAGGAGAGGGGTTGGGATGTTGCAGTTTTATTGAGGAAGAAAGAAGAAAGAACCAGGTATAGCACGTCCCATGCAGTGATGCGCACAGTGTAGACAATAAGGCAGGGAAAGAACTTGGGGCATATGCAAGTCCGGATGTGATGTAGTAGGTGATGTGCAGCAGCTGTTCCTATGACTACTGATGTGCTACATTTTTTTTTTGTTTTGTTTTGTTTTGTTTTGTTTTTGTCAACTGACACAAGCTAGAGTATTTCAAAAGAGAGTTTCAGTTGAGAAAATGGCTCTATCAGATTAGCCCATGGGCAAGTCTGTCCAGCATTTTCTTGATTCGTCATTGATGGCGGGGAGGGCCCAGCCCACTGTGGATGGTGCCACTTCTGGTATTCTTGGGTTGTATAAACTGAGAAAGCCATGAAGAGCATGAGGAGGAAGCCAGTAAGCAGCACTCGTCCATAGCATCTGCATCAGCTCCTGCCTCTACGTTCCTGCCTTGGCTTCCCTCAATGAACTGTGACCTGGGTTATGCAAGCCAAATAAACTCTTCCCTCCCCAAGCTGCTTGTGTTATGGTATTTCATCACAGCAATAGAAACCCTAACTAAGACAATTGCTTTCTTTCAAGTTGGAATGGCCCCGAATACCCCTACTATGGAACTCTGAAAACAACCCTACTGTGATTGTTAATCTTGGTCACCAACTTGATTAGGCTGAGAAACACTCAGGAGACTAGTAAATCACACCTCAGGTCTCTGTATGGGTCTCTCCAGAGGGGATTAACTAAAGGTAGAAGACCTGTCCTAAACTTGGGAGTCTCCATTCCATAGGCCGGGGACCCAGTTGGAACAAAAGGTGAAGAAAGATGAAGCATACCAACACAGCACTCCCCCTGTCTGTGTCCCTGTCTCTCTCCATCGCAGGCATGATAGGTTGGCCAGCTCTGTGCAATATATGCCCTTGTACTGTGACATTCTGCCTCCCTGGAAACCCAGAAACACGGAGATAAATGACTACGGAATGGAACGTCACAATCCAGGAGCCACAATGAATTTTTCCATTCTATAAGTTGCTTTGGTGGGTGTGTGATGAAAATTCCAGCATACCCATTCCAGGCAAAGTGACAATGCAGAGCCATCCACAATGAGGTGCTCTGTTGTATTTTCCTGACACCCCAGGGACAGGGGCAGGGGCCTCCCTTGGGCAACAACCAGCTTTTTTCACCATTGGAATGCTGGCTGGCCTTTCAGACCATCTGAGTGCAGAGGTGGTGGCAGGAGGTGCAGCCTGCCAGGAATCCTGTAAGGGTAATCCCATCAGGCATGCCATGGGTGGGGATTTAAAGCTCATAGGGGTGATGAGTAAACTGTGAATAATTGGGAGATATCTTCCATGAACAGGGAGTACTTTACTGCCCAGGAATCCTGCTGTCTGCTGTGCATGGATTAAAGTAGTCACCTATCTTTTGGAACCTCTGTCAGCTGCTGGCTTTGTTTATTTCAAGTTCCAGTAACAGGGGACAAAAGCCAGAGAACTAGAGCAACTACTGCTGTGCCTGTCCTTGGTTCTGTCCACTGCACCACGAGCACTGAATGTAAATTTCATGTACTTTCACACAGCAAACACTACAAAGTTCTTGATTCTCTGTGTGGTTTGAGAAAGAGAGTTGTTATAAGATGAGGGTAGACCAAAACACATGAGAGTAGTTTCTGCTTCCCTCGGTAGACCGCTTCAGAGTTGTAATCTTAATCATAGCATCCTGGAAATCAGATGGGTCACTGGGTCTGCTCTACTACTGTGACTGCAGTGCTGGGTTGCATTTATAAGAAATGCCTGTGTATGCATGTATGTACCTATGCATGCATCTATCTACCTATCATCTATCTATCTATCTATCTATCTATCTATCTATCTATCTATCATCTATCTATGTAATCTACCTATCATCTATTAATCTACCTATTGAAAGCAAATTATTGCCTCATGATTATGTTGTCTGTGAAGTCCCCTGGTCTTCTGTCTGTAATCTGGACATGCAAGAGAGCCAGGAGTGAAGCTCAAAGTTCTGAGGGATGGAGATCCAGTGGTGTAGGTTCCACTCTAAAATCAGCTCCCTGAAAACCAGTAGACTCCTTCAGAGTTGTGATCCTAATCATAGGAAAATACTGAAGACTCAGCTCAAGCAGTTAAACAAAATAAACTCAAGTTCCCTTATATTTGATTCTATTCAGGTCCTCAGTGGAGTAGATGATGCTAACACACATCTTGGAAGACCATCTGATCCTATTCAAGTGCATCTGGAGACACTTCTCACAGGCAGAAATAATGCTTAGTGAGTTACTTATGCCAGACATGTTGACACATAGAAAACATTATCAGTGCTCACTTAATATTCACAGTGACCCTGTGAGGTTAGTAATACACGATTTCTCATTCACTGTGGAAAAAAATAAGATGATGAACAATTTGCCTAATGCAAATAACTAGAATAAGAGAAGCTGGGGGTAGAACCCAGTGTATGGTAAAAGGTCTGAGCTGACTTCTAGGATTTGATAACACACCAACCACTGAGCCTGAAAACCCACCAATCTCTGAACTTGTCCAAGCTCAGGACTTGAAAATCCACCAATCCTCACCTTGGGAATTTCTCCCCCAACCCAAACCCTATACAAAGCCTACCTTCTGCTCGATTCACTGCTGCTTCTTGCCCAAGCAAAGGTAGTCACCCTCCTGTGTCATTTCCCAATAAATCTCTTGCATATGGTTTGTTGTGTGGTGTGACTTTGTGGTATTCCTTGGCTCCCAACTGCTAGGGTACCTTTCCCTCAGAGCTTAACACTTGCATTGGGGACATCATTCCCTTCAAAGCTGTAATGCTTATACCTTGGCTCCCTACTACCAAGATGCCCTTTTGTCAGAAAAAGGCTTACACCTAGGGCCATCCAGTTTAAAAACTTGATCTCATCAACCTTTGTAACATATTTACTTTCAGAAATGAGTTAGCGAGGCATCAGGTCACCTACCCTTTGAAAGCTGTATTTGCCTTCACATAGTTGAAAGGGAGAGGTAAGAAGACAATACTTCCATGGATTCTGACCATTCCTGGTCAAGGTGAGGGCACTGCAAATATAAGAGTCACTATGAGTCTCTTACACTAGAATAGTTCTTTGTTATATATAGGGAAAGACTCAGGATGTCTGCATTACAGGTGACAAGTGTTTTAGCTTAGAGATCCCCTGGATATCAAAAGAGTACCTCAAAGTGTTAGAAGGTTTCATGTTGACTAAGACAGTGGAGCTGAAGGCCCAAACCCCAGCCAAACAAAAAGCAATTCAACCTCTGCCAATGACTGTGGCTCCCACATTAGATGCAGAGGGGACTGTATTTGATTGGACTTGACACTTGGATGTCTTCTGAAGCCCCCGTGTGGTACAGGCCCTGGAAGTGTAACAGAATTCTTCTCAACCTCTGAGAGCATCTGTCTCTTATGAGCATAGATTTCTGGAAATACGGAAAAAATATTTCTTCTGCCATCACCACATAGGGAGGCAGCATGCAACCTAGGGCTATTTCCTCCCATTCTCTTGAACCCTCTGTTCCATTTTGGCTCCCAGGAGGCCATACAGATACAAATGGCATCTTTCTGCTGAGTCTCTCTGTCCCCCATTTATTTCTATATAGCAGGGTGCATATGAGCATGTAAGGGCTCTGTGATTCCAAGTCTACCTCACGTAACCTTTCATTCCTTAGGAGGAAAGCTACTGCTTGCTTCTGAGTTATTTTGCCCACATGTGCTACAAAATGAGGATCCATGGGGAGCCCTGAGGAGCTGCCAGCAGCTGCGACAAAACAGACCTCAGTCCTTGGTAACAACAAAGAGCCAAATTTTCCCATCAGCTTAATGAACTTAGAGACAGCCACGGTCCTCACGTAAGAATGTGATGTGACGTGCCCACTCACTGCCTTTTGAGACTGATCAGGGTATCTGCTTAAGTCCTCTCCAGATTGCTGTACTACGAGAGCGTAAAATGATACAAGGGATTTATTTTGAGCCACTAAGATGTGGGAATTTGTTATTCAGTACAGAAGATGAGAGAAATATCAGCCTTGTGAGCAGATGAGACCATTGAGTTCTCTTGAGGGTATGATGCGTGTTTTCCTCTGAAAGGTAAATGTGGACAGCCCTACCACCTAGCATGCTTTGTGACAAGGTCCATATGCCCCCCAACCTTCTGGAGATGATGTTTCCCTACACAGAGGTATATATTCGAAAGATTTGAGTCCCTTGGCAATGCAGGGCGTTTGCAAACAACACAGAAATTCTCATCTTGTAACTCCACAAAGCATGAGAAGTGAAGATGAGAAAACAAAGCTTTCTGATGAATAGCTGAATCATTCACAATCTACGTCTATAAAGTTGACATGTCTATGGAAACATTGACTTAAGATGGATGTATGGAAATTTACATAGGAACTGCCAGTCATGGCAAATCACTGTGAATAATTGTCAAACTCAAATTTTCATCAGTTTAATTTTGCTTTTTTAAAAATTTTCTGGCCAGCCCTTGTTTTTATCCTTCAGATATTATAGTTTCATTTTGCTTCTTTAATTAATGCTATTCATGTGTATAGCTGTTCCTTATCTCATTACACTCGGAGGAAGTGTGACTAAAGAACATGGATTCTGTGTTGTCAAACTTGGGGTTAAGTATGGGATCTGCTTCTTAACAACCACAATCTTTTAAAGCCAGTAACTTAACAGCTCTTAGTTCTCTTTTCCTGGGCAGGAAACAGGAGACTCAGTTAACAGCAGTTTAAAGAATCATGAATCTCTAATCAGTTGTAGAAAGCATGTACCTCAGGTGTTGTGAACAGCTTTAAAGAATTTGATTTTTTTGTTGGGCTGTGGTGGTACGTGCCTTTAATCCCAGCACTTGGGAGGCAGAAACAGGCTGATCTCTACGAGTACAAGGTCAGCCTGGACTACAGAGTGAGTTCAAGGACAGCCAGAGTTACAACAAAGAAACCCTGTCTTGAAAAAAAAAAGATCTTTTTGATTTTCACTTTCTTTTGTTTTGGAAGTATTCAGATATAATGCAATAGGACTGGAACAATTTTAGCCCAACAGTTGCAGCTGCTCCAAAGTCCCCAAGCATCCCAGCAGCATTCTGATTGGCCGCAGAGCCTGCCGAGGCTGAGAGGTGCTGGTGGTCCTGCCCCATGCTGCCTTGGAGGGAATGGTCCTGTTGAATCTCATAGCCACTGTGCTGCGGAAGGAAGCACCGTGCTCTTCAGCAGATTGGGCCCTGCTTAGCTGTGAGTCTCCAAGTATTGAGACATAACAATAAGGAACATCGGATGGAGGCACCTGTACCCCTCCCATGTGTGTACCCTGGATCCAAACTTCCAGCTGTATTTCTGGGCATGCCACTTTCTTCTTTCCTCTTAAAAATGCACCTCCTCAAGTTTTAGTCATACAGCTGTAGAGGTTGGAATGAGAATGTCCGCCATAGACTCAGAGATAAATAGCACACTTGGTCCCCAGGTGGTGTCACTGTCTGAGGAGGTTGAAGAGGTACAGCCCTAGTGAAGGGAATGCGTCCCTGGAGGTAGACTTTGAGACGAGAAGCCTCATACCACTTCCGGTCGGCTGTCTCTGCTTGGTGCTTGTATTTGAAGACGAGAACTCTTGGCATTCTGTTTTGCTGCCGTGCCTCCCCTCCATGATGGACTCTTACCTCTCTGGAACCATATGCCAAAGTAAACTATTCCTTCCGTAAATTGATTTTGGAAATGGTGTTTGGTCGCAGCAACTGAGAAGTAACTAATACACTTTCTCTAATGATTTACCGATTGTGTAACAGTTTCCTCTAAGATGGAAACATTCTGTCATACCCAGAAGGTCTTACTTAAAGAGGGGGAAACAACTCAAAAGAGCTGCAGGAAGTGCCTGGAACTGACCAAATTCACTAGGCCTTTCCTTCCTACGGTTATAAAAGCTGAGAATCCTTCTGGCTGAGCTGCTAAGAGTCTAAGAAGATTCTTAGCCAAGCAAAGCTGCTAAGAAGACTCTGAGATCAGACAAGCTGCCTGGAAGAGGTTTAGACCAGAGTCACTTGGAAATGACGCTCTCCAACCCGTTGAGCTGCCTGCAGGTAATGCAGTATGCTCCAAGTTTTCCAGACTTTGTGAGCTGTCACTCATGTCGGGGTGGGCCTTAGTGCTGTAGCTGTCTTTGAGTCATTTCTGCTCCTGTAAGTGACCCTAATAAAACTTAATATTTCACCAACTTGGGTTTTGGTGATATCCATACTGTGGTCTGTGTTTCTGTGGTGTGCTCCCTACCTGGAGTGAGTAGAGTTGTGTGCTACATCTCCCAAGTTTTGTCCCAAAACACTGATCTTCAAATCCAGAACAGCAAACATCCTGTCTTTTACCAGCTCGTAAGGAACACCCCCGTCTTATCACCTGGGCCGAGGGGTAATTAGAAAGGTCTTCTTTGTGCATAACTATGCCACTTACTTGTTACACAAACATTTGTCATAGGCACACGGTGCAAGCTCAGACACTTCTTAGACACTTCATGGATGTTAACTTGTTTAATCCTCATAAGTTAGGAGGTTGGCACTATTGTTATTTGACACTATTGTTGCCATTTTTTTCTGGTGAGAAAAACCAAGGCACAGATAAGTTAGTTCAGTCACCTGCAGTCATACAGCAAGCAAATGGATTTCAAATCCAAAGCCAGTTTGCTGAGTCTCCAGTCCTTAGCTGCTGCATTGCACTGTCTGTGTCTTTCAGGGGCTAAATCCTTCTAAAAGCAGATATTGAGAATTCAGGCACCATTTTCAAATGTTTGAAAGACCTTGTGGTGGCTAACATGGGATGGTCCCCATAGACTCATATATTTGAATGGTTGGTCCCCAGTTGTTGGAACTGTTTGGAAAGGATCAGATGCTGCCTTGTTGGAGGACGTGTGTCACTGGGAGGGCCCGGGGTCGGGGGAATTGAGGTTTGAGGTACAGGCTTCAAAAGCCTGTACCATTCCCAGTTAACTCTCTGTGCCTTGAGCTTCTGCCTCAAATATGAGCTCTCAGTTACTTCCCTGCCTGCAGGAGGCAGGCAGGCAGGTTTGGTTTTCAGTTTTTTGAGACAAGATTTCTCTGTTGTAATTCTGGCTGAGCTGGAACTGGCCCTATGGACCAGGCTGGCCTTGAACTCACAGAGATCTGCCTTCCTCTGCCTCCAGAGTGCTGGGATTAAAAGCCTGTGCCGCCATGCCTGACTTCTTTGGTTTTAATTTTTTGAGATTTCTATTTGATTTTAATCCCTTGAGATTGAAAAAAATAAAACAGAAAACCATCCAGGCAGAACAGTGGTTCTTAACCTTCCTAATGCTGCCTGTGACCCTTTCATACAGTCCCTCATGTCGTGGTGATCCCCAGCCATAAAATTATTTTCATTGCTATTTCATTTGCTATTTTATAACTGTAATATTGGTACGGTTGTGAATTGTCATATAAATATCTGATATGCAGATGGTCTTAGGCAACCCCTGTGAAAGGACTGTTCAACCCCCAAAGGGGTTGAGAGCCATAGGTTGAGGAACATTGAGATCAGTTAGGGAGATGGCCTAGTAGGTGAGAGTACTTGTTGCACAAACACGGAGGTGTGTTGGATCCCTGGCACTGAGGACAGGCAGATCCTGGAAAGTGGCTGGCCAGCTGACAAAGCAAGTTTCAGGTTCAGTAAGAGACACTGTCTTAGAGAAATAAGATGACGTGATAGAGTAAGACCCCAGTGTCATCTTCTGGCCTCTGGATGCACCTGCAGCCATGGTTCCACCGTGATTCTCATGGAATCCAACACTCTGAAACTCTAAGACCCCAAAGTCTTCCTTCTACAAGTTTCTTGGTCATGGTGTCTTATCACAGGAATAGAAACGTGATTAAGGCAGACATAATAGACAACAGGGCCAGCTCCTTTTGCAAACGGACATCACCCTTTACTCAGTGTATTTATTACCTGTCCCTGTGGTACCATCACATAGCCATTCCTGAGCTTCCACTCTACCAACAGTTTGGAGACTAGAAACTGAGGGATATTAAAGTTGATTTCCATTTCCCTCTATCTTCCTGTATTGCTTAAGGCGTATGATTTTTTCCCTCGGATTGTTTATGTGGGAGTTGATTTGCAATGATACCTTGAAGGTCAGAACAGTGAGCTTAAGCTTGACACAAAATTGAGTTTATTCACAATCTTATGAATACTGGGATTGATGTTTTTTAGCAGTTCTGGAACTACATGTCAATAGATTTTTTTTGGGGGGGTTAGGTTTATAATGATTTCTTTGAGTTAATAAGCTTATGATGATGTTGTTCATGTGTATGTCCATAGGTGACAATTTTACTTGTAAAATTTACTTGTCTGTGTACTTGTTTAAGTCATCATGGTTCAGGTAAATGGATAGGGGCATGTACCATGAAATGCACTCTTTCTCCAAATAAGTGTGCTATCCTGTTGCATGAATCAAAATTGTACATGTTGGAGGCAGGGATGCTGAGACATCAGACATACAAGCATCATGTATGCTTACTTTGTAAGTAACTGACATGTGCTTGTGCACAGACCTTGAAGGACAGTGACAGAAAAACAGGGAAAGGGGGAGAGGCAGAGGAGGGGAAGCAGTCTATTGAGAGTGGTCTAGCAGTGCAGTCTCAATGATGTTCAAGGGTCTCCCCTTTTTCCACAGCTTAAACATGGATTCTAAATTGACTTTGTAAACGAGTAAGTCTTTGGTGTTGGGACAGAGTGGGGGACTTTCCTGCTGGTGGTGAAGGTGACACATCCAAGATCCAGCAGGACTGTGCAGAGCTGGGGACTCTTGGGTGGAGGAAACCAAACCCAGGCACTGTTGATAGCCAACATCTTGGTTGTAGAAGGCTAAGGTGATCTTAACGTGGCACATGGCACACATTTACACAATTGCCATGTGATGGTCCGTACTTCTTGGTGCCTTTGTTAGAATATGAGCCAGGAGCAGACGGCTTCCTTGCTCTGGCTCCCTCTCTGGACTCTCATATGGGGACAGTGTATCCTCTGAATGAAGGATGTGCACATTGCCCTCCTGATTGGCTGAGGAGGGGATGACTAGACCCCATTCCCTCAATCTGAAACTACAGACGATTGTGTTCACACAGTTGTGTGCTACGATATTGTGGTGTGTGAAATGGGAAGACAGGGCCATCTCCCATCTCAGAGGCAACTCTCATTGTCCCATGCAGGACTCCATGTTCTTAATATAAATTTATAAGGCTTGGATTTCCCAAAACTGCTTATGGCTTCACATGGGCAAATTCAGAGTACCTGGTAGGTTTCCGGTCACACCTTCTACCAGAAGGCATTGGTCCTCAGGTCACAGGATTTATAAGGAGGCATGGTACCATAGGCCTTGTCTGTGGAAAAGATTTTCCATGAGAACCATACTACTTTTAAGATCTGTATCGGCAGTTATCTGTTACTATGACAAAATAGCTCATGGTTTCACAAGTTTCTCTCTGATGCTTTAGACCATGACAGCAGTGTCTAGTATGCAGGAAGTGTGTAGCAGAGGAGGCTTGGTCACCTCTTGGTGACCAGAAAACACAAGGGTGAGGGGAAAGGTGGGAGTATCTATATCACTCTCCAGGGCATGCGCAGTCACCTAATATTTTCCCCATTAAGCTTTTCCTCTTAAGGTGTCTATTACGTCACAGGAGCATTATACGCTGATGACTGAGCCTTCAGGGGACATTCCAGATTCAAACTATAGTCAGGTCCCATTCCCACAAAAGTTATCTCATTTATTCTTCCTTTGTGTGTGTGTGTGTGTGTGTGTGTGTGTGTTGTATATGTATACAAGAAAAGGTACACTTGCATGTACTAGCTTGTGCTGAAGCCAGGGGAGGGTGCCTGGTGTCTGCCTTAATTCTTTTGAAGCAAACTCTCTCCCTGAACCCAAAGCTCACATTTTCCACTAGACTGGCAGCCAGCAAACCCCAGTAATCTCTTGGTCTAGGCTCCCCACAGTGCTGGGGTTACAGGCATGCTGAGATCATGCCCAGCTCATTACATAGTGCTAAGATCTCATCTCAGGTCCTTGCGATTGTGTGCAAGTGCTCTTCACCAGTAAACTACCTTTCCAGTCCTATACTGTTATTTGTAACATTCCAAAAATTTGGTTTGGTGACTGACAGAAAAGCTAGCTGAGTGCTATTGGGGCTACGCCTCAACTAAGATGTTGGCCTTGCTTCTTACAGATTTCCCAGGCACATTCCTATTCCTTACCTTCCTCGGATTCAGGAAGTATTGTGAAAACCCTCACATTTAAAGGAGTACACGCTGGATGCAGCTTTTGGCTCCTTGCCTTGATCACCAAGAATGCTTCACTTTCATTTTGGACCTCTGTCTTCATCTCTGGGTATTTCCTATTCACTTTTTATTCCAAACATTCCTCCCCGTCCGTTTATAACTGATCATGAGCTTGAAGGACGTAATGAATCTTCCTCGAGGATGAGATTGTTTGATGTGTTCCAGGTGTGGGCGCCGGCAGGCGAACAGAGTGATGGGGGAAGGGCTAAACTCATTATGCACGTGCCAAGAGCTGAGGCCTCTGCTTTGATTCAGCAGCATCTGTCAGCAGCATCCTGACCAAGCCAGGAAGGTTTATGGAGATCAACCAAGTTGTATTCCTTGTAAAAAAAATATGCAATTTTCTTATTGCTGAATGCTACATTTTGATAAAAATGATAGCCACAGAATTGACGCTGCTATGAAGTGACCACCAGTGATAAATGCCAAACTATACTTAGCTTTCTGGTTCACTGTTTTTCTTAGTAGAAAAATTACTTTCGATTTAAGATTTTTTTTTTCTGAACCAGACAGTAATGTGAAATCTCCAAACATTCCAGATGCATATAGTCTTCATTTAATTCTCTCTAATTTTGCAGTGTTTTGTGTGGGGTTCAGCTTTTCTTTGGGTTTTAAAATGGCCATTAACAAATTGATGGCACCTTCAGATATAATCCTATTTTAAGATAACTTTGAACTATGCCACATTAAACAATTGTCTTTACTAGTTATTGTGTTTGGGAACAAAGTGGGGAGTTAGGAGGCTGGAAACTACAGGATTTTGGAAGTACTCTTTAAACTCAGTCCTTTGGCATCCTACTTTGCCTCCAGACTTCTGGGTGAGATAAACGAGGCTGAGTGGTACCCTCCCAGCCCGGGATCCCCTGGGCTGCTTTCCTCTCTCCAGCAGTGGCTTGTTTTCCACACGAGCATCTCTCCACGCTGGGTACTTAATCCTCTCAGGGTCCCATTCTCTAGGGTGGTCCTGACTTGGAAGAGAGGAGAGAAGAATAGAGAGGGATGGGAATCAATTGCATCAAAAGCAACCTGGGCTTGTCATTCTGCTGTGTTGTCAGCACAAAGGAACAAAGAAGCTGGAGTTTACGTTTCATATTTAAAATTTTAGATTGACATAATATTTCTACTTATTCATGGGGTACAGTATAATTTAACACATGCATAAAATGTGTAATTAAATCAGGATGTTTGCATTTCTGTCTCCTCAAAGATTCATTTCATTCCTGTGTTTTATCTTCAAGCTTTTGTCCAGCCATTTGAGAGTTATAAAATATTGTTGTGGACTATGTTTGCCTACTGTACTCTAGAACATCTCAACTATTCCTCCACCGGAATGTACTTTGGTACCACTTATCCAAGCTGGTAGGAGAAAGATTTGCCTGAGATTTCCAGGTTTCTGTGAGGCTACCCGCTCAGCCACTGTGTGGGAATGGGCCAGGCTAGCCTAGGCGTGGCTGAGTTCAGAGTCTTGATATTGAGGCTGATCTAAAATAATGTAAATTAGTTAACTCCTTGTAGAAAACCTCATGGAGGCACCTCAAAAAATTAAAACTGGAACAACCGTGTGATCCAGCCACCTCCCATTCGGGTGTGAAACCAGGGAAATGCAAGCATGAGCAGTAGACACCTGCACTCCTGAAGCATCTGAGCACTGTTCAAAATGGCCCAGAACCGAAAACAACCTATGTGTCCATCAACCGGGGAGCAGAGAAGGAAATGTGCAAATCCAGCAGGATCCTCTATTAGTTACTTTTTGTTGCTGTAATAAAATACCAGAACCAAAAGCAATTTAAGGTAGAATTCATTTTGGATTTCAGTTCCAGAGGACTAGGATCCATAATGGAGGAGATGGTATGGTGAGAGAAGCTGGAACCTGGCCGATCACATTTGGTCCATACAGAGGAAGTCAGATGAGACTATAAACCCTAAAGCTAGCTCCAGTGATGCACTTCCTCCAGCAAGGTTGCACTTCCTAAAGTGTGCATCCCCAGATAGCACCACTACCAAGGGATCCAGGGTTCAAATATGTCAGCCTAGAGGAGATTTCTCATTCAAAAAAAGTAGATACTATTTACCCATTGTATTAATCACTTTTCTCCTTGGTGTGACCAGTATTTACCTGACAGAAGTAACTTAAAGAAGAAAAGATTTATTTTTGACTGGCAGCTCAATGGTACAATCCATCATGGTGCAGCAGGCTTGTCAGTGGGATTTGAGATGGGTGGTCACATTGTGTCCACAGTCCTGAAGCATGGGGGAGATGAATGCTGGTACTCAGCTTGCTTTCTCCTGTTTATTCAGTTTGGAAAACCAACCCACAGTTAGGGTTGGGTTTTCTCCTCAATCCAGTCTAGAAATGACTCCACAGTCCTACCTCGAAGCTTGTTTCCTAGGTGAATCTAGATCTCGTGGTGTTGAAAATATGAACCATAAAGCCCATTAAAAAAAGACATTTGTGACTTGGGTAGAACTGGTGATCCTCATGTTAAGTGAAATAAGCCAAGTACAGGAAGATAGAGTGCCAGCCCATCTCAGGCCTGAGTGGAATCTAAGGAGGCACCAACTTCTCATAGAAGGTGAATGGAGTTGCAGTTTCTAGAGTAGGGTAGTCAGGAGGGAATGAGGGGGTGGGGAAGGGGAGTAATTGGCCATTGGATGATACGTTATAATTAGACAGGAGCAAGATGCCTTGGGGTACCGCAGCAAGGAAGAGTAACTGTGGATAAAAGCATGTGTTGTACATTTCAAGAAGCTAAAAGAAAGGAACTTAAAAGTTTTGCCATAAAAAAGGACAAATAGGGGCATCAAGACAGCTCAGTAGGTAAAACACTTGGCTTGTGAGCCTGACAGCCTGAATTCCATCCCTAGAACACACATAAATATTGAAGGAGGTTGCTGACTCCACCAAGCCGTCCTCTGACCTCCATATGCACAACATGACATGTACTCATACCTACACACATCGTACATGCGTGGGATACAAAGCAAGAGAAATGACAAATGTTTGAAGAGATGCTTTGCCTATTTTAAATGCTATGAATCCTATATGTGTATTGAAATATTACATTGGACCCACTAGTGTGTTGATTTTTGTTCTATGTGTCAGTTAAATACATTTTAAAACTTAATAATCTTTTACAAACAAAAATAAAGTTTACCAGAAGATAATTTTTTTTAAAAGACCGTATTAAAATTTGACAAGAGGCAATGAACTTTGGGCAAGGGTCTGTCTGAACATTCTTTTACTAATGAGCTCAGATACGTTTGGGGTCTTGGGACCCTCAGAGCATGGCCAGGACTCAGCCTTGACATTTTCTGGTGGAGGAAGCATGTCTTCTAGCTGCAGCAATGCAAACCCTGGCCAATTTGCTACAGACTCCCCATGCCTAGCTCACAAGGTTCCCATGTCACACATCATGTGTTTCTGCTGCGCTTTCTCTGCCTGCCATGTAATCCTTGGGAAAAAAATAGATTCCTTTTTGTGTGGCTGGGGTGGGGGTAGGGAACAGCCTTGCAAATCCCTCTGCATGGATGGGAAGCCGCTGCAGTTACCAAGGAGTTTTTCAGGCTTTGCGGAAATTAAGGAGCTCATGGAAGGAGCTTATTCTGTATTTATGGCGAGTTCAAGTGGGACAATGGTCTGTGTGGCAAAGGATTACCCAGCCAGCCACAAAAGCTCCAGGACCTTTTAATCTGAAATCGCAAGGGTGCATCGAGAAACCTTGCTGTGGGAGGAAAGAGATGGTGTGATGCCAACGGGAGGAACTTTTTCTCTTTTCATGACAGTGGACCTTTCTGGGCCGGAAAGATCACTGCTAAGCGTCTGACATTTCACTAGACTTTCCTGCATCCCCCATCAGTGTACCCTGTAAGGGTTAAGGCCAATTCAGAGGGCTTCGGATGCCCTCAGATGTGCCCTAGGGCTGTATGAAGGTGTGTAGGAGGGTGTTGCCCGAGCTGGTCTCTGAGGCAAGAGGCATGCCACTCAGGGCCCCAAGCTGGGCCAGGCCAATCATTTGCTTAAAGCCTTGGAAGAATGAGGGGCGAATTAATCATATTCCCCAGTTCACTTCTGACTAATTTTGTTTCTTTCAACTCAAAGAGCTTGTACTTTGGAGAAGCCAACACATTCGAGTACAGTAAGTAATAATAAAATCGTAACATATAGTCATCATATTTTACATACACACACACACACACACACACACACACACACACACACACACACACACACGAAGAAGGGCAAGAGGGTGGAATAGAAGAAGGAGAAGGAGAAAGAACCAAACAGAGAGAAACTTTCAATCCACAAATCTCAAACTTAAAATGTCCCCAAATTCTGAATGTTTTGAGCACTGCATAACTGATCCCATTTGGGAAGTTGTAGCTAAACTGTAGGCACACTGTGGCTTTTGTGTTACTATGACAGATGACCTGACATAAAGAAGTCAAGGGAGAAAAGGTTTTCTTGGACTCTTGGTTCCAGAGGGTTTAGTCATGGTCCAGAGACCTTTCTTTACTCCATGGTCTGTGGGAAGCAGAGGACAAGGAAGGGACTGTGGAACAGGAATCACAGCAGAAGGCACATTCACAGTGAGCTGCTTACTATCTGGGCCCCGCCTTCCTGAAGTTTGTACCCCTTCCCAAAGATACCACCAGCAGCTCAGCATCAACTACTTAACACAAGAGCCTGATCGGGATAGTTCATCAAACTAAAGTTCATTCAAACTATAACACATTCTAAAGATACTGTATTGTGGGACTGTCCAAGGGCTAAGAGTGTGTCAGAGCTGGCTTTTGAACCCCACGTTGTCCCTAGGATTTGAAAATGGCAGGCGTCTGTTGCTCCACATCTTAATCCTGGCCTAAACCCAGCCAAGTTATTAGATATTAATACCGCCTGCTTCACTGAAGCAAAGATGCTTTGTCGGCCCTGCAGATTGGAAACCAGGGAATGGAAAACTCCGCATGCAGACAAGGCTATTATCAGTATCCCTGTCTTAACCAATGGGCATTCTCGGGGTCACTGGCTCATCTCCTGCCTATACCCCTATAAGTGTACCCTCACCCTGCATTAAACCCCTCTGTTGTGTGTCCTGTGAGTTCCTTTGTGCATTCCTGTGCTGATTTATGGAGCAACCTCTAAGGCAGGAGGGATGGTGTAAAGACCCACCCCTACCAAATGGTGTAAGAGGGCAGGCCAAACTGCAGGTGGGCGTTGTCCCCTAGGTGAGCAGCTACAGTAGGGGGGGCGGGGGGGCACGCGTGTTGGGAGAATTTTATAAAACAACATTGTATTACTGTAATATTGTATAAACGTTAGGCTGTGTGCACAAGGAACATATGGCATGCAAGTGAATTGTGTATATCGTGAATATAGGAATACACTAAAGCCTGAAAAAAAATCCTAAAGCCAAAATACTTACTCTCTCAAGTATTTCTGGCAAGGAATCAACCTGAATATTCCCTGAGACACTTCCCGAAGCCCAGTGTAAATTCTTGCTAAGAAATTCGCTGGTTAATGCTAAAGTGTTCCTATTCTCTGTGCGGGTAAAGCATGCATTGTTGTCTGTCAGGACAGGGTCGAATTTCATCAATAGTGCTTCCTCCCAGAATCCTGAAATAGCCTGCTTTAATGTCTATGGTCCTTATGGCCTGGATAGAAAATTCTCCTCCCTTGCTAATTGAAGATCTTAGGTCATTTCTGTAGTCAGAGAAGCAGTATCAAAAAGGCAAGAAGTAACTTGCAATGCCTGATCGAGGGCACTCAAAGGTTGGCTTTTAAAGGATGTGATAGTGTCTCCCTGCTTATGAATAGGTGTATGCTGTGAAGACTAAGGCTTTAAGACCTCCCCAGAAAACCAACACACCAAAGCAAATGGCCTTTGAGTTTAAAGTTGATTGTAGTGCTTCTAGGGCAATTCTTCTTGTAGGCCACTAGCTCTGAGCACCTTGGCTTCACTGTAGGTTTTGTGTCCAAAAGTCAGTATGTTTGGGCAAGACCAAGTGAGAAGTGGCCCAGATCAGAAAGAACACAAGACTAAAGATGTCACCATGCGCACCGCCATGGTCCTCCCTCGACGGTGGTGAGGGTGGGCCAGGGCACCCTGAGCACTCCCAGCCTGTGCTCCAGTTCCAACACCAGAAAGTTTCCACTCAGTCTCTGTGGCAAGGGAGAATAAAACTCAACTCATTTAAGAAAATGACGGTAAGGTGTAGGTGTTTTCCGAGGTGATAGAGGTTCCTTCAGGTCTGGGGGAAGCAGCATCCACGGTCTCCCTTGACTTCAGCACCCTTGCTCATTCCAGCTGTGAACTGAGTGGACTGGTGGGTATTTGTTGCTATGTCACGAAGGACCACTGTGGAACAATAGTAAAGTATACCAAAAAGAAAAGTAGGCTTTTGTTCAAAAAGAAAAGTGAGACGGTAATACATTTACTGAGGTTTCCACTCCAAGAATCCTTTCAGGCTGAAGCTCTGTTCCTCTTCCTCCCTCCTCTCACAGGTCCTCCCTCCTCCTGCCCACCCTTCCTTCCCTTCTTCCCCTTCCCATCCCTTTCCTTCTGGTCCTCTATACTCCTCCCCTCTTCCCCCTCCATACCTTCTCCGCTCCTCCTCCCCTCCCCTCTTCCCTCTCTTTCTATCTTCCCTCATCTTCTTTTCTCCATTGCCCTCTCTCTTCTCTTTTTCCCTCACCAACGTGGATGCATATGGCAAACCATGACACTTTCTCCAAGGAAGCTTGCATGAAGGGCCAGGTGTGTGTGTGTGTGTGTGTGTGTGTGTGTGTGTGTGTGTGTGTGTAATGGGAATTGAACATAGATCCTTGTACACGCTAAACAAATGTTCTACCATTGAACTACACTCCTAGCCCGCTTTCTATTTTTTCTTTTGAGACAAATCTACCCAATGTTAGATTTGAATTCACTCTCAGCCCATGAAAACTTTGAACTTGTGATTTTGCTTCAGCCTCTGGAAGATCAGTGATTACAAGCCTGTATCCTCGGGTCCAGCCACAAGTCTCGCTGAACAGCTCCTCATACTCAATTTGAAATGATTGGAATTGCTTCAAGAAATAATTCCACTTTAATATTTGAAAGAACGTTTTAGTTAAGCGACACCTTATTTAGGTTTACAAGTTACAATTATCGTCAAACTCCTAAAACATTAGCCCCCTACCCGGCAAGCAGCTGTAATTGCTGGCTTCTTTTGTGTCGTCCTGGGTTTTCACCAAGCTGTACCCAGAGAATACAGATGTGCATTCGCCACACAGATGTTACCTGTTTTGTCTATAACTGACACCTCAAAGCACCTGCAGAGTCCTCCCTTTCCGCACACAGTGACCTTTGTTCTTTTTGTGGTCCCTTTGTATCAGTGCATTACAGTGTGTGTGCGTTTTTCTTCATTTGCATCATCTCCAGGTTTTGCCTCGTGTTCATGGATGTAGGTAAGGCCTGCTATGAGAAGCAGACTGTTTGGAGTCCCTCCTCTTCCCCCTCCTTCCTCTTCTTACACTCAGCAGAGTCTGCATTTGACACATGGAAGACATCCCAGGTCTTAACATTGAGGTGTGGAGTGTCAGGAAGGACCTATAAGAGAGGTAGAAAAGGGGAAATGACCTTCTCAAAGTCACCCACAGCCCAGGAAAGATACAAAGCTTTGGGGAAAGGAATGGATGGTGTCCCAGAAGGTGGAAGGTGGGACTGAATAACTAGGGTGGGATCAGATGATGGGGTGCCAAGAATGGCAGGGTAAGTTTGACCTTGTTCTGCAGGTTGGAGACAACAAAGACCAGTCACTTTGCAAAAATTCGTATCTCCATTGTCTCCAGCTGCTAACGCTATGTGCAATGCTGTGTGTCCTGGACATGATATATAAATTCATACCCACAAGTGACACATATAAAATGTCAGTTACTAAAAAAAGCAGGAGTTTCAAAGAATCCTGGAGAGTCACAGACTGACTGTGTGACGTATGGTAGGGAATGGGATCTGAGCCTTCCTCCCTGGCAAGGCTTTGTCATCGGTCACAGATCCTGCCTCTGTTCCTTTGTGAGGCCTTTGTGGGGTTGAGAGCACAGGAGTGCATTGACTCTTCTGTCTCTTCAGACTGTGACAGGCTAGCTAGAGCGAGGAAGGCTGACGCTAGGGCCCATTTCTTACCAGAAAGAAGTGATTTGTTGAAATGGGAACCAGAAGCAGGAGGAGAAATCAGACCAGGTAAAGACTTAAAGAAAAAAGAGGTTCTAAATCATAAAATAGACATTGCAATATTTGTTTCCTACACGTTCTTATTTAGAAGTCCAGGTTCATTGATATCTCCTATGTCCATGGATAATCCGTGCAAGCCACTAAGAAATGACCTGGATATCTTTTCATATATTTCAACCCTCATGGTAAATGACTACAAATTGGCTCTTGCTTTGAATTAGTTCACATTATAAGCTTCTTTGCAGCTTGAGTAGCCTCAGTCACAAATGGACATTGAATTATCACTGTGAACAACGTGGGGGAGACACGTATTCATTTCCTTGCTTCTGATGACAGCAGGGAGTCCTTTCCTCCTTTGAAGCGTGTGAAAATATAAAACACCAATGTTGTGACATTTAAAGTCATGAGTGAAAACGAACAGGCTTCATTTACTAAGAATTTACACACGTTTATTTACAGGTTAAAAAAGAACAGAGCAAAGGCATGCAATTCTGTCTTACACTGGAACATCTGGATGCCTGTGAACATATGTGTGTATGTGTGTCTGTGGGCTCGCGCATGCGTGCGTGTGTGTGTGTGTGCCTGTGTGTGCGCATGCAGTGCACAAGTGTGTTTGTGCTTCAGGTTGCACATGGCAGAGGGGTGGCTGCAGAGTGTCCCCGCACCCCAGAGTTTCATCTGCACTGAGCCTTCTTTCTGATGTTCTCACCCTCAGGAGACAGATGGACTCTCTGAGGCACTCTCATGGCTTGCCAGATGCCATGAGGTCGGATCTCCCCCATTCTCAGAGCCTTTGAGTCTTCCTGGCTTTCACAGCTGGTGGTGAGGACGTCCTGAGAAGATGAGTCTGTGAGAAGTTGGCCTTCAATATTAAAATAATGAATAGGCTTTAATGTGATTCTAAAAGACCGCTCAAGCAGGAAAAGTTGGCTTAAGTGCAAAAGGGGGTTTGCAGTGAGGCCTCATTTGGCATACGCTTTTCCACCTGCATGTTTTTTGTGTTTTTTGTTTTAAGAAACAAAGAAAGGCAGTGGCTTGCCCAGTAGTTGACTTAAAACAATTTCATGATAAACTATTCCTCATTAATATTAGGTATTCCATTCCAGCCAAACAAATATCAGTCTCTCTCTGCTTGTTTTTCTTCAAAGCCATAAATCTCTAGTTTCCAAATGAAAAAGAAGTCAGTAAAATCAAAACTGGCCTATTCTGTCTCCGCATACCTTTTAACACTTAAAAGACATGGTCGTAGCAGGAATCTGTCCTGTATTAGCTTGGAAACTGCAGGGGAAGCACATCACACATGAGATACAGGTTTGCATAAAAACCATACAAGCAAAATTAGTAATGCTGTGTTTCAGATGCCAGGGCCACCTCGGAATGGCCATTGGGTTTCCCAGGGCTCCATGGCAGTGAGACTCTTTCACGTAGGCCACACAAACATCACTGTGCTGTCACACATTGGCACCAGAATTTAAGCCAGGCAGGACTCTGCTCTTCTGTGGGGGTTTATCTTTTGCATTCATTTATTCCTAGTTAGCTCAACGCTCTTTTAGAGACAGCATACGCTTTTGTCAGATCCCAGAGCAATAAAAGCACAAAGTTGCGAACATTTTAGATGGGACACTAAAAGGCTCTTGTCATAGTGAGAATCACCACCGAGGTTCTTCCCATCAGTACTTATACTGGTGGAACCCAGTGGTACCTTCGTGGCTCCCTGCTTGTACCCCAAAACTCGACTTTCTTTCTTTTTCTTTATTTTGCTTAGCAAAAACATATGCAAATGTTCATAGGTTCACTATAGAATACAAAAATAGTCATTTCTCCCTGGATTTTATGCAAATGAAATGTGTGGAGGTTTATGAAGTAATATCCCTCCTTGCCACTCTGTTGCAAACTTCCTTACATCCTTGTCAGAGACAGCTGTCCTGAGTCAGGCAAGTATCCGTCTGCTGTGTCTGTCTATGTCTATGTTCTGATTGCATATGTTCATAAATAGCATACCTTTTCCATGCCATGCTAGAAAAATATGCCATTTTTAAAAAATTAGCTTTACATCTTCAAAATCTACTTGTATTTATATAACTAGCATGTGGCTGAATTTTAACTCAATTTCTGTCTTTTAGTATGAGTCACATGTAGTCAGCGTGACTCCTGGATATTTTAACTGCTATTTCTACAATTGCTTATGTATTTGCAATTTATTACACTTTTCTTTGAGATACTGTAATAGTTTGGATCTGGTAGACCAAAGTCTTGTTTGCTAAAGCCTTGGTCCCTAGCCTTTGTGCTACTGGGAAGTGATGGAACCTTTCAGAAATAGGTCCTCTTGGAAGGAAACCGGTCCATTGGGGTGTGTCCTTGAAGAGCATATTGTGACCCTAGCCTCTTCTTTCTTTCTTCTTCTCAGCCAGCATGGGCTGAGCTTCACTCCCTCATGAGATGCCACCCTAAGATGTACTTCCTCACAAAGACCCAACTGGTGACGGGTGGAATCCTATCAAACTATTAAGCTAAAATTAGTTTTTTCTTCTTTGAAGTTATCTCAGGGATTTTTGTTTTTCCACACTGAGTTAAAACCAATTAATGCTGGTGTCATGACTTTTTCATGTGTTGCAGACACGTGAAGTTATAGTGATGTATTCGAATGCATTTCAGATATATGGAGTTATTACTGATGCATTCAAATCTTATTTTCACTCCATTCCTTCATCCTGTTCCATAGCTCTGGGTACATGCCTGTCGTCATCCCAAGCCAGGAGCTCCTGTGTTAGCCTGAGGGAACCTCTCCTGTTCTGACACCTCCTTCTTGATCTGTCGTTTTCACTGTCTGTCCAGCAGTTCATTCCACACACCGTCCATCTTTACTAATAGAACCAGCCACAGTAAGCCTGCCATTTATTGTAAAACCTGTTAGGTTTTAGCCAGTACCGAAGAGTAACAGGCTCTAGAAAAAAAAATCACATTTTGAGCCAATTGCAAAATCTACCCAAGGGCCAGAGAGAACTGCATTTCATGGCGTACTACCAGTGTGCTATGACTACCATCTTTGAGGGCGCAGCATCTAGGCGTGAAATAGAAAGGCGTGTCATGCTGAGGATCTCTGAGTGTGAGAGAAGGGATATCCTGAACATCTGATCCAGAGATGGAGGACCGCCATATCACAGTAAAGATGGCCTCATCTTCAATTTGTGCTCACTGTGAACAGGGAACTCAGATATGACACCGAGGAGCTGGCCACTTGTTAAATGTCTGAGTAAATCACCAAATAGAAAATAACAGTTTTTCTATCTTCCTTTGTTTACCATCAGAACATTCTGGTAGAACCAATGACAGCCAAGGAGAAAGGCAACAGCAGCAGCAGCAGCAGCAAAACCAACAGAATCTTCCTATACACAAAGAAAGAAACTTTAGTCATTCTATTTGGTGCTGTTTAAGTAAAAACACACCTACTCTCCATCCTTTTTGTCAAATACAAGGGATGAGAGACAACCCGCAGTTAGTGGATCTATTATTCACCCAGACTCTGCCAACCAATTGGAATGCCTATCTTTATTACAAAGATTTTTTTTTAAATTTATTTTTCTGTGTCCTGGTTTTTTTTTAAGTTGCCTATCTATGGTTTATTTGGAATTTTCTAGAATTCTACTTTCATTTATCAATAGTTTTTTTTTTTTTAAAGAGTATCTCATTGTACAGAGTTTTAGTGGTTCCTCTAAATATTACACACAAGCAGATAACTCTCTAGCATATCAGTATTATCCATAAGCAGTCCATGTTCGAACGTATTTGTATTGACATTTTACCAGCATGAATGATGCATAAAGACTTTTCTTTCTGCTGAGTTCTTTGAGGCCTCTCACTTACAGCAGGATTGACCTAAGTACATCTTTTCCATACATTGAGTACATCAGAAAGTGCTGAATTCTGTTTCCAAATCAAACGTGAGTCAGAAAATTCAGAAAAGGAAGAAAGCCGTTTACGTCTATTTTTGACTTCTCTGTGTTCTTTCCACCTTCCCAGAATTCTTAAGAGCACCCCCTCCACCACCAAGAAGCCCCTTCATGGTTCCCTTTCAATTTCAAGAACTTCTGTTAACCATTCTCTTCCTCTTTTTCATTTGAGAGTGTGTAGAGTTCCTTTTCATTCCGGAAGGCTAGTTTTCCTGCCTATGTGACTTGGCTGGGGCTGACTTAATTTTTCTTAGTGCTTTTTGGCTCCCACTTTCTGATGGGAGGTGTGTGCTGGGGAACAGTTTCTTTTACAGGTGAGGAGTGACTTCAAGGTTTTACTTGTCTGTTCCAGCTTTTACAGATTCTACTATGCTGTGTGTTGATTCCAGTTTCTTTTGGATTCTGTTGTTCAGTGTTCACCTAGGATTCTGAGTTTTTAGGTTTATATCTGCCTAATTCAAAAAGTTTATTTTTTTATTTGCTTGAGTACTTTTTAGTTTGTGTCATCTTTTTCTCTTCTTCTGGAACAATCATGACAGAAATTCTAGGTCTTTTGTTGGCATGTCGGCAATACTACAAGTCCCTAAGGCTCTGTTCTTATTTTTGTTTGTTTTTTTTTTTTTTTTTTTCAAAACAAAAGTTTTCTCTCTTTTGTTAGCATTGGGCAGTTGTAGTGTTCTGCCATTAGGTTCTATGATTCTGTCTTCTGTGTTCCCCGCTTTCTTACTGAACTCATCCTCAGTTTGCAATTCCAGTTATGTATTTTAGTTCTAAAGTTTCTTCTCTCTTCTTTTGTTTTTCTTCTATTTCTTTGCAGAGACTTTGTAGTTTTGTAATGGCCTGTTGAAGTAGTTTACGATGGCTGGGCAAACTCCTTGTTGCACCATTTCAACATCTGTGTTGTATCAGTGCTGGCGTATGTTAATTTTCTTTTCTCATTTACTTGAGATTTTTCTGGGTTCATGTCAAGATGAGTGATTTTCAACCACATCCTTGACATTTAAGACATCATAAGATTCTCAATCTTGTTTAAATCTTCTGTTGAAGCAGTGTGTGTGTGTGTTTGTGTGTGTGTGTGTGTGTGTGTTGTATTTTGTGGGTATACAACATTTAAACATTATATAATTTATGCTGTTACTGTCATCATCAGCTCTGTTTTTCCTTACACACCCCAGAACACATTGCAAGGGTTTTGCTTTATGTACTTGGTTATCATTTAAAGTTATGGATTATATTTAACTTTCTGTTTTATTAGTTTGGCCATATTTTCTGGTTTTTTTTCCTTGTTCACACTCAATTTGCATCATTTAGCTTACTCATTTTCTTGTCTAAAAATTATTTATTCTGCCTTCATTTGTACAAGAATGGGGAGACAGCTGGCTGACAAATCCTCCACTCTTCTCCCACTAATTTTCACTGAGAGTAGAATTTGGGTTTGGCTGATTTTTCTTCTGAGATCTTGAAGATATTTCTCCTTTTCTTTAGGCTTGGATAATTCCGATAAGAAGGTAGTTCTACTTCTTACCTTTCTTTCTCTTTTACATGTAAATGTTATTTGTTTTCTTGTTGCCTCCAGGACTCTTTTAATCCTTCATTTTGTCTGTATATTCATGCCCTCGCTTTCTCCTAACTTCTCTTGGACATATCCCTACTCCTTCCAAATTTCATGTCTTTAATATAAAACTTTAACATAAAAAGTTTAATTTGTGTCCACATACTTATGAATGTGGGACTATCCGCTGGAGCATGGTCATCCTTCTAGGGGCCACAGGTATAAAGATAACTGACTTTCCTTACCCTGGAAGCCATCAGTAGTGTCTTAGCTGGGGGTGGGGCTTTGTGAGCCACTCTCTCTTCCTTGCTACTTAGTTTTGTGCAGGCCTGATAGAGGAGACCACAGCTGCTGTGAGTTTAGTAGGTGAAAGAAATGTGCACAACACCACATAACAGGGTCTCACGCAACAGGTTTATTGGGTGTGTGTGTGTGTATGAGACATGAAGTGTCTGCTTGCGAGTGGGGAAGGAGAGAGAGAGAGAGAGAGAGAGAGAGGGAGAGAGAGAAAATAGTGAGAGGCAGGGGTGGGGGCAAAGAACCCGAAGCCCTCCGGGATTATATGGGATTGATGAAGCAGGACAGGTACAGGGCTCAGGGGGCAGTACCTGGTGCCTGGTGACAGAAGGTGAAAGCATCAGGATCATGGAGGCTGGGCGAGCTCCAGGGAGAGAGCTCTGGTCAATTCACAACCGTGGGTCTGCCATTTCTCCAGACATCGTTTCTCTCCAATCTTCCCTGGCCTCTTGATCTTACAATCACACACATACACACACACACACACACACACACACACACACACACACACACACACCAGCCACAATAATCCCTGAGCCTTGGAGGAAGGCTGGTATGATATAGATGCCCCATTTGTGATCCAGCACCACACAGACACTTCCTTTCTGAACTTCAAACAGTTAAATATTTCTGCATTAACCACTGTCTACTAAACAAAGAAACTTCTCCGATGGGGTCTGAGAGCTATGCTTATCAGTGAGTATAGAGTATGAATTTAGAGGGAAGTCCACTTAGCCAAATATAGTAGAAGGTTCATCCCTGTGGCCTGTGAGCTCTTTGACCATAGGTTCTTGATCATATTTACAGCTCCAGGTGCACACTTCCCCCAGGGAGTGAGCCTTAAATCCAATCAGAAAGCGTTGGTGATCCCCATAGCATCCATGCCATTACTGCACCCATAGGTGTATCTTGCCACACTTACCAGTATTGCAGTTCACACAGAACACAGCCTGTTTTTCCCTAGCAGCACCTTTTGGTACTATGAAAGCTAATCAGCAGGGAGGTGGCTTTTCGGTCAGTACTAACTTGACTTCTCCATGTCCTGTGACCAAAGTATGTGATGTCAACAGCAGTGGGGTCTCATCATCCCTTTTCACTGGGCAACCAAGAGACATAGCAATAGGCTTTATTGTTCCAGGAGTTTCTATGACGCCCCTGGACCAACAAGTAGAGAGGAGGTATCCCATACCTCGCGCTTATGTTTTTATTTGGCAGTCCATGGCTTCTGAAAGGAGAAATATTATCCCCTGGGTAGGTTAACTACATTTGGAATACTTTGTGTGTATGTGTGTGTTCGTGTGTGTGTGTGTGTGTGTGTGTGTGTGTGTGTGCCCACGCACATGTGCATGTGTGTGGGAAGCCTATAAAATAGTATGTTCCCATATAGCTTTTTCAAACAGCCATAGTCTTTCAAATACCTCCCACCCCTTCCTCTTCCCTTCTTCCCCAACCCTTGATATTCTTCACTTTCTGTAGTCTGAGCATGATATATCTAAGGATGTTTTTCATTTATATATTCTGGTTCTGGTTTTCTGAGCTTCTTGAATCTTGAGATTGTTGACTTTCCTTGATTAGAAACTCCCAAGCTATTGTTTCTCTGAGTATTCATGCTGCCCATGCTGTCTTCCCCTCTTTCTGTTTCCTTCTTTCTTCCTCCCTCCTCACGCCAACTATGTGTATTTTATGCCCTCCTATACCTTTCCTTTATTGCTACTTTTTCTCCTTGTTCTTTTTGTATTTCATTTTATGTATTTACCCATCTTTAGGTTAATTCACAAGTTCGCTGGTGTGTCCAGTTTGCTGATCAGCCTATGGAGGGAATTCCTCATCTCTAATTTTGCTTTTTTATTCTCAGTATTTAAATTTGATTTTTATAGTTGATATCTCTGTTGAAATTTCCATCTATTCATAGTTGTTGTCTACCTTTGTTACAGGAAGTCCACCAGAGATAATCACTCTGCCAATTGAAAGTCTTTATTCTAGTCAGCTGGAACTATCTACACTCACGTATTAAGGACCCAAGTGTAGTCCTGAGTATTTAAAGTAAGAGGCTTGTAAAGACAAAAAGCAAACAAACAAACAAAACAAAACTGCATCCTGGTATCTTGCTTAGTAGTTGCGGGGAGAGGTTTTGTGCAAGTAAGCAGTTTAACAGAAAGCTAAAATAAATAGTTAGCTGGAAAGGGAGGTTTACACAAGTAGGTAGTTTAACAGATGCCAAGGTAAGTTATCTGGGGTATATTGACCTTAGGTTCATAGAGTAGAGTTGGGTGATTTTCCATAGGGTTTTCTATCAAGGAGACCAAATTCTAGTTAAACTTAAAATGGCCTTAGCAAGAATACAAGATGGAGGAAACTTTTTACTGACTTGCCCTGTCACACCTGTTATGCTAGATTATTTACATATTTACTGTTTGTGTTTAAATACTTGTTATTTATTTAAAATATTTACATACTTGACATCTCCCTTATAGTTCCTACACTTGGGTCATTTCTGAATAAAAGCCTATTGGTTGCTCATTGCCATGGCTAGAGAAAGAGAAAGAAAGAAGTTCAAAAAGGAAGAAGTGCATTTATTAAGGATGATATAGTCAAAGACAATTCAACAAACCCCAACAGAAGACCAAGATACTCCAGCAGTATCAAATTCCAGCAGTTTCAAGCTGATTAACAACTGACTAGAAAATATACAAAAGAAACCATTCACAACTATAGGAATATTTGTGAATTGTCAAGAACTCACAAGCAATGAATAAAAGCGTGTTGTGCAGGACTATCCTCTGGTTCAAACTGAGAGCATCTTCACGAGATCAACTATGCCTGCTTGCAAGATATCATAGCTGGGCCTGTTGACTGCCTTCCCTCATCGGAAGAGGGACAGGAGAGCATACCCCCCAACTGCAGTACCCAGCCACCCTCCCAAGCAGATGTATGTAATCTTGCCCTAACTGTATGTGGCCTCATGGCCTCGGGACACTGGAAGAAGACTAGAGCACATAGGTTGGTGAGGACTAGGAAAAAGGGTCACCATCTGTGTTGCCATTAAGAAACCATCATTCATGTGGGGTGCGGACCTTCCAGTGTGACTGCTTTAAGGTTACTCATGTTCCTGCCCGTAAGGAACCCATTGCTCTGTAAGTAATCCTAACAAATTAATTGCTTCCCCTGGGTGAAGTTTTGTTTTTCACTGGGATCTTATAAGAGGAGATAGACATTGCCTAGTCTTCTCCATCTAGGGTAAAATTTCTCTTGAGAAAGCTGTTCAGAAAAAAAATATATATATAACTTAATTTCATTTTGAAAAACAAACCCCTGAATTACTCACATCCCTAGACACAGTAACTAATGTTTGTAGGATATTAATTCTTTGAATGTTGTTCTATAATTTCAAAATGTCCTCTGTCAAATTTCAGATATATACAGTTAAGACGAGTGGAGAACTTCTAAGACGCACACAGGGAAAATAATCCAATATTTAATGACTTACGAAAAGCTAAGTCAACTCTGAAAAAGTAATACAGGGTAGGAGTTTTCTCGACAGCCTGTTAAAAGAAACTTTAAGGACACTGTAGTAAAACACGACACACGTTGGCCACAAGCAAATTAGTTGACGAAATGATGCAGGACCTCAGGCAAGATCCTCATACACACAGAATCAGATATAGGATAAAGGTGGCAGTGGAGACCAATGGGGAAGTATTGTCTAAGTAGTTCCACGCGAGTGGGATACCGGTAAACAAGATCTCCAAAGGAGAAAGACCATATATGTAATCCTTGCTGTTTCCCACTGCATAAGCAACTCCCCAGGTTTCCAGAATACCAGTGACTCAGCCGCCAGGCTGCAAGCCTTTGTCTTTGTATTTAGCAGTTCCCCATGGCTGTCACTGCCTGGCTTGTTTTGTGGCGAAGAATAAAGCCAGATTCTTTTTCACAATTGTTCACTCAGGTGCCTGTGAGATTGCTGTCTTCTCCCAACTCCAGGGACTATGACCCCACAGGAAAGGTGCAGATTCTTGCTGCGGAGGCTGAGGGATGAGGGATGGAGCCTCCCGTGGGTGAACCTTGACCTGTGAGAACAGGTAACTGGGCAGGAACCTCCCTCCCATTGGAGGAGCATCCCTGAGGTCTTTCATTCCAGCGGCCTTTCAGGAGAGGCATGGTATGCCCTACGGACAGGAGAGTCTGCTTACTTCTCTGTGGCTTGACTAGAGGCAGCAGTGTTCTGTGAGTCTTCTGTCCTTGGAGCTTAGGATCAGAGCCCCTGCCTGTCACTTTAATGATCAAAAGCAGAAAAATGAGATCCATTCAGTTGACCACATTGGGAAGAGAAACAAAGAGGTCCTGTGACTCCTTAATTCTATCTTCGGGGATCCGGGCATGAGGTTTGTATTTAAATAGAGGGGCAGAGGTTGGAATTGCTAGACAGTCTATCTTATTATTTCAATTCAGTCTCTTCTGCAAGGCCGTGTAACAAGTTGTCAGAAGTGTGTGAGGTCTTTTCATGGAGACACATTCTTCCTCTGGCTGCACCAGGCTTCATCTTTCTCCACCCAGCATGAGATTCCTGGAGGAATTCCAATTTCTGAGGCACCATTGTTTCAACAGCGTGATAGCTAACGGGAGGGACACAGACTCTTTAGAATATCTTAGTTCCCGCCAGGACAGTTACCTTTCCACAGTGTCGGCTCCTTCCTGCTTCCTCACACCCACCCCTGGCTTTATTTACTCCTCAGTGAGGGGGAAGGGTGATGCTTTAACTGTGCCTTTGATTCTGCTTTCTGGATAATGTCCCTGAGCAGCCAAAAGGCTGTAATCTGTAAAATGACTTCTGGCTCCAGTAGACAAAGAGTCCACAATTGTGGTCTCGTTTCAAAATCACAGGACACAAAGTCTTTGCAAGGCTGTCCACCTCGCCCTGCCCAAGGCCTGTTCTGTCCCTTGGGTGTGAAGAATCAGGTGACAAGCAGAAGTAGCAATCACAACATGGACCACTCTAAGCTGTAGCATCCACAGACTACAGGGTGCTGAATTTTGAAGAGTTGGGATCACAAAAAGAACATTCAAATGGAACTCAAAAGGCCTGGCTAGTTCCATGCAGGCTCCACGTCTCTACTACTCTGTGTGTTTTTTAGTAGGTCACCAAACTGGCTTTGTTAACTCCAAAGAGAAAGACCACGGACTCAAATCATCATGGCCAAATTCATTAAAGCAAGAACTTAATTAAAGAAAGCTTTTTAAAAAAATTCATGTACAAGGCCTGCCTCCCTCCAGCCCCCGCCATACACACAAGGTGAACTTCAAAAGGACAGCATTAAATATGAGGAAGACAGGTTTTTATAGCTTAGAGGTAGGGAGTTTTCCAAATGGGGGAAAAATAGGTGGGGTTCAGGACCAGAGCATAACAAGGTGGTCAAGACAAGGTAGACATGACAGGTAGGGTTGAAACAGGGGTAGGGTTGCAAGACCGTTATTACAATTATTTGAAACAAAGGCATAATAGCTGTTTCTGGAACAAGGGGTGTAGAACCATTTGCAGTTCCAGGTGGGGCATAGGCTAATCCTTGAGAAACAGAGGCTTAATTATAAACAGGAATGAACCTAGTTTGTCTTTACTATAATATGACTTCTAAGCCTAAGATGGAGCCAGGCTAGTTCATTAGTTTGGCATCTTTAAAACTAGACGCAACCATTCTTTTCCTGAATGTATGGAAGAATCCCAGTGCAGGAAACTGGAAGTTGCCCCGGTCTAGCAGAAGGGGCAGAAGAGAGGCAACCTGGAGAAACACGGATAGAGAGCAGAAAAGGATGGCAAATGTCAAGAAGGGAGTGCAGGGAAGGTATTAGCAAGTCTGAGGCCCTGGGTTTTAAGTACAAAGGGTGAATAATCTGTTCTGCATACAAAGATGGCTAGATGAATGCTAAAACTGAAAGTGTCCACCCAATGGTAGCTGCATTGGATTCTAAGTTGTAAGAAGCTCAATCTTATCGTCCAGAGGGATTATCTGAGCACAGGATATTGGGAACTGCTCGAGGACTGTCCATCCAGTGATTCAATAGTTAGAGCAAGCAGTGTGCCTGCGCCTCTGAGTGGTCTGTGCCTGGTGGTGAGGCCTACAGTTTTTGGCTTTGGAAAGCTTGCTGCTTGAAGCTGTTGATGGCAACACAGGGGTAATGTACCTTGGAAAAAGACACTGACCTCGAGGCTCAGGGAACATCTCTAAAGTGAAAAGGTTGTTAGAGACACGAGGATTAGAAAATTGGCCACAGGTGATTGTACTTCAGGCAGCAGAGATAAAAGTGGGAAGGAATAAAGAAGATACAGAGGAGGCCAAGTGTCTGGACACCTCCAGAAAGTGGCAATTACAGTCACCCGGCATGAGATATATGACATGGAAAATTCCCCAGTGAGAGAAGAGGGGAAAAAAAATCTAACAAGACACAAAAGAACACGGGGTGGGAGCCAAAGAGGGTTGCCTGGGTTTCGGTGCCAGCTCTGCTTTCCAAAGACAGTGGGTCTGGGAAGACTGTCATATTATATGGTCCAACGGCACTGGCACCTCTGACATTGGTTTTCTATGGCCTTCCCAACTCCCACCTCAAACCCACTCACACACACATTTGAAAAGCCATTCTGACAACCAAGGCATTTCCAAACAATCCTGTGCATGCTTGACTTTCCCCAGTGTGTTAGCTTGTTTTTTTGCAGGCTCAAGGTTTGGAAAGCATTTTAGAATGAAAGAGTCTATTTTGCGCATCTTTGTTCTCTTGAGAACACAGGGAAGAGATCTATGCCCTCAGAGATGCACACAGGTCCTGTGTGGGACTTCAGGTGCCTGCAAGACAGAGGATCCGGGGATCTCCTGTGAATTAGCTAGCAGTGGAAAGACCAACTGTGACCTGCTTCTGTGTCTCTGAGTTGGATGCCGGGATGCAGGATTTACACCGTACTCCGTGCATGGCATATCAAGCTGTGTGTTATCTCTGAGATACCTGGCCCAGGGAGGGGTGGGAGCATATATCCTGTTGAATCCCTCCAGCAGTGGGAATGGAGAAAGACCTGTATCAAGACAGCAAGACAAGGAAGGTGAACAACAGCCCTCCTGTTTGTGGTTTTACTTTCTGCCCTTCCAATTACAGAGACAATTTCAGAAAAGTAATTTATGTTTAAAATAAGTTTTGTTACAATATATTTCTGCAATTTCTCTATTGCATTATTTTTGTTATTTTGCATATATATGTGTGTGGAGGTATATATGCATATATGTTCACAAGTTTGTGCACGTGTGTGTACATGTGCATGAACATGTGTGTGCTTTCATGTAGAGTCCCAAGGTTGATGTCATAAACCTTCACTGCTTACTCTTCATATTCTTCTTTGAGGAAGGAGTTCTCACTTGGACCCAGAGCTCACAAGTTGGGATAGCTAGCCACCTTGCGTCAGGAATCCCCTGTCCTCAATCCCCAAGCACTGGGTTACAGGAGGCCATCACACCGACCCAGCGTGTATGTGAGTTCTAGGAATTTGAACTTCAATCTTCATGTTTGTACGGCAAGCACTTTATCCTCTGAATCATCTCCCCAACTCTGCACTATTAATTATCATTGTTTATCTCTTACTGTGCTTAACTTTCCAACTAAACTTTATCATAGGTATGAGCAATAGGCCAAAACATAGTATACAGAGAGGTCATTAATCCAGGGTTACTTTCCACTTTTTGAAAAGTACGTAGGAATTCTTCACAGGGGAGAGGGGTAATCTGCCTTTGGGGACGTGTTTGAGGCAAAATTTCAAAACACACTGAGAGAAAAAGATACTACTACCTCCCAAGAATTTAAATTATCCATCATAAATCGTAATTATCCATAATAAATCAGCTACTTTAAAACAGGCCTAACAGTATGAGCATGATTAGCATTCTTGTTTACAATACGGCTGAATCATTTGCTGCATTTAAAAAATCATTACAGCTAGTGTGTGAGTGTGTATGTGTGTGTATGTGTGTGTATGTGTGTGTGTATGTGTGTATGTGAGTATGTGTGTGAGTATGTGTGTGTGTGTATGTGTGTGTGTGTATGTGTGTGTGTATGTGTGTATGTGAGTATGTGTGTGAGTATGTGTGTGTGTGTATGTGTGTGTATGTGTGTGTGTATGTGTGTATGTGAGTATGTGTGTGAGTATGTGTGTGTGTGTATGTGTGTGTATGTGTGTGTGTATGTGTGTGAGTATGTGTATGAGTATGTGTGTGTGTGTGTCTGTGTGTGTATGTGTGTGTGTGTGTATGTGTTCATGCCTGAGTCCTCTCTGTCCATCATGTGTACTCCGGAGACAGAACTCAGGCCTTTAGGATTGGCAACAAGTACCTTCACCCACTGAGCCACCTTGCCAGCCTATTTATTGATAACAAAAACAACACTTCAAACTGTGATCTGCATTTACACATGGATATCAGTGGAAGGCAAGAGATCTATGGCCTGCTCCAGGAAGGATGTAGCTAACTAGGATGTTTTCCATGGTGGTTGTATGCCTCAGGGAAGAGGAGAGAGGGCACAGATCATAACAATGACACGATCATGAGTGCAGGGAGGAGAGTGGCCAGTGGTCCCCGTGAACTTAACATGACCACTTAATATGCAAGGCTGCCTGCCTTTTATAACCAACACTTTTGCAGGGATGATGAATTAGGATTAGTTGTTCCTTACTTTTCTTATGTAATTATGTTATTTTCTTTGTACATAGAATTCTGGAACACTGTAAGGAAGACGCTGTGAGCAAACTAAACAGAAAAGGTAGACTGGAAGCAGATTTAGGCACAGGTGCTATGAGAAGACCCCCGACTCCATCATCCCCTTAAATGACAAAGGCCTTAGCAAGCAGCATCCTTCTCTTTCAGTGACTGCTGATAAAGGAATTGCCAGCCTTCACCAGGCACTGCGTTTTGTCAGCCACTGTTCTGACAATTCTGTATGCAGACTCTTTCTTCATACTCAGAAGTCTAAGGCGGCAGAGTGTGGAGAACAGATACTGAACTTTAAAATGTTGAGAGTTGTTGCAGTACACTGCTGTGGAGGCTCAGTAAATAAGACAAGGAGGCATATTCATTGGTGCAAACTCTGCCAGACCTCAGCAGAGGGAACCACCGTACTGGCCACCCAACAGTGCATAAAACGATTTCAAATATAACTAAAATACACTTCCCCAACAGAGAGCAGCTACCCTTGGAGCCACTGGAAGCAATGTACATTAATTATCTAAACTAAAGCTGTGCCACACAGGAGGGAAAGATCAGCCCAACCAAGGATACCCGTACCACAGTATCTCAAGGTGGAAATACTCAGAATGCACTTCATGAGGGACATGAAAGATCTGTGGGCTGAAAACGATAGGACACTGGTGAAGAAATCTGAACTGGATGCAGATAAATGGAAGGCTCTTCCATGCTTATGGATTAGAAGAATTAATACTGTTTAGATGCCTGTGTCACCTGGTGTAATATATAGTACTCCTCTGTCAAAATGCCAATAGCATCATTCACAGAACTAGTATAAGTAAGTCTAAATTTTGTGTGAAACTATCCTGAGTGGCCAAAAACATCTTGAGGAGGAAAAAGTTGGTGCCATCACATTTTCTGATTAGAGATAACATCGCAAAGACATACTGATCCAAACAGTAAGGTACTAGAATAAAAATAGTCACAAGGACCAGTGAACTGAACAGAAGCCCGGAAATAAATCATCTCATACAGTCACTAACTTTTAACAAGGCAACCAAGAACACACAGTAGAAAAAAGGACAGTCTTGGTTATCTGGACTAGACCTACACATGATCAAGCCAGTCAACGTTCCAGCATGGGAAGGAGAGGGGCTCCAGAGGCTCCACCCCTGACTGAGGAGTTATTGGCTGCTGTTAGCTGCTCATGGAGGGGGGAATGTGGCCACTGGTAGGTTGCTATGCTCTGTTGGAAGACCCATCCCTATGCGCATTTCAGAGCAGCACTGATTGGGCTTAGTTATATAGAGAGAGGACACGGTGCTCAACCTCACTGATCATTATGGAAATGCAAATCAAAACCACAGCAAGATGATTCTATCTTCTAGATTGGATGGCCTTTCTTGAAAAGACATTCACTATGCACTAGCGAAGCTGAGGAGAATGGCAGCCTGGGACACTTGTTGCAAGCGTGAGGACGGTCTTTGATTGGGGTCTAGATTTGTAATACGAATCAAATGATCAGAGGCACGTCAACAACCCAAGCAGCGATGTTTTGGAAAGTGGTTGTAAGAAGGTGCCATCTTCATGTTCTTGCTCAAGCTGCTCGTATTTCCCCAGGGGGACGGGTCAACAGGCTCCTAGCAGAGTCGCGCCTTAGGGTGAAGAATTAGTTTCTTCTGTGTTTCCCTAAAAAGGGGGGTGGGGGGGAGCAATATGCTAGGTTGTGAGTTCCATAAGCGTTTGAAATCCTAGATGTGATATGGGCTTAATTCTGCTGCTTACTCGTACCCTTGCCATAAAAGTTAAGTGACACAGTGTCCGTGGCACGGTGACAAGAATCTAGTCACTGCTAAGAGGATTTGGAAATTATCTTGTTTAATGCTTACAACTGCCTCAAAAATTAGGAAGGTTTCACTTCTCAAGTTTGGGGACATTAAAAGTTTTCCAGTGCAAGATGTGAGTGAGAGGCAGGAATCTGCCCCACCAAGGCTCCGCATGCAGTGCTCTCTGCTGATCCTTCGGTCTTCTGTGCTGTTGTGCTGAAGTGCACAGCCCTGTGGGTGTCATGGAGGCTAGCTGTTGCTCGCTCGCTGAACAGATGAGAAAAATGGAGCCTCCAGAAGTGATTCCTCTCTCCTGGTAAACCAGAGAACTTGGACTTGAATCCATGTTTGCTTCCTTCTTGCCATACTTTCTTTCTGAACCTTGTCATCCCCGCCAGGCTCAGCCCATAAGCAAGGCTCTGTGGTAGATTTCTACTCTCAAAGTCGCTATTTCCAACTGGGTTTTGTTTCCTGAAACATCATGTAGTCGTGGAAGATGTTGCTTGGAGGACTCACTGGTGGGGGCGGGGAGTCCTTGTTAAGAGCCTCGGAGCACTCAGTGTAATCCTGCTTATCACAGGATATGTGGGAAACCATGCCTGGAGAAGGAACTCCTCTTTAGAGAAGTCCCACCGAGGGCATCTGCTTGCTGTGACTACACTGTTCCCTTTCAAGTATCTATTATTGAGATCAGGCTGTGCCTGAGTCTAAGTGGTTCCATATTGTGTAAAGCGGTGATTTTCAGGCGGTGCTGTGCCCAAAGACACTCCTTTTTGCAAGCGGGTCTTGACTGCATGTTGAGGGTGGACAGGAGAATGATGTTGCTTGGCCTGCACCACCCATGCTTGTCCTGCACCACCCACAGGACACACACTGATAAGTGACAGGGACAGGCTGTTTGCAACCCAAGAATGATGCCACCTCTAGAGATCACACACCATGTGATATGCTTCCCTTGTCAAGGTGGTACAGATGTCAACACCAATGTTTAGACCCCACAGAATAATCCTTACATAGCGATGAATCTGGTGTTTAGACTGATGGATCCACAGATTCCCAATACATTTTCTTTTGGACTCTAGGCTACTAAGCCACCCTTGATTCTTCCATGACTGGTGTGCCAACTGGATTAACCACGATCTAAACTTCTGATGATTCTTGAGATTCTTAGAGGGATTCTATCTGTCCATGCTCATGCCTCTGGATGCTATTCCTTGGGGACTTTTCACGTCCTGATTCTGTCATACTGTGCTCTTGTTTGGCAGATTCCTTTTATGCCTTTGTCTACCTGCCAGTTTACCTAGAAGGTACCCTGACTTTGGCTTTGTCAAGAGCAATTTCTGTAGTAAAGAACGGATGCAAATGTAGGTTCTAATGTGTTTGCTGTTCATCGAGTAATGTTTAAAAATAACTGGGTTTAGGTTCTGGGTTGAAGAAGGGAGTCTGCCTGGTGAATCAGTGCTTGGGGTGAGTGCATTTACTAGCAGTCACATATTTACATTAGTTTCAGTGAAAACACATTGTTTGGACAAATATGGACCAGAGTAAGAAACTGTTTACAGCATTCCCACTTACGAATGCGAAAGAAAATTTGTCCCGCAGACAGACTGGCTAATCCATCCTTTTCTTCCCCATCTGCACAGTCCCCACTCAGCCTGCTCACAGGGAAAGCCACCCTGGTGCTTGATGGCTAGTTTTCTAAACATCAAAATTCACCACTTACAAGAAATGTCGGGGGTCATCTGGTTCACTGACCCAAGTCAGAAGAATCTCATGGATCGCTGCCAGGGGCTGCTCCAGCAATTCCTGAACAAATTCAAAGACAGGATCCCACTCTCCTTAGAGGATTGCCACTGCTTCTCTGAATTGTTAGAATGTTCTTTTCCTATTGATGTGAATCTGGATCTTTATGACTCCTTCCTATGTGTTCTAAGTCTACCCTTTGGCGCCAAAGAAAACAAAAGCTTCCCCCTCTTCCATACAATAGTCACTTCCGACATAGTAAGGAAGCTGCCATCTACCCTTTGCGTTTAGCATCCAGTAAATACTTCATTCTTAAGCATCCCTTTTAGGATATGATTTCCACATCTGTCTCCACCCCTAGCCTTGGCCTTGGCCTTGCTCTTGATCTGGCCAGAGACAGGACGTTTCCTCACTTTGCAATACCCTTTTGGATATTCCCCTAACAGGTTGTAAGTGTCCAGGCCTCATTAAAGTCAGAAAGTCATTGTTTTTGAGTGTGATATCATTGTTAGGTAGCTACGAAAGTGGATCTGATCTGGTTATGATAAGTCATCTTACCGGGCTGGACTTGTGTGTTCTGAGGTTTTTCTAGACTTTAGTCACTGTGACCTCTCTGAAGTGCGTGAATGTGGCTCCAGTTAGCATCTTGCCGTGCAGCCAGAACTGACCAGAGAGCCGCCATCTCTTCGAGGGGCAGAGAAAAGAGTTTGAAAAAGTTTGCCAGTGATATTGCTAGGTGCATATTCCTTTCTAGAATTGCTACTCTCAAAGACTGCTCTGCCCTCAGAAGTGCAATGAAGAACTCCTACCTTCAGACTCATGTAGACCAATGTCTTTCTGCTTTTCCATGTCTCAGTGCTTCAAGGGAAGCACAAGAAGAGATCTCTGAGCCTGAAGCCCATTCTGGACTCTGGTGTCCACACAAAACTCTTTGCTGGGAATGCCGTATCCCATAGGGACGCCAAGTGCCCTGGCTGTTTATATTCCCGCTCTGTAAAGCTTATCTGTGCTCCCTTCCCAGACCTCCCCCCATTCTCTCCCTGGTTGCCTTCAAGGGGCCCAAATGATGTCCAGACCCAAGTTCAGAAGGCCTTGTAGTCAGAGATCATTTTGAAGTCCAGTGTCTTGGAACGTTTTTATTTCTAATTTGTTATTTTAAGCACATTGTGATTTAATGAGTCTTTGGGATTCCAGTTAGTGGTTGATGTTGGGAAGCCGAGGAATGCGTGCTTAATTTTTTTCATCCTGTAACCAGTGTTTCATCTTAGACTAAATAGATGCACATTTGAGAAATCCCACAGAATCACTGAAAAAAAAAAAAGCACTGATGTTTATGTAAGTGTTTTTGTGATTGAGTGACTTTAACAAAAAGGAAACAATCAGATTTGAGTCCAAAGGCTTTGGGGAGCTCCACTAAGTCCTTAATTTGCCTATAAGCATCAGCTGCTAAAATCGATGCATGGGCACTGGGGTCTTGCCTCTGGGCTTTGGTTTCTGCAGCTCCCAGCACCAAACCCAGACAACATTCATCTCTGCTCTGGGGCTGGATCTGGTTGGGTTTTGATGTCCATGGTATGTTCACCTGCCTTTGTATTCCCCTTAATAAAGCAAAGCAGTGAAGGGGACTGGCAGGAGCCGGATGTATATGGAAAGGATTATGAAGGATATCTAGTAAACCAAAAGCCTTCTCTTCTCTGGGACAAGGGGCCGGGGACTTAGATGGCCTCAATTTTCATAAAATCTCAGTAAATGCTACATTTTCTGATAAAAAAATGTCTTAGCAGCAGAAAGAGAGATAACTATCGGCCACATAGGTTAGATTGCTTTAAACCTTCTATTTGGCTGGCCGTACTCTGTGGACCAAACTTCCAGAGAACAAATGCACGTCATATTTGAATCTAGATGTGAAGCGTATCACCCTGGTAGGAGTACTATGGAAGTGTGCTGAATTTCAGTGAATAATAATGTGGATGAGTGCATGCTCAAGGTGAGACAGAGAATACCCAGGGGTGGGCCCCTCTCATTTCAGTCACACAGCAAAAAGATAATTTAACAGCATGCCCATGATTCCTAGTCCTAGGGACAAATTTCTCAAACCAATTATTTCTGTTCCTTCTGCTCAGAGTAGAAATGTTACCTCTAAATAGATGTATCGCATAGGTACACAAAGAGTCATTACAGACAGATACATTCGTTTCCCCTTGAGCACTGGTTATCAAAACAGAACACAGCCGCACCAAGAGATCATTTTGAAAAGAACCAGGGAATAGAATGAATGTTTGTAGACTTGTAAAAGTTCTGTTCAGCTATGACAATTGGAGTACAAATGTATTCGTTGGCAAAATTCTACCATTGGGCATCAGTGAGAAAAAGTTATGCCAGACCCACTGGCTGGCAGGGGAGCTTTGCACCATGTTGATGGCAGGAGAGTGGAGAGCGTACAGGGTTTCCAAGGGGTTTTATAGTCATGTAGTCAGAGTTCCCTGAGCGAATGGCTCCCATTTCCATTCCTGCTGCCAGCTGGCCAAGTGGGGACCACCTAAGTTGCAGCCCCAAAGGAAATGAGAAGGCAGGTTCTCTTCTCCCACAGTTCTGCTGCTGCTTCTCCACTGCCCGAAACCCTACTGCAAAAGTGCCTGCATTTCTTAAAATTTGTTCCCAGTTAAAATATAAGTACTACTATTACTCTTTTCTGACGATGAACCTGTTTCAAGGCTAGGCCCGGAGTGGGAGGGGAAAGGCCCAGTGTACAGTTCTCTTCTAGTTGCAATCCTGGCCTCAGACCACATCCTTCTTCCTAGCCACACCTTTCCAATGGGAGTTTGCAGTATATGCATCAAGAGTTAGGAGTACACTGGTTCTGCTTTACCCAGCAGGGCATGCACCAAGATCCCTGTGGATACCTTAAACCACCGATAATACTGAAACCTATACACATATTTTTTTCCTATGCATGCACCCGTATGGGAAAGTTTAGTCTGTGAATTAGGTACGAGAAGATATCAGCAAGAAGAACTAATAGCAAAATAAGACAGCTATAACAATGTACTGTAATTAAATGTTAGGCCATGGGAGTCTTTCAAAATGTTTATTGTGCCCAGTCTCAGTAACCTCAGGATATGGTGTTTTTCTTTCCTTATAAAACAAGAACTTTTACTGTTTTATTTAAAGAAAGGGCTGCTTGTCATTCCCAAATTCCCAGCATCACTACTCATTGGGCCATTATTAAGTAAAACAAGAAGGACTTGAAAACAATACCATGATATCATGACGGTTAATCTAAAAACCAAAATAGCTACTAAGTGACCAGTGGGAGAAAAGTCTATGCAGTATGGACATACTGGATAAAGGAAGGCTTGTGTGTGTGTGTGTGTGTGTGTGTGTGTGTGTGTGTGTGTGTGTATGTTATGTGTATAGATCAGAGAACAGCTTGTAGGAGTCAGTTCTTTCCTTCCACAATGTAGATTACAGGTGGGGATAAAACTCAGGTTGTCAAGCTTGGTGGGAAGTACCTTTTCTGAGCCATTTCACTGGTCCCAGAATACGATTAACCTTACGTAACTGAAACTGAGTAAGTACAACCACAGTTAAGGAGAAATTGCTGTACATTTGCCAGCTGCTTTGTTTTGAGCTTGGCTTTATGGCTTCCCTTGAACAATGAGATACATAAAATGCCTGCAAGTAGAACCTTTAGAGGTGGCTGGTGACCGGGTTTGATGGTTCTTGCACCCTTGAAATCATCATGAGAACATCAGCACACACCGTAAAAGCCTGGAAGACATAGATTCAAGACAAGTAACATTGGTCACCCTGACCGAGGCTATCCTAGCACAACCAGAATCCAGCCAAATCCAGAAATGTGAGTGAACCCACCACATCAGTTGAATACCTCATGTTTGTGGGCTACGTAAGCACACAGAGGTTTTGAAGTAGTTGGTCAGACAACATCGCTGTGTGAAAAAACACATTGGAGGAGAATGGAGATAGCTGAAAACTGTGAAGGAAAAGCTTCCCACAGTATTCAGGCTGCCTGAAAAATAGCAGATATATAAATATAAAACAACTGATAATGTCTGAGAGGAGACCCACATGCATTTTCCCCAAATACAGACACCTGATATCTATGTCTTTATGTGTCCATTGTTGAAGGTAGTGGGAGAGAACAGGGAGGGAGAGGGCAGGATTCGTGTCATGGTTGTTACATACAAGCCAGCTTTGTGCTCCCAAGCAAATGTCATTAGAGAGTCCTGCATGTAGAAATGGCTGGAGTTTGAAAATGCAATGTCTCCCGAAGGCTCACAAGCTATGGTGTCATTGTGAACACAGCAACTGAAGGAGGTAGGGTCGTTGGGAGGAAGTTATGTCATTGGGGGTATGCCCCAGAAGGGGATATTGGGACCCACACCCACGCTTCCTGACTGACACGAGGCAAGGAGCTTTTCTCTACATATTCCTTACATGATGCTGTGCCTTACCACAGACCCAAAACAATGGAAAAATCAGACCATGAGCTGAAATTTACAAAACTGTGAGACAAAGTGAACCTTTCCTTTTTAGTGTTGATTTTCCTCAGGCATTTTTGCCACAACAAGGGAAAACTGATGAAGTTTTCTTCATTTTCCAGATGGGAAAACTAGATCCAGATCAAGTAAGGGACTTAGTCATGGAAATCATAGTCCGTAGTAGATAAACTACTATGTAGCTCACCAAAGAAGACAGGAGGCATATTCATAGATACAAACTCTGCCAGACCTCAGCAGAGGGAACCACGATCGTAGCAAGCACCACTATTGGACAGTGGAACCCTGAGTGTCTCATCTCAGGAGTTTTTATTGATCCCTAAGCTCCTCAGGTGCTCTTTTGATAGCACATGCAGATCATGAACAATCAAACATCTGTTACATAAAGCCACCACCTGCAGACAGTACAAATGCCAAGGCTAGGCAGCCCTTTCCCCAATGGTGTACAAAACAGTCATTTTAAACATGACTAAAAACAAAATTCTGCATCATTTCCCCTTTTCTGTATAACACAATACAAAAATTTGCTTTATCTCTACCACCCAATTTAATACTACAACAGGAAAACCATTTACAAGAGGAACAATTTTGAGTCTTGCTAATGTATAGGACCAAGTGAAACCAAACATCTATCAAGCTTTTCACAATGTCTTTGGACAGAAGAAAAACATTATCAATTGTCCAATTACCTGGAATCCACTCAAAGTCTTCTGGGCTCCTCCAAAGGCCTTGGACCACTTCTCTAGCTCTGCCCTCTGCAGCACATACAGCTTGTCATCCATGTTCTGGCTGGCTCCCTTCCACCACTGCTGCTGTTCTTGGTGGTCATCCTATGGCACTGGCATCTCCAAACCTGCTGGGATCTCTTGCTGCCAGTGGGCTGCACTTTCACCAATAGCGTCTCCAGGCCTCTCTTCATGGTGTTAAGACTCAACTGTTTTCCACGACCCTTTTGTGCCTTCAAAACCAGTATGACTCTTCAAAACCAGGGTGACTCTTACACATTACCAAGTCTGGCAGCCAGCTTAAGATATAACCTCAGTCAGTTCTGGAAGACAGCTTCTGTGTGCTGAGCCTGAGGATATACTTTCCAGATTTTAAGATAGAGTCTGGTTTTGTAGGGAATAAAACCCAAAAACAAACTGGTCAGTTCATGTTTGAATTCAAAGTTCTTTAGTTTCAAAAGAAGGTTCCAAAGACTTCTTCATAATGCAGCAACCATCAGTCCTGATGCTTTTAGCAAGTGTTTTCCTTAGCATCATCACAGGTGTTCCTTGTGTTCAGGAAAGGTTGCCTCGATGGTGGAGTGCTCATTACCATAGCAGATGTGTCTTGTCAGGACTGCCTCACTAGTATCCGGAGAGCTTGTAGTCATGTTTGTAGAAAGAAGAAACAAAACTTCAGTTTGAATAAGAGGCTTTGGAGCTGGAAGGCCCCCTTCCACGGCAGGAGTCCTGGGTCAGTGGGAAGAATCTCTGGCTGAAAAATTCTGGTGGTTTGGTGTTCCATTCCACCACCGCCATGGGAAAACATACAACCTTCTTCATAGATCTCAAACACAACATGTCAACACACACACACACACACACACACACACACACAGAAGTTATCAGCAAACTCAATTTGTAGAACAGTACGCTCTGGTTTCCGTTTCCTGAGCTCAGCTGCTGCCAGTGGCAGGAGGAAATCTAGGCTCCATGATCATGAAAAGTGGTTAGAACCTTGCTTTCTAATGTTGACGGACCCTCTCAAGGTTCTTGTGATTTACCAGAAGGATTTGTCAGTTTTTTAAGTATCCTTTATCTGTACATAGCTCTGTCTTTGTCTAGAGGCCTCTCTCCATGGCTTTCACTTTTGAGCCCTCTTTCTCACTTAATTTTCACAGCTTTCTCTCTTCATAGAGGTTTAGTTCCTTCTTCACTCTCCCCTTTCTCCAGGAGACTTCTAATCATTACTTTTGCATATATATATATGTATGTATATATATATATATAATTTCTGTCCCCTGGGAACTGCCCTGAGCATACTTTACTGGACTCTGCGAGGTCTAGTGTTTCTTCCTCATTCTTCCGTGTCTCCACGTTGCAGGCAGCACTTAGAGCAGTACATCCATGGTGTCACTCAGCAAGGAAGATATGGAGGCATTTTTGTAGTTGTAAACCCTGCCAGACCTCAGCAGAGGGAACCACCTGTCACACGGCAAGTGTCATACTGGACACTGGAACCCTGAGTGTCTCATCTCAAGGGCTTTTATTGATCCCTAAGCTCCTCGGGTTTTCTATTGATAGCACTTGCAGATCATGAGCAATCAAGCATACATAAAGCTACCACGTGCAGACAATATAAATGCCAAGGCCCAGGCGGCCCTTTTCCCAGTGGTGCACAAAACAATCATTTTAAATATAACTAAAATGAACTTCTGCATCAATAGTCTGGTAGACATCTTCCACTAAGGGGTAGATAGGAAATTTTGAGACTGGAGGGACCCACAGCGACCATGCAATACAACTCTGCAGTCACTTTGACACAAAAGAAGCCAGAGAAAAAACAAAAATCAATTGGGAAAATTGGCGAGGAACATCATTTTGCGTATCACAAAATACTCATTCTCTTCACTTTCTTCCTAACCATTTAAAAAGAATAAGAATAAAAGAATAAGAATAAGGAGAAGGAGAAAGAAGGAGGATGAGGAGGAAGAGGAGGAGGAAGAGGAGGAGGAGGAGGAAGAGGAGGAGGAGGAGGAGGAAGAGGAGGAGGAGGAGAAGCAGAAACAGAAACAGAAACAGAAGCTTTTTGGTTCACAAGGTAGACAAAAATAAGCAGTGGTGTGAGACCCAAATACTTGATGTAAATGTCAAGGCTTAGAGTCAAGTCTATCAACTTGGATGTAAGCCAAACCAAAAACACTTGTGTAGTTTGTAGATTCTTGAGATTTGATTACCTTCGTTACTGTCGCTTAATACCCTCCTACAGAAGCCAACAGGCGTTTATATTAAACACCTACAATGGAACAAGTATTTTCTGGATATCACAGGGCCGTTGCATGTGTGAACTACAGCAGCTGTAACTGAATGCATATCAAATGGGCTAAAATTCCCAGCACAGAAGAGTAAGGGCTCAGGAAGCCCCACTCCTAGCTGAGGAGATAATCTGAAAGAAATGGAATCAAGGCAAGCAGCACCAGCCGCCCTGGCTGAGCTATCCTAGCGCAGCCAGCAGCCAGCCACATCAGGAAATGTGAGTGAACCCACCCTATCCATTGAATACCTCAGGCCTGTGAGCTTCGTAAGCACACAGGTTTGCAGTAGTCGGTCAGACAGCATCGCTCTGTGAAAAGGGATGGTGATAACTATGAAGAAAAGATTCCCTCAGTATTCCGGCTGCCTGAAGAGCAGCAGAATACACAAAACAACTAGTAATGCCTGAGAGGAGACCCACATGCCTTTCACCAAATACAGACATGTGCCATCTGTGTCTTTCTATGTGTTCACTGTTGAAGGGAGTGGGAGAGGCCAGGGACGGAGATCACTGATGGCTGCTGACAGAGCAAGAGTCAGTTTTCTTAGGGGACCTGATCCAGGAGAGGCTACACGTCTCCAGTAGACGGTCCTACCCCACCCCTAGCTCCACCGCACACACGCAGGCGGTGTTAGTGGACGCTCTGGGTTTATAGACAAAGCACATGAAATAGGGAGTGAGGCGATAGGGGAGAATTTGGAGGGAAAGAATTTGGGGGTGGACATGATCACTACACAAAACACATTGTATGCATGTTTTAAATTCTCAAACAATTTTTAAAAAATCAGGAAACTGTCCAACTTACTCTTGGAATGGTTCTCTCCTTTCTCTCCCCCCTCCGTGTGTGTGTGTGTGTGTGTGTGTGTGTGTGGAAGATAAAGCTTCACTGAAGTCACATAAAGATAATGAAATCTTTTTTCCTGATGAAATCAGGAAAGCAAACAGGTACTAGTATTACCTTCATATTCCAGATAAGGAAACTGAGTTTGCAAATACATAGGTGCTTGCTCAGTTAGGAGAGGCAAAATTCAGGGATCTGTGTGTCTGGCTCCAGGCCCAGAACTGGAATGGCCACCAACTGTAGTCCTCACTCTCATGGGGAAAGACAATCCCCTGGGCCCCAGCTGGCCAGCAAAGCCCTTGCCTACCATCACTCTCTGCATCATACTCTGCCTTAGGCTGTCCAGCAGAACCAAACAGGAAAATAAATAGTCATGTCAAGATAAAAGGGCCAGCGTGGGCTGTTTCCAATCATGGGTGGAAAGCAAACGTTGCAAGGCTGCTCTGCTGTGGCCTTTGTGCTGTGTTTATGAAGTTCTGGGATTGGTGAGGTCTAATGTCAATCTGTAGTAATTTGATTTCCATGAGAGAAGCTAATCCAGTGTAATCGTTCCACATGTCCTGTCCCAGAGCTGGGATGCCATCCAGGTGGCTTCTCTGACCCTGAGTAATGCAGCTAGCCTTTTCGGTAGAAGGGAAGCCTTGGCTTCTCCCACTTGGGTTCTCCATAGGGTTCTGCATATGGGAAAGCCATGTCTTCTGGCATCCCACCCCATGCTGTCCTGTGCACCAGGATCAGAACTTGTGCGTGCCCGTCCCTTCCCCAGCCACTGCTTCCTGCTGCCAAAGCAGAGACCACACATCTCAACCACTTGTTTCCCAGGCTCTTTCGTGTAGAGCAGGCCATGCACATATGCTGGCCAGTCAGATTCAGGAATCCTGGCCTTCATTTTCTTCCAGTTTACTTTGCCAGCCTTGTGCATTAGTGCAAGATGATTCCATAGCTGAGTCTCAGTTTCCCTCTCTGTAAAATGAGTGGTTATTACTCTATCTGTTAAAATATTGAGAAAATCTAAAAGGCCTTTTTGTGTGGGTAAATAAAAATGATAGCAAACTCACACAGGGTCAGTAGCTAAACTATAGCAGCATAGTCACCAGCCAGGAGGCAAGGACGGAGTCAAATGGAATCGTTGTAAAGTCACAAAGCCCCTTAGGTGTGTGGGGTCAGGTGGTCTCTGGAAAGGCAGACCCTTAGCCAGACGGTGTCCCAGCTACCGTGACCTCATTCATCCCTGCTGCTTGTGTCCCTTTCCATTTCCAAGTGACATCAGTGTTGCTGCACATATGGATCTGAAAACTTGAGGTACTACCTCTGCAGCTAGATTCTACAGACCCCTGACTCCTCGGAACCTAGTGAGAACAGAAGCCAAGGGACTTGGTGTGCAATGTGCAAACATCATACTGAAAGCAGATGCATCAGTGCTATCTTTCTAGATTGTTCTGTCAGTCACCAAAACAATTACCTCAGGAAATGAAGTGACCCTGAAATAAAATGTGCATTAATCTTCCCATTTAGGTTTTCCTCTCTCTTTAGGCTCTGGCAGCTGTACAGTCACCTGTGGTAAAGATCACAGGTAACTCAGCTCTAGTCACCCATTAAGAAACCTTACAGCATATATGGTTCATGAAAAATCTTCCACCTACGGAGGGAACCGAAAGTGATGTTTTCAAACTACACTATGGGGTATTGAGATGAGATGGAGGAAAGGCCCAGGTCACGACAGACTGTTCCCCTAGAAGTCATCATGGTGGTTGGTCACGAAACATCAGAAGATGCAATGCACTGGGTTGAGATGGGATCGGTTGGCCCAGAAGAATAATTTAGGCAGTGGTGAGGAGACGGGGTTCTGGGACTGGCACAGACCCTGTTTCCCCGCACTGAGAACGAATGAACAAGACGCAGTGAATCAGTCCTGGGATTCTCTTCTGGTGGAAGCAGCACTCTCTTTAATGCAGGATGTCTGCTACATATATCCAAAATCGGGGGAGGGTGCTGGGTACTCGGGGTGGGAGATCTATTGGGCTAGACAAGGGCATTGGGGTAGCCTTATTTGCATGAAGGGCTAGGCACCAGGGCTCTACCAAGAGGTGCCTCCTTGCAAGGCATGGTCTCACAGAGACAAAGAGGGAGGTATCCTATCAGCCACAGGGCAGATAAGCACCTACCAAGTCACTTTCCTTTTGCTACTGTGAAACAGGCAATATTTAATATTTAGCTGGGATCTGGCCTGGGCCAAAGGCGAGGAGCAGCTGAACACTTAACTCTCTCACCTTCTGGAATGGCGAGGTGTTTCTTAGTTGCTTCAACCCACTCTCTAGCTCCAGGGCAGTCCCACAATGTGACTTAAGGTTTTGATAAAGTCAGAAGGACACTGAGAAGACACTCAAATAACCCAGCAGAGGAAGGGCAACTGTGAAACCAAGGTGCCTTGGTCAGAGTAGAAAAGGAGGAAGCAGAGTTGACAGCTATGAGAGGAAACAATGGCTAGAACTTGAAGACTGATTGGATGTTGAGAGACACAAAGAGAAAACACCGAAATTTCTGCAACACCATGGAGGTGGGGGAAGGCAAGGATGTGCAGAGAAGGGGAATGAATGGGAGCAGTTCGTGGAGGCAGAGAATGGGCTTAGTTTTTGACAAGTTGGGTTTGGAGTGCTTCGAAAACATCCAAACAAAAAATGCCCAACGAGCATTTGAGGAGACGCCTGACAATCCTGGAAGAGAATACCAGCTATGACATGAATACAGATGCAGCGATGCTGAATTGAACCACCCAGGAAGGTTTGTTCTCCTCTCTCTTCTCTCTTTTCTCTCGTCCCTCCTCTTATCTCCATGTTACCCTCTCCTCTCTTCTCTCTTCTCTGTCTCCATGTTACTGTGCTGGAGATGCGATCCATGGCCTGCCATATTGCCAGGCAAGCCCTGTGCCGCTGAACTTTACCCACAATCCACCCTGGAATATTGGATGTGTCAGGGCCACAGATGAAATCATCATGAACCCCAACTCGTATGATGTGGAGGATGAGGGCACAGAAGACATAACTGATGAGCTGCAAAGCTCATGCGGACGAATTCTTAGGAGTGGAGGCCTCCAGGAAAGTCGCACATTATAGAGGGGAGGGATCCAAAAGAAAGGCTGAAAATTTTTTAAAATTTCCTCTTCAGAACATAACTAAAGGTTGGTAGCCATATCATTTTTTGTTATATAAGGGGAATCAGTTCTAGAACACTCTGGAGATACCAACATCAGGGAATGCTAAGCCCCTTATACATAATTTGCTTATCAATTACATATAACTCCTTGGATATTCATTTAATCTCAAGAAAAAAATGTTTTTAAAAATTGAAGGTGAACTTTTCCATATTTGTTTCAGAGAAATGAATGTGTTAAAAAATAATATCTTCCTTTTCTAGGCAATGTACAGTTCAATTTGATTGTAGAGAGTCAGTCCATTTTTTTTATATATACTGCCAAGTTAAAGGGTGGCTACAATTGGTATGATGCAGTCACACAAATGTCAATCATGTTTAGGATGGAGACTCAGCTCTAAATGACTGGTAGTGTTTGTTGACGTCTTCATGTCAATCTCAATTTTCTGTTCAGAGAAAATAGCAATGAACTTGACCATGTAATCCATTGCCTGGTCCCTTGGGCCAGCCCTATCTCCTATTCTTTGACTAAATCACCAAGATCCTGCCATAGTACTGGAATTGGAGAATGGGAAAGTGAAAAAAAAAAAAGCAATGATTTCATGTGTTTCTATACATCATGGAAAATGTGTTAAGGCCTTCCTTTGGGTGATATGTCAAGTGGGGTTGGAACCCAGCTGTGACACATCCTATTAGCCTATATCACAAGCTGAGTGACTTTATAAAGAACAAGCTTATTTAACTCACAGTTGTGGAGGTTCGAGAGCACAGAACAGGCATCTTCTTGATGAAGGCTCCATGATTGACGGCATCTTAATCCTGAAAGCCTGTAGGAGGAAGAGAGCACATTGCCAGACAGAAGGCCAAAGTGCTGGGTGAGGCCAGACGTGTTCTTCCATGTGTTCTTCTCTAACACTGCTGCAAGAACCAGGGGTTTCACAAGAAGTACCTCAATCTTTCCAAAGGCACGGTGGCCCCATGCGAGGCCACACATTCTAAGGGTGCCATCGCACCTCCAACACCACACTGAAGACCAGCTTTATAAGGCAGACAAACCACATGTGAACCATGCACATGTGACGCAGGTCTGGTCCGGTTGTTCTGTGTCGTCTGAAGAGAGCCCACTGAATGCTAACCTGTCGCCTTGAGTTTTATTTAGGAGGTATGTCAAACAGCTTTCCATTGCTGTGATAAAATGTCTGACACAACCAACCTGAAAGGAGGAAAGGTTTCTTTTGGCTCACAGTTCTGGAGATTTTGTATGCGCTCACAGTGTATCGTGGTGGCAGCAGCATGTGGCGGAGGAAGGCACCTTGGAAGCAAATATTTAGAGAAGAAGAGGCTGGGCTCCCAATAGTTCCTTCACAGGCATGCCCCTAAAGGTCCAATTTCTTTCCACTAGGCTCCAAATCTTAAAGGGTCTGATTGTGTCCCAGACTAGGGATCAAGCCTTTAACACATGGGTGATTGGGAGATGTCTAAGATGCAAACCACAGTAACAAATAAAAATCAAAACTGTATCCTTCCTCTTCAAAGAGCCCATAAAGAATGGGAAGAATTGGTAAAGTGTTGGTCTCCACTCAGCCAGCACTTAAACGGCTGTTGGCAGCCACTGTTCAAGTACCACGGAGACATGAGGTCCACAGGTTGGAGTAAGTCCTGTGTTTCAGTTCTATTGCTCAATTTTCACTGGCTACTAGCACCTTTACTGTTGGTCTCTCTGGACCTGCCGGACACGGCTGATTTCCCGCCTCAGCAGTCTGGCCCCGTTAGCTGGCCAGGCGAAGGGGCAGACCTAAGCGGCAGGAGGGGCGGGCCTGAAGTAGGGGTTCGGTGACTTCCCGCGAAACTGTCCACTCGCGGACCTGAGAAATGACTGGGCGCAAAGAACTCGGGAGCTGCGTTTGATGAACACAGTACTTGTTTATTATCAGCCGTTTCCCTGTTTAAATATCTTTCCGGGAGAAGGCGGGGGTCCCTTGGGCGGAGAAGCCTAATTAGCATGGCAGGGTGGGAACACCTGAGGCAGGAGAGCAAGGCATCCACCCGATGGATTCAGCTACAATACAGGCAAACATGTCCCTTTAGCTTCCGAGAAGCAAGCAACTTAGAACTAATATTTAGGGACCTTCCTGGACTAGGAGAGGAGGAGGTTGCTGAGCGTCTCTTCCCGCTTCACCTTTCCAGGGAGCAAGGGCACTTTCCGGCCTCAACTTCTACTGCTCTCCAGTCCCGGGGGTCCCACGCTTTACTACAGCCTAAATTTCTTCTCCAATAATGTTATTTTCTGTTTCTCCCAAGAGAAGTTTGGGCTGGTATTTGGGGAAGGAGGGCTAGAAACCCCAAGCAAGGAAATGGTTCCCAGTCTATTCAGAGTTAGTTGAAAGAGCACCTGTTTATTTCTGACTCCACCTGAGGATGTGTGCCTGTGTGTTTATTATTTCATTGACAAGTCACCTTCCATACAGTGCATGATTAACTGAAACCCACAAGTGGCTTCTTAGGTCACAATTATTGGAGGACATTTGTCCCTAGTATTAAAATCTTATGATTTCCCTTAAATTTCTCTCAGAGAACTTTCAGAGAACAAATGACAAAAATAATGCAGGTAACTTTCAGCTTTGGAATTCGAGCCTAGAATTTTATAATAACCAAAATATTTCTTGGGGGGTTCAGCTCCCAGAATCTAGAAGCATCCTACTATGGAGCTGTTTGCTATCCCTGCTTTGTGTGGTTATACCTCCATGAGCTGAGCTAAGGGATCCCTGTTATCTAGCTAACCAGAAAGGAGGCTTTACCCACAGTGCATTTTAAAGTCAGGGGGCCCACTCCTCTCATCCCTGTCTTCTCCAGACTGAGCCCATTAAATCAGCTCTCAAACACACTGTGGTTAGAGGATTCGCTGCATGTTTGAATGATACAAATCTAACTTTCTAATTTCTAACAAAGAATCTTCGCTTTTATGTTGCAGCTTGCCATTTGACTTCCTCATGACTTGAAATGTTTGAATATCATAAATAATAGTGGTTCATAAAGCTTAAATGACTATAAAAGCCCTAAAAAGAAGAAGAAGAAACAACAACAGCAACTTTGAAGTGGGTGATCCAAAGACTGCAGTACCAGGCAGAGTTTGTCAGAATTATATTCAGCAAAGGATTTTAAAAGTTCAAGAGAAAAATGGAAGTGTTCTTTTTTTTTTCCTTTTGCCTCTGTGCAAACATTTTTTTTTCCTGAGGGAGCTGTGTTTTTAAGCTGGAGTTGAAAGATTCCGAGGGCAAGAGGCAGGTCTTAATGAAATACCCACAGGCAGCTGGCAGTGGGTCACTGTCCCTTCCTGCAGTCACAGGCTCCATCTCGACCTGCAAACTCTCTAGAGGATGTGAACATTAGAATGTCATTTTCTATATTTACATTTAAACATTTCAAGTATTTGATTGATAGATAGCAGTTGCATGCATCTACGGGGTACAATGTGATGTTTTGCTTCAGGTAAACATTGTCTACAGATTAAGGAAGGTAATTAGCGTAGTTACCACCTTAAATTTTCACCAGCTCTGCAATTCTCTCCTCTAGCTTCTTCCAAATGTTCTCTTTCTTCACCCCACTGTGTTTCTCTGATGCTCTTTCTTCCTTTAGGGACCAAGCTGGCCCTAGATGCTCACAGGAAGCTCTGTGATTAGGAACAGAGGTTTCTAGAATGAACCAGAACTTTCCCCAGGGCTTGTCAGTCCAGGCTAAGCTTATGTATCACTCCTTTTGCTGAGAGAAGTTATGCATTGCAAGAGTACCTTTGGTTCACAACCATCCAGCCTTGGGAAATGCACAGCAAACATGGAGGATGAGGCTGGGGACTTGAGAGCAAGGGGAACAAAATAAACATATGCACAAGCTGGGATCCACTATCACAAAGGACTCTGTAAGGCTTTGGAATAGCTCTGTCTCCTTTTCCATCAAATTTGGATTAGCTGTAGCATAGGAGGAAAGAGAACAAATAAAGGAAATCCACAGATAATCCCCCCACCCCCACCCCTGCCTCCCCAGGCCTCCATCTGAGCAAAGATCTAAATTCCCTCTGGCCTGAGCTTCTTTCTTTCTGCCAGAGCTGACAACGGGATCACCCCAGACACTCTGTGCCCAGCCCTCAGCCTAAGACTCACTCACCCATTTCTGTGGTAGGCTGAGTTGTCCAGCTCCACGGGAGCCCACTGGCAGGGGTGGGAGCGGGTGCAGAGACTGATTCTGGAGAGCAGCGTGCTGGTCTAGTGGGTAGGTGCTGAAGGCTGATCCATTCATGTGCTGGAAGTCCAAGGCACAGGCTGGAGGGCCATTCTGTGGGCAGCCATGGAGAAGGGTGGGATCACCTGTGATGCACACAGCCCCAAAGCCATTGGATACAGCATGAGTGGTAGGCCAAAGACATGGGTCCATGGAGAAAGGGACTGGGGAGCAGGCAAGAGACTGGGACCACTAGGCAGGGATCTTTATTTCTGTACCTCCTTCCACTTTTCCCTCCTTCCCTCTTTCTCTCTCCCTCTCTTCCCCCTTCTCTTTCTGTTTTTCTCTCTTCCCCACCCTCCCGACCTATTACCATCTCTGTCTTCATCCTTCTCACTCTTTTCTGAACCCTATGTTAGTTTGAAGTCACAGAACTTGGGCAGACGAGGCCAGCCCCTAACTAGAGGTATATCACCACCTCAGCATCAGTGAGCCACAGCCACAGCATTTAATGCGGAATCGAGAGGCTGAGTGACCATCCTCCTGTGTTCTACAGTCACCCAGGACTGGAAATGAGACCCTCTTTCCTGGGGGAGTCCCCGGGAGACGATGGCTTCTACTCAGGACTCATACGAGATTCTCATGTTATTCTCAGAGACACTTTCCCAAAAGGTGGAAGCACCTGCCTTAGAGTGAAGATCGGGGTTCGGGCCTCCCAGTGTCACTAAGGAATCAAGTCCACACACATTTCAACTCGCAGGCCTGATGCAAGTTACAGAAACCTAGCCTTCCCACCTAAGGGAATTCAAAGACCTTCCCTCGCTCCCTTCCTCCCTCTCTTAGTCATCTTTTCGGTTACTGTGATAAAATATTCGAGAGAAACAACTTTGGGGGGGAAGGTTTTATTTTCCTCAGGTTTTCAGGCTTTCGGGTTTATAGTCAGCTGCTGGAGCCTGAGGCGAGGCTGAAGAACCACAGAGGAAGAAGAGCACAATAAGAGAACATCCATCCTCACCTCAGAAAGGCAGAGAGAACGGGAGGGAGACGACGAGAGGAGGGTCTAGGAACAGGACCCTTTGTGCCCCATGACTTTCTTCTTCCAGCCAGGCCTGGCCTTCCCAATGGCTATTTAACATGGCCTAAGCATAGTGTTAATCACTTCTCAGTAGTGCAACCTGCTAGGGCCCAGGACTCAAACAGTGAGCCTTTTGGAGGGACATTCGCTTCCCTGCCTTCCCTTCCCCTTACCACTACACCCCCAGCCTCTCTCTCCCCTCCCTCTCCTCCTCTTCTTCCACTCCTCCCTTTTTTTTTCCTTCTCTTTTAAAAAATGCTTAGGGCTACAGAAACAGAGGCTCCCAGCATTCTCCTGATCGATATGCTAATGTTTTCCACCTATTTCCACTTGTCAACGATTTTTAAATGTCCTTTTAAGAATGAGAAACTTTAAAAAGGTCAAAGGATACACTTCAGTGGCACAGTTAGGAGAATACCGTAGGCAGGCTCAACTGAACCAGCACTCAGGAAAGCCCATCTGGAGTGAAGAAGGAGGCTCGGACAGCCTTCTCTCTGTGTCTGAGCTGCTTAGCCTAGTGGGCTTCTTGTGGGCGTAAGAGATGAGTTCAGGCTAATAGGTTGGCACCACCTCTGTCTTTTTTTTTCTGAAAGATACTTCAGCCTAGTAGTGAGTGGCTATGCCCTTACAGTGTGCTACTTCAAAGGCGGGGCTCATCCACCATGCTATCCTAACTCTGAGAACCTTTTAACTACCTCACTCTCCACCCCTAGGTCCCTACCCTTACCCACAAATTCAAGTCCCCTTAACCAGTGACCCTAAGAGAAGTCCCTTCAGAGTTTCCTTAGGAGAAGAGCTGCAACAGAGAGCCACGAGGCACAGAGAACCAATATCTCCATGTCTCTCAATGCAGAGGGCCTTTGTGGCCACAGGTCTTGCTCCCTCACACTTAGACGACAAGACAAATATGTAGAGCATAATGGCAGCCCCGCTGGGCACGTGCAGAGTCTGTTCTTGTCCTTACCTACACATTGTGTAGGACCATAACTTTAAACTGTACATACAAGGAAGTGGCCATTAAAAGTCATCACGAGCTTGTTTAAATACATGCAGATACACATAGGGTTCGTGTGATGTCATCTTAGACAAGGGACTGACCATCCTCAGATTTTATCTCTTTAGAGGTCCTGGAAGTCATTACTATTGGTGTCAAGAGGCGTACCACCTTCTTCAGCCCAAAGTTGCTCTCCCAAACACTGCCTACTGCCTTCTAGCTATTCTCTCCTGGAACTGTGGGCTTGGACCATGTATGCGAAGCCTCTGAGACCTGGAAACACAGAGCTGTCAGATTGGAAAGGGCATGAAAAATATTCCTAACAGACTTCCGACACCAGGGCTTCCTGTGTGGATCCCACCATCACAGGGAGAGTACCACAGGAAGCACACCTTGACATAGAGGGAGGGAGGCAGCTATTGTTATGGACCAGTGTATGCCTCATCATTTCCCCCTCTTCCTTCTCCTCTTCTCTTCCTGTTCCTTCCCTTTCTGTGTTTTAAAACATCAGATGGAGCACTTCCATGGAACCTAAATAAAGCTTTTGCTGTTTTTAATCATTCAGTTATCTTGAAGAAACATCGTGATGACCACAGCTCTGAGGACTGTACACACATTTTACTATTTTTCTGTGTCTCCAGAAGACTGAGAAGGCAAGCTTACAAAGAGCAGCTGAAGAGAATGGTGTCACTGATAGACCCTGTGTGGCCTTACCAAGAAAGACAAGGAGGCATATTCATAGGTAGAAACCCTGCCAGACCTCAGCAGAGGAAATCACTATTATGGCAAGCGCCATACTGGACAGTGGAACCCTGAGCATCTCCTCTCAGGGGTTTTTATTGATACCCACGGTTCTTAGGTGTTCTATTGATACCACGTGCAGATCATGAAGAATCAAAAATCTTTCACATAAAGCCACCACCTGCAGACAACACAAATGCCAAGGCCTAGGCAGCCCTTTTCCCAACAGTGCCCAAGACAACCATTTTAAATAAAACTAAAATAAACTTCTGCAACAGAATAGGAGCCACTACGAGTCATCGAGAGAGAGGCTCTTGGTTTTTAAATAACTCTTTTGATCTTCGAGGTATTTGAAAAGCCTTGCCATTTTGATGTTCCTTGAAGGACTTTTTATAAAACATGGGACTCCCTCTCCATTAGACATTTGAAATCCAAACATTTTTTTAAGTTGCAGAAGAAATATTCTTTTGCAAACCATCTGTTATTTAGTAATGTGCAAATTGTAATAAATAATTCCAGATTCTTCTCCACAAACTTGGTTATAAACAAACTGCTCCACATGCAGAAATGGAAGTCATTTTCCTTTGAAAATTCATTAAGTTATGCATGATTGGGAGAGGTCAGGGAGGAGCCTGCCAGCAGATGCCAGGCAGCTTTATTACTGCACACAAACAATGACACTGTGCCAAGCACTGATGAGCCTTCCGGAACCTTCTACATTCTTCATCAGGTCCACTCCTGGCCCACTCCTGGCATGAGTCTTACAATATGGTGTTTGTGTGTGTGTGCGTGCCTATAAAGCTCTTTAAGCTTAAATTACATTATTAGTTTAGCAAGCTAAAACCTTGGCAAATTATAATTCTTTTCCTACCAAACAAGGGGATCATAAGTAAAAAATTACATTTAATTTTTTATCCCCCCAAAAAGTCATTGAGTAACCGAATTTCCTAAGGACTCACTAAACAGGCTGCTGCCTCGTCTTTGGAGGGAAACATCCTGGTTAACGGTCAAGCGAGGGCTTATGGGGGGCAGAACAAAAGTAGCAGGAAGCGAAGAGCGAGCTGAGAAGATGGCAGCTCTCGCTGCTCACTGTCTTGAGGCAAAAGCAAATATCGGGGGCCAGCACCAGTGAGAATTAGGAGCGAGTCCAGTCCCTCTAACTGTCCCATTATCCTTCCTGAGGATGCCTCTCAGGCCTCACATTCTCTCACCCTCTCAAGGACATAAGACTAACATTATTTGACCTGCCTTCTTTTCAGTCCTTGGGGAGGGCGGGGTTGTGTTTTTTTGTTTGTTTGTTTGTTTGTTTTGAGATGTGCATTAGTGGCTTCTGAGGCAAATGGGAACTCATTGACAGTGATCCACTAACTCTCAGCTCTGCCAGATGAATATGTTTGCAGATATCACCAGAATCTGCAAAAGATGTTGGAAAAACAATAACAAGCAGACAAGGAGGGGCGAGGATCTGGTTCAGTCCCCAGCATACCGAATGCCCAAGAAAACTCGAATTAGAAGCTACCAGAGAGCTTCCCAAAGCAGGCAGAAACTCAAAGTCGGCCTGTGACTGAGATCGGAAATTGGGGAAGTAAATGATTTTCTATCGCTGCATAATAATGCGCCTTAGTCTGTAGATCTAGAATTTGGAGGCATGCTGGCGTTCAAGGCCTCCCAGATGGAAATGAGAGTGACAGTCAGGGCTGAGGGACCATTTCAGGTGGGGGACCTTTGCCTACTCACTGAGCATTGACAGCACTCAATCGCCCACAGCTGTAGGAATAGACTATTCTATCAGTGACAGCCCCGAGTCCTGCCACAGGACTCTCCCACAGTACCAGGGTGCTTTTTAAAGGTTACTAGGACTGTCTTTCCTTATCTCCTTTTAAAATAAATCAAATTTATCCTGTAATATTTCCATTATGTATATGTATATAACATGTATATGTGTATATAACATGTTCTTATTGCTCTCATCCAGCCTCTGTTGCCTCCCTCCCTCCCTGCCTACCCTTCCTCCTTCTCTACCAATCACTTCTCCATATTGATGTCTTCTCTTGTTTCGTTTTGTGTTGTTTGTGTCTATCTGGCTTTGACTAGAACCATCTGCGTGACTTTGAGGTTGGAACTACCTGTTGGAGTCTCTTGGGTATATCAATGATATATCAATTACAGAACTGTAGGTGGCGGCTCCCCATATCCCACAGTCCGTCAGTGGCCTATTATTAGCAACAATGGGTAGAATCCTATGAGCCCCTCCTCCAACCATGACTGACTGCTGACAGGGCCTGTCTTGTGAGGGCCCGGTACAAATAATTGTAGTTGCTAAGAGTTAATGACTATATTTACTTTATTATGTCTAGAGAGGGGTATTTCATTGTTCTCAGTATCTTCTGGTTCTTACATCCTTTCCATCGCCCTTCACACAAACTGTCTGAGCATTAGAAGCTTGGTAAAAATGACTCACTTAGGAATGAGTCTTTGTCTGGGGCAGTCATGGATCTCTATTTTAATATCTATTCACTGCAAGTATACATTTCTCCGATTAAGGTTAAGAGTAGGCTTTAAGCGCACAAACATAGATGTTTAGAAGACAATCTGTGATTTCCCTTATGGAGTCTCTGACCTCCAGAGGAATGGTTTTTGACGAGGCTTACAGCACCAGGCATGGGATCACTTCTGTAGAGCAGGCCTCAAATCCAAGCAAAGAATAGTTGGTTACGACTATGGCAATTACGCCCTATTGCACACGTGAGTCCTTGCCTGGTAGATTGTTGTCATCCTTTAAGAGTTCATGCGATTGATTAGATTAGGCTCGCTTACTCAGACCTATAGTCTCAGTAATTGGGGTCCGGAGCAAGAGGGTTCCAGGCTGACCTGGACTAAGGAGTGAAGCCCTATCGAAAACAGAAAGAAAAGACAAAGACAGAAAAGAAAGCCCCAAGATCATCTTAGATAGAAAACACTTTAAAAAATGATATTAGAAACAACAATTCTCCAGAGAAATCAGAAAATGTATACTAAATAAAGATATTTGGACAAAATGGAAAGGATAAAATAGACACAATTAAATTAGTTCAAATGATAAGCAAAAGCCTATAAAGCCAACCTTCCATAGGAAAGTAAAATTCAGCAAGTATTCAATCTTGGTGATACTAACAAAGTCTATTAGCTATTCAAGGAATTGACAACTTCCATCTATTAAAAAATGTTGCCTTAAAAGAAAATTAATTTTATAAAATCAGTATCTTGATATCATAATATAAATGGAATATTATAGGCTATCCTCATTCATGAAATTGTAATAGGTGCAATAATCATAAACAAGGATGCAAGCTTAACAGTTTAAATCGTGCACAGTAAGTTCCAGGTAGGAAGTCATATTTTTGGTCTCTTACTCTGCAGAAAAGATATAGAATAATAATAATATTATTATAATAAAAATAATAATCTAGTTCCATAGAGAAGGAATTAAAGCAAATAAAGTATTTATGTTCAATCAGAGTCACGATAGAAGTTTCTTTCAAGGCATTGGATGCTAGAATGAGATAGAACAGCTACTGCTCAGAGGAAATCAAGGACAGCATGTACAGAATCCAATATCCCTTGAAAGCACCATTCATTTGTCCAGGTGACCCTCACAGTGGTGTATGTGAGAGTGATGTACAATCAGGAGACACCACGTTCCAAGTTTTAACTTTTCTCTTTCCGCAAGCCAGTGATGAGCCTGTGGGCTTTTCCCTTGTGAAGCTGAGCAGTGACCCCAGGGGCTGCACAGAGTCCTCCTTGCAGATGTCATATGTTTAATGGGATGAAGTTCAAGCATTATCAGGTTGACATTACTGATTGAATTATTCAGGCCTTATCTCTGTTATTATGCACATTCCACTTGATCTAACAGAGCTTAATCGTTTGAATCAAATTCCCCATCTGCAAGTGCTGTGTCCAGTACCGCAGTCTTGGAACCTGGGAGTCTCTGCATCTATCCTGAGCCTCTGTGTTCAGTAATTCTCTAAACTGGTATGAGCTTTGGTATCTGAGAAAGCTCCTCCATTTCTAGGATCTCTGAACATCTCAGATGTCCAGAAACAAAGCTCCTCACCCAAACATTTGCTCTCATAGCTCACACCAGGCAGCCCCAGAGAGACACTTGTCTGAGTCCCTTGCTCTGTGTCCTATGCTACCAAGTTTTGTGGGCTTTTCTGTGAATTAAAGAAGGGTGTGGTGGTTGGGAAGGGTTTCAGCACATGGAGAACTTAACCAGAGAAATTAAAAATTAATGCTTCGTCAAATCCTTCTTCCTGGAAGCACACAATCAAGAGATTCTTGCATGAATACATAAAATGCCTATATAAATGATGCTGTAACTTCATTTTTGGCCTCCTCTTTCACTTGTTTTCTAAGCAGTGGCTCCAGGGGTCATTACACATTAGGATATACTTGTAAAAATTGGATGAAGAACTCAAAGGAACATTTTTAGTATGAAAAAAATATTTGTAAGTTTATAGAATATGGTGAGCTAGACATAACATAAGCAACTACTTAGGATTAAATGCTAAATATATAAAAATACAATGTGTTTATATTTCAAAAAATAAAGGCATGTTTTTTATTTACGACATTGCTATTTATTAACTATAATATTTACTGGAGCTTTTGGATTTTCATTTGTTATTTTAAATATGTTTAAAAATGATTATTTTCTTGAAAGCATTCAGAATAGTTTCCACTAGTTCATTATGTCATTTCCTATTATATATATGTATATATATATATATATATATATATATATATATATATATATATATTCTAAACAGTTATGTTTGTAACCATTTGTATATGGTAAAATGAGTTGAAGTCAAGATTATAATGAAAAAAGCAATGTAAACATACACTTCACATCCCACCATCAAGGACCTGCTATGTTTCCATGTTAAGGCTTTATTCATGTTCTTGTGGGGAGAACAGTCAGAAGGAAATGTAAGCAGCTGGCTTCTGTGAGAAAAAGGGATACCTTCTCTTAATCACAGAAATTCAGTGGGGGCACTCCAGGGAGTCACCCACTCAATACAGCATGGACGGGGTGGGTTGAGTGGGTGGAGTAACAGGCAGTGTAGTATGAGCAGGAGCTAAAACAAATCCTCCCAGCTTCCTAGCAGGGCATCGGAATGCTTTTATCCATTGTGGAGTTTGGATCTGGGACAATTTTCTCTAAAGAGGCTTTGGCATACAAAGTCATTATTATTAATAAACATTTGGTGACTGCCTACCATATGCCTAATGTGGAAATAAAGCCCTCCCCTTCTTTCTCTTGTTAAGTTACCAAGAAAAGGAGATGACTGCTCAGTTCCTTATCCCAGAAGAGGAAATTTCATAGTTCTCTTGTCTTTGAACCCCTGGGTGCATTTTCCAAGAGTCTTTTCTCCATTTTTAAGAGAAAATTCCAGAACCTCACTTCACCCCTTTAGTTTAGAAAACAATGGATTTCAGGGAGGAATACATCTTCTGACAGCATTCAGTACAACATACTCTCAGAGGGTAATTCATCACAGTGTCTGGACTTTAGAGTCATGTGGTTCCAAGCAAGGCTGCTTCTAAATGACCCATCTGGGATTACACGGATGAATCTTCAGAAGTACATAGTAGAAAAAGCTGCATTTATGTTGGTGAGGATTTCCCATTTCTTTCCCCATAATGTCTATCTGAATGTTTCTCTGCCCATACTTTTGATCATGTATGGGATGCAAGGAAGAGTGGGGTTTCTCTAAGAACATGCAAAGATGCTCCAAAATGTCCCTTCTTTTATTTTCCAGCACTGATTTGTGTTAGGAAAGCTGTCACCAAAACGAGGGTAGCTCAATGTCTCCTCCTTTTAAAGTATTGCTCTTTTCAAATGACAACCATCCCCATTAGGTCAGATCGGGTCAGAGTTAGAAGCCAAATCAAGGCAGGACATTGAGACAAAGAAGAGAATCATCCCAACTTTCATTGATAAACAGATGTTCAGAAGAAAGTTGACTGCCAACTTACAAAGAGAGAAAACTAAAGGAAGGCAGAAGTGGGTGAAGAGTCTGTATGCTTTTCTGTGAGGCTTTGGGTGGTCTGGGCATAAGGCAGCCCCATTTCTCCTTCTGCTTCCAAGCACACCAGGTTCTCCTCTAACCAAATGCTCTGCAAATTGTCCTTTGTTGATACAGTGTCAGAATTTACATAGCTTCTTTCCATTCCACCGCAGTCCTCGAGAGTTTCCGCTAAAGAACAGATTTATCCATTCATTTGTTCAGTACATCTTTGACACCTGCTCTGCACTGCAGTAGGATGACCCAGCTCCAGCATGAGTTGTCAGTACTTCAAGTTACCTAGGCCACGGCCAAAATCATTAACGTTATTCATGGACCAACCTTCCATTTCCCGAAGAACCAAGATTTGCTTACGGTATCTTCCCATACCATAAGTTCCCTTAGAACTGCTCAATGGCTTGATTTTTCCTTAAGAAGTCCCAGCTTCTCAGCAGAGCCTCAAATATCCTGTTGGACCTCCCCTGCAAGCCTGTTTTTCCTTTCCGTCATCAGATCCCTTAAAAGGCTCACATTCCTTCTGGCTTCAGGACCTCCAACTTTATCATCTTCTTGCCTAGAACAGTTCTCATGTGCTCTTCTATTCATCCTTACCTAGTTAACGCTGAGATCTGAATCAGTGTCCTCTACTGGCGAAGCATCCCTCAGCTCACCTGTGCTACATCCACCTTGCATCTGCTTCCTTCCTCTACCCTCCTGGCCATGGTTCTCCCAGCACTGATGATGTTTAGTGACAGAAAAGTCTGTTTTATTATCGTCTGCCCTCTCCAGAAGGATATTGTATCTTGTTACCTCAGTTCATCATTCTTGGTTACATGGGTACCTGGTACTTAACAGACACTCCATTGAAACATACTTGAAAAAAGTGAGAATGAGCAGACACATGGTATAAGTCTGATTCTTGTTACTTTCCAGCTGAGTATTAGAAATTAGAGGTGATCTACAGCAAAGCATGAACTTTGGAGTCAGATAGGATGTCAGCCATCACTGGACAAGGTATACAGGAAGTTGGGTGCCATGTGCCAGGAACTACCCCGTCCCTTAGACCTAACAGCAACACTATAGCTTGGTATTGTTGTTGCTATTTTACAGATAAGCAAATTGAGAGATGAAGAGATCACAGCTAACTAAATAGGTGATGGAGATAGGAGTCAGTTTCATGTCCATTTGGTGTTAACCTCTATTCTTCTAACATCTGTAAGCCTGTGTTTCCTCAGTATTGAACAAGACAATGTCTTGTTCTCACTAAAAGTATTGTGACGATATTACTCTTCTTATGAAGTCTCTTTCTCTGTTGTCAATGAGAGGAGTTTCTCAGCCTGGGAGACTGTTCAACCCTTTCAAGAGCTGATCACTCAGGGATGTAAAACTGTCTAAATAAATTCATAATATCTCATTAATTTCCACTCTAGCTGTACAACAAGTCACCCACCATGATGGCTCCTAACAATGGAGATCTACTGGTTCTCACAATTCTATGGCTAGCTTGGTGACCTCATAGCTTGATGTCACCCAGGGCCACTCTTGGGTATAACTGGAGGGCAGGACAAGCAAAGAGGTCTCAGGTGGCCTCACTCACACACCTGACTGCCTTGTTAAATGTAGCCTAAGACTCTTGGCTCTCTTCCCTGTGGCTTCTCCTCCTCTGAAAACCTCTATGAGTGAGGTAAAGTGGCTTCTGAGAACTGGGCCCGGAAGTCATATAGTCAGATGTTTTCTCTGCAGTGCCAATTTCAAGGCAGCATGGATTCAACATTAGGCATGCCCTCCTAATTGGACAGTGCCAAAGTCTCATTGCAGAGGGCCACAGAAGTGATTGTGAATATCTTTGACAATAAAATGCCACAACATCTAATGGGATATGATGCCGTTACTAAAAAAAAGATATTCATGAAGCATTTCCCGTCTATATGGGAAAAGCCCTCTGAAAAACTTGGTAACAATGGAATGGTTATATTATCACAATAGTGGAGCTCAGAAGTAAATGAGACACGCCTGAACTAATGTGTGAAACGAAGGAACAAATGAAACACACCAAAAGGGGGTGACTGGAACTTGACCTTCAGACACTCCCAGGATCTGCAGCCCCACACAGGTGCAGAGATAGAGCCTACCCAGACCCTTCTTCCTACAAGACTGTGCTGTGGGATGTTGCTTGCAGCTGAGGGGATGCCTTTGTCCCCTTCCCCAAAGTGTCTCATGAGTCTGGAGGGCTGGGGCTGCTCTCACCACCTCCCCTCCGTTCCCTGCTTTAGGATCCTGTCCCTCTCTCCAGACCTCCCTCGTCTCATTATAGGCAGTGTGAAACCAGAACAGAAACAACACACCTTGCAAGTTAAGGTTTCTGTTTGGAGTTAAAAATAAGTTCCTGTTTGTTCTGTGTCAAAGTCCCCACACCTTGCAAGCTAAGGTTGTTGTTTACAGTCAAGAATGAGTTCCTGTGTGCCCTGTGCCAAAGACCTTAAAAGTTAAGAGTACTATTTGTAGTTAGGAAGAAGTTCCTGTTTCTTGAGATCTGATGCAACCTGCAAAACATGTTTTACAACCTACTCTAAACCTGGGACTCCAGTTCATATGATATATAACCTTGCCTTTGTTCTGTCTCTTTCATTGTATTTTTCTAGCCATGTTTAATAGCCAACTACCACACTTATCTCTCCTATAAAAGGGACCTCAAGAGGTCAGCAGGAGCTTCTCTTTAAAATCCCAATTTAGGAGCTGGGCAGTGGTGGCACAAGTATTTAATTCCAGCATTCGGGAAGCAGAGGCAGGTGGATCTCTATGAGTTTGAGCCCAGGCCAGTCTACAGAGTGAGTCCTGGGCAGCCAGAATTACAACAGACCAAACCTGTCTTAAAAAAACAAAATCAAACAAAACAAAATCCCAACTTAGGGAGAGGCAATGGGACTAGCCAGTCTCAGGTGCACCATAAATACAGCTTTCTTTCAGACAATTGTAGACATGGTCTTTCTTCTCACAATCCTCATGTTTAGCAGCAGTAGCTGTTTTGAAGATGCTGATAGGTGCTACTGTTGTGTTTGCTCTCCTTTCTGATAAACACCCTGGGTCCACCCTCTGTCTACGTGGGAACCATGAAATTTTAACTGAGAAGCAAAGGTGCAAGGGAAAGAGAGATCTGGTTAACCTGTCCTGGAGACACCCTCCAAGACCTTCCGAGGCCTACCCTGAGCAGTGTACTGCTGGTGGCTCCGTGTCAAGAGCCAGTCCACCACACGTCAACAGGGGGCACAGCACGGGAGGTGTGTCCAGGGCTCCTTTGAGTCTTTTCAAGATGCCTGGGGCCCGCAAGGAAATGAGCCTGGGCTGTGAGCTGGTGGGGCATTGCACTTGCCTGGGAGGAGGGGGGCGTTCTTTGGGATCAAACTCAGATGTCAGTTTATAAAATTGTGCTCTAGCCTCTGAGGCCAGAAGACCTCAGTTGTTCTGTGGTTCAGTGAGACCTCGCGTGTGTTTGTTTACTTTCTGTCCTTTCTTCGCAGTCTTCAGAGTACAGGCGAGAAGACCATTAGTCATAGAAAGGCCGTGAGATATATTTCTTCCTGCCTTTATGAGTCCTTGAGCTTAATCTTAGCATGAGAAATACTTAGGAAAATCTCACTTTCCCAGTGGTGGCCTGGGGTGCCTGGAGGCCAGATGGTAGCTCCGGTCACACAATGGCCTGGGCTCAGCCAGGCCAGGTCACTCCCTTTGCTGACACTGACACTCCTGTCCACGCAGCCTTCTCTCACAGACTTCAGCCCTGGGGGTCTTTTTTCAGGCTTAGATTGGGGTTTGGTTGGAGGGGGAAAAAAAGGCTTGCATAATATCTTCCAGATGTCGAAAAGATGACGTGACTGCTGTGATTTTAATTGCTCATAATAATGAAGGGTTGAGAAGAGTAGGGTAATTAAAGATTGGGAGAAAAGTAGAAGTTCAGGTTTATATCTTAGCGATTTTGGCAGCAGCAAGAGACAGGGGCTCAAAACCCACAACCTTCCACTCTTCTGAGACGTGTGTGACCACAGCGACTGTATTTTATAAACCAAAAAATATGACCTGACAAAAAGAACCAAGAAAAAAAAATGCTGGAAAGAAAACATCATTTTTGACTTAGGAATTTATGTTTTATAAACCTTAGCAAAGGAGTAAAAATAGATCTATAGATTTACACATTTTAACTGGCCTTTTGGAAAAGAATCAAAGAACTGATCGCTGGGAGTCTCACAGGAAATCTGCCTTGTAAATACGGATCAAGAGGGAAAGACAGTCGCTTCCTTGTGGTGTATGTAATTCTGTGGGCTCTAGTTTGTGGCATACACCCCTGGCTAGATCATGATATCCCCCTTGGTGCAGTTTCTTTGTCTGTAAAATGGTAAAATGACACAAATTACTGTGGATCTTACTGTCAGGTCCAAAAGAAACCAGGACAAATGGCTAACTGTGGTGCCTATTGGCATACTAAAGCACACGCTGGCCGCCAGGTTCTCTCAGTACCACTTCAAGTACCCAGGTACCAAGTACCCAGGTACCAAGTACAGAGTCCAGGCTGGCATCCTGGCTCTTCTTAGCCCTTCTCACCCTACCCCCTACCCTAAAGTTCTCCAACTCATGGGTTTCCCTTCCCCCAGCTTCTTATTCCTATGGAACCCCACCATTTCAGCCATGCATCTTCTAGGTTCTCTTGGTTCTCGGTCCTATCTCTCAGTCTCCTTTGCTCCCTCTCTCTTCTCTTTCTTTCTTGCTCTCCCTGCCTGCCCCCTCTCTCCTCTCATGGCCCAGTTCAGTCTGCTGACTATGTTTAGTCTACTACTTCCTCTCCCTGCTCTGGACTCTTCCAAATGCTTCAGGCTGTTCTCCTGCTCATGACTGCAATAAAACCCTCCTTGTGGTCCTGGTGTCACTTTATTACACTTACAATTTTTGGAATTCTATTACTCTATGCCTGCCTAAATTATTTCTTTTTAGCCGTGTGTTCCGTGTCTCAACACATTGTGTCATTGTTTAATAGAAGATGAGCAAGAGGGACTAACTCAAGTCCCCACTGTGACTCTGTGACTCTAGCTCATTCCCCACTAGACTCGATGAAGGCAGAAGTCAGTCTTTTCTGCTCATTGCTGGACCTGGGTGGCTGCATGGGATTTGGATGGTAGGCATTCCACTGCCAGTGAGTAAGTGAATGAGGAATGAATGAATGAACGAAGGAATGAATGAATTTGTCTGTTGTCTATTGGCTTTGTACACTTTCCCCACAAAGTATTGCTTTATCAGAATTCTTTGTACAGTTTCCAGATGGGAGCAAAGGAACTTCTCTCCCAAATTCAAAACTGATGTAGTGAACAAACACAAAGTGATAACTCACTTCAGCATAAGCTGAACAAAGAAAATGGCTAAGAAAATTAAAATGGACTCTGTCATATCTTGATATGCATCTCACTGAACTATTTTACGAGCTGTATTGATCAGTCACGCACACATCATATAGTCCGTCAAGTCCACTTACGGAGTTATTTAATGATACACAATAATCTCACTTTATGCCATTTCCTCCACCTAAGGGAAAATGTCTTGCCTCCTAGCAGTCTCTCCTCACCTGTCTCACACCCCCTCTGTATCCTCTGGTCCTGGAATCTGCCTTCCTGCCTGCCCTGGATGGATGTTGCATATAAAGAAGAAAGGCTAGTAGAAAAGGAAACATTACTGTGGCACCATTACAATGACAATACATCTGTTCCGACCTTGCATGGCGCATGTGTATCTATCTCCGCGTGTGTATGGAAGTGCGCGTGAATGTTAAAGTTGTTTGTCTTCGGTCCTTCATACTTCTCTCTCTCTCTCTTTTTTTTTTTCTGCACCGAGAGCTCTATAACAAAAGCTGGTTTTGAATTTTAAAAGACGTTAGTAGCTTCAGGTCTCGTTATTGATGGTGATGTGATTGTAAAGGACGCATCATCCTCACGTTCAGAAGTGTTGAACTGGGATTGTATGGACAGGTCCTTCTAGCTCACAACAGGCATCTTTTTCGTAGTTTACCAGTTTTATCTATCAGTCCGTATGTTTCCCAATTCCTTCTAAGTTTATTTCACCTTTCATACGATGGAGTTTATAAGAGGTTTTAAAATTCTTTCTGGAATGTATCCCAATATAAGTATGTTGGCAAATGCTGAAAGATATTCCTCAGTTTAATGCAGAGTCCTTAACAGAAGATGAGGGCAAAGGGAATTCACGTGGATGACCACAGAGTGCTAACTAAACCCAATGGCTGATTCTGACTCTCCCTATTCCCTGGAGATGTTCCATATATGTAACAAAATGCCTCAAATTTAACAACTAAACAAACTGTTAGAATCAGATAGAATATTTATTAAAGATGTATTTATTTTATTTTATGTGTCTGTGAGTGTTTGGCCAGCATACATACATGTACCCCGTGTGTGTGCTTGATGGAGGCCAGAGGAGCGTATCAGATTCCCTGAAACTGAAGTTACAGATGATTGTGAGCCACCATCTGGCTGCTAGGAACCTAACCTGGATCCCCTGAAAGAGCAGCAAGTGCTCTTAATTGCTAAGCCATCTCCCCAGCCTCCAGATACAGTATTTATTAAAAGTATAAGACTTACTGAACCAAAAATACTTACTCCAGGGTTGCTTCTGTGTACACGAAAGTTCAGAGTAAAAAGGAAGCTTGGAACTAAGATATTAGGAGAGGGTCCTTCTTATCTTGGATGATCTCCCCTCCCCAACAGCCCCCTACTCAACCCAACCCAAATATCCCCCCTGGAATAGCATTAGCTGACCAAGTGTCTGTACATGGTTGCCTTGGGCTCCTACAAAGCCTGCCTGTCCCTCAGCTGGGATATAATACCAGCTTAACCCAATCGCTTCCTGGGGCCAAGGTCTGGGATTTTACAAGGAGAGATAAATAGTGTCATGTGCGAATGTCCAGTCACATCATCGGGCTGCAAACTGGCTCTGGCAGTCTCCTAAGCTTGGTTGTGCCAAGATTAGCTGTACTTTCTATGAAGGGTGACTTTTCCAGCCTGGCCTTCATGTGCGCCAACTTGAGTCTGACCAGACCATTCTGAGCTCCTCTGCACATGCACGTGGGCTTGCCAGGCACAGGGCATCAAGGCTGCACTTGTCTCAGGCTTGATCTTTGAGAGGAACATTTTATTCCCAGGTGAAAGTTGCAAAAGAGGTAAACACAAATTGTTTGCTAACGTTTAAAAAAAAGTTTGAGCATGGGTATTCCACGAAACATGGCTTGCATGGGTATTCCACGAAACATGGCTTGCATGGGTATTCCAAGAAACATGGCTTGTATTTCTATGTGAATGTTCTCATAATATGATGCTTATTGAGGAAAATCTCTTGGACTCTGGTTGATAATTTCATAGCCACCACCTTGCTTATAGATGTGTACCTCTAGCACAAAAATAAAACATGAATTCTTTATCAAGAGACACACATCTAAAAGAAGTCATGAATCCCAGTTATGAGTGGGCTCTAGGGCATGTGTGATGTATACCTGTGGTTGCATGTGCATAGAGGATTTTTGGGAGAGGTGCATGACCATACTTACATGAATCAACACTGAGATCTACTGTGTGTCCACTGAGCCTGGAAGGACATAGTGACCTCCCTGTTGCCAAAGTTCTTAGAATGTGGAGTAAGATGTGGGCCCAGAAAGTTCACCAGAACCCAGTTGCCTCTTTTCACATTGGATATGACCTGTTGGACACAGATTCTGATGGGGCTGGAGAAACCTTACACAGCCTAGAGGACCTCTGGCCAGTCACCCATCCCTCTGCCTAGGGGTCCGGCTATGACCCAAGGCCCTGGCCTCACTGGCTTGGAAAGGTGAGTGGGGTCTGGGAAAAGAATATTATTAGGTGAATTGGAAACTGCTCACAGGGCTTGCTGCTCATGGATTCCTCTGCTATGGACCCATGTGACTTCTGTCATTTTTAATCATGCACATTGCCTTGACCCCAGTCCAGGACAGGACTGCAGGCTGATGGGGAAGGCATCCAAGATGTATGGAGCTCATGGTTGTCACCCAGAAGGTGATGTGTCCGAAGATCAGAAGGTAAGGCTGCTGAAGGGTGAGGCCATTCACCGCAAAATACCACATTCTCCCTTAGTGAACCCACCCTGTGGGCCACTGCTTTCTCTTACGGGAAAGAATTGCCCTCTTTCAGATGCTTTCCTGCCATGGTGAGGCCTGTGTCCAACTTCTTCTCTGAGGCCCCTTGTCTGAGGCCTTACCACTCCTAGATGGAGCAGGCAACTTGGGCATGCGGACAGTGCCTGATTGAGCATGAGACCTACCCACTGGGCTCTTGCCAGCACTTTCAAGGAAGCTGCAGCCCCAAGCCCTTGGCAGGCAGGTCCTGGCCTAGAGAGATCCCTAACGATGTGGTTGCCCAACTTTGTAGATGCAGAGTGGACAGGGGAAGCTGGAAACCCCAAAGTGAGAGGTAGTTGGGGGAGAAGAGGGATGCAGCTCACAGCAGCTGTCTTCTTCCCTCTCCTCCCTCCCTGGTCCCAGATAGGCTCCCTCCCAGGACCATGGGCTCAGTTCTGCATGAGTTCTTGAAACCAACATACTTTTTCCGACTTGCTTTCGGGGGGGGGGGGTGGTTGGCGTGCTTAAGACCTTGTGCTTCATGCTTCTCTACCTACCATGAGCCTGAATGGGGTTGGCTCCTTCCTCCCAGGAATCCCTCTCTCTTGTATCTTCATACAGAAGTCTCCTCCCAGGCTGCACCTGCCAGGCTGCCTTATTTCTTAGCATCCCCTGTGTTTCATGTCTCTCTGTGGCATGTATCACTGCACAGCGTTTTATACCTATGTCTTTTGATACTGAAAGGTAAGTTCCGAAAGGGTGAGGGTTTCTCCATTCACCTGCTACCAATTGTGCCAAGAACCGTGCCTAGCAGAACTGAAGCATGCAGAAATACTTCTGAATGAAAAATATGTAAAACCGAGGCAGGCAGACATAGGGAAGTGTTCAGTAACCTGGGTCTCTATGTGTGGCTTGAGTTATGCGCACCTCTTTAATAATGAAATTAGCGTACTGTTACCTGAGCATACTATGCACATACATCCCTCTCTTAACAATGTATCCTAGCATCCTCAGACTCCAACCTGCACCGAGTGGAACAGGTTTCTCCTCCCCAAACAACAATCAAACCTAAACAGTTTCAATTTAAATGCATTCTGAACGTATCCAACATATCAAGTATGAAGAAGATGATCCAGCCTGAACTGGTTTGGGGTGCAAGTCTAATAAAGCAAAACTGTGCTCTCAAGTAAACTCCTTGGGGAGAGTCTGCTATTTGCCATCTAATGTCTATGCATAATTGAGCAAGTATATGATTAAAGTCAGATACATTATAAGAAGGAGCATATGTAGTAAAAGCATAATACGTTTTAATCTATCAATCAAAACAGAAAACCACCCTCATTACACTCCTTAGAAACCAAACTCCTTCTCTTGAATACCATGAAAAAGAGGCTCCAAACAATAATTGGAGTCCTTGCATGCTCCCTCCTATGGCCCGCTGCCATCTGCAGTGGGCTTTCTAACCTGCCCTGGAGCGTTGTTGTGAATGAAGCTTCCTCATGGATTTGCATTCCCTGTGCGCTTTGCTTCAGTCCCTTGGATTCAGGCCAAGCGCCTGAAATACTCCTGATCCCGACCACCTGTAACAAAACTTGTAATATAAAAATAATTATCGAATTAACCCTGGTGTCTCAGTCCATTCAAACTGCTATAGCAGACCACCATAGACTTGGTGGCCTATAAAAGCCAAGTAAAATCTGTTGGTCAAAATTCAGGGAGCTGGGTGAGCCAAGGTCAAAGTGCCAGCAGCCTAGATGTCCAGAGACGGCTTGGTTCCTCCCTTGTTCACAAACCCTCACACGACTAGAGCGCCAGAGAGCTTTCTGTTGCGTCACTTATGGACTAATTCCATTAATGAGCACTGTGTCCCCGAGCCTCATCAGCTTCCCATGGCTCCATTTCATGCCACGTGACGTTAGTGTCAGCTGTTTCCTGTCAATGATGGTTTTCCCAGGAGCCACAGATCAATGGGCTTCCGGCAGAGTATAGATGGTTCACAGATCCATCGTCAGGGGGCAAGGGGGAGAAAGGAAAGTGGGGAGGGGATGGAGCATGGTTGGGCCCTGAGAGTAGCTGAGAAGCCAGAGGACGCAGGGGTCAGGGGATGACTCTGGCACATCTGAAGAAGGAGACGTGTGACAAAGCAGGAGAAGCTGCATAGAGTAGTCGGGCGTCTGGGAAACTGGCATTATGGGTGAGAAAGCATTCAAGGCTGCAGCCCTGGAAAGGGACCGAGAGGATTCCCCAACAATAGGTAGTACCAAAGATGACTGCACTTTCTGAGGTCCCTCAGCCTCTGATGTTCCAGGTCCCTCAGATTCAGGGTAAGCCCTTGAATGGCTGTGGCTAGATACCAGTCAGGCCCTTCCCCTGTGCTCTTACCATGGACAGAGGTGTGGCCCACTGTACATGCTTTTTATCAGGATTGGGTCTGGCATGGAAATTCTGGAAAGTTCCAGGGCCACTAGCTGTATGTAGCTGGGTCCTTGATCTCATCCGTATCATGCAACCTGAGGCCTTTCTACGTTGAAGTCACTGTCACCCGACAAGTTGCTGCTATATGAGGCTGTTTTCCTGCTTCAGATGTGACAGATGTGTCCTTCAGATAGAGGTGACATGAAAGCCACATGTGAAGAACAGATCTAGAGATGCCTGTAGCTGCCATGCCTTCTGGGGCATTGTGGAAACCATGGCTTGACTCACAGATGGGTCTTCCTAAACACCTGGCTTTGCTCTGGTGTGGCCTGTGGGCTGAGTAAAGGCCCTGGGCCTCCTGGCACACCGAACTGATTTTCTTGGCATTTGCTTTATTATTTCTGCATCTTGTTCCCACCAGTAGGCTGGGAATGGGGCTGGGCTTTCTTTAAAACGTGGTCTGGATCACATCCTCTGTGCCATGTTACTGGTAAGTTGCTGTCTCCTGCACAACCCAAGAAAGGAGAGAAGAGGTTTACTTTTTTGGCAGCTGCACATTGCCAGATCCCCACCGTGATTCCACTACAGTGGCCTTACCTATTCCTGATTTTGCGTTCTACAGTTTCAGTTACTCAAATTCCACCGCATCCAAAAAAGATTAAATGGAAAATTCCAGAAATTAAAAATTCTTAAGTTTTAAATTGTACACCATCTTACGTAGCAGAATGAAATATGGGGCCTTCTCACAGGCCCAGGATGTAATCATTTATCCAGTGTATCTGTGCTGTATATGCTGCCCTCCAGAAAGACACTTGTAGTAGCCCAGTACTTATAATTGGAGCACCTTTTACCTAGTAATGGTCCTGAACAGATGGGAGATGATACAAAGAAGGAGCCAGAGCACCACATACACAACAAGTTATCCCGGGTGCTTTGGCGATGCTACAGGTCACAGAGCAGAAAAGGGCTTCCGCAGTACCAGTGCTACTGTGGGAACCTTCTCAGGGTCTTAAAACATCTCCCTGTGGCTAAGGGGGTGAGTGCATCTATCAGGCGAGGGCGTGGGATGTCAAAGCTAAAGGCTTCTCTAGCGCCAGGCTCTGGTTCAGCTCAGCATCCTGGGACATCTGCTAAGTGCACCTGGACTACCGTTCTTCTAGTAAGCCCATCCAGTAAGTCCATATAGCTGTGATTCCCAACCTTCCTAGTGCTGCAGCCCTTTAACACAGTTCCTCATGTTGTGCTGACCCCCCAACCATAAAATTACCTTTGTTGCTGTTTCATAACTGTAGTTTTGCTACGATAATGGATCATAATGTAAATATCTGATATGCAGAAGGTCTTAGGTGATCCCTGTGAAAAGGTCATTGGGCCCCCACAGGGGTCATGATCCACAGGTTGAGAACCGCTGACTTAAAGGGTCACTCTTAAAATGTCTTCTCCAGCAGTCCATTTTATCCCTTACCTGTTGTCTCAGGTACCTCCCAGGGACACAAAACGGAGAGAAGGCAAACAAAGATTCTCTGGAAGAAATGTCCAGCCTGTGGTCTAACACAAAATTGTAAAGTTACTTAAAATATTATTTTTCCCCAATTTTTTCGGTAACTAGCTTGTGCTTTTTCTGGGGGGAGAAGGGTGGTTATTGTTGTCGTCTATTGGTTTTGTTGTGTTTTGAGACAGGTCTCACTGTATAGTCCTAGTTGGGCTGGAACTTGCTACATAGACCAGGCAGCTCTTGGACTCACAGAGATCAACCTGCTTCTGCCTACTGAATTCTAGGATTAAAGGCCTGTGTGCTGGTTATTTTGAAAGAGGGATCTTAGTAGAGAAAATGCCCCTACTAGATTGGCCTGTGAGCAAGCCTGTGGCACATATTCAGGACTGCTGATGGATGCAGGATGTACCAAGTCACTATGGGCAATGCCACCCCTGGGATGGTAATCCTGGGTGCTATATGGACTCAGTCTGAGAAAGCCACGAGTAGCAAGCCAGTGAGCAGCACTGGCCTATGGTCTCTTCATCAGTTCCTGCCTCCGAGTTCCAGCCTTGAGTTCTGCCCTGACTTCCCTGGATAATGTACTACCAGTTGAAAGATGAAATAAACCCTTTCCTCCTCAAGTTGTCTTTGATCATGGTGTTCTATCACAGCAATGGAAACCCTAACTGAGACAGCATGCACCCCCGTGCCTGACACTTCCATTGTTCTTGAGTGGGAACTGTGTAGATGAGAACATTCTGTTATTGCGTCCAAAGATTGGATGTGCCTTTTGGAAAGAAAGGGAAGGGAGCCCATTGTTTGTTCCAAGAGAATGTGTCACAGTGGTGGTGTGAGCAGCATCTCTAGGCTCCGCAGCTACAACTTCGAATTTTTCCTAGGCTATGTGTGACCTTGTCATATTAATTGTTTTCTTTGTTGGTTGTTGTGTGTGTGTCATGGGTTTTTTGTTTTGTTTTGTTTTGTTTTTTTTAGTTCAAGGTCAAATTTGTAGCCTCACTTTACAGTCTAGGCTGTGAGAAGTTAAGTGATTGAGCCATCTGGTATACCAGGGCCTCATGCCTAGCACTCACACCCGGGTCTGGACGTATCTGCATGGACATGGGGCAGTACTGACAGCCTGAGCATTGCTTCTGAGGAGCAAGATAGTGATGGTGACAACTGCAGCTGGTGGCCTTGCAGCAATGGGCAGAGTCAATGTTCCCAGGGCCAAGGTCATTCCCAGAGTAGCTCCAAGGGCTTCTTTGCAGATGTCATGCATGGTAGAGTAGTACGTGGCTGTGGTGGCTCCTCAAGGAAGACAAGGAAGCATATTTCATAACTGCAACCTCAGCAGAGGGAACCACTGTCAGGACATGCGCCATACTCACAGTGGAACCCTGAGCGTCTGAGCTCAGGTGTTTTAATTGATTCAGACCTTCTCAGGTGTACTACTGATACCATATGAAAATCATTAGCAATTAACCATCTCCCCCCGACAGAAATCTAACACCTGCGAACAATACAAACCCACCCCCAGACAGCCCCTTATCCAACAGTGTATAAAACAATTATTTTATATATAACTAAAAGTAAACTTCCACAACAGTCGTGGCCTTTTGTTAGTCAATTTAACCTTTAAAGCTAGACCTCATTTTTGCCCCCGTTCAGTGCCTGCGGACACTGAAAACCAGAAATTAAACCATTTCCCCATCAGCCTATCCCATGAGCCCTTTCCCTATATGTTACCATCCACTTTGTCTAAGTACCTGTTTTTAAAAGTTAGAAAAGACTGAAAATCAAGAGTATAAACCATGACCTTACTTAATTCTCAAGTGGCCACACCTGGGACACCATTCAGTGCCATGGTGAGGGCAGAGATATCTGTTGGTACTTGGTCATTAATGTGTGACCCGGCTCATGTATCTTGGAAGACATCCATCATCACCATCCAAATGCAGACACCACCCACACTTGTGAGCATGGGGTGTTTAAGTGGGGTGACAGATGGCTGCTTGGCCTAACATGGGGCCCTTCACTCCCACACCCTGATCCTTCTTGTTCTTTCTCGCCTCTCTTCTTGCTCTACACTCCCTGGTCTTTTCTTGTACAAAACCATGTCATGCTCACTTGTTTGAGAGCTCAGCTGCTCTGGTTCCATCAGTGTTCTGTCTCCTTACTTTGGATCCTGTCTGTAGTCCTGCTATTGACTGCTCTGATAGACAGGAGAGAAGACACCTTATAGAATGGTAATTCTTTCTCGCTATCCTTTTTTTAATGGCCTGTGGGTACCATGATTAACAGAAGGGAGTTAATATTGGCAGTAGAAGATGCATTTATGTAGTACCTGCTGCATGCCAGGAGCTTGCTGGCACCCCCTCATAGCCTCTCTTGCATTGTATTAGATCACCTATGGAAGCTGAAAGCAGGAAGGAGATGAAGCTTGGATTTAGACTCAATTGACTAAAAGTTTATGGTTTCCTAAATTGCTGTGTTCGTTTTGAGTAATACCTACAAATAAATAGAAAATGGCCTATCACCAGCTGCTTGCCAGAATAGGAGTTCTGTGCTCTTTGGTCCACCTCAAGCCCCACCACTATCTAGTTCTAGTCACCTGCTGGAAAAGACTTAAGCTGGAGGAATAGGAGACAGCACCAACAGTAACAGTAGATAACAGTGGACTGGAAATCTGTGTCACCACTTTGCGCAAGCTGAAGACCGGCTCTAAACAGTGGGGAGCAGCCAGCAGATTCTCTGCTAAAGGTGTTAGTTAAACCTGAGCCTCCACAGACCACACACATGAGAGAGGAGTCACAAGGGACCCTGTCTTGCTGTATCGACCTTTCTCACTTCTGTCTCTCCGGTCTGCCCCAGTGGGAGCTGCCCTGGCTTCTGTGAAGTTGCTTCCCTAGTCATCTGCCTCAGGGTCTCCACCTGTTCTCCTGGATGGCTGCCTTTGAGTCCGTGTAGTGGTTGGCCCTACCTGGCTAGTGCATAGGCTATGAGCTGGACCTCTCTGCAGATCTTGACTTTGGGTTCCTTGTTGGTCTTCCAACGCTCTTGTGAAGAGCCAATCTGATTTGGGGCATTGAATGTACAGGAAATATTTTAGAGTAGGGAAACCCTCTTTGGAACCCCTCAGATCTAACTGGTGATGACCACAAAGTCCACAATACATACAGCCGAACTCCTTTTTAAAAGAGGGAGATCTTCACACACACACACACTCGCACACACTCACAAACTCACACACACACTCACATACACACTCACACACACACACACACACACACACTCAGACACACACTCTCACACACACATACACACTCACACACACTCACAAACTCACATACATACTCACACACTCACACACACTCACACACACACACTCACACACACACTCACACACACACACTCACACACACACTCACACTCACTCACACACACACTCAGACACACACTCTCACACACACATACACACTCACACACACTCACAAACTCACATACACACACACACTCACACACACTCACACACACACTCACACACACACTAACACACACTCACATACACACTCACACACACTCACACACACACTCAGACACACACTCTCACACACACATACACACACACTCACAAACTCACATACACACTCACACACTCACACACACTCACACACACACACTCACACACACACTCACACACACACACACATACACACATACATACACACACACACACACACACACACACACTGTCTGCGGGAACATTTAACCACGCTGTCTGTCTTGAGAGTCACCTGCCTTCATCACAGCATCCTGGTCCTTTATCATCTTGTATTAAGTACATGTATGCACTTGAACAGCCCGCCTACTTCTCACAGTGCTCCAGAGCCAGTACCTTGGGGATAGAATGCTATCAGTTGGTAGGCTTCAGGCTTGATTCAATAGCCCCAGGAAGCTTCTTTTCTTATTTTCCTTCTTTCTTTCTATTCCCTCCCATAGACCAAGCATGTGCTTTGCTGCTTAGCTCCACTCTGCTGAACAGATAGGGAGCAATGATTAACTGAGGTGGAGAAAAAAAAAGAATGCAGAGGAAATGAATGAATTAGAAAAGAATCAGGTTATGGTTTTCAAGCCCTTGTCTCTAGAGATCTGTCATTTCAGTCAGTCTGTACAATAGGACAATGTGACACAGAGTGACACAACCATTTCTTCTCTAGAAGGGTGGAGACCCCTGAGCTTGGTGACAAATAAATCTTTCCTAAGATTTCTTTCCAAGACCGCAGTCCTTGGGGGAAGGATTCTGGAAACATGTGTGTGTGTGTGTGTGTGTGTGTGTGTGTGTGTGCATGTGCTCTTAATAGACAGCAACCAAGCCTGAGTCAGGGAGGGAGCAATCCAGCCTGGAGTCCCCTCTCAAGATTCTCTAACCCAGATCTGCTGGGAGGCCTTGGAGGCTCACTGTCAACCATGCATGCTGGGTGGGTCTCACCGTGCATCCCACTGTCCTGCTGGTGTTTACTCAGTGTGTGTGGCTCTGTCCCTACGTTATCAAACATTTTGTTCAACGCCGTCCTCCCACTTAAAGCAGTAGGTTCTTTCAATACTGGTTTCAGTTTCTTTCTCCTTAGTCATTGGCAGCAAAATTCTCTAACACATAAGTAAAGTTTCACTGTTGACCTTGAAATGAAAACTGGCCTCTAAAAACTGCTCACAGGATTGGAATATTCTGCCGAGGCGATTGCCTCTTCTTGGGATATTTGGCAGCTGTGGGAATCTGCTCTTTCCATCGAAGATGCTTTTCATCTTTGTAGATTTAAGCACTTTCATTTCCATTGGAACAGCATCCCCTAGTCAGTAGTTTAGTTGTCACTGTGGTTGGGCATCCCAAGTGATTTTAGAGGATGTTTACATGCTTAATGCTCCGTGGCAGGTACCTTTTTCAAAGTTGAATTAACTTATGTATAAAAACACAGCCCTCTATCTTTATGATTTGACTTTGCCTCGAGACCCCTTTCTATATAGTACTAGAAAATGTAATGTGGTCACCCCCCCAAGTTTTAACAACAACTAAGAATATGAGGTTTCTATACATAATTTAGTGCTTGCATTTATTTAAGTTACACTGTAATGAAAGCAGGTTTAGGTCAATTCTAGGGATGCAAACCAGCTTCTTCCTGTTTACCCTGCCTTATTCAAATTTGAGAAGCCCTGGGCTACCTCTTGTCCTGGGGTGGGTGCGGTAACAGGAACTCCTTGCTCTTATAGGCTGGGCTATTTTTGTTGAATATTTTGAGGACACTTCACAAATTCCTGTTGGAGCCTGGGGTGTGAACCTCTATAGCCCCCACTCTCACATTCCAATGAAGCAAGCTACTCACGTGCACTGCATATCTATATGATGTGGTATGGGCCTGGCCAGAAACACAGAACCCTGAGCAAACAGGCCTGGGGGGCAGGACCTTTCCTTAGAAGCCAGGAAAAAGACACCGAGGGACAAAGAGCCATCTCCTAATTGGCTCTCACACCACAGCTGCTTTGCTTTGGCCAGAGTGGAAAGATTGTTTTGCTTATACTGATGTGCTCTAGGATTTGGGGAAGGTTTCCAATTGTTCAAATCCCTGTGGAAAGCACTCCGCTGTGCGTCCCATTGCACAGCTGTTGTTTATGTGGGTGTGCGTGTTTCTGTCATTGTGTTTTTAGACGTTTTGTTTATCTTCTCCCCCTCTCTCTTTTAAAGTTGTAAGTTCTTTTAAGACCAGTCCTGGCTTTTTCTATTTTCAACTAAGTGTTTCTTGAGTTGAGTGCTGGCTTAACATGATATTAGACAAGCACAAACACCCTATTTCTCAGAGAAAACAAATCACTGAAAGCTTCAGTCTGAGAGACGTCTATATAAAATTCTCTGGAAATAAATGGCAATTTGAACATTCGAGTGAATGGTTCAAGAGGTGGAGTATGTCTGTTCCCAGCATAGAGTCAGGTGCTTGGGGTACCCAGCTGGCCTTCAGATTTTTCTAGGACTGTGATAGGAAAGAAGCCTCGGTAAGTTGCTGGTACAGTCAACCCTCTGTCTCCATGGGTTTCACATCTGGGGATTCAATCAACTGGGGGTCAAAAATACCTATTAAAAGAGCTGCCCACTGACACTGAACATATGCAGGCTTTTAAATCTTGCTATTCTCTAAATGATACAGTACAACCGCTGCTTACTCAGTGCTTACCTTGTACAAAATATCTTAAGTAATCCAGGGACAATTTAAGGAATGTGTTAGGATGCGTGTAGCTTATAAAACACTACGTCATCACATACGAGAGCTGAATACTTCAGGCTGGCAGTCTTGGAGTGCATCCACCACAGATCCAGGAGATCCACCGCCTTACTATTCTGCTTGCCATCTTTTGCAAGTTAGCCTGAGGGGTGGCTTGGACCAGGTCCTCAGTGGACACAAGCTGTGTGCTAGGAGTAACGTTATTCACTTAGCTGAGTCTTAATGCAACACAAGGAAGAAACTCCCTGTGACTGCCACACAGGGCACATCTTCCAGGCGACAAGGGACTAGGAGATAAACGATGCCAGAAAGTTCCTTATGGAATAGAGATTAAAGGCAGGAGAATGTTGCCTTAAATTAGAGCCGAGCAGGAATGAAGCTGGTTGGAACAAGAGTACTGCCAGTCCAAAACCTTCTCTCTCTCCGCCAGCACTGTCTCCTTTCTGGAGGGTTGGATGACCTAAGCTACCTGTCGCTCACTCTAGATTGGTCCACATATCAGTTTATTAAAGTAGAATTAATCTGAAAATCCTGTTGTCCTGGGAGACATCGCTTTCTTTTCTTATATTCTGACAAGATGATTTTCAGGTTCTTGGAAGACATGTTTGGAAACAATGTCATCATAACTGATACACTTTCATCTCCTGGTGGGGGAATGATGCCTGTGGCAGCATGGCACAGCCCTTCCCACTGTACAGTGCTTCTTGCACTCACAGGGCTTCGTGAAATTTTGTAGGCAGCGGGCACTAGCACCGCGAGCTTGTGTTTGCTTTGTAACCGATCCTGTGTTACTCTCTTCAGTCACTCTACTTGTCTCATCTATTCTTGCCCCGTTCTTCAATGTTGATGTAATTTTCCTAGTTCGCGTTTGAGAAAAACTATGCCCCGGGGCTTTTATGGCTCAGCTGATGTCAGACTGGCTAGGGAAGGAGTTAAAATCGGGTGCAACTCTTGCAACTTCAAGGTCAGGGACATTTCATCTACTCTGTGAAAACAGAACTAGTAAATACAGACAACTCATGAACAGGCAGTGTTGGGAAGCAGCATGGGCTCTCAGAGCAGGGGAGGCTAGAAGCAGGCCACAGGGGTGAGACCTCAGTGAAAAGAATTTGCTAAGAATCATAAATGACATTACCAGGAGCTTAGTTGTCTCATATCCTTTTTCACAAGTAAAGCATCTGGAAGCGGAAATGGAACTGTTCATTCTGGACAACAGAGATTTGCCTATTGCCACCTACTAAATGGGAAACTACATCCCTTGTTATGTCCCACCATCCCAAACCTAAAACTCGTGTTCACTTAAATCAGACAAAAAAATCATATTCATTTAATATGAATCGTCTGCTTTATGTTTCCTTGAATCCAGTTTGGTTTTGTCCCTAACAGAAGTCGTGTGTTTGGGAGGTCGGAGCCACAACTTTTTTTCCTTCCTTGATCACAGAGTTTGTCCGCAAGGACTGACTATTTAGTCAGCTGTAGGAGGTGGCTTCCCCAGATGACCCCGGACAGGACTTGACTGCGAGGATCCCAGCAGTGGCCATCCCAAGACAGGCCACTTGGCAGGTGTTACTGGACCCTGGGGTCTAGTGAGAGTCCAGGAGACTCTGGGAATCTTTTCAAATCTATCTGGGCTTGCAACCGCTGCCTATGGCTTACGAGAGTGACCCCAGTGGACAGTTGGAGAGATAAAAGGAAGCCTTTCGGATTAAGTAAGATTTAGGAAATAAAAGGATTAGCTAGGCACAAAAGCTAGATTTACGGGTTTATTTAGCCAGTGCAGTGCGGCATACTGAGATGGGGGGTGTCTAGAAAGAGATAAAAGGGATGAACTCGGGGGTCCGTAGGGCAGCTAGGATGAGCAGAGCCCATACCCCTGCCTGCTAAATCTTCTCATAATTGAAAATGGGCCAAAAAGGGCTACCTCCCTCTGACTAATTTTGACTCCTTCAGTGAGTATTAAGGAGAGATACAATGACAAGCTAGCTTGTGCACTGATGGGGTCAAGCCTCAGATAACCTTAGGTAGTGGAACGCTCACTTTATGACAGTCTTTTCACAGGTTAACTTGTTTCTATCTTGAGCAACAAAGCAGCTTATTCTGATGGGGAGGAGAGTTAAATATTTTCAGGAGTATAGAAAACAAAACTTCTGACATTGGTTATCTTTGCTCTATATTGTTCTTCTCTCCACTATGGACCAGCGATCCCAGTGTTAGAAGGGTGGTTCAAGCATTTTTGTGTAAGTGGGGAATTCTTGCCAATTCCTGACATGGCCCTCTCTGCTACAGGCATGGACCTCCCTGGTCATGGGTAAACAGCATGCCGTAAGCTCGGCTATTAACTATGAGACGGTGGGCTTCTGTGATCCATCATTTCCAAAGCAATTGTGAATGTGGCTAATCAGTGGAGAGACCAAAGCTCTCAAGGTGGAGACAAATATGTTCCCACTACATGCAGAAAGTTCTTGGAGAAAAGTTGAGAACCACTTAAACCCGCGTGAATATATAGCTGGTTGTCATAAACGTGTGTATTGGAAACGAATGAATACATTTGTGTCTTTCACCAATGTCAGAATTTATCGAAGAACACAAACGCATAACATACAGCAGTGGCATTGGCAGCAGTTCGGCCAGTCATTTCGCTTTCCTTGATAACCAGCCAAAGCAAACACAGATTCCTTCATGTCAATCGTAATAGTTAATATCAACTCTCAGATTACACGACGCATGTCACAGCGGAGTAAACAATTCTATATTTGTATGTATGTGAGTCACAAAGGGTTAAAGAGGTTGCAGTGGGGTTTCAGAAGTTTCAGAGAAGCCTGAGAAGCAGAAGATAAGACGCTGATAGGGGTGCAAGAACAAGATAACAAATCCGGAGGTCCGTGGGAGGTGCTGCTGCTACTGCAGCTCCTGCTGCCGTAGAATCGGGCCGATGGGCCAGAGCTGAGTGACCCTTGGAATCAAACAGTGCTGTGGAAAATGAAGGTCTGTGGGGGCTGCACTGGTGACGAACACTGTGGGATCTAGACAAACAAATCGGCAGACGAACGGACAAGCAGGGGAGGGTGGAGGTAACTCTGGTACGCCACATTAGCAACAGGGTTGTACTGAGCTACGGTCCCTGGGAGGGTCAGTTCTCTGTCTTTCCATTCCCTGATGCACACGATGGATTGTCAAATGACAGGTGTGTGAGACCATCAAAGTGTTGTGTTCTCACCTTTCTGGGATCCAAGTGAGGGTGTAGCCCTCTTTCCTCAGTCTGGTGCACCCCATAAGTCCTTGGACCCAACTTTTCTGCTGGGATATTAAGATGCCACAGGCTTCTATAGTCTCAATAAATATAAATGGACAGGGTAGCCCTGTTTCTACTTTTAGGAACAAGTTAAGTGTCAGTCTATGTCAGTCATGGGTTTGGCAGCCGGATAGTGTTGTTTACAGTGCCTACTGAACTACATCCTCAAAACACAGTCTAATGCAGGTTGTTAAATAGAGTCTCACAAGGCAAGCAAGGCACAGCCTGAAAACCTATAAAGCTACCGTGTTATATAATATAGTCTAACTTAAGTTTAGGCATGGCCTGATCGCTATACTAACTAATATCCATTAAAACCAGGGCATCAGACTGTGGTCATGCTATAAAAAACTATCTATAGTCTAGCGAGATGGGTTAAGGTACTTGATGCCAAGCCTAACTACTTGAGTTTGATCCCCAGGACTCATATGGTAGAAGGAAAGAACCAAATCCTACAATTTGTCCTTTGATGTCAATATGTATGCCAGGCAGGCTTGCACATATACTCCCAATTAAAAAAAAATACAGAATGGTATTTGCTAGTCAGAGCCATCCTACCCTGCTGCATAGGAGAGTGGAAGCAGCACCTACTGTTCCTGACCCACCGTCCAGAAAATGCATGTGACAAAAGCAGGCAAGAAGTGATGCCAATGATCCAGGGAATCCAACAGCTTTTCACATAAATCATAGGACTTCACTCACCCTTCTTGTAAAGGAATAAACTGATGGCAACAGAGTTGACAACATTTGCCAAGTATGCGACGTGCTTGCCTAAGAGCTAACAAGAGTGTTGAGCAAATACTATTTTAATTGTATTGTATGACCGTGTTTTTATTTCATCAGAAAACTTACAAAATCACTAGGGCTTAGGCAATCCACGCATCGATGGGGTCATTAGGACGCACCATCGAATGGAAATAAATAAGCATAAGTTTTCACCAAATTAACTTCCAGTGAAAAAAATCTAAGTGCCTTTAAAGTTGAAAAATAATGAATGTCTTCAATAAGCCTTAAGAAAAATATAGTATAACGAAGTTGACTACAGTAACCATGTGATGGTAAGCAACGGTCAAGCTGCTCATTTGGAATCACCAGGGTTTTTCCAGAGAGGTTAAGGAAGAAAGCCCCACCCTTGAATGCAGGCATCGCCACCACATAGATGGGGGTCCTGTGCTGAATACAAAGGAGGGAAGAGAAAGCAAACTGAGCATCAGCATCCATTACTCTCTGCTTCCTGACTGGGACACAGTGTAACCAGCCACCTTTCCCACTGCCAACTCTTCCTGCTGTGGTGGACTGCATCCTCAAAACTGTGAGCCAAACCAAGCCTCCTGTTGTTATTAGATCGCTCTTGCTGAGTATTTAGTGACCAGTCATTATCTGATGATTTAAATCTTCCCGAAGATTGTACTGGTTCGTTTTAATTGCAAGCTTGGCAGGATCTGGAATCCCTTAGAAAGGGAGTCTTAATGAGGGGTTATCTAGATTAGGTTGGTCTGTGGGAATGTTTGTGAGGGATTTTTTTGTTTTTTAAATTGAGTTAACTAAGATGGATAGCTCCATCCTTAATGCGGGCAGCGCCATTTTACATACTGAGCTCTGGACTGAATGAAAAGGACAGAGAGAACTGAGTGTAAGTGTGCAGTGCAACGCTCTCTGCTTACTTTTATCCTCCCTATGGGTGAAATGTGACCGTCTGTTGTGGGATCCTGCCACACGACAGCTGTCGCCTAGAACTGTGAGCCAGGATATAAGCCCTTTCTCCTCTAAGTTGCTCTTGTCACAGGAACTGGAAAAAAACCTAAGAGAATGGGTTTTTAATTAACTATTTATAATTGTTTACTTTTATGTCTGTGTGTGAATGTGTGCCGCTAGTGTGCATGGATATGTGCTCGCAGGTACCATGGCGCACGCAGAGACGTCAGAGGACAAGTTGGAGGAGTTGGTATTTCCTTCTACCATGTGTGTCTTAGGGGTCAAACCCCATCAGATACAGGGACAATTACCTTTTAAGCAGCTAAGCCATCTTGACAGCCTGAGACCAGGTTTCTATGACCTAAATTCTTAACTCAGACACAAATTGATATGCAGTCGAGCATCATCTCTTGGGTCTCAGCTTGTTCATCCATAAAATGATGTGGATTGGATTGGTAACTGTTTATGGCTGATTTTGCCATTCTTGTAAAACATTATAATGGCTCATTATCATAGGCTGAACTGTATCACCATGCCTCAAAAGTTGTATATTGGAATCTTAACTTCAAGTATCACAGAAATGTGACTGGGTATGGAAACTGAGTGGATTGACTGGCAAGAAAGATAGAATGAGATACCGTGGACCCCGATCCAGCCTCACTCTCGCTACTGTCTTTAGAATAAGGGATTTGTATCCATACGACCAGAAAGATCATGATGTCATGGCAGGGAGGCAGCCATCTACCATGGGGCAGAGAAGTCTCCATGGAACCAACCCATCACACCTTGATTCTCTCTTATTATGAGAAAATAAATTCCTGTTATGTAAGCCCTCCCATGGGAACCAAATGGCTACCGTCAAGGTGACTGTGAAATTTGCTTTACACGTACTATTCCATTTAGCTTTCTCAACATCTTTATGAAGTTGCTGGCATTACCACTGCACTGGATATTTAAGAGAGGGAGTTTTACCTATCAGAATTCAAAAGGCCGCTGCTCACCTCTAGTCTATATATTGCCTCAAAAAATCCTAAAATATAAAAATGGTACATCTTTAGATGGCAAACGGACAATATCTGAAACATAGACTTTAATCCCCGTTGTTGCTTTATTGATCATTGTAATATGAAAACAGAGTTCGTGTGAGGATAGTCATATGCTTCTCAAACATCTGTCTTGAAACATTTAATCTACGTATTTATATATTTAACAAAAACACATCTGCATTAGAGAATTAGTGGGTACGGTGGTGTGATCCCAGCACTTGGGAGGTGGAGACCAGCCTTGGCTACCTGCGTTCATGCCCAGCTTGGGCTACACCCATCTTAAAAAAAAAAACAAAGAACAACAACAATAACAAAATATACTCATCTCTTTCCAGACGGGCTGTCGTAAGACATAAAATGGTATAGGACATAGAAGGAAAGAAATTGTCAAGGGAGCTGGAGAGATGGCTCAATGGTTAAAAGCACTTACTGCTCTTGCAGAAAACCCAACTTCAGTTCCCTGACCCCACAATGGAGGCTCACAACCATCTTTTACTCCAGTTCCAGGGGATCCAACACCCTTTCCAGGCCCCTCAGTTACTGCACACGTATATGCATATATACATGCAGGCAAAACACTCATACACATATAAATAAATAAATGTAAAAATGCATATTTTAGTAATGTTCTGTAGGATTTTCCATTTTATGCAAGTTGTTTCGTACTTAAAAGACATTGTTGTATAATTTATTCAAGTTTCTAGTAAGGGCAATGTATGTACCCTCACATTTATTTTGCTAATAAAATAAATTACATTAAAATGTCTTACTTCTATTTTTGTTAATATATAAAATTACATGTAAAATATTTTATTTTCTTCTCTTTTTCGTCTTCTTTATGACAACCCAATATGTAAATGTCAACAATGGAAAATCTGGATATTTCAGCTTGTAACCGATTTGTGCTGAGCTACACAATCCTAATACTATAGGTAATTTCGCTACTGATATTTTAAAATAATCCAAAGGTCTAGTACAATTGAATGCAAACTTTATATGAATCAGACTAAGTCAGGTATGGGAGAAGCCAACCAGCTGAAAGACAATTTTTAATTTAGCCTGAAAAACTAGAAGCTAATGAGGGTGCACTGTTAGATACTGCTAACGTGGTGATTTACTTAAAGGGAGACTCTTCAAAAGATAATTTGAAAGCCTGGAGATACTGCTCAATAAAAAAGGTGCTTGCCTAGAATTTTCAAGACCCTGATGTTCAGCAGTGAAGTAATAAACAAATAAATGAGTAAATAAACAAACATAAATAAATAGATAAAAGTAAATAAATATTGGATTTGCAGTCTTAAATGAGCAGTTCATAAGGATTAAAATTTGGCTGAATGTTCTTAGAAGAGCGCATTATCAAGCTCGCACAGACATGGTGTTAGTTCTGAATGAATTATGCTTTCAAAGCTCCACGGCTCATCTTTAATTTCTGTAATAAAGCTAACATACTTAAAAGGGTTGAAACGTTTCTGGAATGCACATAAAATGTCAGCTGTGAAATGTACCCTTTATTTTCCAAATTGCCAATCTCACTGCGCTTGAATAAAAATACGCGCAAGAGCTCTTTTTCACAATACTTCAAAGTCATTTGTAATTACTATTTCACAAAAGGCCTCTGTTTGGGAAATCTGAAAACTACTAACCCATTTGTGGATAACAAAGCGATCATCGCTAAACCACTTGCGAAAACCTTAAGAATTCTCAATAACTGTAGTGTTACCGCTAAAGCTTAATACAATTGCAATAATGAAGTTTTTAAAAATAAAATTCAAGAAATGAATTATTACCTAAAACTAGGCAGTACGCTAATCACATCCTTAGCTAGAGAATTCATGAGAAAAAAAGAATATTATTTGTATCTTATCATATCTTTTTATTTATAATATTTAATAATCGATATTTATAATATTGATTTATTTACTTTTATTTCCTGGGTGGGTGTTTTGCCCTCATGTATGCTTGTGAACCACATGAATTCAGTACCAAAAGGGGGCCTTGGGCCTGCAGTTACAGGGTGCCACCACGCAGGTGCTGGGAATTGAACCAGGGTCTTCTGGAAGAGCACTCAGTGCTCTTGACTGCTGAATCATCTTTCCAAAGCACATATTGTATCTTATTTTAAATGTTCATACACTTATTTTAAATTTACAATACACTGACTAAAAGTGATGTAACTCTTAATATCCATTATTAATGTAGAATTACTTTTGTGTGACTGATAAAATGGAAATAAGTTGCTTCCACTTCTGTTTTACACCTGTGTGTACAGTATTTCTTTTTTCAAGTGTAGTATGGCACACATGTGAAACTCTATAGCACGGAACCTAGATATTTGTTTACAGCTGAATTTGTGCTGAGCTACAGCATACTGAATGCTAAGGGTCATTTCATGACCTATATTTTAGAAGCACTCCATAGTTCTAAGATAATCCAATGTACATTCTGTAGATTTGAGTCGGGCTAAGACAAAAGAAATCAACCAAGCTGGGAAACAGTTTTTAATGTGACATGAAAAATTATAAAACGATGTGTATACTATGAAATAAATTCGCTTTAAAGTGTTGATGATACCAAATCTCCATGTAATCACTGAAAAGTTAGGAGTAAATGAGTTAAGAATGTAATTTTTGGATATTGTTCACATCAGTTCTGTATGCTTTACTAGCACAAAGGACATTACTGAGTCTACCCCTTCTGTTGTCCAAACAAGCAGTAGAATTAGCAGTGGTGTTATCATACCCATGCTGTCAAAGCAAGAGATTAGACACAGATCTAGATAGAAATGTGTTACTGTGAAGTTTCCTACTGGGTAAGAGGTGAGAAGACATCTTTGGAGGCAGAGTATGCATGTCCTTCTGGTTTCTAGAACGTCCTATCCATATTGCCTGAGATTTACTTTCATTTATTTCCTCACCTGCAGGATGCCATGGCTGGCCATCTGTGACGATCATGACTTGACTGTTGGAAAAGCATCAAAAGTATTCCTGTGTCTCTGTGACAGTCATTACTGCCTGTTCTTTAGTCCCTGATCCTTGACTGTGCAATGGCAAAGGGGGTAAACCTAGTGATTTACTTCCTTTAAATGAGTCAAAATGAATGATTTCAATAAAACATTTATTAAAATGAACCCCGGAAGTATTTCCTTATCACCTAATTTCATGATCTTCAATAGCTGTAGTTTGCACACGAAGCTAGGCATTTCAGGTGTATTCCCCAGTCTTTGGAGGAAGGTAGCATGATTGTGTGCCTCTAGCTTGAAGGATGGATTATCATTTTCACTCACAAGTAAATCATGATGAAATCAAATGTAATGACAAGATCCACATGCCAGGAAGGATGCGGCTATTCATAAAACACAGGACTAGAGGGAGAGTTCATCTGCTTAACCCATTTTCTTTATTACACGAACTAGAAAACAGAGCATTGCTTGATGAAATAAAGGTAACGTTTAAGCTCATGTCCAGGGATGCCCCCTCCAAACTAGGACTGAATACTGCTTAACTTGGATGTGGTGCATACAAAAATGATCTGGGGAGCAGGTGTTTCAGGTCTTACCCAAACATACTAGTTTGGTGTAACTGGGATGGGGTTTAGGAATCTTCAGTTTAAAAACACCTTCAGTGACTTATAAACGTCTGATCACAGTTTGGGCAAAAACATGCTGTTGATCTCAGCCTTCGGGAAAAAGGCACTCCCCTTTCCTATGTGAAAAAAAAAAGGTGCTAAAGACCCACAAAAATACCATTAGGAACAAAGGAAGGAGTGGGTAGAGTCTTTGGCAAGGCTTTAAAGAGGAATGAAATGTCCGTCTGTTATGTGGCAACTCTCCACAGAGCCCATAGAGCCACTGCATGTGACTCTGCTTGTGACCCAGAGCTGAAGAAAGGTTGATAGACCAGGTTCAAAGCATTACCCTCCCTTTCAGGAGGCTGCAGAAACACATGGATATTTGTCAAGAGGTTTTTGGAGTGACCCATATTTGTGGTTGCAGAATGAAACATTCTTCCCTGGAAAGCCTTCTACGTACTGTGATCTAACACTAAAACATGTAGCAGCGACAGAAGGATGTACAAAGAAAAAGCTTCAAGGTGGTTCCTTGTTCTTTTGCAAAGAGAAAAAGAAATGCTCTTTTAGGATTGCTGTAGTTCAGAAGCCCCTGGTGTGGCGTGTGTGCTCTGAGAGTCATCTAGCAGGGACGTTTTCTTCATCATAATACCCTATCCAAATAGTTCTGTTGTTATCGTTGTTCCTTTCTGTGTCAAAGTCTCTGCAGAAGGAGCAGGTTCACTAGGAGTGATGGGAGGTATGAGCCGGGGTGCAAGAAAACCCACCCACCTGCCACCGTTCGCGGGTCCATCTGCCTGGGTTGAGTTTCTCCTTGTGTGGGGCTACCGATGCCTCTGCTAGCATGCAGATGTGATGGCGGAGCGCAGAGTGTTTGACAAAAGGTTACTGAGCCCAAGGCTCTCAACATCATGTTTGCCCCTCACCGCGCACATCCAATCCATCAGCAACACGTGCTGCCCTTCTTGCATTTCCGTATCTCAGCAAATCATACTCGCATCACCTTCACCCGACCAAGGACCCTCATTTCTCATCTGGGCAGCTGCAGTGGGATTCTAATCACCCCATCTTGGTCGATGGCTTGGAGTCAGTTTGTCTCTGCCAAAACTCGTGTGAAAATTTGATTCGCAGTGGACCCGCGTGGAAAGGGGATAGGAACTTGGATTAGTGGTGAGTAGTCCACGATTGAGGCGTGTGCACAAGCTGGATCCAGCCGGACCCTCACCGCGACTCTGGGAAAGCGCTGTTATTTTCCTCAGTGGTTACTCCCCAAACCACTGCAAATCCTGAGGACTCAGTGGGCTATCTTGAGACCCTGTGTGGTGCTGAATATAAGAAATATCTCATCCTTTTGTGGGTCCAAGGATGAAACCAGAGGGCTGAGACTCCCTCCCTTCTTCTGAGATGGCCCTCCTTTCAGGGACAATGAAGGGGTGGAGTCTACTCTACCGACTGTGAGTTTATGTAGTGTTGGTAGCTACTGGATCAAAATGGCAGGAGAGAGAGGTGGGCTTCAGCACCAGCATGAGGCCACTACCTTAGCTCATAGAACATGTATGTATGGCCCTTTAAATGGCGGGCCCTTGGTACACTAGTTGAAAAGCCCGCCAGAACAATATCACTTCCTCTGTCTTTATGGAAACCTTGTTCATCCATATTGACTATTGGGTCTTTGCTGACCTTTACCCATCCCTCTCTGTTTAACCAGCTTTAGATAGGCTGATTGAAGTGTCTAGTAAGCATTAACCAATGCTACTGGACCTCCCATTCTGCACCGCCCTACTTTCTCCATAAAAACCTGCTTCCCTATACAATAAACAGACTACACCATGGAATTGTACCATGGGGGCATTCCCCAGAGTCTGTTTCTTGGGTTTGTGACTCTGCACCACTCACTTCCTCGGGAACTCTGCACCCACAAAAACCCACAATGTAGCTCTGCCTGGAATTTTTCGGATGAATGAAGAGGTATCTATGAATCTAGAAAATTTGTATTTGAGCTAAATATCATGTGGGCTGGAAGTCTAAGAGCTCTGTCCAAGGGTACCAAATACTGGCTTTTATATCTGTGATGCACTAGGGAATGAGAGCTTTAGTACCACAGTGTTTGAGCAGAAACACCTTAGTGTGGGCCTTTTAAACTGGAAGATAAATGGACTCCAGTATCACCAAGTACACACAGGAGCTGGATATTTTATATTCATTAGCTCTAGTCCTTACAAAAGAGTCAAAAGAGTTTTCTCTTCAAACCATCTCAAGTTACCTAATCATTGCCTCTAGGGTTTCAGAAGAGGGTAGTACCCTTCTTGATTCTGCAGGAGAAGTGGTGGAAGATGGTTGGATCTTGTAATTGTCCCTTTACTCATTCAACAAATTATGCTGAGTTCCATGAGTCACAGCTCCCTTACAGTCGGAAGGGAGAGGATCCTGAACGTCCATGTGCCTTCCTGTTGTTTCTTGATTCATCCAAGAACTATGTGTTTCTTTATATTTAGTTACCATGTAAGCGCTTGAGATATCCTACAAAATAGATTTCAGTCATTTGAGAAGAGGGAACCTTAATTAAAAAAATTTCCCAGCAGATTGGCCTGTGAACAAGCTGGTGGGGTATTTTCTTGATTAACGATTGATGCTGGAGGGCCCAGCTCACTATTGAGGTCACCCCTGGGCTTGTGGTCCTGGATTTTATAAGAAAGCAGGCTGAACACTCCATGAGAGGTAGGCTAGTAAGCAGCACTCCTCCATGGCTTCTGTTTCAGCTCCCGCCTCCAGGTTCTAACTCATTGTGGGCAGTGACACTCCTAGGCAGGTGTCTTAGAACCTAAGAAAGGGCTGAGAAGAACATAAGGGGCAAGCCAGTAAACACTATTTCTTCATGGCCTGTGTTTCATCTGCCTCCAGGTTCCTGGCCTGCTTGAGTTCTAGCCTGACTTTCTTCAGTGATAGACAATTGTCTGAAGTAAACCCTTTCCTCCTGAAGTTGCTTTTGGTCATGGAGTTTTATGGCAGCAATAGAAACTTTAAGTAAGATGCTTCCTAAAGATTCATGAGTTATAAGCTTGGTGTCCAGTGTAACAGAATTAAGAGAGGTGGATCTTTAGCAATGGGGACCTAGGGGAAAGGAATTGTGTAATTGGTCACCTCTGCATAAAGGGATTTATTAATGTAATTCTCCAAGGACAGAATTACTCATCGGTGAGTAGGTTGTTATAAAGTGAGGCCACCCAGTCTCTTTGGTCCCTTCCGCCCATGGCTGGTTTCCTTTCTGTTCTTCTGCCATGCTGTAACAGCATCTCTGGGAGACTAGAGCTTTGCCTTTTATATACTGTAGCTACCAGAATCATAATTAGATAAACTTTTTCGGTTTATAACCTAACAAGCTTCAGCTATTTTCTTATTAGCAAGCTAAAACAGACTGGGCTAGGATTGTATCTAAGTTGTTTATTGAGCTAAGCCAGAAAGTGTGCCTGTTTCTACCCTCTGGGCGTCTGTCTTCAGAGTCTTCCTTTGAAGGAGTTTATCCCCTGACTCCAGATTTATTGACACTTAGCCTTGTTTGCTGCGCCATACCCAAAGCCAATGAAGTCTATGTGGACTATAGGAAGAGTTCTGGTGGTTAGATCAAAGCCACCATTCCTTGAGAACTTGTGAAACTGATTCCCAGCTACCAAAAGGAGCCATTTCCCTTACCGCTGTCAGAAGGGATATATGTCTGTGGGGCCTATCAGCATATCAAGGCTCATGCTGGCTTCCAGGCTCCCTGGGTATCACAAGTACCTATCACACATTTCAAAGTCCTTGCTGGTGTCTTAGTCCATCTCACCTCCTCCCCTCCCCTAATCTCCCTCCAGCTCCTGGGCTGCTCTCCTCCCCACAGCAGCTCATTCTCCATATAACCCAACTATTCTGGCTGTTTGCTCTGTGCTCTGCTTCTGCTTCTCTCGCTGTGCTTTTTTTCTATTTGCCACTACCTGTTATCTTCCCCTCTCTTGCAGACAGCCCCGGCCAGGTTCAGTCTGTTGAACATGTTTGATCTACTTCTTTCTCTGCTCTGGAGTCTTCCAGATGACTCTGGCTTTTTCTCTTCCTCAAATCTACAACAAAACCTTTCCCTTAACCATACTACGGAGGGACCATGTCGTCAATTTATATGAGGTTGGGGGTGGGGCTGGATGTGGGGGTGGGAGGAGTTGGACCTTGGAGGAGTTAGAGAGGCAAGAGTATGATCAGGGTGTGTTGTGTGAAAAAATTCAATTAAAAAAAAAACCAAAACATTGGGCAGGTCAGATGTTTCTCTGCAAGACTGCAAAGGAAAGAAGGGAAATTTAAATCCTAGACTAGGAGTTCTGTTTTGATGAGCAGGGTCAGATAGGACAGAACCAAAACCATATTGACTAATGACTTGTTTTCTTCCCACCCATACAGCACAGTCTTGTGGGCAAGGAGCAGAAGATTGACAGCCATGGGTTGTCAGGCAGCAGGCTAGTGGAGCCTGCAGGCACACCAATGACGATGTCCATTCAGCAGGAGGTGCTTTCCCCAGTGGAGCTCTGATAGGTACAATCAGAGAGAGGCCACTCAGGGACTCAGTGCAGGGACACCAGGGGAAATACACAGGGGAAATGTGTTATTTGAAAAACTTTTACGTTCATCATTAAAGCACATGGAAGAAATTGTTCTTGGAAATGTAAAAATTCTGCTTTATTGCACCTAGCTTGGTATTGTTAATGTTGTTTCATTTTGTTTTGCTTTGGTATAGAGGCGATAGAGGAGGGGTGCCATACTCTCTCCAATCTTGTGTGTTTCTCAAAAGCCTTTCTGTGGTCCTAGTGGCACAGTGCCAGGAGCAGGTTAAGTCTGGGTCAAGAAAGCCTTTTTCCTGCTATTCCCTTGGGTTGCAGGAACACACGAACCCAGCGGACTTGTTACCAGAGCTGTCAGGGTTAGAGTCTAGACCTTTATACTCCTAACAAGCTGGGCTCAGCCACTCATTCTCAATAGACCAATTAAAGAGAAAAATAATGGTGAAAAGCAAAGAAATGAGATTTATGTAATGGCTACATTGGGGAAAGGCAAAAATAAAGAAGTTCAGTAGCACCGGAAGTCTACCTTTAGGGTCTAATGTGAGTTTTTAGTCTTAAACAGAGAACAAGAGGTATGCATAACTAATCAGGCCTGGTCAAAGTGAAGGCCTGTCTATCACTGACTGGTCCATTGTCTTGGCTCCGGGATCTCCCACAAGGAGGTCTGACAAGTTGTCAGATTGTGTGAAGTCTCTTCCTATGACAAGCTCCCCTGCTTGTAAGTCCCAGAACCACAGCCTTTCCCTTCCCCAGCAGGACATTCACAAGACATTCCAGTTTCTTGAGGTCCACTGCCTCAGTAGTCTGATATCCGAGCAGGGAAACAGTGTCTCTCTTTAGCATATCTTTGCTCCTGTCAGCTCAGTTACAGGTTTCTCAAGAGGGAACATCCCTGACCCATCCAGGATGGGATAACACCAGGCATGTCTGCTGGGATGCACACCAGGCTGTGCTCTTGCAGTTGGAAATAGGTGCCTGAAGAACTGGGGACCAGAGGGTCATATCCCTGGGCATGGATCTACCATTGTGTAGGAGAGTGGTGTCCTATAACCTTGTCTCATCCACCTATCCTGATTTCAGCTGACAGCTTATTCCTTGAAAATTACCAAAAGAAGTGAGTTTAAAACACACACACACACACACACACACACACACACACACACGTTTCAGTTAAAACACACCATTGCATACACATTGTGGGGAGGATCTCATTTGTAACCCAGGCTGACCTTGCACCTAGGATCCTCCTGCCTCAGTCTTCCAAGAGCAGGGATTAGAGACACGCACCACCACATCCAACTTCTTCCAGTGCTTGAATGTGGTACTAACAGCCTCTTGGCTGAGGGTGCTGATGAGAAGTCTTTGTTTCCTCCTCGCCAAAACACACCAACAAACCAAAAAAGCCACTAAAAGCCTCTCCGCTCCAGATTTCTTATTATTATAGTCATTTGAGAAGCAATCTGACAGTTGCGTGATACTTTCCTGAATATTTCATAGCTGTCTCACATGCAACTTAATATATTGGGGTGATTTGTCTGTACGCAGCCTTATCAAAGCACCCAACTTGCCTTGGCTGGGAAGAATAAATACCCATCTTTTTGTACTTGAGCTTCATTGGTCTTTAACCAAGTAATTTAAATTGTGTCACTTGACAGTGACAAGTCCAAATACAATAAACAAAACAGAAGGCTGTGTACCTGTAAAGAGGTTCAGGAAACTGAACCCAGGACCTCCTACATGCTAAGCAAGTGCTCTCCAAGTGAACTACATCTGGGGCCCTAACATGTATCTCTTTTCTTGGGAATGTAGAGTGTGAGCAAACCAGAGAGCAGTTGTGAGAACACGCAGCTCACTTCAAGCATCCACTGCTGTGCTCTCTGCAAGCAGATGGATGGGTACCGTTCATGAGTTTCTGTTGTATTATCAGCTTCACTAGATTAAGATGATGCTCAACTTGCCAGGAGGCTTCATCCAATAAACTCATTGAAACTGGAAATAACATAAGCCAATATTTCAACAAATTCATCCAACCTACCAATCATCCTAGCTTAACAGAGCAGCACGTGGCAGAGTCTCAGCTGTTTCCTCTCATAACTACACGGTTGAAGGAAGCTGTGGCTCCCTGCCACTGCCCAAAACCGAGAGAAGGATTATCTCACAGATTGCTAGCCTGTGAAAAGATCTAAATTTGAAGTATACTCCTACAGAATGGCTTAATTGGACCATCCTAAGTGTGTGTGTGTGGGGTCAAGTTCTCCCAGGCTTATAAGAACAAAGCTACTCCTTTCTGATAGGGGTTATCCCGACATTGGCAGGAGCTCCGTTTCCCACAATTCAAGTTTAGGGATTCAGCGAGGACACAGCTTTAGTTGTGATGTAGAGGCAGAGGGAAGAAGCACAAGTGGAGCCATGCAGTTGTTTTTGGCTTCTGCTAAAAATTGGCGCAGGCTACCCCGCTTCACATTTTCTTGACCAGAGTGGGTTAT